>OX276378.1:52071544-52709044 GCA_946251855.1 Alsophila aescularia
CATTAGAAGAGGGTAAATTAATAGCAGGGAAAAAAGAAGACTTTTTACGTTTTCATTCTTTTTTTATATGTTTTTTTTTTGCATTTTCACTTGTGTTACTATTCTTTTTCTCTTTTTTTTTCATTGTCATCGCTTTGTAATCGACCTTGAAAGTTTCAGTCGGGTAACTAATCGGGAAGTACTCGAAAATTGAATTGCAAAATTCCAGGACAGTCAAAATACATAGATGCATAGATACATAGATATATTTATATATATATAATATATGTGTACAAGTGAAATTAAATGAAATCTTTTAATTAAAACTATTGATACTATTTTTTCAAAAAAGATAGTCGCTTTTGGTCCTTTCAGACTACTGATAGTTGAAGGTTAAACAACAGTCATTGGCATCAAGAAGCAGGGATCCACTTCAAAGCTATGCTCAAGTTTTGGGGATACACTTTATATTTCTGGAAAGTTAATCGTTTTTTAGTTAATGAAGACAATAACACTTCTTAGTTAACAGCTTAATATTTTTACTAGGACAGTACCTATAACGCAGTTCTTGAAAATTAATGAAATAGGATATACAATTGATGGATAAAAACGAAAGAGTATTTAGAAAGAAAACTGTCAATGGTGTTTTTAGTAATGTCAAGTTTCGTGGAGTGATAATGACCGTTGTGTCGCCGTGACGGTGTTACGTAACAAGCAAAAACGCAGTGAGCGGAAATTGAGCGAAGCGTGATACGCCCGCGGTTTAGATGTAGGTAGGTACATTGGTTATTGATCGGAAGCAGTGAATTTAAAATGCTAATATTAGAAAGCAGATATATTAAATGTTATAAAACAAGACAAACTGATAAAAATAACTTTAAAAAGTATATATAATGTAGTTTCTATGTCGAAACATCACGTCAAAAGGCAGTCACATAAGTTTTTTTTTTAAATTTATTAAATGATTATATCAATAAAACACGTACCTGGCTTTAAATTTGGTACCTACCTAAAACATGCACGAGCCACGAATAATAAGTCAAAGCTCATCCTTTGACGAATACCAACTTAAAACGTGCTTGGAATGTTTAAGCTTACGGCAGAATTATGTTTAGAAACGTTACATCCGACAAAGTTAAAATATAAACATTTTACATCATTATGCAAAATGTGTTCATATTTGTTACATTTTCAGATAAGTAAGTTATTGGAATTCTTCACCCTATACTTTAAAATGACTACTGAAGGTAAAGTCTAGCGCTAAAGCAAGGAAAATTAAAAAAAAAAAAGTTTTTTTTAAAATTAATGTCACATTTTTTGTTATTATTTTTGTCTTCTTATTTTATGTTTTTGTTTGTTCTTTTTTTAAGGCTTTGTCATTGTTTTGTGAGCTACCCTGAAAGTTTTAGCCGGACAGCTAATCTGAAAGTGCTGGAAATTTTAATTGCAAGATTCCAGGACAGACAGAAATACATAGATACATAGATGCATAGTGACATAGATACAAAGATAAAACACATACATACATAGATACATAGATAAATACAAGTGAAGTTCAATAAAAGCTTTTAAAAATAGGATCACTCGAGACTGTATTATTAACGCCTCAAATAACTAATAAAACTAGACACAAAGCTTAATTAACCAAACTGCAACGTTTTAATGATCACTGGCCTTGAGGGTCAACGAACGGAGAAAGGCATCTGACCACTGATTACGTAAACGTGAACTTGTTAGAAAATCGACCGATTACGACTGCATTACGCCAACCGATCATTTGTTTCTAGGGCAACGATTATTTTATTTTCTCAATTTATTTTCATTATCACTGCCTAAGGCCCTTGAGATTTTATTCGTTTGGTAATATTACTTGGTTAAGCACATGTGTTCTTGTAGAGAAAGTATCTCGTAATATTTTATTGAATAATAGTTACGAGCGTAATTTAACCAAATTACCACAGTAATTAAATTGCAAAGTAAAGCTTTGTACGGGCACACTCGTTAAGGATGTCGTAATACGGAAATTTTACTACTAGAAAACACTTTACAGTAAACTTGAGAGAAACTCCGCGTGCTTTATACTAAAATCAGTTGTAACTTTTTATGGTCATGAAACAAAAGTAAAACCAAACTATATGCTTTCATTGTTGATAGGCTCAACAATCGTGAGGCTGTAGACGTGAACAACCATGCAATTTCTATCCATTATAGTAAGTAGCATGTTAGTAAAAAAATATTCTATCAAGTTCAAATTCTATTACGACGCTCATTTCGTTCGTACGTGTCTAATAAAGAAATACAATTTGAGAAAAATAAGAGAAAAGGGGAGAATGCGCAATAACGAGATTGACGAGGCTCAGAATATTTTCAGTTTCCAATTTCATGTTTTACTCTGAAGTTGAAGTTTTAAGTGAAAAGAAAAAGCTTACAAAACATTTCTTACAAAATCTGTTCTCTTTAAACTAATATCTGTTATTGATTAACATTTTTCAGCACTAAACCCAGAAGATAGAACCAAAATTTCGAACCATAACAATAATAATAATAATAATAAACTATTTATTCAGGTATTTACAGTTTTGAAACTTATAATAATTAGGACTAGGTAAAAGGTACATTAAAAAACAGTAGGGTATCTGCTGCCGAACTAAGTTTAACGCCCGTGTGTCAGCATACAGCGCCCTCCCCCGAGATTACTATATTTAAAGCTAGTCTCCATAATATGAAACCTATATTCAAAAAACCTAAAATAAACTATAAATCTAACAAAATTTCTCCAGCCCTTTTGTAAACAATATGTTTAAAGCTCGAAAATTATTAATGTTACTATGCTAGCCGAAACAGAGCTGACGACACTTCATGGCGCCGATATCTATCATTCATGTATGTTGCTTCTAACATAAAAACTTTAGTGACAAAAACTCAGTAAACTATTTCAGTAGAAATGTTCGCGAGAAAATGTACAGATAGAATATTATAGCTTAATCTAAGTTGGAAATGCCATAACCTTAGACTTAAGTACCAGTTTTTACTACAACAAATCGATGAATGAACGACTTCTAACACTTGGAAAATTTAACGTGCCCTATTTCACACATTGGTATTACGACCGTAGCAAATCCGATACCTCTATGTTTAACACGCGTGGAAGGTTGTTTTTGCCATGTAGGTAGTGCACTGAGACTATGTTCTACGGCTTGAAGTTGGTTGCGGGTTGCGGGTGACGTCAGAGCAACTAAATTGTTTTTTTCTTAATGACGTATACGTTTTTTAATCACTTGATCTGTTTTCGTCTTTGTTTGTATGCATGTATGTAGATGTTCCACCATAGTGTCGTTAATTATGATTGGTCTGATTTTGACAGCCGAGGTATCAATCAATTCGTCTTCATGTATAGTGCGCTATTTTTTTTACCGGTCTACGGCGAAGCAATGGATGGGTAATATGGTCAAACTAAAAACTTAGTCCAATTTTGTCAAGCGAGGTATCAATCGATTCGTCTTCGTCACATGAGTGTTTTTACCCGACTGTAGTTGGGTTTTAATTATTGAACTTATGTCTAGTTTGTGATTGCGCTTCATTAACTGAAATCTTAAGAAAAACCATCAAAATACATAGATAAATCTATGTATGTATCTAAGTATTTTGTCTGTCCTGGAATCTTGCGATTCAAATTTCGAGCTCTTCCCGATTAGCTATCTGTCTGAAACTTTCAGGGTAACTCACAAATCGACGACAAAGCAATAAAAAATATATAAAAAATGTTAAAAGCAATAAACCAAAAAAAAAAAAAAAGGAATTGAAAAAAGGAAAAAAAGAAGAAAAACTTAAACTTAAAAGTTACAAAGCAACAAAAAAAAAAACCAGTAAAAGCTTTTCTGTTAATTTATTTTTTTAAATTATACTTATACCTGGACTATACTTAGCAATATTTAGTTGGCGATAGTATCTCGCTGATGTATCGCTGGATATCGCCCGCCGGCCTACGTTATTGATGGCCTGTGCCTCCGAGTCACACTAACAATCTATGGGATAACGCACTATCGATAACATGAGGTGAGGCATTATCGATATTCATAATGCTGTCACTTGCTAAATTAGAGATAACACAATTGCGTTTAAATATAAAATATTGACTGTTTTTTTTTGAAAACATAGTATGTACATGTATTAAGAAGTCTTAAAAAAAGTCACGCTTCGTCTTATATAATGCTGTATCCTTGGGTTACGGCAAGTTAATGACTAGATCATTTCATAATAAAGTTGTAAGTTTTTTTGTAACAGTTACACAAAACTTTTTGAACGTTCACGTTGGCGTATGAGAAAGTAATTCTCGTAGATCGTTATCGGGTGGGTGTCTTACAAAAAATGAATAAGCACATAGATTGTCACGGCCCCACTTTTTAGACATAGTTTCAAAATTGAATAAATTATAATTTCAGTTCAAGTACTTTCAAAACTGCCCAGCTAAGTGACACCAATAAACAGGTACATTTACACTCATTAAGTAAAATTACTTAATGAGCGTAAATGTATGCGTACATGCGTAACGAAACCTGTATCTCAATCTAGGATTTAAATACAGACTATAAGTACCTAATTACTCAACATTTTGCTAATAGCAAAGCAACACAGATATGCAAGAACTTAGGTTTAGTAACTAGCTGATTACTAGAAACTAGATTTTTTTAATTAGTAGCTGCGCATTCTTAGTCAAGTAATCGCAAGAGTGCGTGCGAAGTCAAAATGCCTTTGTATATTATATGCTATCGTTTTTCGATTGTAAGTACCTACTTAGTTACGAACATCGATCTTGTTGCATAACAAGTCGGCGATAAAGATTTATTTAATGTATCTATTATTTTAATTCGCTTAGATAATGTCCGATTTACATAATGCATACAACGTGAATGATATGTAACAAAGAGAGTTCAGAGGTTAAGTTTTTTGAACACGTTTATTTACGTAAGGATAGTCACTGCACGCACATACAGGCACTATATATAAAGATACTAACTCGGCCCCGCGATTTCACCCGCATGAGGTATGATGATGACGATATTATGAAATGTATTAAGTATGATATTGATAAAAGTATCCTATGTATTATTCCAGGGTACAAGATATCTCCATTTCTAATTTCATCAAAATCCGTCCAGCCTATATCGTGTGAAACCTCCCCAAACAAACAGACAACGTTACACTTTTATATATTGTTGTGGATCAGCTTTTGAATAATGAAAAGCTTTGCCTAAATGTAACTTTTTAACATCAAATTTAAATACATTTAGTAGGTACTAGCCTTCCCGTCCGTGAATCCCCGGGTGGACTACTGTTTATCGCGAAAAAAAAGCATCCTATGTTCTTCTAGGATATTAAAAACTAATGCAAATGTATAGCACCAATGCTCTCGATGTTTTTTCACACATTGTTATTTCCATGGCAACCGTTCCTTACAGCGAGTAATCAATATTTTCCAGTTTTCCCGTAAAAACTTTCAATTTTCCGGGATAAAAATTATCCCATGATTTATTCTATGGTATAAGCTATCTTCATTCCAAATTTCATCAAAATCCGTCCAGCCGTTATCGCGTGAAAGCTCCCCAAACAAACAAACAAACAAACAGACAACGTTTCACTTTTATATATTAGCATAGATATAAAAATGTTGATGTGGTTCACAAAGCCCCCACACAATAAACACACATAAGCAATAACTTAAAGATATTTTATTCCACCATTATCTCCACCGCACAATAAGGATGTTACTTTTGTTTTGTTTTTGAGTTTGCAATAGAAAATACCGATGTTATCTGGCGGAGACGTCGGCGAGCTGAAACAAAAGGTAGCACCAAACCGTGAAGCAACGGTTGATTACCCCCTGAAGCTCCGGCGAAACGATATTTCCTCCCTGCCATCTATTTATTACCTTGGATATTGCAACTCTTACATTTTCTCCCGTGCTGCACTGATTTCTCCGCTCAGATAAGGTGTTATTTGAAAACTATTATACTTACCTAGGGTTGATTGCTGCAAGTGTTGAAGATGTAAATGTTAGAGATAAGAAACTAAAACATTAACAACTAGCTAACATTTTCCTGGGATAAAAGATATGTACTTTTAAATTTAATCAAAATACCTTCAGCTTGCAAAAAGATTAACGAATGCTCGGCTTCCACTCATCGGATTGAGATACATCCGATATTTTAGTAGTAATAATCAATTTAATATTATAAGGTGTTCTGTGGTCAAAGTATAAGCTATCCAACAGTGAAAAATGCATATCAATCGGTCCAGTCTTGTTACGTGATGCGCTTACATACAGACTAGATTTTGGTTATTTTGGTGCTCAGTAGCTTATTATAGGTTCCCTAGACCAAAAAAATTTCATTGGCAGCAATTTGGTCATTTTACTCTTTATACTAAACTAGCCTAAATTTCTTCAAATGTAATTTAAACCTTGTCGCCTTTGTAACAAAGTGTTTTTTCCTCTGGCATCTATTCTAAAGTTACGTCAATTTAAGCTGCACCGCTTAAAATAACGTAATTAAAACAGGTTATTAACACGATGTCTAACAGCGTTTGGATAAATTTCGACACGTTCTGAGACAGCGTTTGGACAAGTCGGGACTCTCGCTGCGTGGAAACGTAGTTGATTTTACGCTGACAGGCTTTAGTGATAGTTTAGTGAGTGAGAGTTATATGCCAGGGGAAAAAATACATTGTTACGAAGCCAACAAGGTATAAATTACATTTGAAGAAATTAAGTTTAGTTCAGGGGATGCCCGAATCGCTACATTTCTCTCTTGTACAGACTTTTTGTTACTTGTTGCTTTATTATAAGTATAGAAGTAGATAGATGATCTGAATGACACTGGAAGTAATTTTATCACTTAAATCTGCAGTTACGTCCAACATAGTTGTTCTATCAAGCTAAACAAAAAATATTATTTAAATTATTTTTTGTATTTAACATTTTGATTTAAAGTAATTGGATTTGTACCTATGTGTTCGTTTCAGTTAAGATTTGCCAACTTTTGGACGATAAAAAATACTATTGATTCTCCGAATCGTATTTTTCGAACATAATGATCTCTAATTCGGAGAGAATCGTTCCAATCTCTGATCAGCAGCTCTATCACTGACTACTTTGCCTTTTTTGAAGTTAGCGGACGTTGCTGCGATTCGTTTTTTTCTTTGCGGATCTTGTTCGGTAAAAAAGCTGGATAATTAGGTACGGGATTCGTCTAATTTGAAAATAAGAACAAGAAATCTTTCTTTCTATAGAATTCTTTAATAATGTGGTAGTGGTGGCTCGGCTTTTGAATTGATGTTGTTTGTAGGATAAAGTTGAGATTATCTATGTAGTTCTTCATAGATATGAGACCCACATGGTGGTAGAGTAAGCTTTTCTTAGATCTCTCCATTAACAGTTTGAATTCCAGATTTATATCAATTTAGCATTAATCTCTTTTACTTTAGTCACTGATTTGAACTGTTCCATTTCCAGTTCAAAATTCCGCTTCGATTTCAACTCCGACAAAGTACAGTCACACACAGCATTACGTAACGGTTACAAGTTGTAAAAATAGAGAATACACGAGGTCTTAGCAACAATATACTTTACCGATGCTAATTGAAGTGTGTGCAAACAACAGTGCCGAGTCGAACGGTGAAAGTGGTTACATAATGTTAATTTGAGAACAGCTTCGACTAATCATATGAAAAAATTATCAAAAGGAAATGTCATTTAATCGCTTTAAACAATTTTATAGAAACCTGGACGTAGTAAGTGCTAATTTATCCTTGACTAGCTGTGCCCGTGGCTTTGCCCGCGTGGTCATTTCATTTAAAAGTAGCCCATACGTGTTATTCCAAGACAAAAGTACCTATAAAATATAATGTAAATAAATATATTCAGAATTCGTTCAACCGTCAAATAGCTTTTTATCGATTGTTCAGCATGAAATTATCGAATTAAGGCACCAAGACTTAAGTCAAACCCTAAACTATCCAACAGTGAAAACCGCATCGCAATCGGTCTAGTAGTTTTTACGTGATGTGCGAACAAACATACAGACAAACAAAAAGACAATATTAAAAAAAAATAGGTTAGTAGCCTATTTTAAGTAACCTGGACATTTTTTTATTTTTTTATTTTAAAGATCCTGTTTTAAGAAGTACTACTAATGTTGTACAAGTTAGAACTTAGAAACTAGTTTGTTAGCTCAAGTTCAAACTAAAGCAGTTCACTCTGCTTTAGTTTAAACTTGAGCTAATAAACTGAAATTGAGATCGTGAATAAAATTTATCCAAAATGATAAAGTTGCGACGCGTGACTAAAATATTTAAGTATATTAATCGGATAAGCGTTAGAATTCAACATGGCCAGGCCAGGTAATTGTTTTTACTACCTATTTGTGTAACTATTTGCATTTTAAGTCATTAGTTTTCCAAATAAAAAAGAAATCATTAAAAAAAAACTGTAATCTACCTATTGGTAGTGGATTATAGTATTCCTTGGACTATCGACTATAGTACACAGAATGAGCTTTTTTAAAGGGCATTCTCTATGGCAGCTATGATAACCCATGATGATAGAGGATGATGTGTTCTTAGAAATGTATCTAGAAGTTTTAAAAGTATTAATAAATTCAATAACCTTGCTACTACCTTGCTCGCGCGCGTAAAAACTACCTCGCGCATGACCACGCGCGTACTACGCGTGCGCACGCGTAACAAGCGACTGGAAAAAACTTACTTCTCTAACTTAATAGATTAAATTAGGATATTATTTTTTGGCGAATTTGGTTTCTGCTTCTTACACAGAACAAAAAGTTCTATGTATTTTTTCTAAAGATTTTGCATCGTCCTGAAATTTAAACTTATTTATTTTCATACATTATGTTTGGAAAGAGAAACTCGAAACGTTGATTTTAATGAAGTTGTAGTAACTTTAGAAAAATGTGTTCTCACAAATTTTTGTTTATCATTAACAAAATATGAAATAAAAAATAAACGTCTTTAGGAACTACGAGTAAAATCCGATTATTGAAAAAATGAACTTGGAATTTAATTCTGCTAATAACGCACAAAGAGTAGCTTAAACAAGTACTTTACGAGCATGAGAGAAGTGCAAAATAATATATTAATGCTCTGGAACCCAATACACCCAATCCACTCGTACATAGAATCGTATCTATTCGCTTAAAATGGACATGTCATTTTATTCAATTTAAAAATACTTACAGAATCATCGCGTATTATCGAGACCCATATTATTGATGTGAATGACGAGGCTTACTTAAACCAGAAACTATATTCTATCTTCTCATATAATTCAATTTTTATTTACTCTTTTGCGTGCAATTATCCCGCTATTATGGATTGATTGGGACAAATAAATGGAACAGTAGTGTGCGATTATAAGGACTGATAACTGTTGGGGTAGACGTGTTCTTGAGTGGAGAACGCAACTAGGCAAACGTAGTGTAGGGAGCCCTCCAGCAAGGCGGAGCGACGATATACACAAAGTGGCTGGCAGCGGTTTGAAGAGAAGAGCCGAAGATCGAGCTCAGTGGCGTGCTTTGGGAGAGACCTATGTCCAGCAGTGTACTGATTGATGTGACTGATTGTGTTGTTTTTGAAAGCATGCTAAGTTGGTTACAATGTATAGTTACTAGCTGTAAATGCAGCATGCCTATTTTTTTTTAAATATTCCTTTCATGTAAACTTTGTTTTTTTTTAATGTATGGGCGTCTATCTAAATACATTTTCCATTGAATGTTTTTATTAACTTATGAATACATGCTTGAAAATGGAAGATTTAGAAATAAGTAACATTAGATTATGTTCTAATTATGTTCCTCGTTTTTTTAAAATTATAAATTGCGTAAATATAGATTGTTTGTGGATGAAAAGATGATGATGATGATGATGATGAAAAGTACGAATATCCATCGTTTGAAACTTTTTCCAACCAACAGCATTTCATCTTCTATATATACTAATAAAACTGTAACGGGTCCAATTCTGTACATTGAAGATATTTTGAATTTTTTTTTTTGGAACGTACTCTTGATTCTATACTGAAGCCAAAACTGTTTTTTTTTCATTTTTGTCTGTCTGTCTGTATCTTGGCTAGGCATCACGCCGAAACTACTGAATGAATCTATATGAAACTTGGTATGATTTGAGTTCTTACTACGAGGTAGGACATAGGCTACTTTTCATCCCGAAAAATGAAAGGGTTCCTGCAGGATTTAGGTTTAAAGTTATTTCAAAAAACACTTACTTCTCTGAAACTACTGGACGGATTTTAATGCAATTTGGCACAGTTATATTTTATATGATGAGTTAAAATTCAGAATACTTTTTATCCCGAAAAAATAAAAGAGTTTCTGTGGGATAATGTCCCAAATTCTGTACATTAAAGATATAGTGTTTTTTTTGGTGCCGTTCTATTTTCAATACTAAAGCCAAAACTGTATTTTTTTCAAGTTTTGGTCTTCTGTCTGTCTGTCCGTCTGTCTGTCTGTACCTTGAAAGTGCATCACGCCGAAAATACTCAATGAATTCAAATGAAATTTGGTATGATTTGAGTTCATACTTCGAGGTAGGACATTGGATACTTTTCATCCCGAAAAATTAAAGGGTTGCTGCAGGATAGGCGTTGAAAGTTATTTAAAAGAACACGTATCACGCTGAAACTACCAGACGGATTTTTTTGAAACTTGGCACATTCATAGTTTATACAATGGGTAAAAATTGAGGATACTTTTTATCCCGAAAAATAAAGTGTTCCTGCGGGATAATGTCCAAAATTCTGTAAATTGAAGATATAGTGTTTTTTTTGGATGCCTTTCTATATTCTTCCATATACTAAAGCCAACACTGTATTTTCTTATTTTTGTCTGTCTGTCTGTCTGTCTGTCTGTCTGTGCGTCTGTCTGTCTGTACCTTGGCAGCGCATCACGCTGAAAATACTCAATAAATTCAAATGAAATTTGGTATGATTTGAGTTCATACTTCGAGGTAGGACATTGGATACTTTTCTTCTTCTTCTTCTTCTTCTTCTTCTTCTTCTTCTTCTATCCCTTAATCCCAGTTTATCTGGGGTCGGGTCTTCTTGTACGGCGGCGCCAGGACGCTCTATCCTGGGTAGTCATAGGAGTTAGGTTTTGCGCTTTCATCTCCCTCTCGATACTGGACCACCATGTAGCGGGGGGTCTTCCTCTTCCAATGCGTTTCGTAGGGATGTTCAAGACTGTTTTTACTGAGAAACTATCATCTCGTCTCATTATGTGGCCGTACCATCTAAGCCTACTTTCTTTTAGTTTGTCAGTTATTGGGGCCACTCCGAACGATCCTCTCACATGCTCATTGCGTATTCTATCCAAACGTGTTACACCGCCCGCCCAGCGCAGCATCTTCATGCGTTTCAAATGCTAGGGCGTCCCCCAGAAGCGACGACAGTGACAAGAACCAACATTCGCAATATAGCATAGTTACACTAAGATTGAGAACATGGAATCTGGGAACCATGACAGGCCGCAGTGCAGAACTTAGCGACATTCTTAATAAAAGAAACATCAGCGCTTGTTGCATCCAAGAAACAAAGTGGAAAGGCTCAAAGTCTCGAGATATTGGACATGGATACCAGCTCATCTACCATGGCGTTGACTCAAAACGTAACGGTGTTGATATAGCTCTAGATAGAGAACTAAATCAGAGGATTATCAATGTGGACCGGAGAAGTGACCGGATAATAGCCGTCAAGTTAGCTATGGACAAACAACCCGTACTTAATATCATCTCAGCCTATGCACTTCAGTCTGGGTGCCCAGTTACTGAAAAAGCCGCTTTCTGGGAAGACCTCGATGACATTCTACTCAACATCCCATCAGAAGAACTTGTGCATATCGGAGCAGACCTAAACGGACATGTAGGGACGCAGAGTGACCTGTACAAGGCGGTACATGGGGGATATGGATACGGAACAAGGCCTATATACAAAATGATCTAAAAGTGAATAAATCAACTGAAGAAATGTGGCAAGACTTTGAATATCACTGTCAAAATGAAGCCAGGCAAAAATTAGGCATATCCAGAGGCTGCCTTCCCACGAACAAAGACCCGACCTGGTGGAATGACGACATAAAAGAAATAGTCAGGGCAAAGCGGGAAGCATTTAAGCTTTGGCAGAAAACTAAGTCGGACGAAGACTGCAATCTATGTCTATGAAGACTGTAACAAAAACCGCAGTTGCACAAGCAAGAGCAATCTCCCGCTATAGTTTTTATGAGAAATTAGAAAATGCCCCGAATGAAAATACAATCTACAAAATTGCTAAGCAACGCCACAAATCGACTCTCGACACGAAGGCTAATAAGTACATTAAGAATGAACAGGGAACTCTGCTCACTTCAAATGAGGCAATCAATGGCAGATGGGTGGAGTACTACAAAAAACTCCTGAATGAGGAATTCTCCAGCGAAGAGCTTCCGAGATCACCACTCACAGAAGGACCTCTCGACTGCATAAGCCCTGCAGAAATAAACTTGCATTAAAAAAGATGGACTATCATAAGGCTCTCGGACCCGACAACATACCAGCTGATATATGGAAACTGCTGAAAGATGATGCAATACTCTGGCTCACAGAATTATTTAACAACATTTTATCCCAAGGCAAGATACCCCATTCGTGGCGCTCGAGTTACCTATGTCCTATCTACAAGAACAAAGGGGATGTCTCACAGTGCAACAATTACAGAGGAATAAAGCTCACATCACACACCCTGAAACTGTGGGAGAGAGTGATTGGTGCGCGACTGTCAAGGCTGACCAGCATATCTGAAAACCAGTTTGGTTTCACAGCTGATAGAGGAACAACAGAAGCCATACAGACAGTTCGAGTTTTAATGAAAAAATGCCGCATCAATAAGGAAAACTTCTACATGGTATTTGTCGACCTAGAGAAGGCTTTCGATAAGGTTCCCAGAAAGCTAGTATGGCAGGCTCTGCGCGCCCAAAATGTACCTGAACAATACATCACCATCGTTCAAGATATGTACTTGGACGCTAAGACCCAGATTAAAGGCCCTGCAGGTATTAGCGACCCATTCACAGTCGGTCTGGGTGTCCACCAAGGATCGTCACTTAGCCCCTTGATCTTCAATCTTACCATGGATTACGTAACCAAAAATTTGCATTGCAAAATACCATGGAGCATGTTATACGCGGACGACATTATCCTCATCGCGAAGAGTGCAACGGATCTGCAGGAGACGTTCAGTAAATGGGTGAATGAGCTCGAAGGGCACGGCCTACGGGCCAGCCGCTCAAAGACGGAGTATATGGAGTGTGACTTCGGTGGTGATGAACAGACATGTTGCAACATTAACATTGATAATACTACGCTACCCCGAGTCACCCACTTTAAGTTCCTTGGCTCTGTTCTTACGACCGATGCCCACATCGACGCAGATGTTAGCCATAGAGTTAACACCGCATGGCTGAAATGGCTGAGTTAGGGATAACTGGAGTACTCTGTGACACCCGAGTGCCAGTACGAACTAAGGGCAAAATCTACAAGACGGCTGTTCGACCCGCTATGTTGTATGGAGCGGAGTGCTGGACAACAGCAAAAAAGCACGAACAGCAATTGCACACAGCTGAACACATTGGATACTTTTCATCCCGAAAAAATTAAGTATTCCTGCAGGATAGGGGGTGGAAAAAGAACACGTAATACGCTGAGACTATTGGACGAATGTTGATGCAACTTGGCAAAGACATAGTTTATAAGATGGGTGAAAATTATGGATACATTTTGTCCCGAGAAATAAAGGGTTCCTGTGGGATATGGGGTCCAAATTCGGTACATTAAAAATATAGTGTTTTTTTTGGAAGTTACTCTATTTTGGATAATGAAGCCTAAACTGTATGTTTTTTCATTTTTGTCTGTATGTCTGTCAGTCTGTATCTTAGCCGCGCATCACGCCGCCGGAACTACTGGATGAATTAAAATGAAACTTGGTGTGATTTGAGTTCATACTACGAGGTGGGACATAGGATACTTTACATCTCGAAAAATGTATGGGTTCTCGCAGGATAGGGGTTGAAACTTATTTAAAAGAACACATACCACGCTGAAACTCACGTACGGGTTTTGATGCAACTTGGCACTGTCTTAAGTTATATGATGGGTTAAAACTGAGGACACGTTTTATCCCGAAAAAGTAAAGGACTTCTGTGGGATATGCAAAGTTATGTTAATATTTAAGTAATAAAAAATATTTTTTGAATGGTTCTCTATATTCGATACTGAAGCCAAACTATTTTACTTTTTAATTTTGTCTGCCTGTTTGTCCGTGTCTTGACCCCGCATTGCACCCAAACTACCAAATGCATTCAAATGAAAAAAATGCTTAAAAAAGGTATTGAACAATATTTTTTTTTAATCGTGTCTTTCCTTCTGTTTATCTGTATGTTTGTTTGTTCACGCATCACGTAAAAACTACTGTACCAATCGCAATGCGGTTTTCATTGTTAAATATCTTAGGGTTTGATTTAAATCTGGTGTAATTGGTATCTCAATCCGGTGAGTTAGAAGCCGAGCAATTGATAAAAGTATTTGTGACGGCTGAAGAAATTTTGTTCAAATGTCGGTATATTGGTCCTGGAATAGCACATTATGGTACTTTGAACCTAAAGAAAAGACCACGCGTGCGAAGCCGCGGGTACAGCTAGTTTATATATATATATATATGTAGATGTTCCTGCGTTTAATTGGGCTATCAATGTAAGTCTATACATAAGTACTATAGGCCCTTTCAATACCGCACACAACGCGTGTAAACGTGTGTTCAATAGACCACATAATGCAAGTTTCCGACCAACACCGTTACTGCGAGCTATTGACCTCCAATTGGCTGTAAAGTTAACTGTAATCAAATATTTAATTTGTACGATCTTCGCGTTCTTCAACACGTACCAAGCTATCGTGTAACGGCTAATATTATTTACAATTTTATCGTTTGGATGTGGAACGGACCGCTTTGATGTAAACAGCGTTGCCGATGTAAAGGATTAAATTCGGCAGTACACTGTGAGAAAATAGAAATAAAAGAAAATAGAAACCGCTGCAAATAGAAATGCATCTAAAGTTTTAAACGTATTAAAACTGCATTTAAGGATTTTCCGAAAGTTGCTTTTTCTGCCTAAAACGTCTAAAATTAGAAACAAAACTTAAAAATAGGTTCCACTGCTTCTAACGAAGAAAAAGTAGAATGAATGCATTTTTCTAAAGACCGAGCTCAGTGGCATTAGGAGAGGTCCAGTGGACAAGTATATGCTGATGATGATGATGATGAATTTACTAAAGTTTGTAACTTGATAAAAAAAACCCTGTCGTAATAATATTGATGTATCTACCTATGTTTGTCGAAATGTTATCAGAGTTTGTCAGGCCACCCAAGGGCCTCTGAGTCAACTGGGACCGATGGCTTAACCTGCACATAACATTATTAAGTCAAGTTAAGTCTCTTGTTTAATGTTCCTACCGGTGTCGTTGGTTCATAATCAAATTTGAATAGGTTATTTTCAATGAAAAATTTTTGATGAACCCTGAGAACCCTGGGAAGCCGTTTCTAGTCTCAACTCTACCAGGCACAGGCGCATGCGCACTCGGGCGCAATAACCGCCAGCGCGCAATGAGGAAGCGTCGAGTTGTCGCGCCCGCAGGTACAGAGTACAGCCACTCTCAGCCCCACAGTTAATCATAAGCCCACGTTGAATCACTTTAATCGCTACCACTAAATAATGATTCGAGGTAACTCTACTCTTATTACATGACAAATGGTAGATGCCCAAGGGTAGTGCGGGATTATCGAGCGCTCTAGTTGCGATCTTCAAATACCATCATTATTATCATTTTTTGTATGTACGCAACCACTTGTCTTGATTTTTATAGTCCACTAGCTTTCGACCGCGACTTTATAAGCGCGTAAAAAAGCATCTTATGTTCTTCTAGGATATTAGAAACCAATGCAAAAGTATAGCACCAACGCTCTTGATGTTTTTTGACAGACTTGTTATTATTTCGTTTCCATGGCAACCGTTCCCTACAGCGAGTAATCAACATTTTCCTGTTTTCCCGTGGAAACTTAAAATTTTCCGGGATAAAAAGTATCCTGGTTTATTCCAGGGTAAAAGCTATCTCCATTCCAAATTTCATCAAAATATATCTAGCCTTTATTGCGTGAAAGCTCTCCAAACAAAAAACAAACAAACAACCTTTCACCTTTATATATTTGTGTGGATGTTATAAATCAATAAGTTAATTTTATTCATTTGAGGAAGCGTTTGCGAATGAATTTCAATATGAAAGGAATGTGATATAACTTTTTAATCTGTGAATCTTGCGTAACTGTGATAAGCAATTTAGTTTAATTTGGTTTTCAATTAAAATTTATTGTTTATTGGAAAGAAATAAGGTTAATAGTAATAACAAGGTTTTTTAGTGTTAATTACATCTAAGCGCGCTAATATATAACATATCTAAGCTATAATACAGGATACTCTTGTTTAGTAATTTGTGCAATTCTAACTTCTTGTGGTTTGCTAATAATGCTTCCATAAAAAAAGCTAAATGAAAACCCGTCCCGCCAGTCATCTGCTTCCATCTAGAAAAGCTGCAATTATGGACCATCAAATGCTAATTTCAATTTTAACATTATGACTTTTAAGTATAAGTGATTTGGAAATAAATTGTGAAGATGTGAAGATTCTAAAGAAAACTTAGAAGTGGATATTAGCTTTAGCGATTTTCTTGACATGGCTATTTTAGTGTGTAAGCAGAGAGAAATAGGCTTGCAAATCTTGAAACACGACGGTGAAATGAAATTTAGAGAAAACTTGTGAAACTGGCTCGTTCATTTTATGAGCATGTGCGTACATTTTCCCTACAACAGTTGTTGCTCGAGGCTGTTGCATGCTTTCTCTGTTTAAGTATTTTTGCTAAATTAGTTTCAAGATTAAATTATAGAAAAGTATTTTTGTTGATAGCGTAAGAAAGGTTAATTTTTAAATTAAAAAATACCTTATTTTCCTTAAGACACAGAAGTTTGCAAAAGAAAACCTCCTAGTTATTTTCAGAGTTACTTCAAGCTATCGATAATTAATTAATTGCGTACTTATTGGACCACATTATAATTAACCTGACCGATGTTATCGTACCCTCACTTCGCCAGGCACTAAATGTATTTCAAAATAATAAAAAAAAACATACTAATAAATATAAAAGTGTATGAAATACTACAAAACTAGGCACCCATCCTTACGTCTCACCCGTCGGGTTAATTATATTAGTATTGTCTGTTCCTAACATGCTTTGATATTCATTGAAGGGCTCAAGAACTTCTCCAAACTGAAATATAATTGCATAAAGTATTAACCAGCCCTGCTTATCAGTCTGCGCAGTACAGTGCTGAGCATTCCCGAATAGCCAAACATGCACTTTCCATTTACATAGGTAGGTACCTATTAAGTTTGTTTTGTTTAATTTAAGTATTTTTTGGCAATTTTTTTTATCTGTGAATTTTACGTTCTTTTCTACGTAAATTGCTCAAGTCAGTATAATTATGGTGCTTTGAAAAAAACTTAAAACAAATTCAGATAGTATTATTAGAAAGGACATTGCTGGAGTTTTGAATATCATGAATATTTCTTTCAAAGGTACCTTTTTACATAACTGCCCAAAAAAAGGAGTGTAATGTTGTTAGGATTCATGTATGTATATATTTGAGTTTATTTATTCCACCATAACTTTTAAATGCCTGAACAGATTTAGACGTATGGGATATCGTTAGAATCCTTAGTGAAAAAGGCATTCTTTTTTGAAAAAATCGTTCTGGCGGCATCATGGCTCCATTTTTAAATGAGTAAAAATATATATCCTTCTAATTTTACAATATGGGTACCAAATTGAAGGCACATTCAATCACAATGAGCACATTCTAACAGTATATAATTTATTGCCATAAGTTATTTTTTTTAGCTTTCTAGCTAGTTATGAAACGGTTTTATTTAGCTTGCCCTGTTTGATTAGTGCGCAAGCGCGAACTTTCGGTTGTGGGGCTGGCGGTCCAATTTTTCTTCAAACTCATATCTCAAATTCAAAGTACGGCCACAGTGTTACCATGAAAAGGTTACGGTGCGTGTTACTTTGTTGGAAAGCTTTCAATTGCCGACCTAG
Source organism: Alsophila aescularia (assembly GCA_946251855.1). Lineage (NCBI taxonomy): Eukaryota > Metazoa > Arthropoda > Insecta > Lepidoptera > Geometridae > Alsophila > Alsophila aescularia. The sequence continues at coordinate 52,089,782 of OX276378.1, forward strand.
AATGGCGAAATTAAAGCAAAAACCGCTGAGAGCTGCGGAAGTAGAGACAATGATCTCACTCGGCTCTTAGAATTTGATACAGGCATTGTTTATGTCCAATTACTGCATGTAATGTGAACTGACACAGTTTTAATTTATCTAATTTTCCTGTATAAACATCTTGTTAGTTAATTATGAGTTTTCCACGTCAAGGACATTATAGTATGATCATGGTTAGTATATTACTAAAGTACTAATATATAGTCTGAGCACTATTCCCATGAGCGACGATGACCAATCGAGACCTTGTGATCCGAAATTATACCCACTTTGAATTTTGCCTATATTATTGATTTACTATGTGATTTGCTATCGTTAAAAAGTTACAGTGATATAATTCCCTTCTTGAGCACGCCAGGTTCCCGCATGCTAGTGCTTTAACAAGTACAAAACTCAAAATGATATTATTGAGAAGGATCGGAGAGTGACATAGGCTGATCATCATCATCCACACAGGCAAATCCGTGGGGCACAGCTCGTAATGCTATAATTCCAAGAGGCTGCAGCTCCTCCGAGTGGCAATGGCCTTTTAGCAAATCGATCCCCTTGATCAACTAGCACAAATAAACCCCCCTCCCCCCACCCCCTCTTAGCTATAATGGAGATAGATATAATAGAATTATAGGTAAGAAGCATACCAATCACATCAGCTTTCAAACAGAAAAAAAAATGCATCAAAATAGGTCCATTTGTTTGGAAGCTACGATCCTCAACCCTGTTATAGCCAAGAACCATATCGATCACATCAGCTTTCAAACAGAAAAAAAAATGCATCAAAATAGGTCCATTTGTTTGGAAGCTACGATCCTCAACCCTGTTATAGCCAACAACCATATCGATCACATCAGCTTTCAAACAGAAAAAAAAATGCATCAAAATAGGTCCATTTGTTTGGAAGCTACGATCCTCAACCCTGTTATAGCCAAGAACCATATCGATCACATCAGCTTTCAAACAGAAAAAAACACATTAAAATCGGTCCATTAGTTTGACACATGGATACAGTGTGTACATACATACAATGATATATACCCTAAACTTATAACACCGTTTAAAAAACGTCGCATGCACCCTGCGGGCATTTTTGCGTTATTTTAAACTACTTGGATAATTCTGTTTCCACAATTTCAGCTAAAGCCTGTCTCAGAGCTAAATGACAGAAAAGAAGAAAAAGTCAGAAAGATAGAGCAGTTCCCGGTGGAAGAATCGTCTCTCAATATCTGCGTTAGGTACCTCAACCGTTCGAATAATTAAGCGAATATTAAGTGCTCTCCTTTCTAAATAGTTCCAATACCTTCACAAGGCTACTTAGGAAACTGTTGGTTCCGAGCTTTGGCACACCTCGTATTTGTTCCAATCGTATCTAACCATCATTATCCATTGAACAGTAAATATTTACATAATACGATCTGTTTAAACGTGTAACTGTAGATTGTATTAAGATAGCTTCCGAATTTATAATGCCAAGGCGCTATTGAATTGCTGATTACGAAATACGCATATTGTTAAGTAATTTTGAATCTGCATCTCGATATAATATGGTATAAGTAAAGCCAAATGATATGACATCATTGTTTCAATGCTAAGAGACAAGGTTACGAAGGTTGAGTTAGTTAGATAAAAAGATGTGTAGTCGCAGCGGAAGTTTGTGGCTCGGAAGTTGTCTGCAAGTCGCTACGCAAATTGCAATTTTTCAGGCGCAATCCTAATTGAAGGTAAAGACATAATTATATAACTGCCTCGCTCACTCGTTTTCGTTTTTAGCATATTCTATCTAGCTCTTACTTTGTGCTGTTTTATCCTCACAGCAGTACCTGCGCAATCGTTCACAGAGCCTAACTTCACAACCACAAAGATCCGCTGCGACTACTATAGATAGCTGTTTTAAAGTGAGTTGAAAGAGGACCTAACAAATTAAAATCTTCTAATCAATGAACTGGTTGTTAATGTTGTTACTTAGTTGGTTGAACTTTGTTTTCGATACATGGAGATTCGCAATATTTCAAAAAACTGTAATCGTAATCCAAATCTCATGTTATAAACATGTATTATATTATATATGGTAAGATTTGTGTGTTTATATAATATGTTGGTTACCACTTTTGCACACTTATGATTGAAATCTGGTGTACTTGTTATCTCAATGCAATGAGTAGATATAGAAGCCTATTTCTACGCCCGAGGTTTTTTTTTGTTTTTTTGCTTCTCGTACATTATCTGCATCATTCTTAAGTTTCTTAACACAAACTTCTTAACTTAAAAAATCTTATGTTATTTTCAAGTTTTTAGTTTTTTATTTAATTGTTTCTATATTATACTGTGTTCTACTCGTTAAGCCCATTCATTTGATACCCATATTGAGGGGGTTGAAAGAATATATGTAATTCGCCGTTTTGTGGCGGCGGCCATCTTGTATTTACAATGATACTGATTATACATAATTGTATTGTCATCAGAACTACATATGTGTACTAAATTTCAGATCAATCGGTCAACAGGAGGGGGGGTAAAATTTCCATCACTAAATTGACCCAAAAAACTACAACAACAAATAGGGCAAGCTAAATAAAACCGTTTAAAAAGTATTTAACGACTGAACAGATTTTGATGAAATTTGGTTTATAGATAGTTTAGGTCCTGGATTAAATAATACATGGGATAATTTTCATTTAAATCGTCCATCACTCAGCATACACGCGGGTAAAACTGCAGGGCGCAGCTAGCAATAATTAAATGCGAGTGTGTTTGTGTAGGTATGTATGTTTGTTACCACTCAGCTCTAAAACGGCTGAACGGATTTTGAAGAAATATAGTATACTGATATTAGGGTCCTGGAATAACATTCATATATGTAGTAGGATAATTTTCATCATCATCATCCAACATCATTGTCCATGCGGGTAAAGCCACAGGGGAAGGGGGGGGGGGGGGAAGACCAGACATAGTATACGCGCGCGCGCGCGCGCGCACACACACACACACACACACACACACACACACACACACACACACACACACACACACACACAAACTTGCGCGGGTGAAACCATGGGGCGCAGCTACTTTTTAATAATAGTAGGATTATTATTTTAATACTAGCTGCGCTCGGCGGTTTCACCCGCGTGGATTATGATGATGGATAATGATGAAAAGTAGCCTATGTGTTAATCCAGAATATAAGCTATCCTGGTACCAAATTTACCTGGTAAAAAAACACATACACACTTCTAAAGATAGCGCTAATCGGTTTTTATGCATTTTATAATTATGATGTTGTATTGACTGTCAGTTCTAATGTGTGGAGTCCTGCATCGCGCATACGAAGTTACCCGCTCGATAAGAGAGTATTCATTTTTAAAACTCTGAGCTCTGATTGGCCTGTCTACAAAAGTGGCTACACTTCTCTGATTTATAATATTAGTGTGATATTGTGCTACTGAGGCTTCATGCATGGTGGAAACGAGAGTGAGCGCCACACGTGATGTCGTGACCACTCTTTGGAAAATCGCGTGTGTCCGCACCGGTCGGTTCGACTTTTAGTAACGCCGTTTACATATTTTAACGTACACTTGTTGAGAATACCCACACATCATCACGTGTCTACTATTGGGTGTAGGCCTCTCCCTAAGCACGCCACTGAGCTCAGTCTTCAGCTCTCAGCATCCAGTTTCACACATAATTTATCGTAATTCGTATGAAATATTTAACGTGATAATTATATATTTAATTATCACGTTAATCCATACCAATATATAAAAGTGAAACGTTGTCTGTTTGTTTGGGGAGCTTTCACGCGATAACAGCTGGACGGATTTTGATGAAATTAGAATGGAGATAGCTTATACCCTGGAATAAAACATGGGATACTTTTTATCCCGGAAAATTGTAAGTTTCCACAGGAAAATTGGGAAATGTTGATTACTCTCTGTAAGGAACGGTTTCCATGGAAACGAAATAACAAGTCTGTCAATAAACATCAAGAGGGTTGATGCTATACCTACTTTTGCATTGGTTTTTAATATCCTAGAAGAATGCCTTTTTTCGCGATAAACTGTAATCCGCGCGGACGAAGTCGCGGGCGGGAAAACTAGTTTGTAATAATTTAAGAATTACATACTCGTAGTCTTACTAATCCATACGACTACTTCTAACATTAAAAGACAAATTAAGCCATAAGAAGATAAAACTAAAAACTAAACGAATTGCCAATCTGAGAAACTAACAATTACAGCTAAATAGACACATATCACAATGAACCAATTAATGAGCTAGAATGCACGCAAGTCCATCATTACAATGCTACTCGCATCAACAGTGCATGTTGACGTGAATGCATAGAGATGACATGGCGTATCGATGCGATCTACTCTCGTCTAATTATGCGACGTCATAGTATTAGATAGTCAAGCACAATAGAGGTGAGCAACCTCGGCGAGCATCCCATTGTGAAGCTCACACGTGAGAATGTAAGCCGATGCACAATTGCACGAACACACCTGCACCTACAGTACTGGACACCGAACGTTAGATCCGTATTTTCGCTTACAATTGGAATGTTTGTATTTCTGTGCCATAGGGTCCCGCTAAATCTATTTTACCTACTAGTGACCCGCCCCGGCTTCGCATGGGTAGATTATATAGAAAGATTATATTATTATTGTGTTTAACGCAAGGAGGTTGAATTAAGCTTACTGTTAAGGTTTCGCCTGATGGGGCTGTGTCGGGTGTACGGCCGTTTGTTTGTCGTGAAACGCTACGTCTAGAACCATAAACAGCTGCATTTTTACTCACGTGCTTGTCAGAGTTGTTATTTTTTCGAATCCATGGAAACTTTCCTTAGACAAAGTAAACGTTATTATTGAAAAAAAATATACCTCGGGTAACATTATTGCAATGTTCATAGGGAATTCTAATTTATTGAAAAATAAAATACTTTCCATGTTACTCGTTGATAATGTAGCCAGAACTTTTTAAATAGGTTCAGTATTTGCGTTTATCAATTACAAACAAACAAATAAACGAGTAAACAATCAAATCTTTCCTCTTTATAATATTAGTGTGGATGTCCACCCTTTCAAATCCCGCGGGAGCTGTGATAACCAGCTAACTGAACTCAGGAAATTAGCATCAGCATTTTCCTGTGTGGGATATAAACATCTACTGCGATCACTAAGCAGCCTGCCAAGCGTGGTGATTATTCCCAACCCCCCCCCCCCTTCCTATCATGGGAGAGGCCCATGTTCAACAGTGGGCGTCTTCGGGCTGATGATTTTGATATACATTTTTATTGACACCTTGCCAAACTTATTCTCTACAGAAAAAAATGAGCTTACAGTATTCGCATACTGATTCAAGCTCAGTTTTATCATCGCTGTTCAGGCTCTGTTTTATCATTGCTGTTCAGGCTCCGTTTTATCATCGCTGTTCAGGCTCTGTTTTATCATCGCTGTTCAGGCTCTGTTTTATCATCGCTGTTCAGGCTCCGTTTTATCATCGCTGTTCAGGCTCCGTTTTATCATCGCTGTTCAAGCTCTGTTTTATGCATCGCTCGGTTCAAGCTCTGTTTTATCATATACAAGTATGCTAGCACTGCGCGCGCTCATTAGTCAACTGTTTCACTGTTACAGTCATAGTAGACAACTGCTTCAGTGGTTACAGTGAAACAGTTGACCAATAAGCGCACGCGGCACATTGTTACACTCTTCACGAAATTACTCCCATAGATTTCAGGAAAGCCAGAGAGGAAAGATGCTGCACATCAAAAACTTGGGTACATAAGTAAATGTACTTTTGGAGTATTAGAGTACCAGCGCTTACACTAGTCTAGCCTCGACTCACACCGGCTCTAAAAAAGGTTTAGCTCCATTTACCGAGTAATTAGTTAACAAACAGGCTCCGGTACGTGCAGCTGCATATATTTTTCTCCATTAACTTTTTTCTGACACGAATCAAGTGTCGTGATAATAAAAACAAGCGAAAAAAGTAACCGAGATTAAGTGAGATTATTAACAATTTAAAGCCGCTGTGGATGTCTCGGTTTCGCTTCAAGCAAGTTTATTTTGCTTCAGAACTTTTTATGGGAATATGTTAAATCAAATGTTTAAACGAGACTACACAAGGGCGAATAGAGCCTTACATAGAGAGTACACAGTTCAATAAATGCGATTATAATCGCAGAGCCATTCAATACGTAATTGATACTCCAGATATATTGTCAATAGATGTTGTAGTCCAGAGTCCAGGTCGTGGCTCGTGACAGTCAAATAGACCTGTTGCGTTTATACTGCATAATCTTACTTGAGAATTATTATAAATTTAAATGTACCAGAAACCAAATTATGTGCAGCGACAGTCTCGTAAAATTGAAAGCGTGCATTTGAAAGTTTTTTAAATTTTATTATGTCAAACGAAAATAACTTCGGGCTAAATATCAGAGTTTATTGCTTACGAATGCTGACTTGTAACAATTTTATACCGCGTGCGTTATTCTGTAGTCGCCGACAAGCGGAAAATATAAAGACAATGTAGCAATTTGCTCTTACAAAGTGCAATTCGCTTTTTAGCATTACTTACTCGTTATATAAATGTAAGCACTCAACCCATTTCCTGTAGTTAGTTTATCGGAAGTATTGGAATAGATGATATCTACATACCTACTTAACTTCCTTGTGAATGCTCTCTTTAATTGATTTACATATTACTTGTCCATAAATACTAAGTAACGCTGTTACGCGATGTGATACCAGTTTTAAGACAATAGATAGTAAATTTGTGGTTAATTGTTCTATAAAATAGTTATGACGGAGAAAGGAAAACGTTAACTCATGAATTTTGTGCGTTTTGTTAACCATATATAATTTCCGTAGGTGTAATTCTTCTTGTTTAAGAGCCCAGCTCTTGCTGGTGGAGTAATTTCTAGCGTTCCCTAACTTCGGCCAAAGCTTTGACTTCCTTATATGATATGACATTTATCTTCTCCTTTATCTGTTGTGTGAATTTCCTTCTAGGTCTGCCTCTTCCTCTCTTCCTTTCTACCTACCCATCCCTATAGTTTTATAAAGTTGTCATGTCGTTAGTGGCCAAACATCATTCCTCTTCTCCTTTCTATTGTCGCTATTAAGTATCGTATTCTTGAACGAGACTGAGTATTTCTTCCTTTGTGTTCCTTTCAGTCCAGCTTATTTTTTTCCATGCGCATCCAACACTACATTTCATTTGCTTCCAGCCTTTCCCGATCCGTACAGAGCAATGCTCCAGATCAAAATAAAGTAGGTTTAAAGAGGGGATATAACCGAATTGAATATTTATTAATACAACCTACGAGTTTTCGTTATACTTGACGTTGTATAAATAGAAACCAAAACATTCAGTGAACTCAGCACTGAGTAAAATAAGAAGTGTACAATGATAAGTTTTTCAAATTCATCATTCTTGCATTAAAGTATAGAATGTGCATAATATCAATTTACAGTCCCCACGTATTTTCAAGTCGTTTATATGACAATATCTCCATTGTATCGAAATGTTGGCAAAGTTATCACATATTATTGTGTCCGATTGCCGGGTGCCTGTACACGACTCTAATAACTAATAGTCTCCCATGGCCGCCCAGTGCCGTGCCTGCTCTTTGAATATAAATGTTCCTGCGACATGCGAACTTACTAAACTTACTGTGGAACTAACACATAAACCACTTGTGTGTGCTTGTCTCTTGTAGCAAGTCCCGCAAGTTACTAGGACGTGTAGAACAGGAGTTTGCTCGCTGGATTAGTGCAGAGATACGCCAGTCAATTGCGTTAGATAACTTTTATTTTATATATATTTCACTTGTATAGTTATATTAACGAAATTGTTGAAGTGTCATTTTTGTATTTCACTTGTAGTTTTTGTCATTTTCCTACATACTTACAATAAACGCCTACTTTTAAAGTACTCGTATGATTAATAAAAGAAGTTAATTTATTTTACTTCTACAATGCAGGTCAAAATGAAAGTCTAGATGTTTTAATACAAACATTTGTATGAAAAACACAAAGTGCTTCGAGCCCAACTCGCAGAGTTTACTTGACGGGAAATAGAACGTAATTGTACTTCCTTTGAGACAGTTATGATGGCTGCACGTATACAAAGACAAATTCTCATCACCGTTGCTTATTAATTTTTCTGTTCAGAGTCGCGTGTGACTACCTATAAAATTAGACATACACGATTGTTATACACTGGTACCTGCTTTCATCTATATCTATACTTATAATAAAGCAATACGTACGAAAAAGTCTGTACAAAAACGATAATTAAAAAAAGTTCTAGGGTACATAAAATATGCTACTGAACAAGAATATAACATTTCTAAAAATCGAGTCTGTTTGTTTGTTCATGCATCACGTAAAAACTGCTGGACCGATTGCGATGCGGTTTTCATTATTGGATAGTATAGGGTTTTACTTAAAAACTGGGGTAGTATCTCAATTCGATGAGTAAGAGCCGAAAAATCGATAAAAATCTTTTTAACGTCTCAAGGAATTTTGATCAAATGTTTGTATATTGGTATTTTAGGTCTTGGAATAGCACATAGGGTACTTTTAAGCTAGAAAAATAACCACGCGTGCGAAGCCACGGGTACAGCTAGTGTGATACTAAGTAGGTGTACACAAGTCATACTCGTGAACGGGTGCTGCTTGTGGGGACTTGTTGACTTGACTTTTCCTTTACTTTTGCATTGGTTATTAATTCCTAGATGAACAGGATGCATTTTTTCGCAATAAACTGTAGCCCGCGCGGACGAATTCATGGGCGAAACCTAGTTTACTATAAAGTTTGATTGTGTAATTTATATCTTTGCAAAACCAATTTTCGTAGAACAAGACTAAGCTGTTAGTGTAATTCGACGGTATAAACAAACCCAAATTAAAAAACACGCAAATACTTGCACTTGTTTCTGTGTACATTTGCCCCGATTCGGAAATCGGTCACTATTTACCTCATATGAGTCGACCCGTCCAACCACTATCAGTCCTGTGCACTGTTTGAAGTATGTAATTTATGTAAGTAAGTATGTAGCGTCTATAGCGGTCCAGATATCCCAAGCTCGATGGTTGCAGAGGCTCGCTAAAACATCCTGTGTATCTACATACTTGTATAAAACTCAGTTAAAACATTTTATTTCTACTGAACCATTTAGTTTCATTACAGTGGCGCCAAGATCGGTAGCTTGAATGCACGTGAAAACATTTTAATTGAACAGCTGTTTAATAGCATCAGATATAGTACATGCCTAGAAAACTATCCTTCTTCTGCGAGTAGATATACAAGTATCTACCAACCAACAAGGCGTATTTGAAATTATAGATAGATCGATAAATTCTTTATTGTACACACCACAAACAAAAATAACAAAAATAAAGGAACAATAGTAGAAGAAGTGTTACAATGGGCGGCCTTATCGCTAAAAGCGATCTCTTCCAGGCAGGAGGATTTGTTACAAGCGTGAAGGACGGGGTGCACTATGATATAAAAATACTAAAACCTATTTTATGATTAATAATATATTATAATAAACATATCAATATAAATTTAAAATAATATATATACGTATATGTATTGTATGACAGAATACATAAATATATATAACTCGTTTTCCCGACCGCGACTTTGTACCGTAGACTACTGTTTATCGTGAAAAAAGCATTCTATTTTCTTCTAGGATTTTAAAACCAATGCAAAAGTAGGTATAGCACCTAATGCTCTTGATGTTTTTGTCAGACTTGTTATTTCGTTTCCATGGCAACCACATACCATTCTGTGATGGCAACCGTTCTTAACAGTGAGCAATCAACATTTTCCAGTTTTTCAGAGAAAACTTTCAATTTTCCGGGATAAAAAGTATCCTATATTTTATTCTAGGGTATAAGCTGTCTCCATTCTAAATTTCATCAACATCCGTTCAGCGTTATCGCGTGAAAGCTCCCCAAACAAACAGACAATGTTTCACTTTTATATATTGGTATGGATGTAGTAGTACTTAATGTTGTTGTGTTTTTGGACTGTGATTGGTTATGGTTATTCATTTTGTATAGAAACGATGTTTTAAATCTATACATTTATGAAGCTAACAACAATTCACAAACACCTATCTACAAAGATTTGGTTCCATATAAACTTGACCTACTTAAATGATTGCATTCGGCATAGCAGTTTATCAAAATCAATTTAATTCCTAAAATAACAACGAAATACCGAGGATTGTAAAACGTTTAAAAACCGATATTGAATACAAATGATGTTTTATGGGCACAGATTGAACACAAACAAGTTGCATTCGCGAGGTATTCTTGGAACAGAATACGTGGGCTCCTATACATCTTATGAATACAAATTATTCACTCGATTTTGAGAAATAAAACATTAAAATGTATAGTCTGACCACTGGACGGTTGACCTCTTTTTATTCAAATCTTGTGAAGCGACTTATTTCTAGGCTAATGGTTGTTCCCATCATACTTTATAAGAAACTAACTTTTAAAATGCACTTTTACAATTCTAAATCTTATGGTATAAATTATAAAGTTGATAAATAAATTTATTTAATATTCGATAGACAAGGTCTTGGAGATTGTAAATATTGAAGCAACGAGTATTTAGCATAAAGCGAATTTGACGAATGCAACAGCTTAACAACTGCATTTGTCTGAATAGATGAATGAAACAAAACTAATACTGTGCAAATAGTACCGGAGCTTAAAAAATAATTCGAAGTAATATATCGAACGCCGTCAATGTGATTGTCAAGGACTCGTGATTACGCTTCACTTATGTTTTTGTTCAGTGCTGACGTGCTCGTGGGAATGTTGGCTGGTTAACAATGGAGACTTACTGTCCCGTCGGGCACAGGACTAATCAAAGAAGCCTTGGATAAATTGCTCTCGTTTTTGTTCCTATTACCACCTATTACGGTCATTAGCTCTCGGTCTCTTACGTGACAGCAGCTCAAACGATTATTGAATTGTCCGAGCTGCAACCAACTTTCACAAGCCTCGCTAATAGGTGGATGTTGATCAATAAATGTTTAGCCAAGTATTAGCGAATCGAGTTACACGTCCGTCGGCATCGTACAAGTAATAACTTTCACGGCCCATAACAGAGACTGGTTCACCTTGTCGTCCCCCGGACTGGTAATTTCTCCTCCAACGGACGACGAAGACCTCAAGCATTTTCTTTTCTTCACAACTTAAGTAGGCTACTAGTAATGAGTGGTTTCTCCCTATTCGAATTGAATGAAATTGCATGCTGCAAAAGAGAGCATGTGGATGACTTATAGCTTGTCTTAGGAGTAAGTTGCTGTGACTGAACCAGTCCAATTTATTTCAAGTCTTATCAAATACGAGGTTGCACTATGTAAATGCATTTATACTTATAATGCCTTCGAACGCCACGTACCGAAGTCAGTTCCTTGTGTCCAAGTTCATCTCATTATTCACTTGAAATACGGTCCTCAATAAATAACGTTTCCGCTGTTGATATAAGTACACTGCTGCTTCTAGCGGTACAAAGTTGAAAGTTGATAGGAGATCTCGAGAAGCCCGGACAAGCCTATGGCTCAGCGGGAAAAGGCAGTTCTGTTTCCTAGTTGTTAAATTGTGATACATGTTTCGCAATAAAATTGATAGTCCATAAATTTTACTGTAACTGCCAATTATTCAAGCTAATAAACATTTCTCTCTACATTATTGTGCTAGCTTGTGTACTGCAGTAACGACCTCCCTATTACTACATTCGAGATGCGACTAGTATTCATTCGTGAGGTATAAATCAGGGTTTGGCAGTTGTCAGTGTTTTCAAAGCTACCGTGAGACGATTCGTTACCTATTTCACGTGAGTGCAGCAGTGCGGTGCAGACAACGCGGATGTAGTGGTCCAGATGCCGGGAATTTATCGCTCGTTTGGTGGCAATAAATAACTTGGTTGGGAGGAGAGGAGCGGAAAGGTCACAGTCTCAGCGCACAGAGCGAGCGGCTGCGCGGGCGCAACCGCGGCTCTCTCAAGGCCGATGCACAAGTTAGATATCTCGAGAGTCGTGCCGCGCTCGACCCCACCTGTGTACCTGTCAGTTCTGCTGCTGAAAATGCTGCTATTATGTTTAATGGTTCCGTTTTATTGCTTTATTGAAATTCCCAGTGAAACGTATTCCATAATAGACGCTATAAATCATTCATCTGTTGAAATAACTTTCGTTCAAATTAATTTTTGATATTGATCTGACTCACTGAATGTCTTACTTCTTAAATTTCTTATTTAGTCTTAATAAGAGGTTATTCAATAGACTAGCCTGAAAAAAAAACATATTAATATTTTATTATGTAGGTACAAAATATCGAAGGTCATAAGGTCGGAAATCCGGTTGATTTTGTGTAATGTTATAACATTCGAGTTCAAATTAAATTTTGTAAGGCTGAGGTGTGGTTTTCAATGAATGTTTCTACTTAAAATACACTAATGATGTAACCAAACATTTGCCTTTAATACCTAATCTCAGCTGAAAGTAAAGTCAGAGTTCACCCCGGTAAAGGTAAGGTTGCAAATGAAGCCGATGCATTATTTTAATTAAGCTTGGAGTACTCGTAGGTACACACAAAACAACTCTGACATCATGTGAAAGTAAATGAACCCCAGTAAATGCTTTGACGCCTACTATCACGGTTTCTATCTAGCACGGCAGATGTCACGGGAAAGACTCGGATTTGCCGATAAGGTCGTGGCAAGGTTGACTTCTTCAATCGCCTTCCGCATTCCTTGCGTTAAACTTTTCAACATGTGCTGCAACGAACCAAGTATAATACGAGTATAACTAAAATAAATTGTAAAATTAATCAACGGTCAATGGGCTAACTGACGGCTGTGGTCAATGGGCTAACTGACGGCTGTGGTCAATGGGCTAACTGACGGCTGTGGTCAATGGGCTAACTGACGGCTGTGGTCAATGGGCTAACTGACGGCTGTGGTCAATGGGCTAACTGACGGCTGTGGTCAATGGGCTAACTGACGGCTGTGGTCAATGGGCTAACTGACGGCTGTGGTCAATGGCTAAACTGTCTTCCTACGCTTTGGGGTAATTTCGAAAATGGGGATATTTCGAAAATTACGAATCACTACTAGCCATCTTATTTTTCTTCCTTGCGTCAGTTATATACTTTAGCTAGCTTGTGATGAATGTGCGTGTGCAAATCTATTTTTAGTTGGAAACGGTTTTTTTCAACTTTATGTGGGTTGGAATTACCCACCACAGATTTTATTCTTCTATTCTATTCTATTCTTCTATTCTATTCTTCAGATCTTAGGAGTTTCATGAATAGTCATATTAATTGTAATATTTAACGATAGAAAATTGGTTTGGGTGCTTTATTTTATGGGTTATGATGCTTTAGCTATCGTTTTTATGTTTCTTTCGGAATACCCCAGAGAGCTCATTCCGAATGAAAACTGCTTTTACATGGTTTACCACTGGATGTTATGTGGGGTAATTCCAAAAATTAAGGTGATCAAATATGTGTTCTGGCTATACTTTAGAAGATATCAGACAGATTTTTTATAGAGGGTTGTTAAAGTAGAATGAAAAGAAAGTTTAAACTTTACGTACAAACTCAAACAGATGAATGAACAGTTTCATTCGGAATTACCCGTGGTTATTCGAAATTAAACCTAAAGAAAAGAAAAAAATTACATGTTTTTATTAAGGGACGCAGTTATATCTATCTAGGTAGTTTATTGCTAGAGTTAGAATAAACATTTCAACAAACAAAAGTTACTTGAGTTAGTAGCAAACTTACAGAGATTATTAAAAAAAATGATCAAAATTTGATCGTCGTTTCAACTAATCAAATAATGTTTCGAAATTACCCCAATTTACCATACGTGGCATAAAACTAATGACCAGCACCTGAATTGTTGTGAAACCTCTTTTCCCTGTTCCCATTAGTAAAGTAATGATTATCAGTTCCATTGTCTGTATACTAGTGAAATTACTCATTCATTTTAGGAGGATACTTTTTAGTCATATGGCGTAAGCATCTTGCAGTTTATAAAATTATCACCGTAGGTAAAGAACACATGCGTAACTTATTGATAGAGTCAGTTCATATTGCTTAAACCCAATAAAATCTGGAGAAAGTTGGAAACGAGTATTCAATGCTAGATTAAGCTAGCAGTCCTCGTAAAAGTAACGGCGATACTGGAACATATTTCTTATACACATGGTTCTAATTTGATGCAATCTAGGTTCTCCCGGGGACCGGCTTTATTGACAGCTTCAATAATAATGCAGACCGATAAGGTGTGTGACCTTTCAGAAAACTATTTAGTTTTGTTTTTAGAAGAGAAATGTTAAAAGAATAGGTATACAAATGCTTCTGTAATTTAAATTAGGTTAGTAATAATTATAGTAATATTTAATATTAGCTTTCGACCGCAACTTCGTGCGCGCTGACTATAGTTTATCCCGCAAAAAGCATCGTATGTTCATCTAATATTTTAAAAACCAATGCAAAATTATAGCACCAACGCCCTTGATGCTTTTGACAGAATTGTTATTATTTCGTTTCCACGGTAACTGTTCATGTAATTTCGTTCCTTACAGTGAGTATTCGATATTTTTCTGTTTTCCCATGAAAATGTTCGATTTTCCGAGATAAAAAGTATCCTATGTTGGTCTATATTGTACAGTACCTGTTTACAAAGTTTGATCAACCCTGGATGTCTATCCTTTCAAATAAAAAACAACAATTTGTTTCAGAAATGTCGGATATATGAGGTATACATTAAAAACGGTCAAATTAAGAGCCTCTTTCTTGTAAAGTCGATTATTGACAGGTCCAAGCTCTTAAAACCCATCACTCCTATTTTCCACGGGGATCATTTATAAAGTTAATTTTGCTAAAACACTGTCTATTAGCGAGGTGATAAATGTCAGGAGATTTTATCTCAAGATACTGTGCCAAGATTATCGAAGAGCCGTCCAATTAAATCCTTGGTTTTGTTCTAAGCTTTATGTTTCTTTTGAAATATGATAGACGTTTAGATTTGATCTTATGTTGGCATTAATTTGATTTATATTACTTTTTCTTCTTCGCGTGGATGTTTCAACAGCAGTGGCCTTAAATAGTAGTAGTAGTTTCAGAATTTTCTAGCTAAAATGCGTGACTAAGTCTGCCCAGAGGAAGTGCAGGAAGTTTTTAACAGACTGCACAACGCATAGGTCGGGTATTGTGTTTATCAGCCTATGTATCTGTTCCTTTGTGGAAGTATATAGACCAAACGCGTGGACCGACTTTGATGATGCTTACGTCAATCGATTTGTCTTAATCTTGCAATTAATAATAAAGACATGACATTAACCAAAATTTTATATGGCAACAAGCAGACGCCATAATATTGTGAAAAATAAAAAAACATTGAACAGGTATTGAAAAATCATTATAATCATATATATCATTTAATCCTGTTATCATTTCGAGTGACCATTTAGGATCTATAACAATTTAAAGTTGATTAGCAACCATTCTCACTTAATTTATTGCCACTTTTTAGTTTTGTTCGCAGTGTGGTTATTTATTACTTTCGATGATGTATTGTTAGAAGGATACGTTTGATTTATTAAACGTCACTTGGGAAGGCTTCTGTCATGTTTCTTCTCTGCCTTATTACTGGATTCAATATTGAACTCTTTTTATGTATCTCTAGTTACAAGGTTTTTTTTCAAGATATCTTCCTGTACATCGGGAAGATATCTTGATGACTTCCATTTCCGGTGCTTTCGCAATAACCATAAACTTTGATATCGGATATGATAAAAAATAATGAATAAGTATAATTTAAAAATAATAATAAAAAAAATAGTTTTTACGGTTTTTTGTTATTTTGTAACTTTTACATTTTAAGTGTTTTTTTTTCATTTTTGCTTTTCACATATATTTTTTATTGCTTTGTCATCGGTTTTTAAGCTACCCTGAAAGTTTCAGTCAGATAGCTAATCGGGAAATGCTCGAAATTTGAATTGCAAGATTCCAGGACAGACAAAATACAGACATAGATACATACATAGATAGATACATGGATAGATACATAGATAGATACATAGATAGATACATAGATAGATACATAGATAGATACATAGATAGATACATAGATAGATATATAGATAGATACATAGATAGATACATAGATAGATACATAGATAGATACATAGATAGATACATAGATACAAGTGAAGTTAAATAAAAGCTTTTAAAAATAAATCTGCATCTCTACATACTGTTGTGACAAATCGAAACTGTCGCTTGATGAGCTATTGACCACATTCTATTTTAACTTGCCACTTACACTACAAGCTAGAAATTGTGTGAGACATTGCCTTCATCCGCTCGTTACAAGTTATATCTGATTAATCAGTTACTCACGGTTGCTTTTCTTGGTATTTTAATAAAGTGTTGACACCTTGGTATGAGCGGATGTAATTTATCTGCTCTTACTGAATTGCTTTATAGAATTTTACGTTGACAGAAATTTATGTTCTGGCAAGACCACGTAAATCTGCCAGTTTATATTAAATAAATTGAAATTTTGAGAATTTTTATTTTTTATGAAGTTTAGATCTCAGATATAATCGCTAGTAGAAAGAAAATAAAATAAAATAAACAACTTCTTATTCTAAATACAATAACAGCTATATGAATATATTGTTATATAATTATAATTTTAGTTATTATTATAGTTATTAACGATCTATACTTATAATAAAGCAATAAGAACGAACAAGTCTGTACAAAGAAGATAATTTAAAAAAATGCTAGTGAACATTTTTTTTAAATCTTTTCTGTATGTTTTTTTTGTTTGTTTGTCTGTAGTTTTGTTCGCACATCAAGTAAAAACTACTGGACCGATTGCAATGCTGTTTTAAAAACAATTTGACGGCTGAACGAATTTTGAAGAAATTTAGTATATTGTACTTTATAGGTACTTTTGGTCCTGGAATAACACGAATGGGAATAGCTACTTTAAATGAAATGACCACGCGGGCAAAGCCGGGGCACAGCTAGTAAGTCGCTATTACGCATTGCGGTTTCCAATTAATAAACTTGTTGATTTTTATTTGTTACTTCACACCAAAATATTATAAAAATAGAGCTTAATCATTACAATTACAATGAACAATCTTATTTACCAGAGAATTTTATCCAGATAACCATTTTTTTTATGTATGAAATTAATCTGAAGAATATCGACGCTAGTGTATAGCATAAGTAAACAATCAATTAGATTTTTCTAATGCATCATTAGAAAATTATCAACATAAGAACAGGCTCTATTGAACAAAATTTTACCATCAATTATAATTATAACAGATTATTAAACAGTCATTATCACGTATTTATTTATTTGCAGATACAGATTTCAAGTGCAATCTTATTTCAAGTAAGTTGCCTGCGACAACTTACTTGAAATAAGACTGCAACTAAGTGGATTGTCTAGTTTTCCCACTGGGCAGTTTATTACGCCAATTAAATCTTAATATCGATTTTGTTTTGCAAATACTTTGATAAGGATAACGTTTCGATACATTTATATTACGATGACCTGTTAATTTAACTACTTTATAGTACTAACAGTACCATAAAGTAGTGACATTACAAACATACAAACATAGACTATAATGAATGGTAAAAAATGATAACATTAAAAGAAAAAATAATACTAGTGATTAATTATGACATTGAAAATAAGTTAAGAATCGACATTGTATTTAAAACTGACATAAAGTATTTAATATTAATTAAAATGTAATTTTGTTTTTATAGATATATATTGTAACTCCACTCATGAGTGCAGCGCCCAGACAGGGCACATGTATTAGTTACTAATAAGACATCTTTGTAACAACTGTCTGTCTACATGTTGGCATTATTAAATGAGTAAATAAATAAATGATATTATGAGACATACAATCAATATCTCAGAGTGTCGAGCACAAGGCTGTCTTGGCCTACATTACTGTCGAGCAAGGGAAAAGAAGCAATTGCAGGTCACATATACATCATTACCCTTCCCTTGCTAAAAATAAGTTAGTACCTTATTAACAATTCTCTTTGACGTCATTTTTTTTAAATGACGTAGAATTATCTAGATTTCAATTTGCACGTGTTTGTAAATAAACTCTTTATTAAAATAACAAACTTGTGTATCCAACAAAATGGAGCAATTAATTAGTTAACCATTTTTTTTCGTTCAATTAAAGTAAGTTAAGATTTTATGTATTTTTTTTTCATTTATTATGTTTGGTAGAGAGATTTGATTCTTATGATGATCCCTATCGATTGAGGCCATAAGAGTACAGCGTGTTATTTTTTCGACCTTAGCCGTTTCGATTCCCGAGTGGGGCAACCGAGTATTTGAAAATCTTTAAATGCAGATTTTTTCTTTTAAAAAAAAAAAAAAAATGTTTCCATTGAGTAAAATTTGCTATCTCCAGTATTTAGAGTACTTTCCCTCCGGGTGTGGTTAAAAAAATCCATCCTGTTTATATAAAGTACGAGAACTGCAATTTCTGTCGAAAGCTCATAAAATGTAAAATGTAAATGTAAAATGCTCGCAATGTTAGAAATAGCGCCACCCGATAATCATGTACTTAATTAAAACTAGTCTCACTAGGTGTACTTATTTTATCAAGCAAACAATTTAATGGATATAAGTTGTACATATCTAACTCATATAGTAATAAGCATTACCCTCGATAAGCGGAGGATATAAAATTAACTGCGTTTCATTATATCTCACAGATGTATTGGATAGTTGGGCGAGGCGTGTTTAGAGCTAGAATATATATAGATAGGTACCAAGTGGTTTTTGAAAGTGGAAAACAGAAATCGTTTCTCATCTTAGCTGAGTACCTAGTAGTAATTGATTAGATCTTACATGCGGGCAAGCACACAAACTATTAGCTTTCTTGGAAAGGTTCTATGATCTAAATATCTTACAATAAATCATGAGCAAAATTGTAAAACCTAAACACAAAGTTTTACAATATTTAATTTTGTGTCCGGACACATTTTATGAGTACGAAATTCGATGGAGAAAAGTTTGGACGTGTGATTAATTAATTTCGTAATAAAAAACTTTACTTTAATAATTTTGCAACGTAAAGATTTATAAATTTCAATAAAATGAAAACAAAACTAATCAAAACCCAAGCGTTCAAAAGAAAAAGTCGTAAAATATGCATCAACGCGACATCATTAAATTTTGTCAAAATCCTTTCAAGGTTCAATTTATGCGATGTTTACCTTTCACAACACATTCTCGCACGATCTCATAAAAAGTGTGACATGGAAAAAAAGCTCAACGGAACATTAATAAGATATCCATCACCTCCTTTATATGTGGGGCTGGAATTTGACAAAAATTCGCATGCTTGAGAACGGTCGGCCGTCGGCGGCTGATTGTTGTACGACATACTCTACTTTTAGTTTTTACTTTTACTTTGTGGTTTTAACTAAAAAGATAAAACTAACGTCTTAGGATCTATAACTGGAAATATGAATAATCCTACTTGTGAAAAGATATATCCATTTTCGGCCGTCAAAAGTAGGAAGGATAAGATCGGCCAAGCTCTTGCAGTTCCTTAATTGTTAGTTATAATATGTTTTTTTTGCGGTCTTGGTGAGTTCACCACAGTAGCCAAAATATGTACTTAAATAGATAATCTTGATAAATTAGCAGTACTTTTCAGGTTGCGCGAAACCCACATAACAATGATTTTGCTTCCTAATCGAGTCACGTTATTATCTTAATCTCATTTTATCTTCAAACTTAATTTCAGACAGTGCTCTCAAACGGAATACCAACAGATAATGGTTTTACCGCAACTTGGATTAAAGTTAACTCTGGAACTGAAGAACTTATTATTTCTTTGGTACCGTAATTTTTTTACGATTAAATTGTTCCCAGAATGATCATTAGGTGTGGTACTATTATTTATTCAGTGCATTAGCTATTGGTGGCCTTTTGCAGCTATTGCTATTAACAGTATTCTCTTGAGTAAATTCCTTTGATCATTTGTAGACATCAGGTCCAGCCGTTCAAACAAGTGAGATGTATTTGATCAGCAGTTTTTTTTATGGAAACATCGTGTTAATGCTGAGTTCATTAACCTCAAGTTGGAGATACATTAAATCGCTCACGACATAAAAAATGTAATGGAGCGGACGAAGCTAATTCTGCGATTAAGTATACTCTTGTCTAGCAATTTATTTTATCACTAGCTTTGCGCGGCTTAGCCTGCGTGGTCATTTCTATAAAGTACAATTTACTACATTAATTTCATCAGAATTAGCGCAGTCAGAAAACATTTATAACGAAGGCTTTTACTCCGGTTAACGAAGTACAGGAGATTTTAAGTCAAAACCTGTGCTGTGTGTGTTGCTGTGTGTGTGTTGCTGTGTGTGTGTTGCTGTGTGTGTGTGTGTGTGTGTGTGTGTTTTGTGTGTGTATGTGTGTGTGTGTGTGTGTGTGTGTGTGTGTGTGTGTGTAAAAGCTGTGCAACTGTGAAAGCCGCATTTCAATGTTTTCAATTGGTACAGTAATTTTAAAGTGATGCGCAAAGAAACATCCAGACAGACAGACAGACAGATAGACACATTTTTTAATTATCTTCTTTGTACAGACTTTCTTGTAACTCACTGCTTTATTATATCTATAGATTTCACATAGTACCTAAATAATGATTATTTACTGTTAGTCGTGACCAGCGCATCGCACGCATTTAATTCAAAAGTACAAATGTTAACGTTACATGTTGACGTGACGAATCTATGTGAAGAGAAATTGTAAACATAAGTTACTATTTTAGGTCGCTGTGGCCTTTTTAACAGTATTGACGATGATGATTATCACGATGCTGCAACATTTGCTATTGGAATTGTGCCACATTTTCTACAAATTTACTTTTTTAATTTAATGTAGCTTTAATGAATTATAAAATTGATAACCTCTGTGTAGTTATTAGAGAAAATATTATAGCAAATGATTTTATTTTAAAATAGATACAGATATTATTGACCGAGTGAGTGCGAAGCGCGAGAGAAGCATCTCCGTTTCAGCTTGGGTAAAAACGCTTTCGTATGTCAGTCCGCAAGCTGTCATCTCCGGCTTTTCTCCTCTTTATGTCGCATTTCTCAACCGTTCTAGACGAAACTTGGTATACAGGTTTAACAAATTTTCAGTTTTTTTGTCGTCGGAGATTTTAGAATGGAGGGAAAGGGATACTTGTCCCAAAAAGGGGAAAAAATGGAGCTACTGAATATCTCCACCTTATTAGTTCCGATTTCGATGTCTTTTAATTGGTCTCATATAAAATTGGTGAAGATCTGATAAGGATCTGATGAGGATCGTGATGAGCAGAATAGAGCCTCTAAATGCTGTAAATTGCTCACTTTATGAATCATCCCTTTACCTACTAGGTAGCGATTGATGGAGCACCTTGGTTATTAATATTAGTGTTCCAATAAGGTAACTGGATGTGCGCTACTGTGCACCGCTAGATTGTTTGCAAAAAAAATTGTGCTCGCGATGTCTACAGTTCACAGAGCCACTAGTAATAATAACTAGCTGCACCGCGGCTTTGTCCGTGTGTTCATTTTTCTGAGTTAAAAGTATTCTGTGTCATTCAAGGACCAAAAGTACCTATAAAGTACAATACATCCATTTTTCTGAGTTAAAAGTATTCTGTGTCATTCAAGGACCAAAAGTACCTATAAAGTACAATACATCCATTTTTCTGAGTTAAAAGTATTCTGTGTCATTCAAGGACCAAAAGTACCTATAAAGTACAATACATCCATTTTTCTGAGTTAAAAGTATTCTGTGTCATTCAAGGACCAAAAGTACCTATAAAGTACAATAAATCCATTTTTCTGAGTTAAAAGTATTCTGTGTCATTCAAGGACCAAAAGTACCTATAAAGTACAATACATCCATTTTTCTGAGTTAAAAGTATTCTGTGTCATTCAAGGACCAAAAGTACCTATAAAGTACAATACATCCATTTTCATCAAATAGATGTCAAATAGTTTTTTATCGATTGCTCGGCTGCTTATCTTCTTCTGTCATTATTACAAAAAAAAGTCATATAAGTCAAGCGAAGAGAAGGACGTGCAAGCAAGCTGATACAGTAAGTTTCGTTTGTCAAGATATGAATCGAGTTGGGACAGGTTGGGAATGATAATCTGAACAGTGGTAACATTATCAATAACAAAAAAAAACGACTTCAAATCGTACAAAACTTATAAGAAAGAAATAGTTCACATTTTTTGAGTTCTGTGCTACGCCCAAACCGAATAAAGTAAGTAATAAATAGGCACTTACCAGGCACGAACTCAAACTAATAAATAGTTTTTTTTACTTAGTTTCTATTTGTTACTTTTTAATTTCGTTAAAGTAAACCTAAAAAAATGAAGTACTTATTCTGTTCGTTAAGAAATAAACTATAATTGAAACAGTTAACATCCATAGTCCATATCTTTTAAACTACTAAACGGATTTTGATGAAAGTCAAATTATTCCCTAAGTTGAAATATACTTAAACTACTACAAAAAGTGTTATTGCACTTATAGTTTCCGAGAAATACGTGGACAAATATACATACATAAATACATCGTGAAATTTGGTATATATATATATTCAACTCTTTATTGAACACCACAAATACAACGAGAAATTATAACTAAAAATTCAGTTTAAAAATAAGTGTCACAAATGGCGGTCTTATCGCTCAGAGCGATCAGATACTCATATACACTAACATATAGGAATATTATGATTTTTTGACTATTACATGCATAAATACATACACGAAATTTGGTGCATATGCTTACGCTCATATAGACTAACATTATATGAATATTACGCATTTTCAATAATATTACATACACACACATCAACTTGACATCCTACTTTTTTTTTAAGTAGGTTATTAACAAGCATGCAAGAGTGCAATAGTATACCTAAGCAAGTGGGTAGACCATTTTGTCTGCTCGTAGAAAAATGATACTCGCCTGCATTTTCTTCAGTTGATCCGTGATCATGGCGCTTGATACAGTGCTGAAATATCGGAAACTCAAAACAAAAAATATACATGGTAAATATCATTTCTCCAGAAGCGAAATTCTAACAACATACTCGTGGTCCATTCTTTAGGTTAAAAGTTCTATATTGGCTATTCCATGACCAAAAATACCAATAATATACTAATATTAGATCAAATTCCTTAAGCCGTCAAAAAGTTTTATTTTTTTATCGATTGCTCGGTTTCTACTCATCGGATTGAAATACCAAGTACACCAGTTTTTGAGTCAACCCCTAAGCTATCCAACAGTATAACAACCAGCATCGCAATAGTACCAGTAGTTTTTACGTAATGTGCGAACAAACATACAGACAAACAGATTAACAGACAAACAGACAGACATGATTTAAAAAAATGTTATATGCTTGTTCAGTAGCCTATTTTAAATACAATAAATTAAATACATTTTTTTTTTAAATTATCTTTTTGTTCAGACTTTTTCGTACTTATTGTTTTATTATAAGTTTGTATATCCCGTTACTGTTTTAACTAATATTGTGTTAGTTTCCAGGTCAGTTTAAAAACACGCATTATTTTGAAAAATGTTATATATTTTTCAGTAGGTAATTTAAGTCGCCTAGGGTCTTAGATCAAAAACAAATGGTCCAGGCCCTATACCATATTTTTTGTATCATTATAGATTTTTTGTAACTTTTACTGTTTATTATAAGTATAGATAGATATAGACTAACGAGCGAAGCGAGATCTTCTAATCAACTTAGACGAATCAGTGT
The DNA here is from genome assembly GCA_946251855.1 of Alsophila aescularia. Taxonomy (NCBI): domain Eukaryota; kingdom Metazoa; phylum Arthropoda; class Insecta; order Lepidoptera; family Geometridae; genus Alsophila; species Alsophila aescularia. The sequence goes on from OX276378.1 coordinate 52,113,723, forward strand.
TTGTTTCAAGTGGGGGTAATATTATGAACGGGCTTGCTTGTAAATATTGAAACTTATTACAACGTAGTTTGTTTTATTCACAAAAATATGAAAAACTTGGTACAAAGCGGTCACAGTTCTGCTCGAAGCACTAGTGTAACTGTAATTTGAAATTGTCGGGACAAACTCAGACCACAAAGCTGCAAGATTACCAAGCCCTAATAATAGAGCGCCGTGCGATATTCATCGCTAACTGTTCTCTGATTGAACCTTACCGATCAACTGCTAATTGCCGAAGATACGCCATTATACGGCTCCCCCTTTCAATTGAAATTCCACCTTTGTAGGCCATGGTATTTGCTGTTATACGGAAACGCTTACAGACACAATAGAACAGCTAGGGACATAATATAACATTGGTACATTGCGGAGTTCATATTTGTTGGATAAAGATTTCATTAAACGGGGAATATAAACCTTGTGTGCAGAATATACAATGACGGTAGGTATATCTTGTTTTGTGATACAATAGAGAGTATTGTAACTAAGAGACATTGCGCGAGCAAGCTTCGTCGAGCACGCCCTGGATCTCACTTTGTTAAACGACACAATCACGAATTCAACCCACGATTCGCCACTTAATCAAATGTAAATTTGTCCTATTATAAAGAACTAGTTGGAACCCGTGTTGCGTTGCCTGGTGGGCTGTTGTAGGATTGCCCGTTTTGAGAATTTCATTTCCGTCATATACTCGGATTTCTCAATTGAAATATTTCGAAATTTAATTTCATTCCAGTATATATTATATATTCGGCTTTTTAATTATTTTGTGACGAGACGAACATTACAGGTCAGGTCAGGTGATAAGCGTCAATCCCGAAAACTGAAATATTTAAAATCTTGAACTATTTCAAAATTCCTATACATCAATAATTCATGATTGATGAAAAGTCTAGCAGTTATGATAGGTAAACAAATTAAATTGAGGATCTATTTATTTTAATATTAGCATTAAAAATAATCATCAATCATTCAGTTGCGGCCAATGCAATTTTTGAACAGGTTGTTAGTTATGGTAATTATGGAACTAAAACAAATGATAGGACTGGATATATATCATCAGGAAAGCCTTTTTGAATATCTGTAAGTACAACTTTTAGTTGTGCGGCATTGAATATTTCCAGCATCAAACCCATAGGCCTTGTAACTGATGAATCATCGTCATCAAATTCCAGTTCGTACGAAGTAGTTATATTTTCTTTAACTATGATAACACCATTTTTTGCTAATCCATCCTTGCACTTTTTCAAAAAGTCAATTAAATCGTAGTCGTCTATATGGCCTAGTACCCATTGGCACCAAATAACGTCATACTTTTTAAGTTTATCAAATTCAAAATTCTGAATACCAACTTGATAGAGCGTCCCCAAATTTGCATTGTCTTCTCCGATAAAGAGTTTGGCAGCGTCAACGAACTTGTTATCTTGTTCAACTAGATCTACCTGGTCGAATTGCGGTATCAACAGGTGTTTGCTGACGCGTCCAATTCCAGCACCACAGTCTAAAGCCAGTTTAGAATCTGGTGGATTTTCAAGCGCGAATACTTTTTCTAGCAACGCTCTAGAGCCGCTGATGTCAATGTCCGAAATGTGCCCGTAGCCAGCGAGCACGCCGTCTACTGTCGCAGGCACTTTAGCCCAGTAACTTGCTGATTCATTATACCATTTACGAGTACACATTGCTTTTACAAAAATACAAAAACGAAATACTTCAACAAATGTGAATTAAACTCATATATCAACAAATGTGAATTAAACTCATATATATATGAATATATTAAATTGTTCAAAAAATATTTTGTTTGTTTTTTTTATTCTTCTCTATGTCATTTTTGACATTGCATGTTGGCATTAGTTTTAATATTGGTGGCGGACCGAAAAAAGGTTTGAAAAATCAAATGACCGATTTTCTATCTATTCATAGTATTGAGGTTGATTGGCCACAATTAGCCGAATACGAAGGAAATGGGGGAGACATTTTCTCAGCTGTAGAACACATCAGGTTGACAAAAATATGTATTAAGGTACATAAGGCCGCCCATAGCCTTAGCTATGCCAGTGTGACCATAGTTATTTTACTATTTTAAAGTTTGTGTATGCAAATTGTAGGTTACCTTGTAGTCTTGTATTAGTTCATATTTGTCAGGTAGGCCAGCAAGGGAAGTATTCTTAGCTTCTTGTACCAACTTAGTTAGTTGCATGGATATATCATGTTATTAATTATGTAAGAGAGCTAAGTAAAAAAACCACACTAGGTGTGGATTGCGGGTCAACAACAGTGCAATCCCGTGAAGCATACCACACTGGCCCCCGGAACCAGTGAACCACACTTTTAAGGTTAATAGATTTTTTTAATAAATTTCTTGGCTCGTACTCATCGGATACCAAGTCCACCAGTTTTTAAGTCAAAACCTAAGTTATCCAACAATGAAAATCGCATCGCAGTCAGTCCAGTAGTTTTAACGTGATGCGCGAACAGACAGACATTAAAAGTGTGGTACTAATTTTTGTAGGTCAGTGTATAAATAGTTTTACACAATCAAACAATACTTATTTTTGTACTAAGTTCGACAAGTAGCTTAAGCTATTCGGGGATACCTGCAAGGATTGCATTTTCCACAAGACAAAGAATAGTGATCTTGTGCAATCAAGCAAGAAAGTATAAAGTTGCAAAGAATACAGCAAACGAAATGAAATTAATTGAAAAGAGTTGATTGATTGTATGAGAACCAATTGTATTTTCGACTTCGCTTCGTAGGCGACTCCGAAATAGTCACTTACAAAGTGCTGTTGAACACAGTCGCAAACATTTCTGAGCATGTTTGAGAAAAACTAATTGATTTATTCTCCTTATACCAGGCTCTGATATCAGCGGTGAATGAAACTAAGGAAGAAGACATCCGAGATGCTCTGAAGGTGCAGACTGAACATCGACTGGCGCTGGTGCCGCACGGACCGCAGCTCGTGAAGGACACTGTCGCCTTCAACACCACCGTCACTACAGATGATACGGTGAGTGCAGCTTGTTCTTATGCGAGTTGGGGGCAGTAAGACCTGCACTGTTCTTGCTATTGTGCATTTTCCCCAGCCAGCCTCTACCCATGCCATCCCAACTTCTTTTAAAAGAGGGCAGCTTTATGACTTAATGTAATTTTGCCAAGCAATCACCACATAATTAATACCTATGTTGTAATCTTATAGGTTAGGTACTCTGTTATTTTGACCAAAGATCTGAAACATCCGTGTGTGTTTGTGGATTCGTAAAATATTAATAAACGCTGATGAAATCAGAAGAAAATTCCGCTAGTGAATTTGTGATGATATTTTAAGAACGAAACCTTTACAAAATTATTAGATAATTGTTAGCTGACAAGTTATTAGCCCATACCGATACATAAAAGTGAAACGTTGTCTGTTTGTTTGTTTATTTGTTTGTTTGTTTATTTGGGGAGCTTTCACGCAATAACGGCTGGACGGATTTTGTTGAAATTTGGTACGGAGGTAGCTTATAACTTTGGAATAAAATATAGGATACTTTATATCCCGGAAAATTGAAAATTTCCACGGGAAAACTGAAAAAACTGGAAAATTATTGATCACTCGCTGTAAGAAACGGTTGCCATGGAAACGAAATAACAAGTATGTCAAGAAACATCAAGAGTGGTGCTATACCTACTTTTGCATTGGTTTTTAATATCCTAGACGAACATAGGATGTATTTTCGCGATAAACAGTAGTCCGCGCGGGAAAACTACTATATGATAAGCTTGAATGTATACGAGATTTAAAAGGTAAATAACGTCTTCAGGATTGCAGTAGGCAGTAGGTATTTGTTGCCATAACTGATTATTTATTTTGTTACAGGAGGAGTTGCGCGCCCTTCGCCCCGATGGAACAATAGTGACCGAGACCCGACACACGAAAGAACAGGAGCGACTGTGTGACGAAGAACTGTCTAAAGACGAGGTAAGTAATCTTTTGGACCGAAGGTCATATTAATTTAGGTAAGTTTCTCATAAATAATCACGGAAGATTCGTAAACCTTCTACCGAAGACGCATAGGAAAAATTCGACATACGAGAACAAAATCAGAGATATCTTTAGGTATTCACATAGGCATGGCCCTCATGAAAGTTCAATAACTCTACCAATGGATTCAATACAATCATACAAAAATCCTGAAAGTTTACTACGAACGAAAGCTAAGTTGTAAAAGGGATAAATCGTGATTATCATGCAACTGTAGCTAAAGTGGCAGTGGGCTGTTCACATTTATCGAAAAACGGATAACCGCTGTGGTAGACAAGACTTTGAGTGGAGACCACGGCTTGAAAAACGTAGTGTAGGACGCCTACCGACCAGCTGGTGGAGTGACGACCTGCGAAAGGCGACCGGCAAGAACTAGATGAGAAGAGTCGAAGACCGGCCACTATGGCATTTATTGGGAGAGGTCCATGTACAGCATTGGACGAATATAGACTGATCATAGTATTATGACGGTAACAGGTTCAAATCCTGCTTCGTTGTCATCATTATTATTTCCTAAAAAGTTAGATTACCGGAAGTGCTGAACAATCTGTTTTTAAGTAGGTACCGATAGTGTATCTCCAATAATTAGTTCTCTCTTTTGTTCCTAGGCGAAGTCATTACGGAGTGACCAGAGCGTCGTCGAACAGACGGGTGGCACAGAGAAGCGCAAGCGGGTGGAGCTCGAGCGAAGTACCGACCTGATGGCGGGCGGGCTGCGCGTGGCCACGCAGGTACACTCGCGCACACGCACGGACGAAGGTAAACTCAAATAATTATATAGATCCAGCTTCCTTCATATACTCGTAGATAGAGAGTAACCAAAGCGTTGGCATAGAGAAGCGCAAGCGAGTGGAGAAATCATCAAAAAATAATCGTTCTGAAATGTTTTAATGTTTTGTGCTCAAAGTACTTACTTTAAAAAAATGCGTTATTGTTACAGTTGAAAGGGAAGGCAAACCGAACATGGATGACGATTGGGACAGTCTATCAGTGAGAATGCGACGCCAGCGCCGCCTCAGACACAATGGTGAGAAATGGAATTTAAACGGTTCTACTACTCGTTGATAGATGGCAGCACAAAACTTTTTTTCATTATGGTTAGTCAGGTCGCTTAGTAGTTTAGCGTTAACCCAACAGATGACACTATAATCAAAAGAGTAAAAACGATGTGTCAAGTTTTGACGATACGCACGACTAAATGTCAAGAAAGAAAATTGACCAAAGCCAATGTTGACGGTTGAATTATAATTTAATAATAATCACATTGCAAATAAAGTTATAGGTTGTTTTTTTTTTTGGAGATATCGCAATCATGTTTGTCCGCGGTAGTTTGAAGGGCCCTCTCACATTTCAAGTTCGCGCGCACGGTACTAAGTACTAACTGTGAACTAAACTGTGCTCTTTTCGCGGGCACTTTGAAATTATGGTATTTTTATATTTACTTTATGATGTGATCTTTTATTATTAATAAGTAACCATTTTTTTTTGTGATGGCAAAAGTCTGAACTTTGTGGTATAATTCTAGTTTTTTTTAATTTTTTTTTGGGATAAAACATATAGCAAGATTTTGCTTAGAAAATGAGTGAAAAAAGGGTAATTTATCTGGAATTTTATTAAATAAAATGAAAAAATAAAGGCGATATCTACAGTACAAATACATAACAACCAATACACTATTTTAAAATTGTGAATTTTAGTAAGCAATTTAGCGTAAAACGATCTCAAAGTTTTCCCTCTGAGCGTTTTACGAGATTGAAATGTAATTTTATTAGTTGGCATTTTGAGTTTTGCCATTATTTGAAGCCACTATCAAGAATACAAATGAGCGATCTATGTAATTTAGTAATTTAAATTTATAGAGATCATTCTATTTCTTAGAATAAGACGACAAAAAATCTGCATATCGTTGCTTTTTTCGCCAAAAAATGTAATAGGCCTCGTCTTCTTTAAAGTATCGCTGTTAGGTACTTTCAGTGTTAAAAATAATGTAAATAGGGTAAGTTAGAATACCTAGTATCTAACTATAGTAGGTAGTTATTTTAAACTAGCTGTGCCCGCAGCGTTGCCCGCGTGGTAATTTCCCTGGGATGAATTTATCCTATATGTTATTCCAGAACGATAAGTACATTTTCGTTCAGCCGTTATATAGTTTTTTATCAATTGTTCGGCTTGTAGATTGAGATACCAAGTACCTACACCAGTAAGTCAAACCCTAGGCTATCCAACAGTGAAAACTGCATTGCAATCTGTCCAGTATTTTTTACGCGATGCGCAAACATATTTGTTCGTAAGACACACACAATTAAAAAAAAAAGTTCGTGTTTAGTAGGTTATTTTATGTAAGTACCCACACAGTACATATATTAGTCTTTCCAGACAGTAGTGTATCCAAGCATTGTTATCGAGTTTGATGTCTACTGTCAGTCGGAGACCGATGGTTGCCACCTGTGGGTCTTTAGCCAGCTACAAAAAAGGAGGGTTATGATTTTATGAGAATACCTATGTATACATGAATGTACGTATGTATGTTCGTCTTTTTGTACATGACCACACTTTACAGCCAACCTTTTAAATTTGGAGTTTTAAACTACATACAAAAACTTACTTAGAAAAAAGGAGGCTATCGATTTCACGCGTATGTCTTACATTCATATTATAAAGAGGAAAGATATGTTTTTTTGTATGTTTGTATTTATGTATCTTTGTTTGTAATGGACAAACGAAAAAAACACAGAAAAATGTCCACGCGGGCAAAGCCGCGGAGGATAATATAAAACTACTATATACCTATATTATTCTAGTTTATTCTTATCTTACGTTTTTTGTTACTAGATGAAGGTATACATATTTATAAACGATATATTTTGTGAGTTTTTAGACTTATTCAATCATTTTTCTTTCCGTCGGAATTAAAATATGGGAGTTGTAAGCCGCTTGACACTTCATATTTCCAATAGCACTCTCGCGGTTAAGACGAATCCAATGATAATAACAATAAAAAAAAAGTATTTATTGCAAACAAACAAACAAAAACAATCAACACAATAAAAAAAAAAAAAACACGATAACATGACTCGCGACAATTAGTAACATTAAATTTACCGTGCCGCGCGTCATGTTAGCATGCACATCTGATGATACCTCATTTAACAAAATCCATTTATCCATTTAGTCTGTAGGACGTGCCAAAGAAACGTAAAAACAAACAAACATACATACATACATACATACATACACCCCAACATATAACCTTCCGCAATCGGGTAATAAATGAAGTTATTTATTTCTCGGATCCCATTAATGGTTCGAAAAGATTGAACTAAAGAGTCCAATCTTGATAAATACTTATATTACTATATATACTCTTTGGTTCAATCTATTTGTGGTACTGGCATCCTACTCGCAGAAAACTACCCTTATATGGTTGCAATACCTCTCAAATCAACGAAGCGCTTCGCTTCTTCATTTATTATAAGAACTGCAAAAGAGTGGAATGTCCTGCCCTCGTCAGTTTTTCCGGTAAAGTTTAACCCATCAGGTGTGTTCAAGTCAGATCTTTCTTTCTCGTATTTTTACGACAAGATACTTCATGCGCGAAACTCGCTCGTAGCGTTCTTTTCAAAACCACGCTGAGACCCCTGCCTCCCGGCCCCCGCACCGCATGCCTCAAATTGACCGCTTACTCCTCGATACACTACTGTCTGTAAAGACTAATATATGTACTAATATATGTACTGTGCCTTTACCTTTTTTTTTAAATTTATCTTGATTTTACGGACTTTTTGGTATTTACTGCTTTATTATAAGTACTAGTTGTGCCCGCGGCTTTGCCCGCGTGATCAAATTATTTAAAAGTAGCCCATACGTGTTATTCCAGGACCAAAACTACAATATACTACATTTCTTCAAAATTCGTTCAGCCGTCAAATGTCTTTTATCGATTGCTCGGCATCTAATCATCGGATTAAAATACCAAGTACCCCAGTTTTTAAGTCAAACCACAAGCTATCCAACAATGAAAACTGCATCGCAATCGGTCAAGTTGTTTTTAAAGGATGCGCAAACAAACAAACAGACAGATACGAGATGCAAAAATGTTATATTCTTGTTCAGTAGCTTATTTTAAGTACCCTTGACCATTTTTTAAATTATTTTTTACAGACTTTTTCATTTTTATTGCTTTATTATAAGTAATGATAGATAAAAGTTTATATAGAAACCAACAATTTTGAATCAGGATGATGTTTAATAACTTCGATGCTCACACAACCTGCCTGTTATAAAAAAAACCGAAGAGCAAAATATAAAATAGACTATATCAGTGCTATCTGCCTATCAAAGCGTTGGTTACCAGTCAGATGGATAAGACTAGCGCAGAAGTGACAAGTCGAGTTCTTACACCATGCGGCAACTTATTCATGTGTAGGTATGTCATGTTGATATACCCACATATCTTGTAGAACTGGTACTTACCTAATTGGTTTCCTATTATCAGAATGCCCATTCATAGTTTTACGATCCAAATGTGGTATTTTGAACATATACCTGTTTGATCAGAGTTTACAACGACCAAGAATGCTAATAGAGCCACCAGTCAGTGTCAGGTTGTTTGCCTTAGTCGCAAAACGTTCCGAGTCGCGAGACAATACCGTGTTTATAACGATATTCTATCGTTTCTATTCAATATTGTGTTGTGACAATAGGCAATTGAATGTGAAATAAGGTTTCGTTAGTGGTTTTGTGTTGGTGATCACTTCTTCGGTCAATTTTATTTGATCTGGTTTTCAGGTAGGTTTTAGTTTATTTCATTTAGGTCATCTTTTTCACAAACCTTATCTATCAACCGCTGGGCATTCCGTATGTATCTTCTATAGTGCCAGTTTTGAATATATTTTGGTAAATTTCTCGTAGGAAAACTGATATTGTTATAATGCGATGTTTTTGGGAGCTTATGAGGCTGGATCGAAGGATTGAAGTGTAGGTCAAAAATCAGAGCAACTCTACGTGGTCTACCTCTGCTCAACCCCCGGATTTATGGAATCCCTGAGCAAAACGAGTGCTTGGACGGAACTAGAGCTCTAGAGAAAGACTATTTTCTAATACTTTGTTGCTCATGCGCTTTAAATATATCCGATAGTCCTACCCCAACTTGGATACATTTAGTAGCCCATATATTTACGAGCACCTTCCTATGCCAACTTTCTGCTAGGTATATTTAAGTTGTTAAGGGCCTTATGGGCGAGAAGAGCAGATAGCAGAATATGGAGAAGAGCAGTGATGGAATGGTGGCCAAGAGCAGTACGACGTCATCAAGGTGAAAAAGGCAGTGGATTAGCTTAGCGCTGGACCGGAAAGAGTGGCGCGCAAAGGAGAAGGCCTATACCCGACAGTGGGTTGTTGATTGATAGAGATAGAGATAGAGATAGATAGATATTTAGTAAACAAGCATTGACGACAGCGGCATGCAACTAAGGCAAATTAACATGGAATTAGCAAAGCCGTGTTAGTTGTAACTGGGCGAATTGCCATAAAAGCTCACGGTGACTAGATCGCCCGAGGCGCCGCGCGCCGTGGGTAGACACCAGGCCATGTCGTTGGACTATTATACCTTACAGGCGCGCTTTGTCTGCCACAATTATGTCATATGGATGAATAAATTATGTTTTTATTTTCAATATTGACCGCTACTTGGCCTGATGTTAAGTGGTGATGCGGTCGTCTTGCCGCTTGCATATAAATTTTTATAGAACTTTAGTTTATCAGTATTGTATTTAGCCCAGTCATTCTGAAATTCAGCCATGCATTTCCGGTAGGGTTCGATGGTAATGAATTAAGGACGATGGGGGATAGCTTTTTGTAGAATGTAAAATCAACTGCTTACAACGTTTGAGTATGTTCTCAATTGAACTGTTTTTTATATTTATTATCTTCGGAATTTCTAAACCTACCGATTTGCATGATTCTTTTGTTTATTAGAAAGGGCTAACCTTCAGGATGATTCAATATTCCAGAAAATTGGTTTAGAATATTGTTAGTAAATCAATTTATAGACAGGTAATCAATTTATTTGGTTTCAAAAATTGTACAACTTGATGGATTTTGTCGCGTTATACTATTAAGTGGTATTTAATCAATCTACAAGGCTTACGAGTATGTATTAAATACATCGATGTAGGAAACAAATAAAGATCAAGAACTTAATACTTACTATCATTCAAAATGATATCACACGACTATTTGTGGAGTGCGTGTCGCGTGGTCGCGTGATATTGTAGTCGATTAGTTATGTGTGCTGCTCCAGCCCAAAACTATAGATATCGGCTATTTACTTTTTATGATGATTAAGTTTAGTTACCTATATGCCAATTAAAGAAGCCGTCTCCACTTTAAGCTGGCCATGCGTGGAGTTTATAAATTGCGCGGAGTTTTGGTGGAAAACGAATCGGGCGAACTTATTGAATCCTTATTTGTTTCCTACTTCGATGATTAAATACAACAGTTGCTTAGAATTCAGGCTCGACCTTAATAAAATCCGTGCCTATGTTGATGTTCATAATTTCCTCAATATGAGATGATATTCTTTACATTTGCATGTAGGAGGAGAAAGCAGAGCTCCCAAAATTATTAGAGATTAATTAATACATACAAATGGCCATAATCTATTGTCTCATCAAAGTGTCCCACTAGGTCGATGCGTCATTAACTTTCCCCACAAATGTAGTAGGTAGGTAGCATTATACCAAAACTGTATTGCGAACTTATTGTAAACTAGAGTTAGTGTCAGCTGGTGGTAACCGGCTAAAGCTCATGTTAAGAAGAGTGGGGGGCCTTTCAGTACTGGCCTACTGCTTGAATAACAATTAAAAAAAAAAACCTTCATTTAGTTAATACTTCGGCGGTACTTGGCGGATATTCATAATTAATTTCCTTCTTTTAGTTAATACTTCGGCGGTACTTGGCGGATATTCACATTTAGATTCCTTCATTTAGTTAATACTTCGACGGTACTTGGCGGATATTCATAAGTTTCATAATTATTTACTTGCTTAGACTGCTGGTTTTGTACATGGACACTCAGTCGCAGTGTCCAACAAAAATCTCCGCACTTCAATGTATCGCCAATCCACTTCACACCGCTGCAAAGACTCCAAAATCACCCAGATTTCAACGGAGTCAAAGGCCTTCTCATAGTCCACAAAAGCAAGACACATGAGTTGGTTATACTCTTCAGAATTTTGTATAACCTACCTCACTTTGATATATGGTGCTAAATCCTCCGAGAAACCCGGCCTGTTCATGAGGCTGGAATTCGTCCAGTTTTTTTGGGAGACGATAAGAACGGTGCTAAATAACCCCTGAAGCTCTCGAAGTACGGACTTTCCCCTGCTTTCAAGAGCTCTGAAGTTATTCCGTCCTCTCCAGGGGCCTTTCCATTCTTAAGTTGTTTAAGCGCCTTCTCAATTTCGTCTAGGCTGACGTCAGGCAGTTCATCAGTATTGCACGGGAATCATCTGTACTGGGTTCGGATCTAGAAGCATGCGAGTCGTACAATCGGCCATAGAAGTCTTCGATTTCAGAAAAAATGTCTGGCTTAGATTCGACGGTTGTGCCATTATTGGTCCTGAGTTTCGTCAGACGGAATCTGCTGGACGAAATTGCTGGGCGAAGACTTTTGACCTCCAATTTTACTCAATTGCTTTTTCTATCCGGCTAGTATTTGAGCATCAGAGGTCACGACGCACCAGCGTACTGTTTTTTTTTATTGAGATCTCTTTTTTTCTGACGGTGTGGCTTGCTGTTGTTCCCGTTGTTTGTCCATAAGCCGAAGAACCTCATCCGGGATTTTAGACTTCGTGCCCGTACGCTGCAGCTTACAAAATTTAGTGCCTTCTTCCCTGAGGACGATATGCGCAAGGTAGCTGGCAGCTCGCTACTGAGCCCAATTTTCGGCTCTTTCGCCTTGGGAGAGGCCTATGTCCAGCAGTGGACTAATATAGGTTGTTTATGATAGACTCATTTAGAGTTAAGTTTACCAACTACTGTGCAATACGTAAGAATAAATTTTCTGCCAATTCAATTTCCAAACAACACAAGGAGTTTGTAAACAAAGCCTGGCAAAGGATAAGTGGGCAATTTAAACAAACATGTCAGCAGGCGGCGTTTAAGGCAAGTCAATGGGCAAGTCTTACCTAATCTTTGCCTACGCTCTCTTGGAAGTCGGTTAGGTTGGCACATGTTTGTAGTAAAAACAACGCCACTAAGATTAAATCTTAAATTAAAATTAGCTTTAGCTTTTTTTATAAACATAATTGCCAATAGGAACACGAAGTATTTTCTAGATAGTTATCAAAACAATGCAATGTTTATAATTACGGATTCTGGCTCCGGACCCAGGGTGTTGTAGCTAGGGCCGCTATCTACGAGCCCATGGTTTATGTAAAACAAAAGACATATTGTCCCAAAGTTGTCATGGCTTTAATTTTTATCAAATACTAGCTGTGCTTGTGGCTTTGCCCGCGTGGTATTTTTTTTTGAGGTTATGATCGCCCTATCTGCCTGGACAAGACTGAAAATACCAATACTCAAAATTCCTTTCGCCGTCAAATTTTTTTTAACGGTTGCTCGGCTTCAAGTCATCGGATTAAGATACCAATTACACCAGTTTTTAAGTCCCCTAAGCTAACTATCTAACCTAAGCTATCTAACAGTGAAAAACGCATCGCAATCGTTCCAATAGTTTTCACGTGAAGCGCGAATAGACAAACAGACATACAAACAGAGAGACACGACTTAAAAAAATTTAGTTATTCTTGTCAAAACGCACGTTTTTTTTTCAATTATCTTTATTGTACAGACTTTTTGGTAATTACTACTTTATTGTAAGTATAGATAATTGTTTATAAACAATATATGCACATGCAAATATTTTCTTATCAGGCTTATCTCATTCAGAAATAACCCGAAACACGATGTTTTCATTAACCCACAGCATTAACCCGTCTCGCCTCTAAGGGTTTTCTCTTATGCCTCTAATGTTCGAGTAAAGTTACGGATAAGCAATTTGTTACTCAGCTCAGTAGACGTCCTCGCGATGTCTTAAGCGATCCGGACGACGCCATCGCAGCCAAAGTATTGGTGGCGATGGCCTCGTCCAATCCTGCCCTCCTTTGACAATCCGTCAGGGGGTATCAACACATTTAGATACAGACACCGACTTTGCCGGCGAGGTCGAAGGTGCCGTAACTAAACAGTTATTATTCGCCTTCGAGTTTCTTGCCGATTCATCTCGAAGGTGTATTACGAATCGGCGGTCAGTTATTAAATCAATCAAAGGGCTTCTAGCCATTTTGCCAGGGCCCCCTGGATCACTACTTACACTAGCAGTCCGGGGATGTTTCGATGCCCTTGTGCCGGTCGCAAAAAATTAACTTTGGCGTGCACCTCTGCGTTACACACATTGCAGCGGAGCACTCTGAGTGCGAAGCTGTAGAGGTCGATAGAGGCCTTAGTATTAGTAACTAATCTAATTATATTACATTAACACCGCTTGTGTATTGCAATTTCTAAAAAATACTATATATCGGAAGGCCTTTAATTTGATATCCGTATCGTAAAACACGAAGAAAAATTTTTTTTTTTGCTGTTGAAAATGGAGCCATACTGCAGCCAAACTGACGTTTTTCAATTCAAAAAATATGTATCCTATGTTGATGTAAGGATTCTAACCATACCCCATACGTCTAAATCTGTTCAGGCATTTCAAAGTTATGGCAGATTAAAGAAACTCACATACAAACATGCATGAATGCTAAAAACATAACACTACTTTTTTTGGGCAGTCGTATAAATTACCTATAAATTCCATGAATGCAGCCTTCTAAGTTTATAATGAACTTATAAAACAAGTCTCATATAGCATACTAACGAGTAGGTATAATATGGGCAAATAAGTGTTGTTTACAATATGAGTCTGCATAAATGACTCACCAGTTAACTAAGTGTAGTTAAATCCAAACAATTGAATGGCTAAAATGTGAATCAAAGGAGAGCTGCTGTTACGTTTTCAATAAACATATATTTATTGTGTAATATTTGCGTAGATAGTGAGCAACACCAGCAGTTGGTTTTATATCAATGACTTTAAATAGCGACATTGAAAAATAAAATTGTTGTACATATTATAGGTAGGTAGATATTATTATAATATGTATAATAATTTCTCAATAATGCTTGAAGAAATTGAGTGTAATTCAATTTGTTTTCAAAAATGTAATGTTGTGAGATGACACGACCGCAGATTAGCGAAGTATACGAAATACTTCGCGCAATCAACCAACTCCGTTTGAACGAGTTGGTTACTGGTTCGAAGACAAAACAATTAAATTTAGAAAATAATTATAAATAATTAAGTTGGGCCTTTTTAGTTTCGTCAGACTTTCACAAGACCAGAATATACCTAGCAGCGTGCCTAGTATAAATATAAATGCAAACACGATGATCGAAACCGATTCCAAGATAAAACATAGGTAACACCATAAACAAACCGTAAACGATAGTGGCCTACAAATTATCATACAGTGAATAATTTTGCCTCACCAAGTCACCACCGTCTCACGGCGGTTAAGTAAAGACGTCTAGAGCTTGCATCGCATTGACCTTCGGTAGTTTGGTTTGGCAAACTTATTGACTGAGCGGTTACGCCACGGCATGTGCGAGATGAGCGCACTCCGGCGCGACACGCAGCGCGCGCGCCCGTCCGCCGCGCCGCCCCCGCCCGCCTCACGCACGCTTCTGTTACAGACGACAAGGACTACAAGCGGCCCGTTGACTTCGACATCGAGGAGGAAACTCGCAAGAAGGAAACCTCCAAGTGGCTCGAGAACCACTTCGGCAGCGAGTCCCGCTCCTCGCACGACTCCATCGCCGAGGAGATAGGACGCCGCCCGGAGCCCGCCTTCTATAAGGCCAAGGCGAACGACGACGAGGGTTACTACGGGAAGACCACCGCGGCGCCCCCGCCGCCCGTTTACGGAGACCGAGTGCTCCGCAAGACGAAGTCGTCGACGCCTTCCGACGAACGAACGAGCGCTCCCCCAAACCGCACCGGGGGATACTTCAAGGGAGTCGCGGACTGGTCGCAGCGGCGCGCCGCGAAGCCCAGGATGCCGGAGCCGCGCAGCTCGTCGCCGTCGCCGCCAACCGTGCGCTCCCCATACACCAGTGACGACCGCATAGACTCCCCGCGGCACGCTTATGGTAAGCGCTCGTCGCCGCAGGGCCGCTCGTCACCGCCCGGGCGCCGCCACCCGCCGTCGCGCGACGACTCCGCCTACGTGTCTTCCTCCACCATGCACAGCCCGCCGCGCGGCTCGCCCTTCCGGCCGCTGGAGGCCGACCGCTCGTTCCGCGAGCCCTCCGTCGAGGAGGAGTACCGGCCGGTTGCGCCCGAGCGCAAGCGGCTCCTCAAGCAGCGTCTCTCCGAGGACCACCGGTACGACAGCGGCTACAGGAGCTCCTCGCGGAACGACAACTCGGGCCGGTCTCGAGACAGCCGCGAGGAAGGCGCCGCCGAGCCGCCGCCGGACTACTCGCCGCCGCGCGAGCGCCGTGGCAGCTCCGACCGCGACCGCACGCCGCCGCGCCGCCGCGACCGCGACGAGCGCAAGCAGAACCAGAAGACGCGGTTTGCGGACGGCGCCCGGCGGCAGTCGCCAGCGCGCAAGTCGGTCGGGTCCGCTATCGGAAACTCGATCCGGAAGCTAGTCGGGAAGATCCGGTCGGCGTCGGCAGAAAGGCGCGCGCGCTGGCGCACCTCACGCTCGCCATCGCCGGAGCACTTGTCGCGAACCTACAAGCAGTACGGCGGCGAGCTGGCGCCCCCCGCGGGCGCCCCCGCAGCGCCGCCGCACCGCTACTACCTCGGCGAGGACCCCTTCGCGCCCAGCATCTACGGCCGCGAGCACAAGTACGAGGGCAGTCAGAGACGCGCCGCCGCGCACGACGCCCGCGAACCGCAACACAAAGATAGGTGAGTCCTCGTTGTACATTATTTATCGCCTTATTTTTTGCATATCCATTATCGACACTCACCTAAAATGTTGAAAAGATAGAAATGACCTCAAGGACATTAGTGCACCCTTTTTTATAATCCCAAGTTAGATTTTCACAATATACTTATGTAACGATATATCTTTATCCAACACATAAAAACTATCGGACAACGCGTTCAATAAAGGATTGAACGCGTTGTCCGATAAATAATGTTAACTTAATTTTTAGTATTTGCGACGTTGTTTAATTGCTCGGACGTAAACGGCTCGCCTTTTTAGATGTCCGTGACGTGATAATAGCGGAGTCTAATTTTGTCCATGATTCCGAATCGATTAAACAATATTATGTTCACATAAACAAAAACCTAATGAGCCTTAAATAGAATGTTGTCCTACAACCGACACATGCGCCCGCCCACCGCACACGAGCTAAACATAAAATTAATTAATGCTTCTGTAAGCTATTATCATAGAGTTACGGCGATCTGATAGGAACTAATGTAATAAAGGTAGAATTCACGTTGATGCAAACACCAGTGGGTGGAACAAGCTTTTAACTTTTCTATTCACAAAACTGCCGATTATCTCGGTTATTAACCAATAAATTATAATCTAGAGTGTAAATTATAGTTTGCACAAAAACAGCTAAATGTTTAATTTTTTTAATCAATAAATAATATTACGTAAGATTTAAATTTGGAGAACTCCCTATAGAGAGTTATTAATTTAAACAGGTGAAGTTACAATAAAAAATCTAGACTGTTTGTTTGTATGTTCAAAACATTTGTCAACGAAAAAATATATGTAAAATGATCTTGGAGTAAAAAATATAAATAATCTTGTATAGTATCTTATAACCGTATAAGATTCAACACTACCTACTGGTCTCATATATGCACATTAAAACTAGCCTATGTCGACACTGTTTCCCAGGAATAAAGCTTATCTATACTTATAATAAAGCAATAGGAACGAAAAAGTCGGTACAATGAAGATAATTAAAAAATAAATGGTCATAAAATAAGCTATTGTACAAGAATATACCATTTTTAAAATTTATGTCTGTCTGTTTGTCTGTCTGTATGTTTGTTCGTGCATCACGTAAAAACTACTGGACCGATGTCAACGCTGTTTTCACTGTTGGATAGCTTGGGGTTTGAATCAATCCAATCAATCAATCAATCAATCTCAATCCGATGAGTAGAAGTATAAATCGATAAAAACTTTTTGACGGCTGAAGGAATTTTGATCAAATGTTGGTATATTGGTATTTTAGGTCTTGGAATAGTACAAAGAGTACTTTTAGCCTCGAGATATGACCACGCGTGCTAAGCCGCGGGCATCAGCTAGTTACCTATATTTATTGTTAGGACTCCCATTTTATTGCATTTCTAACACAAACATAATTTAACTGTTTGTTTGTTTGTCGTGTAAGGTAGTGCTGGCCTGTGGTGTCAGAGTTTTTCAAGCCGCCCGAAGGCCTCTGACATGGCTTATCGACTGCTATTAATCAATATTAGCCGGAACCGACTGCTTAACGTGCCCTCCGAAGCACGGAGCGATGGAAAACCGCACATAACACAGAAAAGTCTAGGTTTCGAACCCGGTATTGTTGGATTCTAAATTACACTATAGAACCGTTAGGCCACCATTGCTCTCTAAATTAACTGAAGACTAGAGAAACGAATAAGTCAACACAAAATAATAAAAATGTAGGTACTCGTACTCAAACTCAATAAAAATAAACTGAATAAGCTTGCATCCAAAACTGAACATGAAACTACATAATTTTAATTAGTCAATTTGGAAACCCATTTCACGTTTTTGACCAACGCCAAAACTGGCCATTTCTTCATACGATTAAATTTTAAATAGAGGAGTTTTTTGTTTCTTTTATCGTATTTAGTCGTATAAGTTTTCACAATTCTCGTAAAGGCTTAAAAATAGTAGTCTACTAATATAATTTTGAAAATAACTATTTAATTTTGATAACAATTTGGGTTTTCCTTATCATACTTTATACTATTTTAAAAATATTGAATACCTTCTACCTGTTCACATAAGCAATGCACTAACATTAGAGTATGTAGAATGCACGATAGTACTTTTATAAATAGCACCCTCGGGTTTTTTCTCTGGGTTAAAAGTAACCGGATAGAGAACCGGAACCGGATAGTCATCGGATTGAGAAAGCAAGTACACCAGTGTTATATGTCAAAACCTAAGCTATCCAACAGTGAAAACGGCATCGCGATCAGTCCAGTAGTTTTTACGTAATGTTCGAACAAAAAGTCAGAAAAACTAACAGAGACACGATTTAAAATAAGGTATTATTCTTGTTCAGTAGCTTATTTTTTTAAGTACCCTAGATCATATTGTTTTAATTATCTTCTTTGTACAGACTTTTTGGTACTTACTGCTATATTATAAGTATATTCATTGATAATCAATCTCATTGCTTCGACTAAACTTACAAGAACAAAAGTATTTTTAAATCAATCAAATGTGGCGACACAACTTCAATCATGCTATTGCGTTCCGGCATATCTTGCCTTTTTTGGTGTACGCCTTCCACGGCCGGGGCCGTGCCTATTAAGGATAAATAAGCATTTTATTCGCAAACCAGCCCTTTTTTGTCTCCAGTACTGACTCACGCACATGCACGTTTGTGAAACACACATTTTAAGAAATCTGCTCACAATGACAAGTATCAGCGAGCCGTGACTCACCGCTAGGAAATGTTCATACAAACAACAGGTGTAGAGGTGGTCAATGCAAATTAGTGTGATACAATTATCCTTGCAGAGTGCGGCAGATCTACCGACCAAGGCCAGGCTAGGACTCGTTACACGCAATTATTCATCCTACTTGTCGCACTAACAATATAAAGTAACAAAGGCGTAGCTTAATAATCTTAAACAAAGCACGGTTCTACGCGTAGGAGGAGATTCCCCATTCAATCCAATTACTAGAATGCCGACTTTTTTGCTGCAGGCGAGATAACAATATAAATAAGTGGGCGTAGTGCCAATAAATCCTTTCTTAGAAAGCAAAAAATAGATTGATCGTTTTTTCATTTCCAGAGGCCAGTTGTCGAGCACGCTGGGCCGGCTCAGCCACTCCACGAGCCGCTTGCAACCCAGTACCGAGGAGGACTACTCGCGCAGCGCGCAGACTCTGCCGCGGAAGCTACACGACAGGAAGGAGAAAACTGAGAAACCCAGTTCGAACAAATACTGGCACCGTCTCACTCCCAACAAGAGGTCGAGCAGCGCGGTCAACATATCTAACAACGTGACCGCGTCGCCTGGCGGAAAAATAAACGGATACCCACCTGGCCCGGCGAAACCAGCGCGGACGTACAAAGCTCTCAACCGGAGCAAGAGCTTTGCTATGGGCGCGCCCGAGCAGGAGACCCACCCGCGCTACGTGTCCTCTATGAGCAGGAACTACTCCACCATGTACAAATCCAACCCCCACCTGAGCCGGCTGGATGAGACCCCCGAGCAACTGAAGAGTCCTGGCATCGTGTCCATCATCAATCGCAGCCAGCGGGACCTCGCCGACGCCGTCTCAAGAGAAACCGAACGCAGGCGCGACGGACTCTTCGGAGCTCGATATGCAAAGACGCCTCTCAGCAACGGACATGTCAATGGGTATTCGAAATCATTCGACGAAACCGACAAGAAGAAAATGTTCCTGAAGGGTTTAAAGGAGCGCGCGCCCGAGCTGTACCAGACTCTGCACGCCGATGACGAGTCAGACGGCAGCAGATTGTCGCCTCGGTACGGCACTCCGTCTCCTCACTACAAGGAGCGTATATCTGAGGAGCGCAAAGTGCCTCTATACAAAACCGAATCTTTGAACAGAGAAACGAGCCCGTTCGTGTCTCGCTTGGAAACTAGGGTGAAGCCTCCTTTGAGAAGAGGAAGCAACAGTAGCGACAATTACTCGGAGACGTACAGATACACGACGAAGTCTGGCGATCCCGAGCGACCCAGTATCACCGACACTGTTGAAACTGTCAGTAAAAAAGTAGTGCCTTCAAGGGACGGACGATCCAAGGAAATTATCGAATCACGAGAAATTAACTCCGTCACTAAAAGCAGGGGTTACAAAGAACCTCCTAAATATATTGAAAATGGTATTAGGTCCCACGGATACGAGCCTAAAGCCCCCTTGTACACCGAACGTAGAAGTAGTAACTACAAAGTTATCGAAAAGTTAAGAGATTATTAAAAACTTTAATGGAAATTGAATGAATTTTATGCCATATATTTTTGATATCAGAGTCATTCGCAGACTGAATGTACGAAACGCTTAGATATTAGTTATCTAACTCTATATAAGTTTTAAAACAATAATAAAATAACTGATGTCAATTTTCTTTAAAATTCATCATGTAATCATGTAAAAAGTCATAGAGCTTTACTAATTTTATTGTACTGGTATGATTCCGTCCATAGATAGTCATGAATTTACAAACATCGGGTAGAATAATAAAACAATATTGAGAGCCCTAATTTTGTAAATAGCTTTACAATTTTAACAATGTTTATTTTAAGAAACAATAATGTTAGCTAAGGATTTATGAAATAAAAATTGTATCAATAAAATTGTAATGTGTTAATACGCACTAATATTTATTGTTTTATTTTATAACATCATTAAAAGGATAAATTATTATTAATATAATAATTGGAAAGCCACCATTGGAAAGTAGTATGTACTTGCCAATGGTCAAGGCAGCATTGTTAGATTATGGGCTATTTGCATTGGTAGTTTGGTTAGAAGTACCTATAGAATTTATATCACGGCGCTTTTTATAAACATTAAAAGCCGTTAAGTCTAAAATCTACAAAAAAACATTGTGAGATTTCATTTTTAGCAATCCAAAAGAAAAATTTATAAAATAAAAAGGACTTATTCGAAAAAAAAAAACGCCTATGTGATATAGTTTCCTAGGTAATTGTGTTCAAAAATCATTATATTTTTTTTACTTATTGTACTACAATAGTATCTACGTATCCTTGGGTTATATGCTTCTTCCACAGGATATTGGTTGTACCCAATGAACACATGAATACTTGTCCCGATTCAAAGTTAAATCTGGCACAGGAAAAGGAAATGCCTTTCTAACTATACAGGTGCTTTGGAAATTTATTGTTTATTTACTGGACAGCCTGTATGTGACTAAAATAGTTTTATTTGAACAACTGAAACGCATTGACGTAGTCACTGATGTTGCAAATCATGAATACCAAATTCAAAAAATCTACTCAAATTGTCATGTTGATGAACTTTTATATTTATGATTTATGCTTTAAAATATACGGTAAGTTTTTGACGTGAAACGTCTTTAAAATCACTCGGATACATACCCCGTATGTATCCATGAAAAAAAGTCTACTTAAGACCAAATAAATTTATAAAAAAGAGGGGGGAAAAAAAAATGTATCTCAAAAGTGGCTGCAGCGCCCGGAAAGTCCTTAATAAAATAAAGACTAGGCACAATATTGGAAAAAAGAAGTTCTGAAGCTCACAAGGGTACTACTAAACTCCAGCACAGAATTACCGAGAGGATTCCAGGACCGGATCAAATTGTACGTTTCGTAGACGTTCAACGACTAAAAGCCGCGCGCTGGGCGACAAAGTCACATTCAGTTTTTTTTGTAGAGCTGCAAGAAACTGTACAAACTAGGACAAAATTATAGGATACTGAATAACTATGGTGGTTAATACTGTACTTTACCCTATAGTTCATCCAGTATTAGTTCCTAGGTTAAGAATGTCGTTCTCATAACTGGAAATTTCGCCGCACGAGACGACTGTGTATGAAAAGCATTCTCCGTTGGTGTTGTTTTTAATACGATAAGCTGAACTTCTTTATGCAAGTATGGCGTTGCGGGTTCGATTGCCGCACAGGAAAAGTTTATGTGCACAAAACGATAAGTCCGTATTTTGGTTTTGGGACCAATGGGCATGGTAGTCTTTGATATCCTACAAACAGAGTGTCCTCATCATCATCATCATCAGGGGGTCTAGTAAAGGGTTTTATAGTTTTCTAAAACGAAATTTAGTTTCGTTTAGTTCCATACATTTACTGGCAGCGCCTCTAGCGGAAACATGCAGGAACTAAGGAAAATGTATGGAACTAAACGAAACTACATTTCGTTTTCGAAAACTATAAAAACTCGTACTAGGGGTACAGGATAAAGATGTCCAGTGCCCTACTTCCCCCATAGAACGCCACGAAAACTGCAGGAGAATCACGTATAGTGCAGGACGCCTACCAGCTAGATGGAACGACGATCTACACAAGTTTTCTAGCAGCAAATGGAAGTGAAAGCTGAAGATCAGGCCAAATGGCGTGCCTTGGGGACGCCCATGTCCAACAGTAGACAAATGCAGAATGTATGTATCGAGTGGCTCCTTGCAGTTATAAACAGGTTGCGGTCCACTTATTGGGTGCCATCCTACACTGCGTCTATCGGACCTAGTAATTTAGAGAATCTTGTAAAAAAACTTACATAGCAAAATGCGACCTCTTCAGAGCTCTACGTTTCGTATGATCCTGAACTACTTTTGAAAGCGTCATCTAGGTTATTTTTACGGTACCGAGCAAGAGTAGAGTCATGTGAAAACAATACGTTGTTGTAGACATTCGTTTGGTGGAGCTTTGCATAATAGTTCCACTGATTTTGTACAGATGGCAGTATTATTAAATAGTTGCAAGAAAACATTTTGGTAACAAAATGTTTTCTCAGAATAAATAATAGGCCATAATAGCAGAAGTTATCAGCAGCAAGGCCCTTTTACAATAGACCTCTTCTTATTATATTTAACAAACAATTTATAAATGGTATTAGAAACTTAAATATAACAAGTGTAATATTTAAGTTGATCTCTATGCGTTACTTTCTCTGCCATACTTTCGTTTGTGCCGATTCAAAGCGCCTCACCGAGCGTCCATGGTACTAAAATGTACAGATACGTTAGTTCCGTAGAGAGAGTACGGTTAGTTCCGTCATGTACTATTATTTATTCTGTGGTTCCATGGACGCTCACTACTGCCAAAATGGCGATAATCAAATTAGCTCATTGCGACCAGTATTTGTATACTCTTTGATTGCGACGTTCGTCAACAGCCTGTCTAGAGTACGGAGTAATGTGCAGTTGTCTATGTGTGCAGTTGTATTGGACCTACACAGTATATAATTATAAGCTTCTTGACCTACACTCAATAAATTAGTAAATAATAGAAGATTATTTATCTATGGTTTTACTTGGTGAACCAAGTTCTCATCACACAAAACCTCGATTTCATTTCGCGTATTTAGTAATGTTTTTTTTTACAACCAATAGGTCATATTTTGTCCAGAAATATCAAATTTAAAAATATTATTTATTTTATTGGAATATTTTATCCATTAAGTTCAACTATTAGAACTTAGTGGAATAGGTACCTATGTTTGCATGGACGTCTCCTATTACCTATTTATGTACTTAGGCACTATTAATGTGCATAATATCCAATTATCTAACTTTTGTTTAGTAAGTACAGATAAGTAAGTATAAGTACTGTGGTATTGTTCGAATCATTGGTATTAATGTCTAATGGACATATCAAATTATAAAACCATAAACATTCAGGTATACTGGCGTAGGTAAATCGTAAAACACGCATATTTTAATTTCTTTTGAGATAGCGGAGAACCGAAACAGAAAAAGAAACAATATTCCAGATATAAAAAAAAGTTATTTAATCTATACTAATAAAAAAGCTATATGAACGAAAAAGTTGATACAACAAAAAAAAAGTGTAGTATACTTAAAATAAGCTACTGAACAAGAATATAACATTTTTTAAATCGTGTCTGTCTGTCTGTCTGTATGTTAGTTTGTTAGTTTGTCTGCATGTTTGTTCGCGCATCACGTAGAAACTACTGGACCGATTGCGATGTGGTGTTGTGGTGATTCACTGTTGGGTAGCTTAAGGTTTGACTTAAAAACTAGGGTAATTGATATCTCAATCCAATGAGCAGATGTAGAGCAATCAATAAAAATATTTTTGACGGCTGAAGAAATATTGATCAAATGTTGGTATAGTAGGCGCACCGAAAGTATGTGTCTCGGAAGTGATCTGTGTCAGGTGCAATCCCAATGTTGAAGGTGAAGACAGCATTGTATAACTGCCTCGCTCACTCGCTTACGTTTTTCGCATATTCTATCTCGCTTTTACTTTATGCTATTTTATCCCCACAGCAGTACTACTGTATATCGCTATTTTACACATAGAGTACTTTTAACCTAGAGAAATTACCACGCGTGTGAAGCCGTGGGCATCAGGGCCTGCAGTCTCGACATAAAGATAGTGATTGCTTTACAACCGAAATCGGTACATACCGATGACAATCATTAGATTTGACAGTTATTGTCCAAAGCTATGGATTGACATCGGTATCTGTACAGGGGGGCAATTCTCACGAAGTGATGTAAATATCACAATAGATATAAATCGAAAAATGTATGGATTTTGCGACATTTATCTACTTTGATATTTATATCACTTCGTGAGAATCGCCCTCCTGACATTGATCATGATTGACATCTATATTTGGCAGAATGCCAAATATCGTTTTAATCGGACTTTGCGATCGATTTCGGTCGTAAAGCAATCGCTGTCGATGTCGAGACTGCAGGCCCAGGTAGTTGAATAATAAATACGGTAGTAGAGCAATTTTTTACCAGACTATATTTGGAAGGAATTTGACAAAACTAGATTGTTAATTAGCTTGTTACGATACACTTTATTGCACACCAAAAATAATACACGCAAGGATACAAATTAAAAATTATACAGTACAATTGGCGGTCTTATAGCTAAGGAGCGATCGCTGATCTCCTAGACAACAAGATAGGGGTTGTAGGTGTGATTATACCTACAACCCGCTCCCCTATTTAAGGACCTGTACGTACCTATTTATCTATCAAATCCGTCTTATTAACAAGCATCCTCACGAAACCAATTGTTCTGGCAACAACGACCATTGTTGTAAAACACAAATGTTACAATAACGTGGATGTGTGGGATGGCCGTTAAAGGACGGCTAATTGTTAAGGGTTCTACGCGTATTCTAATTTTGCGACCGCTGAGGGTAGTCGTAAAATGAAATAAGGATGCCTTTGAGTTTGGAATAGATATAATTGACTTTCCGTAAGTACCACATAGGTTTTATGTATCTACCTATAGTAACTTAATCACAAAAATCTATTTATTACATATAATAAAGCAGTTTCCAACAATTCTGTACAAAGAACATAATTTAAAAAACGTGTAGATGACTTAAAATAAGCTACTGAACAAGAATGTAACGTTTATTAAATCGTGTTCTTGTATCTGTCTGTTTATATGTTGTCTGTTTGTTTGTATGTTAGTCTGTTTGTTTTCACTGTAGGTTAGCTTAGGATTAGACATACAAACTGGCTTAAGTACACCAGTACCAAGTACATATAAACAACCATATGTACTTGGTGTATACCAAGTGGTATATATACATGATGATGATGATGTCCTCCTTGACGTATTCGTCAACGGCAAACCTTGTTATCTCTTGTGTGAGCAAATATGACTGGAAGCGCCAAATTTGGTCTTAAAGGTCCTATTATAAGGCGCATAGTGCAACTGACCTGAAGAATTGTAGGTGTAGGAATTTGTTTTTGGGAAGGCGTTTCGCAACTCTGTTAATAAGACTGTTACGACTTTCGAAGAGCATTGACTTAAAGATATATATATATGTAGGTAAACATACACATATTATGCATAATCTACCTACTTATACAATAATTATATTATATTACTTGTAAATACAATTTTAACAAAATTAATTATAATTTTAATACTCATGCCCATTTTTTCTTTTAACATAAGGTTTATTTTATGTTTGTATGTTTACTTACTGTAATTACTTACTTAGTCCATAAAGTATTTAATATTTATGTATCAAAATACAATAAACATTACAAGAAGTAATATTAGTAAGAACCATTTTTGGTCTAAGTCTAACACGAGAATAATTAACGTCAAGGTTACAAATCACATCACAAATATTAAGTCACAAAACAAACTCAAAATAACTTAGAGCTACAAATGCCTTGTATGGCAAAAAACTATCAAAAAGTTACCTAACAGGTCCATAGAATCAAATGTGCGACCA
Organism: Alsophila aescularia; assembly: GCA_946251855.1. Taxonomy (NCBI): domain Eukaryota; kingdom Metazoa; phylum Arthropoda; class Insecta; order Lepidoptera; family Geometridae; genus Alsophila; species Alsophila aescularia. The sequence continues at coordinate 52,140,057 of OX276378.1, forward strand.
ATAAAAAAGGCTCGTATTGTGCGAGTTGTGTTTATAGAAAGAGTGTTCTTCCGCATGTGCCAATTTTTTTAATGCGGTTATTAATGATTATTCTTCATGATAATGCTTTATCTAAATCTACATTCGTATCATCAAAGTAGATAAGCAAACGTAGGCATGTACAAATTTATATTGCATATAAATTGAAAAGGTACAAAGTTAAATAAGTGCTCATGTGACTGCTTATAGTGGTAATTGAATAATTTTGTATGGAATTTCTCAAGGAGTATATCTCTATAAAGAAAAAAACTACTCAATTTAGACCTTAAAGGATTCCCTCACGCTTTGATTGAACCCTACATTGTCCAGAAACCGGGCATAGTTTAGTTAGATATAAATGGATACTCTATTTCTTGTGAATCTCGTCATTGTCCAATAGTACCCGATGGTGGCAAGACAGTGTTTTGTGAGTGAACATTATTAGAGGAAAATAACTTATAAAATGGTGCGTGTATTTTTTTCTTTATTTTAATGTATTATTTGTTACAATTTAAAACCATAAATTATAACGTTACAAAATTTTTAGGTGAATATAACGTATAATAAATATAAAAAAGTACCTACATGCGATATAAAATAATTTGTCCAAACTAAAATAAAATGACTTAAATGCTCTAAAACCTGGTTTAAAAGTAAAATTGCTTACTTAAATTTTATTAGTTATCTAAACTAAGTAAAATCTCGAATAAAACATTTTCTTTATCACCAGGAAATGATTTTGTGAAAGTTTTGCCAAATAATTAGGATTATTTAAGTTTCTCATTAAAATACTGATGTAATAAAACATTACATTTTGTTGAATTTATAGTTTATACATATATTTTTTATTATTTAAATAATTATCGAAGTGAGGTCAAGATGAAATTAGCTTCCGAGTTCGAATAAATCTTTTATTTGATCAGAAGTTTTAGAATACATAGATAGTCACTGTATGAATGCTTAACGGGCTTATAATAATAAAAAAAAAAACATGAAATAAATTACTGTTTTTACAGGAACTAATAAAACTATCACTGGCATTCCTCCTATTCGTACTATCATTATGTGAATCTGCTAACATATTATACGTGGTGCCGTTTTCATCCAAATCCCACTACATAATGCTGAAGCCAATTGGTATAGAGTTGGCTAGAAGAGGACATAATGTGACCGTCATAACTGCACATAGGGAGAAGAACCATCCGCCCAACTACCGGCAGGTTATGGTCGATGATAGAGAAATTTGGGAAGTTATTGGTAAGGACTATTTTTGTGTGCTGCCTTAGAGAAAATATAATTTCTCTGAGTGTGCTGCCATAATTTATCTCCTTATTAGTCTTATTGCGAGTAAGCCCGTGAAATAACTTACTTACTTTACTGTAAGTATATTGAAATAACGTACTTTTATTTAAATATATATTCAAAAAATACTTACGTATTTTCATATAGTTAAAAATGAAAATACGGTGGATGACGGAAAATAATAAAAACTTAAAACAAAATACTTTACACCAAACAATAAACACATACATACATTATCATTAGCTTGCACATCTACGTACCTATTTATTAACAGCGTTAATAAATAATTTAGTAGATAGCATATTATATTATCGTATGAAGAATGATGAAGATGCATGGAACCAATTAATAGATTAGAACCAATTAATAACCAACATTTGAGAAATTCTCTTTACATTGAAGAACTATTAAAATTAAATGTGACGTGAACCACGGAAACACGTTATACTTCTTTTTTTCATATCAATACAAGAACTAATTATTTATCCAGTGCTAGAACTCTCATGTCATTCTACCAGCTGCGCCCGAGTCATTGTCGTGGGCATTTTTAGGATTTGACGGTTGAACGAATATTGATGATATTATTGTACTTAATAAGCTTATTAATTAAAAATATTTGTTTATCGATTGCTCAACTTCTTCTCATCGAATTGATATGCAAATTACACTAGATTTTATGTCAAATCCTATGCTATACAACAGTGAAAACCATTTCAATCGGTCCAAGTGATGCGAAAACTGATGAAATATTAAGCTGATACCAATCATTATTATCATTATTCTAAACTAACACCATAATGTTTTCAGGTACAGGCAGACCAAACGTATTTGACATGGTTCAGATATCAGCAGAAAAATTTCATAATTTCATACTATGGGGAGGAGGAAAAGCCTTTACTGAAATGGCCTTGAATTCAAGCCAGATCCAAGAGTTTTTTGCTGAAGATAATAAATTCGATGTCGTCATAAGCGAGCAATTTTTCCTAGAAGCATTCAACATCCTAGCACACAAGTACAATGCTCCTCTAGTTCTAGTCACGACTTTCGGAAACTGCATGAGACATAACATTGTTACTAGAAATCCGTTACAACTAGCCACATTACTCTCAGAGTTCTTGGACGTAAAGGACCCTACCAGTTTCTGGTCGAGGCTCAGGAATTTATACTTCACCGTATACGAATACGTGTGGTGGAAGCATTGGTTTTTGGAAGAGCATGAGAAGCTGGTAAAGAAGTACATTCCAAATTTGCCAGAACCAGTGCCCAGCTTGTACGAAGTGCAGAGGGATGCTGCATTGATGTTGGTTAATGGACACTTCAGCTTCGATACTCCTGTAGCGTATCTTCCCAATATTGTAGAAATCGGAGGAGCTCACCTTAGCAAGAGCGATACAAAACTCCCTGCTGTAAGTATATTGAATTTTTAATAACCTTCCTTGCCTCCTCCCTGCATATTATTTATGAATTTACTGCGTTGTATGTATTTTCGACTTATCTACACCATTCATTTCTTTTTAACCAATTTAATAGAGGAAGAGTTATCTCAACGGGTTTGTTTTTTTTTCTGTATGTTACCTCATATCTCCCGGATGACTTAGGTAGTACGTCTCCACGTTTATCCTATTTACTAACATCATATGATATCATCAGCCGGTACAAGTCCACTGCTGAGCATCGGCCTCCACCATGAACGCCACAAAGAGGAGTTGCATGCTGTTACTATCCTATGGGGGGTTTTGTCATAATCATCTCGCTTGGCAGGCTTCTGGGTAATCGAAGTAGTTGGTGAACACTTTTATAGTTTTCGAAAATTGCACCTTAACAGTTCGTAATTTTATATTCTTTCTAGCATTGCTATTAACATTTATACGAGTATACTAAATGAACTTGTGTATTGAACATTGTTAAACCTCTTTGATAATACACCTTGAAAAAGTACAATTAGTAATTGACTTAAATACGGTTATTTAAACACGGTCCAAGGGCAGGATGACATGTTTGTCATTCTCATTTGAAATAATAGTATCTTGGCCTACATGCACTGTCATGGTTTAACTTTGGTGTTCACATGCTTTGTAATTCACTGCCTATTAACTTTATTAAATGCTAAATCTTCTTTAAGGTAACCTCAACAAATGCAGTCTTTTATTTTTGTTTGGCGTACATGAATTACTTTAGTTAGGTAGACCTGCCTTTACGCTGGATACTATGTTATCCATACATCATTTATGCAATATTCCTTTGTGATTATGCTATTTATTTAGGTATATTTATATAATATTATATAAATATACCTTACAATATATTTATGTGTATAACAATATGTAATTTATGAATTTATGAACTCGTATGTAAGTATCTACAAAATATAAACTTATAGTTGTTTATTATATTTCTATTTACTTTTTGTTCCCAAGTATGTCTCCATTACTGACCGCAATGTATAAAATGACAATTGCTGTCCATCCAAAGATTGCCTGTAAGAAATTGCTCATAGCGATAAGGCCTATTGTATGACATTGTATTTTATGTATAAGTACTATTATTTTCTTTTCTATATTGTGATGTGATGTTCAATGAGTTATTGTATTGAAACATACACTCTTGATTGATAGATAGATAACACTTTAATGCACCAAATGTAACACTAACAAACAAAAATAAACTTAAAAAAATATAGTACAATCGGCGGCCTTATCGCTAAGCAGCGATATCTTCCAGGCAACCGTAGGCTATATTGAGACACATGACTAATAATTGGTTAATATTATTGTAGTAAGGTTAGAAGCTTAGAAGTACCTTAGAAGCTTTAGCCAAGCCAATGCATGATTGAATAAATCTCGAATAATTGCTTTATACCACCTGTCATCCTGCCAAAATACCCCGTGATTAATCCATGCCATTTTCGTATGCATAATAAATAATAATATAAGTAATATTTCAATTAGTCCAAAACCAACACCTAACATGCAATTAAAATTTTGCAGGATCTCCAAAACATTTTAGACAGTGCGACTGACGGAGTGGTGTACGTAAATTTTGGCTCAAACGTACGCAGCTCTGAATTACCTGATGAAAAAAAGCATGCATTTCTAAAAGTATTTAGAAAATTGAAACGCACTGTCATTTGGAAATGGGAAGATGATAATTTAACAAATAAGCCAGATAACTTGGTGATAAGAAAATGGCTGCCGCAGAGTGATATTTTAGGTAAGGTCTATTATTATTTTATCAACATAAATTATTTGATTTAATTACATAATAAGTAATACTAACGCATAGTTATGTAATTGATAATAATAATAATAGTGAGGCTGAGTGTAGTTATACAATTATTTCGTGACATCGGTAATTTACGCAAGTTCGAGTTCAATAGATCTAACGAGCTACACATGTATTACAGAACCTATCTTATATAAGTTTTAGGGACCTTGTTTGGGTAGTTAATCCACACCAATATATAAAAAGTGGAACGTTGTCTGTTTATTTGGAGAGCTTTCACATCAAAACGGCTAATCCGATTTTCATGACATATCAAGAGCGTTGGCATATTAGACATTCTGTGGCGTTGGTGCTATAACTTTGCATTGTGTTTTGATATCCTAGAAGAACATACGATCGATGCTCTTATTCGCGATATACTGTAGTTCGCGCGGACGAAGTCGCGGGCGAAAGCTAGTACTTTTAGTAAATTAAAGTTCAATCACAAGATAAAGTTATTTGATTTGATTATAATTAATCAAAATAAAATATATTTTTCACTTCTGATGCTTGTAGAGTTCTTGTATACGCTGGGTGTATGCGGATGAAAACATTTTATGCTCTAGACGGCTCTAGTGCATATAAGTGTTTTAGTTCTCCAGTTCTCTATGGTCTCCGACCCGAGCCTAATGTATCAAAAATAATGTTTTAAAAAAAAGGTGACGGGAAAGAAGCCCTCTCTCCTTCTCTATTTTGGTTTACTTGGCCAAAAATGCTTTCTTATCTGTCCGCGCGCTGTCCGGATCTCCGTCTGTTCTCCTATACAGGTCGCATTTCTCAATCGTTATAGACGAAACTTGGTATACAGGTTAAATTAATTTTTAGTTTTTTTTTGTACTTCCCCCAAAAAGGGGCAAAAACTGGGCTACTGAATATCTCCGCCTTATTAGATCCGATTTCGATGTTTTTTTATTTGAGAGTTAGTAAGTTTACATTGGTTTCATAAAACATTGGTGAAGATCTGATCAGGATCTTCGGCGTGGTGAGCTTTTAATTTTCTACCAGTGGAATCAGCCCTATAATTACTAGGTAGGGATTGATGGAGCACCTTGGTTATCAATGTTAGTTTTACAATAAAATAGATGGCGCTACTGTGCAAGGCTAGAATGTTTGCAAAAAAATTTGTGCTCGTGAGGTCTGCTGGAATAAAAACCATAGATAGAAGCTACTTCAAAATAGTTTTACTTTGAATTCGGATTTTGTGTGAGTAAGTCTGCTTGTCTGTGATTTTAAATATTTCATTAAAAAAATAGGTATCTAGGCTATTCACACAATAAACTAATTCAACGAGCGAGCACGAAGCGCGAACGAAGCGTCCCCGTTTCAGCTTGGGCAAAACTCTCAGTTATATAGTGTACTAGCTGTGCCCGCGGCTTTGCCCGCATGGTCAAAATTCATGGGTGTTATTTTTTTGCACGGAATCTTAACTATTTATCGAAAATAAAAGTAGCTTAGGTTACTCTTTACAACATCAGCTATCTACCAGTTAAATCTCCATCAAAATCGGTCCAGATTTTTGGAGATTAGCTGGAACAAACAGACAACAACTTAAAAATATGCTTTATGTTATATATATTACGTGTTTACTTTCGAATTTAATAAAAAGCTGTGATTTTAACGATTCAAACATACACTTCAATTTTATTTATTTATATGTATAATAATGTATAATCTATACTTATAATCTATCTTTATATTCCTTACATGACTAGGGGAAAAAGCAGCAAAAATACATTACAGCTAAGGAAAAAAATATTGCACTCAGTGGGATTCGAACCCGCGACCGTCAGCTTCAAAGTTCAGGTCACTAACCATTCGGCCTACCGGTCGTTTAAAGTAGGTTCATGCACGGTGAACATTTATTCAGTTTTAAGCTATGCAAAGACAGACTTGCGAGACCTGCAGCTCACAGAGTCACTAGTATACATATAACTGGTTTATAAAACAACGCATTTTATCCTCAACTTCAATATCTACCGTCGCCTACGGCTCCGGCGTATAAATGTCTCGGATAAAATGACATGTTTTATGCACTTGTTGTAAAATCTAACATATCACTTCCTGAGCTGCAGAGGTCTTTATTCAGAGGGCACTTATGAAAACTATTAGACTCTACCATCATATTTGGAATCGAGGAAAGTGTAAAGGATTTCCGCCTTTAATTTTGCAGAAAATAATGAATGCATAATGGACGATGACTTAACTGTTTTCAGCTCATCCAAACACCAAAGTATTTCTATCGCACGGGGGTCTAATTGGAACTCAAGAGGCAATATACAATGGAGTGCCAATTGTCGGAATCCCGATATACGCTGATCAATACAACAACTTGTTGCAAGCCGAACACCACGGCGTTGGAAAAATACTTGAATTCAAACACATAAATGAAGAAACACTTGGAAAGCTCCTAAATGAAGTACTCACAAAAGAATCTTATAAAATCAACGCCAAAGGACTCTCTAATAGGTTCAAAGATAGACCGATGACTCCATTAGACACAGCCATGTTTTGGATAGAATATGTCATAAGAAATAAAGGTGCCAGATTTATGAAGAACCCGGCGATGGATTTAAGCTGGCTCGCGTATAATATGTTAGACGTCTACGCCTTTATATTAGCAGTAGTTTTAGGAAGTTTCTATATTGCTTATAAATTAGCTGCCCTAGTAATAAATACATTTAGAAAACATGAAATCAAAAAGATTAATAAGAAAAAGCGTTCCTAGGAAAAAACACATAATTTGTATTGAGGATATGAATTATAAGCAAATGTTTGTTTTTTAAATTAACACTATTTAAATTTGTGAGATTAACTAAAATTGGTTGAGCCAATTAAGGTCAGTTCCACCAATCAAAATAAGCAAAAAAGCAGTAATACAAAATAATAAATCCCATAACTGTCGGAAACTTGTTGAAATAAATGTTTTTTTAATTTACTGACCAATTGTTAAATATAGACGAACCTAATGTATGTCATGAAATAACGTAACAGGTGAAGTTCATCATCCATAATTGGATGGCTTAATTAAAAAAAACACTAAATCCATTTAGAAATTTTTAGAATATTACCGATTTAGAGATAATTTTTATTATGTTAAAAACTTTGGATAAAATTTTGGAATAAAGTAGAAAATTTAGTTCCAAAGTTATTATAGTTATTACATAAAGCCCAAAACTACAATAACATATCCATGTATTTCAAATAAATCTGTTATCAATGGACTTATCGAAAAATCAAAGTAGTTAAGTATTTATTAGAAATAATATTTAGCAATTGAAGGTTTATGAGCTTCATACAAATTGTTATAGTTCTGAATTTTTAGTACCTACACGATTTCCAGCGATTTTTCAAGCCATAGGATCAACAGGATATCAGGCGTTGTTAATAACTAAAAGAATATCGTATGAAGCAGTTCTTAGTTACTTTCAAACTGAAAACAATACACATAGATACTTTTTCCTCCAAATGTATGCCCTCTTTTGGACTAAATTACTTTACAATTTGAATTTAATGGATTTAGGACTTTAGGCATTGGGAAAAACCCACTTAGAAACAATTAAAAAATATATGAAATGGCAACATAAATTTGGTGAAATGTGGACTTAGTGACTTTTAGAACTAAGCCATCCAATGAGTCAAATATTTGAACGAAACATTGGTGTTTACACAAGGCTGTGCTGCGGCCGCTTTTGTCCATAGAGAGATTGTAGGGTTGCAGTGACAACGGGGGATAAAATAGAGATGGTTCAGTGCACTTCCAAAGAAATATTAGGTGAAGAGTAGATCACAAGCCCAAACCCTATGCCGTACATAGGAAATAGAGTTTATCACACACATTTTCGCACCTGCTTATCTCTGTTTTGTGGGATTCTCTGTCTACGAAGTAATCGATGAACTCTGCAAAGTATGGCTAAGTTCAGCTGGAGCAAGATTTGGAGAACTGAATTACTTTTTCTAGCTGGTGGAGAAGATCAAGGCAACATTGGAGTAGAACCGTACCGTCCGGTTGGTTGCCTCAGAGCATCCACCGGATCTGCATCTTGAGAAATAATAAATCTTGAGATGTAAAGCAGGTCAGCAGTAAAATATCCGTGAGATTGTTGTTATTACTAGGAATCCTCATGATTTACCACTCCCCACTGCCATCCGCATACCACAAGCGTATCAAGAATATAGTGTTATTTCTTTTACAAAAGAGTCCAAATTTAGCATTACAGAATCTGGTTCAACAAACACAGTTAAGTTATTCTGCCAACAACAACAAACTATTAACTAAACTCATTCTTTCTGCAAAATGCACCATCTCTTCGCGTTTATTCTCTGCCTGACTTATGAATTCAAAATGTGCCTTGACTGGAAGCCATTGCGTCGTTTCTCTTCCTTTTATGACAGACGCAGACTGATTTTATATTCGTTTGCGTAACCCACGTGCGGTGTTGCCATGTATGAATGCGTTTCAGCAAAATGGATTTTGCACTGAGAAATGTTATGTATATGTACATATATGTATGTGGCGATATTTGATATCTTTAGAGGAAATAAAAGGGGTGGACCTGTGAAGATAGACTTGGTTTGCGAAAGTTTGTAGACATCGATATAGTTAAGATCAGCAGCTGCTCTCACGCAGTATCTCAAATTTTCACCCTTTCCCCGTAGAAATTTTATATTTCTGGAATTAAATCAGTACCAAAATATGTATTACATAACTCAGAGTATATTTTATCTACCTATCATCAAAATCTGTTCTGTACGGAATTTAGGAACAAACATCAATTAAAATATTACTAGGAGGCCAATTGCAGAGCTTCAGTCAGTGTTCAGTTCAAGTTGACTAATTTAAGTAAAAAATAATTTATTGTTAGGATTTTCCAATAAGGTTGCCAACATATTTTTTCAGATCGCTATTAGGTATTAGTAGCCTGAAGACATGATCAAAAGTTGCTGTACTACATATAGATATAATTTTGTGACACAATTGGCAACATATGTAATATTTAAAAAGTAAGTAACTTCATTGCTTGCTTGGTTTGCTTGTACTTTGTTGGCGGAAGTAAGCAAAATATTTATCTATCAACTTTTTAAACTATTGTAACAATTAAAACTAATTGCGTTTGTAACGCTAGCTAAAACATTTTTACTCTTCGAAAGACTTCCTCGTGCAAAATATAATAATATTGTCAACAAAGTGTTTTAATTATATCCAACTGTATGTCAAAGAGTAATTAATTCTCCCATATTAGTTATGACCTAGTTAGCCATACAGAAGTGTGCCACAACTACTCCCTATTAGTTCTCGGTGTTTGCAGGTAATCCATTGTTCTAAGGGTTATTCACACGTCTGCCTTTCATCGCCCTCAAACTTCGAGTTTAAATTTCACTCCACTCTTGAAGCTAAATGGTTTTCAATGTGCTTTCAAACTTTGAACGTTATTCAATCATTAAAAGCTTAGTTTACATGTTGCCAGTTGTTGACCAGCCAGTGGAAAGTAGTTGAAGTGCAGTGGAAGCTACTGGATCAAACTTAAAATAGTAGTTTTATGTAAAGTAAGTAATTAGTATGATTAAATAGTTAATAGTAGTACACAACAATAAGTTTCTGGTTAGTTGGGACCTCTTGTATTAGTTGATAAGCTTATTGTGTATATATATATATATATATGTGTGTGTGTGTGTGTGTGTGTGTGTGTGTGTGTGTGTGTGTGTGTGTTTGTTTGTGTGTGTGTGTGTGTGCATATATATTGTGAGCACGATGAAAGGTGTAAGTTTAGAAAAAAAAACAGGTTAAAAAATTAAATTATTTCCCTTATAAATGAAGTAAATAATAAAAAAATTGCTGTAATATCTTTGCAGATCTTTGACGACGCATCCAACTACGTTAAAATGCGTCAAATGCGTCAAAGTAATATGTCGAACTTGCAGATAAATCAATATGGTTTCTGTTAATTTTACAGTGTATTAAATGAAAATATCACGCGAACTAGGTTCGTTTAATCCTAGCATAACGTATTTTTACGCGTTTGAGCCTAATATATTTAGATATTTGAAAGCACTTATAACTTATATCGGCTTAAAACTTTTGACGTGACTTTTTAGAATAATAAAGCTAGGGCTATAACCATGTAAAACGAATTTATGTGTCTAGTGATTCCAATCTAATTTATAATTGCCATTGTTTTTTTTGTTGGAAATGTGTTTAAATGAGATTATTTTGTTGTTACATTTTTGCTTATGTTTTTTTGAAATAGTTTTTTTGTACAGGCTTAAAAGAAGCAGCTCAGCTTTTGAATAACTTTAATAAATGTCATATCAATCTTTTGTGAGTTTCAGCAGCTATCTGGTAATGTAATATATCGTTTAAAGGTGTACATTTTCTCAAGTCAGAAGATTAATAAATATATCTTTACCATCTCCACTATAGCTTTTAATACAGATTATAGAGGATAGACTTTGATTCCATCCCGAGCCCACCTCATTAGGAGTTTGTAATTAAAACTTGGAGATCTGGCGTTTGTTCGGCATTAAGGATCCGGTGACAACAAAGCGATCTCTGTGACGGCGTGCTTCTTGTGCGACAGTCCTCGCCATAATTTACGATCTTTACGTCACTGGCAGCAAATGAATAGTAAGTATAAAATCGTCTCTCTGGAATATCACGACGCTCAGCGGGGAGCAAACTGGGCTCAAGAATCTACAACTAATTGATAAATTGGGCGTTTTGCGGAGCCTTCTACGTTCAGACGTCGCGTTGTAGACGTTTCCTTAACACTTGAAGTTGCGCTGTTCGCTTAGGTTTCGCCAAGGCTTTCATGCCGATGTGAACGCTCCGCAAATGAAAATCAACCTCGCTGCGGCAATTTCGCGTGTAATCTTAATGACCCTGTTTGTTTGGCAGCAGTAAAACAAATTAAGTTCATATGTTTGAGAAGAGGAAGATTTGGAAGCGTTTAGAATTAGGGTGTAGCTGATTATGAATTCTGCAAAAGGGTTCAATATAAGTGCTTATTGTTAAATACGTGTTGTAAACTAGCTGTGCCCGTGGCTTTGCCCTCGTGGTCACTTCATTTAAAAGTATTATTCCAGGACCAAAAGTACCTATAAAGTACAGTGTTGTGCAAATTAATGTGAACACAGTTTAGGTTAAATATATATATTCAAAGAAAAAAATGAAAACGGACTAGTTTATAAATCATTTAGTATTATTTATTAGGGTATATGTTGGCTTTTATAACAGCTTCAAATCTTTTTGGCATAGAATCAACTTTTTTTCATTTCCCCTTGCATTTGTGATCTCGAAACCACATGATTTATAAACTATTCCTGTTTTAATTTTTTTCTTTGAATAAACAACATATATCCTAACTATGTTTGTGTTCACATTAATTTGCACAATACTGTACAATATACTACATTTCTTCAAAATACGTTCAGCCGTCAAAAAGATTTTTATCGATTGCTGGATTTTGCTCATCGGATTGAGATACCAAGTACCGCAGTTTCTAATTCAAAGCCTAAGCTATCCAACTGTAAAAACCGCATCGTAATCGGTCCAGTAGAATTTTCGTGACGCGTGAACAAACAAACAAACAAACAGACAAAGAGAAAGAAACGATACATAAAAAAATACTTGTTTTGTAGATTATTTAAGTACCCCAGACATTTTTTTTAAAATTTTCTTCTTTGAACAGACTATTTCGTTCCTATTGCTTTATTATAACTAAACAGATAGATATAGATAGATAGATAGATAGAGATAGATAGATAGATAGAGAGATAGATAGATTGTAATTTTTCTTGTAGCAAGTGATTTTAACCGACATGAAAGATTTTTCAATAGGTAGGTACATAAAAATATATACAATGCAAATGTTTTATTTTCAACGCAGTGTCGGTATTTATATGTATTACTACAGAATAAATGTATGCTGCAGCCCACAGTTTTGCCCGCGTGCTAACTTTGCCAACCCCGTTCAGCCCTTTATAGATTGAACTACAAAAAATCGTTCCCTAGTTCATCTCTAGGATATTCAAGGAATATTTTCTCCATCAATTCAAATCTCTAGGTCCATCGGTTTAGGCTACATATTGACTGTCCAGTAGGTAGATATGTCACGGTACTGTTTTATATGCATAGGTAAATAAAGGTACCAATCCTATATCCCTTTCAACCCTATAAATGCGTCCAAAATGCCAGTCACTAAAAAAACTTAGTATGAAAATACAGAACCATCTGGTAATATAATATAAGTACAATAATTACTTATGTATAATTATATCTACAGCAGATATTAATTACGCAATAAGCCTTAACCGCAACCATGCAGTTAAGCGTCCTGATTTTTACTTGACATCACTGAATAAAAATACCAAAGGTACCTAGCTGTATAAATAAATATAGAACTGTTTTTGTCCGCAGTTTAACGTATGGATATATTTGCTTCGTTTATCAGGCTCTGTGTAGGCGATGCTAGCTTTTTGCTCGGCGGCACAATATGTGTAAAAACTTTACGCCAGCCGGTGCATCCATTAAAACAAGCTATTATGTTGGGAAATATAATGAAATAAGTTAATTAAAAACTTTTTTAAAAAGCTTTTCTTCAGTAGCCATGTCATGATGAAAATTAGAACGGCCTATCACAATTAAATGCGTGTGCAACATTTTGTGTCCGTGCTGTTGACCGTTGAGGAGTTCCCAAATCAGGAGCCAACCCGGTGTGCTGCAGCCATGTCATGGTGAAACTTCAAACCAGCTATTATAATAGAATGTGTACACAAAATTTCGTGGACCATTGAAGAGTTCCTTCACCTGGAGGTGTTCCTGGATGTCGATTCAGGTGAAAATGCATTGTTATCGGTACCGAACCAATATGCAAAAATTCAACTCCGTAGAATAAGAGGAAGTGATTCTAATTCAGCTTGCAAGATTTGATCTAAACATACATACATACATACAAACATTGCAAAATAAATAGAAGCTTTTAAAAAGTACCTTGCCTTGGTAAGTAACCGCTTTATTCCGGTTACTCAATACATGTTTTATCGATATCAACACCCGATAATCGAACGGTTAGGCTCTGTATTTGTATTTTGACTTAATTTTTTGAGTTATTTTCATAATCCGATCACACCGTTGTGTTTTTCCTTTATTCTTATGTTATTCGACATGTTATGATAACCTGGTTTATATTACATTTTTACAATTTACTTATTTCAAAATATCCAACTAAAATAACTAATTTAATATTAGAAAATTGGTACCAGAGAGAGTAACCGTGGAGTATCCAACCCCAGAACATCGTGCCGGAATTCTATATAAAAGTCGATTAGTAACTTGTCTTGCCTGTGGGGTGGTCGAGAGCTATCAGCCGAAGCCTACCATCAATATATTAAGGCGATTTCCAACGCTTGCTTCAACGAACTCAAACATAACATCTTATAATGAATGCCCTATAAATTTCTCATAAACATTACATTGTTCAACTCGGTCCATAACAAAAGTCATTAAATTGCAAACTTGCCGAGTACTTGTTCAATTGAAATTTGTTTAAACATAAACTTGGTTCGAGACAAAGTTTTCAGTATGCGAAAAACTGGTTATAGGAAGATCAGATCTGCGAGTTGTGTTCGAAATTAAACGTAATATTGTGTCGGAGTTGTACTAAACGTAATATTGTGTCGGAGTTGTAATATTGTGTGGGAATTACGTTATCCCTTGGAAGATAACATTTAAATGCAAATTACGTACTTTCATTATGTTAGTTTTATAAATGTATATTTTTAAAATCTTTTATTTAACTACACTTGTATGTATGTACCTATGTATCTATTTATGTATTTCTGTCTGTCCTGGGCCAGCAGTCTCGACATTGAGAGCGATTGCTTTACAACTGAAATCGGTCGCAACGTCCGATTAAAACGACATTTGGTAGTCTCTACCAAATGTCGATGTCAATCATGATCAATGTTGTCATCGGTATGTACCGAAATCGGTTGTAAAGCAATCATTATCTATATGTCGAGACTGCAGGCCCTGGAATCTTGCAATTCAAATTTCGAGCATTTCTCGATTAGCTATCCGGCTGAAACTTTCAGGGTAGCTCACAAATCGAAGACATAGAAAAAAGTTTCAGAAAATTAAAATAAAACCTCGAAAAACCCTTTTTAGATTCACCTTCATTACTCACATGTGTAAGTATTTATTTAATATCTATACTATTATTTGCCGAAGGTACTTATAATAAGTCAACCCCTTCTCATCATCAGCAGCAGCAGCAGTGGACTTCTTCAGGCTGATTATGTATGATGCCTACTATTATAAAATTGTAACTGATAAGCATGTCTGTACCATAGAAGATATTTTCGTAACTTATCGTAGATATATAAAACAATGTCGGGTTAGTTACACCATCTATAACTCAAGAACGGCTGGACTGATTTGTAGGATGTTTGGTATGTTGGATTTGTCTCCGCCCCAAATAGCAGCATAACTTTTAAAATATCGCAAAAATGCACGAAAAATAATATTATTTTTCTCATACATTTTGTATGGAACCGGTTTTTCTCGGTTTTCCTCTATGCTTTCCTAAGCCATTGAACAGTTTGCATATCGATGAAACTTTAGTAGGATCTTCCGATGACGTCCACGAGGGTTTATGGGCAAAAGGAACATTCAAGAATTTAGAAGAAAAAAACAAAATGTCGAAACTGTATTATTTTTGCAAATTCATTATAATAAAATATTACATCAGAAAAATTAAGGAATGTCAGAAAAAGAACAGTAGTAAAAGTGGTTTCTTGGTCGGAGTTTTAGAGGGGACGAGCGTGGGGAGGGTGAAGGGGGAAAGAGGGAAGGGAAGGGGGACAGAGCAGTGTCAATGTTATGTTCAACTCTAGGAGGAATCTTGCTATTCTCGAAGATACAGGCTTCCCCGAGTCTAGTTTCGGGAATAACAGATCCATTGTTTTTTGTAATCCTACAGCCTTTTTGATATCTATTAACAATGTACTTATGTGTTAAAAATCTATATTTACATAGCCATTACTATGTAAATAAAGATTTTTATAATAATAATTATTATTATACAAGTCGATTGAATGTAGATAATAACATTAACACAAACATGTATCAAATTTCAACCTTGTAGCACAGAATATGTACCTTGTAGTATTTAATAGTGTCTGATTAAAATGACTGCATACACAGACTAATAGACATACAGACAGTCAGATATACAGACAAACAGTCAGACGGACAGACGGACATGACAGAACTATAAAGGTTCCTTATTTGACATCGTAACCCTAAAAAGTGAGCTGTCTGAGTGACTGAGAGCTTGATTGAGCTATCCACGTTCACAATCACAACGTCAGAAAAAAATATTTATTCACATTTTGCCAAGCTCTTAAATAAATAATCAGTGCTATGAATCTTCGAAGGCCTAATTTACTTTCTACCTTCAAAATTAGAATATATTACGCTAAGCACAAGCGATTAATTTCCCTTTTAATCAAGGCACGTTTAATAGTCAACTGCTTTGGATCTTTTCATACTGAATTAATCAATTAATACAGCGACGCCGAGGAGCCAATTTCTGGGTTCGGGCTAATTATAACTGATTACATTAATCTCTGAGGATATAGGAGAGTAGGGGTTTGCCGGTTACATCTTTGTTTGAGTATTTTGCGGTCAATAGAATAATTTGAGACTCTTAAATTTCTTTGAAATGATAGGCTAGTAGGTACCTATACAGGGTGATCATTTGAGACAGGGCAGTGAGTTACATGAACCAATGTAGCTATATTAAAGAAGTATAATAAAAAAAAAAGCTTTTCCTTTTTTTAAGTTTTTTTTATTCTTTTCTTTTTTTCTCTTTTGCTTCACACTTGTAACGTTTTTAAATTTTATTTTATTTTAGTTCTCTCTTTTTTTATTGCATTTTCATCGGTTTGTGAGTTACCCTGAAAGTTTCAGCCGAATAGCTAATCGGAAAGTGCTCGGAATTTGAATTGCAAGATTCCAGGACAGACAAAATATACATATAGATACATAGATAGATTTAAGTGAAGTTAAATAAAAGCTTTTAAAAACTATGTTCCTAATATTCCTCCTCTAACTTTAGGAGTTATTGCAACCTGCATTCGCAGATTTTGAAAAAAATGGTACAGACAGCTGGAAAGACACGATTTCTTCTTATTCTGTCAATCGATCTTGTGAGGATCAAAAGACATAAACACACAAACTAAGGATAGAGTAATAAAATATACAGAAAGAACAAATAAAACCCATACATTTCGTAGCGATATCAATATTATGCCACCAACAATGACATGGTCAGGATCGGAAACAGTTTCTAGCTGAAAACATGTGTATAAATTTATTTCAACAATTTTAAAATCAATTTATATGTTTTTAATGAACTTCAGCTTAAATAATGAAAATTTACCCTAAATTAAAGCATTTTAAACCAATAATATAATTAATATAATCAAATAATTCTACAGTAGTGTGATATTTTATAACATTACTAATCTTATGTACTTCAATTGAAACAAACATCATATTACCTCAGGTCGAGTTAAGACCGTTCAGTCCAACCATTCAACTAACGATGTCACCATTTCAAAACAGATATTTTCTCAACACGACGGATTATTTCCCGCTTTTCTATTTTGAAATCGCTCTACGTTAGCACTGAAGTCAATTTCATACTCTCGAGTTAGACGGAACCTACACGCTAAGATTATCTCGTATAACTCAGCTTCTGAACTACATGACTATTCCATTTATGTTTCTTGTGAGACTACTCTGGGGTTTATACACAAAGAATTAATAAGAAAATGTGATAATGTGGTCATACTTAGGAATGAAATGGGTCGTATTTTTGGTCACTTTGCGAGTGTACAAAGAAGTTATCTCAAGAATTAGAACTTCCAAATTTATTGAATCATCTATGCAAGTCAATGCAGGAAAATATATAAATCTATACTTATAATAAAGCAATAGCAACGAAAAAGTAAAATATGAATAGTCTTGGGTACATACAATAAGCTACTGAACAAGAATATAACATTTTAAAAAATCGTGTGTGTCTGTTTGTCTGTCTGTATGTTGGTTCGCGCATCGCGTAAAAACTACGGGACCGATTGCGATGCAGTTTTTGCTGTTGGATAGCTTATGTTTTGACTTAAAAACTGGGGTACTTTATATCTCAATCCGATGAGTAGAAGCAGAGCAATTGATAAACATATTTTTGATGGCTGAAGGAATTTTGATCAAATGTTGGTATATTAGGTCATGGAAAAGCACAAAGAGTACTTTTAACCTACAGAAATGACCACGCGTGCGAAGCCGCGGGCATCGGCTAGTGTAATTATATAGGAACTGTACTAAGAAACTTAATCCTAATAGTATAGTAATGTTTAGATTCTTACAGCGATGAAACAACTGAACGGATTCTAATAAAATTTGGTATGTACAATACTAGTTGCGCCCCAGTTTCACCCGCGTGTGTGGTGACGACGATGATTATGATGATGATGAGCCTATGTCACTCTCCGGTCTTTGAAGTTGATCAAGCAGAGCTGAGTTGTTAAAAACGACTCAGGAAAAGTTCTCGTTGTAAAAATTATGATGATTGCAATTTTGCTTAGGCACCTAACATCACATATTTGAATTCCTCTCTTGCAGGGACTATAATTGTTATCCAAAGGCGTGATACTAGGAGCATCTGGTTCTAACTACATAAGCTCTAATTTTGGCACATCCGGTGGTTGCTGAGTGCTACTAACCTTATATATTATATGCACTTGCCGAAGTCTCGCTCCTGAATGTTTTATTAGCTTTAATATTTAAGTGGCAGCCTGGAACTTCTCTCATTAACATACTGAATGGCGGTAATTATGTAAGTACATTATTTATGGTGAAGTTTTCCGACGGTTTTCCCTATTTGGGTTGGTGTCTGGAAAATGTCGGCGCTTCAATGTTTCGTAAATAACTTAGAAATTCGAATTATGGTAATGCGGGTGGTTGATAGTGAACATTTAGTACAATTAAAAAAAGAGCTGGGTGAACGTATCGTTTAAGTTAATTGGCCATAAAAGACCGCGACGTGGTTAGTGAACTTGTGGAAGAGAACTGACGTTTTCATGAGGTTGAGAGAATTTGATCACTATTTATTATAACAAAACCATTTCAGAACAAACTGCTTACACGAAACCCCTCATTCTCTTTATTAGAAATTAAATAAAGCTGCTAAAGGACAGCCACGCGCAACACGAAGAAAAATTTGCCTTGTTAATACTCAACATTCTCGTCGGACCTAACAGAAGCTCCGAATAAAATGTATGCTAATCCAGCATTTGCATATGACTGGGAAAAATCACTGGCCCATTAAAGAGTGTCGCGTCGTACAAGTGGGAAAGGGTGGAGGGTATACTTAATGCGGTTGGGTTTGGTTGTCCCGGGTATAAAAGCGGGAGGTACTGGCTACTATACTGGCCATACTATAGTGACAGCGTGGACATATGACTATCTACATTGCTGCATTTGTCATCATTGCGGTCATGTAAACTAACGTTTATGTGGAACCATGCACTATATTAGGCGAATACGGATTTTCATACCTAATTTATGTATTTTATGTAGAATGAGTATTGACGACATCAACAGAGCGCCCAAATGCCTTTGAAGTGGCTAGCTATCAATTAGTAGCAATCACGACTGCTTAAGGCCAGGCTCCAAGGTTACATTTTCCCACTCCCCACTCCCCTGCCACCTCCCCTACACTCTGCCACCCGCTACCCGCAGTAAGGACTGAAGATCCTGCGTAACAAGGTTGAATATCGCGAGCGCTGTTTGTACACACAATTTAGCTCGGAACTAAATGACGTATGTCTCAAAAGTTTTTTTTTTATTGGCAGGCTAATAATATAGTTAGGTAAATTTTGTCAAAGCATTACATAATAAACTATATTTTCTTGCTGTGAGATTTCTTTTAGAGATTAAACTTAAGCCGTTGAGTAGAAAAATAAAAATATTACTGAAAATAACGTAATTTTTGATAAGAAAATGTATCGAATGAAATTCGGTTAATCAGGTTTTTGTCTTAGTCTTAGAGCGATAAAGATCTCAAAAACATATGTTAAGTTTCACATTTATCAGGTTTGTGGTTGGCCCAGCATTTTTATGGAAATATACCCTTAAATAGCAGAGCCTGGTCTTAACGTGCCCTCCGACCCTCCGAAGCATGGAGCGATGGCAAATCGCCAAGTTTGGTGGTAGAACCCGGTTTTGTGGCATTACAAGGCATACATATTACACCATCATCACCGTGCTCTTTTATGTGAATGTATATAGTTGCAATCATCTTTTAGGAACCTCGAAGTCAGTATGGTTTGTTTGTTTGTCGTATGAGATAATGCTGGCCTCTGGTGTCAGAGTTGGTCAGGCCGCTCGAGGGCTTCTGAAATGGCTTAACGACTGCTATTAAATAATAACAGCCGGTCCCGACAGTCTCCGAAGCATTGGTAAACCGCACATAACATAGAAAAGTCATAGGTGCGGAGCCTACTAGGATTGAACTTGTTATCGTAGGATTCTAAGTTGCACAGTTGAACCATTAGGCTAACCATCGCTCAGTATGGTAATATAGAACAAATTACATTTATTAAATTGTTAGTAAGGAATGTCAGTTTGGGTCTTCAGTAACAAGACAATCTTCATTTTCCACAGCTATCTGTTTACCACGGAACCTTCTAATCTTAGCTCAGAAGTACTAGATAACAAACTACACTATACGGCTGAAAGGAATGAGTGAGTGAAACACAGTTAACCAGGGCCGAAGAGTCCCATTAAAGGTCTTAGACCCTCCTTACTTTCCCGTCGTTTGTCATGCAAATATAGACTGAATAATTTATACTAGATTCGTCCCCCGTGAATTACTGGGGTACACATTGTTGGGTAAATCGGATGACACGAAATTCAAGGGTATCACCCACCTAAATAAATAAAGGAGCGAGATCTGGCTGGGCCATTAAATGTGGCAGTGTACATCGAAAGTGTATTTTTAGGGGAGTCTCAAAATAACATTAACTTATATACGTAGGTAATCAAGTTTGAAATATTTGAACTGGAAAGTAAATACTTAAATACTGGACTGGTATTGCTTAAATGGAGGTGTTTTAGCGTAGATCGAATTAAAAGTAGGCAGATTAGGTACCAGCTCTTCGAGCGTTTACCGCATAAATTAGGTGCAACTCACACAATTGGCCTTCTTTAGCTTTAGTCACAATCAGAGTGGCGTTTGTGTAGCACGTGTTGGCAGTGACTCATTTGCGCTATAGTCTGCGTAATTTATGCACATGTTAATATCTTCGTTGTTGATGCACATGAAACACGACAATGGCAATGTAGGTGTGTTTGCCTGTAGTTGTAGCTAGCCAGTTTTTATTTACGTGATATTAAAACATGGCGTATCTTCTCTTCCCCTTTAAGTAGATCTTTGTTTTAGAACCCTTTTTCTTGTGACGTGTGCAACTCTAAACAGAACTCAAAACTTGTACTTACAAGCTTTTAACGATCTATCGATAACGATCAGTTAAATTTTCTAGATCTAAATTTGGGAGTAAATATTATATATTATACCTTTCACTATGACAATATTTTGAGTAATGTATCCAGGACCTGTCCCACCGCTGACGAGGAAGCGACAAGCTATCGACTATTTTCTCGCTCAAGATAAATACAAATACAGGTCTACATCTATTTGTCTTTTTCTGTATTTCTGTATTTTTAGATATGATGGAGATACATGTATAGTTTTAATAGTTGATCAGTGACTGTTAACGCTGCTGGCGAGAACTCTCACTCCACTAGTTTGTCGCAGCGACAAGAGCTATCATCGTTCAGTGATGCTCGCTTGGCGGTCAGAACACTCGCTGAGAGACTCGCTTGGTACACACATACGCAATATACATACTTGGTACATGCATACCAGAGGTCAGTCTACTCTACAGTGCACGCACTTAGCCGAGCGGAGCGAGTGGTGCGAGTATTCGCCCGGCGCACTCACACACTCGCTATGTAGCCCAGCGAAAAAACTATCGCTCGCTTCTCGCTGCTCGCCAACTCGTTTCTAGCTCTACTCGTTTCTCGCTGATCTTCAGCGGTGGGACAGGTGCTACAAATCGCCGAGTGTACAAATGAAGTCCCTAGGCTAGAATAACGTGTTTGAGCTCATGCTAAGCTGGTCGAGTAGTTTTTTGGTTGAAACTAGATGCGCCCCCGGCTTTCCTTGCTTGCTACTAGGTTAACTATTATAGATAGGTACTTCAGTATTATGTTTTCGTAGTTCTCACAACAGTAACTTTAATCATTTAATGTGTCGATTAAAACCTTAACATGATTATTGTAAGGAGCCAGTGCCATTTCCATGAGCTCCAGTCAGTCTAATAGAACCGTCGCCACTTTTAGCCTCCATTGATAAATAAAAGCTTTCTCATTTTCTACGTTCATTGTTCTACTGACGACAAGCTTATACTAATCCAGTATAATATAACTCTTTGTTTCAGCCCACAATAGAGGTGCCGCGAGCTAGTCTTGGCTAATTTAAATTAAATATTTCTCTACCCTCAGCAGAGAAAAACTTAAATATGTTGTAGTTTGTAAACTGCAACGCATTCATAACGCGCTGTATTTGACTTTAGACATAAATAAATGGGCGCTGTCCGCATAATAAATGTAGGTAGGTACGTACCGTCTTTGGGTCAAAATAATTTAGTATTGTTTTGGTAGTCGGCTGCAGAAAGCTTTTTGCCATTTTGCTTTTGGTAGGTAGGTAGGTAGGTAGGTAGTATCATGTGTTCGTGTACACAGTCAAGAACACATGATACTCGTACTTTACTGGTGAGGTGAGTAGCGTGAGTTTATGCGCCCCGGAGCCGAACCGGAATTTGCCACCACCTATTTTCTATAATTTCAAATCTATTTATACATCAAAATGTTTAAAAGACGCGAGCAGAGCGATCGCAAAAGTGTTGAGCTATTTTATCTTAGTGTGGAAAATGAAATATAATATTTAACCATTTTGAAAAACCAAAAGAAGCGATTTTTTGTGGTATTTCTATCAATGCTAAAATTAATTGATAATAATCATAATCATATAAAAATCATTGTATGGACAAAAGGCGATGACGAACGAAGCGAGCGTGAAATTTAAGTTATTTTTTTAAAAGATTGTTCTGTTTCTAAAAAATAAGACTCTTATACAAAGCGCGAGCGGAGCGAGCGTGATTTTTGAATTATTTTCTTTCCATTTCGAAACACAATGGGTATAAGCATAGGAAAATAATGAAAAAAACTATAATCAATAACTGACAGAGATCGCGAAAATATTGAGCTACTAATACTTGCATAGAAATTAAAAAAGTGTTAAAAGACGAGCTATTTTCACTATAATAATTCAAAATTCCCAATTATAGCTCTTTACAACAAAAACTTGTAAACAAAGTGCGAAACCGTTTTGGCGGGAAGATTTTTTCATTCGTGTGTATATTTTTAGATAGTTTTATTACTGTTTAGATTTTTTTCGAGGATCTTTATTGTTTTATCCATAATGGTATAATGTTATCATTATGTCATTTATTGTAATAAACTTTTCATCAAATATAAGTTTTGTTCGGCGATTTCCCGCCAATATCTTTGGGTGCTGATATTAGAATTAGTATAATGATTGCATATATTTTTTACTTCAGGACATGTTAATTTTGACTTGTAAAAGTGCTATTATTTTTGCCTATTTTCAATAAAATACTTTGACTTTGACTTATTTTAGAGAGGAATTGTTGTAGAGAAACTGAGGATATAAATACAAAATTGCAAAAAAATGAGTTTATTTAAAGCAAAGGTAATTTATTTACAAAAATAACACAGATTTTCAAGGGGTTTTTCGAATCAAGCAGCTGTAGTTAATAAAATGATTATTTATGTGATACTATTTTCATACAAATTTATTGATAATTTCAATGGCTTTCTAGAACACAAACTCAAAACATTATAATCGCAAGCATTCAGCAGGAAGAGACGTAAATAGAGCATGGGGACTCAGATCAACCCACTAACCACAACCCACAAGATAACTGCAGGTAACCCGAGGACTTCACACGTTTTAAGCGCGCGTAGGCTTGGACTTGCAAGGGTTTTACAATAGACTGTAGCAGCGCGGATGGCACTTGGAATGGAATGAAAGTCAAATGGAAAATAATCGGTCAATGTTCTATAAGAATAAATGACTTCTCTGTATTTGGCTACCTTTTTTTGAATCTGTAGGAGGGGGGGGGGGGGGGGGGGCTTGGCGACGCCCTTGAATACAGGTGAATAGATCCATGATACAAATGTGACTGTTTTATGAACAAGCCTACAGTTTACAGCGTTGCAAATAGCAGCTTTGTGAACTGGCTACGTAATATTTTAAGGCATTTATGTCGAGATTTATGTCCATCGGAAACAATTGGTATTTTTAGTAAGGTTCATTAGGCCAACAATGAACCTTAATCTACAACAACGTACCAAAATTTATTTGTACCAAGAAATCGTATTTTTTTGTCAAATGTGGTGGCCAGCGAACACGCAAGCGCAAAATCATCCAGTCCATCCTAAGAAGGGCAGATGGGAGAGATAGACGTAGAGACGGACAGATGGATATACGGCAAGACAGAAGTGACGAAACTATTAATAATTCTTGTTTGACTATAGAACCTTTAAACTACTACAAACTTCTAACTACAAACTCTACACTTCTATCGTTTATTAACACCTAACACAATGCTGAACGGCTTAGAAAACTTGTCAGTATATTCACACCGACATTACAAGTTTTCTAAGCCGTCAACATTGCTATCAAGTCTAATTTCAATACAATAGTTTAACAGTATTAAAGGCGCACCAAGTTCCTACGTTCTCAGCGCCTAAGTATGTGATAACTGCACTCAACCGTACTGCGCAAGTTGTTTAAACTATGCAGGCTCTGGCTGGCCCAGAAAAAGATAGCCAGGAATTTCAGCATCGAATTAAACTTTTTAATAGACATTTTTGTCAGTTCTGTGCACTTATTTAAGTTTTCAGTTTAGGTGGAAAAGAGGTCGAGCTCCGTTTAACATTTAAAAAATGTGATGTTAACAGGCAAAGTTTGTATAAAGATTTTATGAATAAATTATGATGAACCTTGAATACGTTTCTTTCGATAGGCTCACATTGGCTCTATTTGTCTTTTGAATTATGCAGCTAGATACAGTAGTTAGGTACTGCATGTTATTATTGTTATTCAACTTTTATCAATCAAACAACAGTTATCATTTATTTGCTGGATGATAAGGTTATTTGAATGTTATAAGGATACCACACGAAGCGTAAGATTTATTAGAGCTATACAACTTTCACTCTTAATTATAAAGTTATAAGAGTCAAAATACAATAATCATGGTTGTGTCAAACACCTTGATAAACAAACTCACACAAGCGTAGGTGTTACCCTATTATTACGCAGTCATATGAATGAAGATAGTCACAGAACGTTATTTCTACTAATTCTACTATCAGTGCGGCGCTGTCATTAGGTCAGTACTGACTTAACGAGGTTAACAACTTGTATCAGTCTTTCTATTAGCAAAATAACAGAACAGCAGTGTTATTTACAGTGAAATATACGAGAAAAGTGTGTAAAATCCTAAGAAAGTTGGCACAGAATGCCATGAGACTAGAAAACCATTTACTATTGCCAAGAAACAGTAAACATCTGATAGCAAGTGCCCCGTCCATTGAGTTATTTATCAAACAGTGAAATAATTCAACATGGTTGTGTCACAAACTACAAAATTACTGTCGGCGTTGTGTAAAAACAATACAAATTGGCGAGCCCTCTCGACCACATGTACGAAAAATGCTAAAGTAACTTTCAACTGGGAAGATCCACTGAATTTAGATGGACAATTACACGACGACGAAAAGGCGATTCGGGACTCGTTCAAAGCTTATTGTAACGAGAAACTGTTACCAAGGATCGTAGACGCGAACAGAAATGAAGTCTTCGATCGGGAAATTTACAAGGAAATGGGTGAGTTAGGAGTACTCGGATGCACAATAAAAGGCTACGGATGTCCCGGCGTCTCCTACGTCACTTACGGACTGCTTACCAGAGAGCTGGATGGAGTGGATTCTGCGTTTAGATCCGCAATGAGTGTTCAGAGCAGCTTGGCGATGGGATCCATATACATGTACGGATCAGAGGAGCAAAAGCAAAAGTTCATACCAAAGATGGCCAAGGGAGAACTCGTAGGCTGTTTCGGATTGACTGAACCAAATTTCGGCAGCGACGCCGGTGGATTAGTCACAAGAGCTAAATACAACGCAAAAAACAAAACCTACGTTCTATCAGGCTCCAAAACCTGGATAACAAACTCTCCAATCGCCGACATCCTTATAATATGGGCGAAAAACGAGGAGGACAAAGTGCGTGGATTTATAGTCGAACGGTCGCAAGTCAAAAAAGGTTTAGATACCCCAAAAATCAATGGGAAATTTTCTCTGAGAGCATCGGCTACTGGCATGATATTGCTCGACGAAGTGGCTATACCGGAGGAGAATTTATTGCCGAACGTAGTGGGTCTGAAGGGGCCGTTCGGATGTCTCAATAACGCGAGATACGGGATCGCCTGGGGCGCGCTCGGTGCCGCTGAAACATGTTTGCGGATCGCCCGGCAGTACACATTAGATAGGAAACAATTTGGAAGGCCACTAGCTTCGAATCAGCTCATACAGAAGAAGCTGGCGGACATGTTGACAGAGATAAGCATCGGGTTCCAGGCGTGCCTGAGGGTCGGCCGTCTAATAGACGAAGGCAAAGCCGCTCACGAGATGGTGTCCCTAATTAAAAGGAATAACTGCGGTAAGGCCCTGGATATTGCAAGGGTTGCAAGGGACATGCTCGGAGGTAACGGTGTGTCAGACGAGTACCATATAATCCGGCATGTTATGAACCTTGAGGCGGTGAACACTTACGAAGGCACTCACGATATTCACGCTCTGATATTGGGCAGAGGGATCACTGATATTCCAGCATTTTAGGTCGTTCTTTTTTTCTATGGACTTTTATCTTGTACAGAAATTATTTGCATTTAAAAGTGCGTTAAAGCTAAGGAAATATTATTATGTAAATAAAAACTTTAACACATGATAACATTATCTTTTTTGATTTGACCTTGAGTTGATTACGTCGCAAAATAGAAACCAAATGTAGATAATTGTTGGTTAGAAAAAACTGAAATAATCATCGGTCTTTACGTCTATTATACATGCAACAGATCGATGAAAATAATTTAATCATTAGATTATAATTTTATACACAAATTCCTAAATGCATTCTAGTATATAACGGACGTCAATCTTACCTCAAAATATGAAGTTAGCCGAAAACCAGAAAAGAGTCATTGCAACGATATATCTTACGCGCATGTTCCTCATTATTGTCTTAATTAAATGAAAATCCAAATTAATCTGTGGCAAATTATTCGTGCCTACTCGTCTCGTAATACTCGCCTCCCATTATCCTCAGCTATGGAAGTAATTGGTACCAGCAGAAGCGGCTACGTAAGCGTAAATTGTAAGAACGCTTTGTTTCTACGGTCTTAAACAAGCACAAGGAGGAAACTAGAGATATGATAAAAATCCGGACACTTTTCTCCTTCGAGTATCCGACATTATATACAAAAAAAATAGAAAACTGTATACCAACTTAGATGATCGGCTTTATCACTATTCGATGACTGTTAGTAAGATTGAAAGATAATATTATAATGCTATCGCCATAACAACATGAGTATTTTTAACAAGTAAATAGTTAGATTTTGATAAAATACAGTTCTTTATTACCACTGTAAGAGCGATGGTAGCCTAACGGTTCAATAGTGCAACTTAGAATCCAACGATACCGGGTTCGCTCCTAGGCTCTGCACTGATGACTTTTCTAAGTTATGTGTGTGGTTTTCCATCGATCCTTGCACTAGATGGCACGTTAAGCGGTCGGTCACAGCTGTTATTGATTAATAGCAGTTATGAAGCCACGCCGGCCCTCAGGTGGCCTGACAAACTCTGACCTGACACCAGAGGCCAGCACTACCTCTTAAGACAAACAAAGAAACACACAGTACACACACACACACACACACACACACACACACACACACACACACACACACACACGCGCACACCTACACAATAACCTTATCAACTAATGCAAGAGGTCCCAACTAACCAGAAACTAGTCCGCGCGTACTACTGTTTATCATGAAAAAAAAAGCATCCTATGTTCTTTTAGGATATTTAAAAAACAATGCAAATATAGGTATAGTACCAATGCTCATAATGTTTTTTGACATACTTGTTATTTCGTTTCCATGGCAAACGTTCCTTACAGCGAGTAATCAACATTTTCCAGTTTTCACGTGGAAACTTACAATTTTCCAGGATAAAAGCATCCTTGGTTTTTTCCAGTGGATAAGCTATCTCCATTCCAAATTTCATTAAAATCCATGTAGCCGTTATCGCGTGGATGCTCCCCAAACAAACAAACAAACAACTTCATTTTTATATATTGGTATGGATATATATGTGTCCTGTGAAATTACTGAGTGGGTCGAAATAATATATCACTCTGTCAAAACAGGCTTGCATGTAATATGCAATATGTCTCTTCAGACAGCGTGATATTGAAGTTGCTGCTAATAACTATTGCTACAATAAGTATGTATCCAGTACCGACTTGTTACTGCCATGCCAAGTTTATAAATGTAATCATCAATATACTTATAATAAAACTGTAACAGGTCCAATTCTGTACATTGAAGATATTTAGCAAAATTTTTTGGGGGGCTGTTCTATATTTGATACTGAAGCCAAAACTGTTTTTTTTTCATTTTTGTCTGTCTGTCTGTCTGTCTGTCTGTCTGTATATTGGCTAGGCATCACGCCGAAACTACTGAATGAATTCAAATGAAACTTGGCATAATTTGAGCTCATGCTACGAGGTAGGACATAGGATACTTTTCATCCCGAAAAGTTAAAAAGTTAAAGTGGTTCCGCAGGATAGGGGTAGAAAGTTATTTGAAAAGTTATTATTATCAGCTGTAACTACTGGACGGATTTTGTTGCAACTTGGCACAGTCATCTATCTATACTTATAATAAAGCAATAGGTACGAAAAAGACTGTACGAAGAAGTAAAATAAAAAGAATGGTCTATGGTACCCTAAAATAAGCTAACGAACATTTTTTTTATTTTAATTCGCGTCTTTCTGACTATTTGTCTGTATTTTTGTGCATCACGTAAAAACTACTGGAACGATTGCTATGTGGTTTTCAATGTATTTGGTGATTAGAAGCCGAGCAATTGATAACAATATTTTTGACGTCTGAAGAAATTTTGATCAAATGTTGGTATATTGGTATTTTAGGTCCTGGAATAGCACATTATGGTATTTTTAACCTAAAAAAATGACATCGCGTGCGAAGCAGCGAGTACAGCTAGTAAACAATATATCTATTAAGTATATAACTACCATTACCGTTTACTTCCAAGGCCCGAATTCTTGAACAACGCTCAGCCTAAAACGTCACACAGATGTAAATCACCATTTAAGTCATAGTTTTATCAACACAAGCATACCCGCACTGTGCACTCATACTAGATCACTCACGACTTACAAAACACTCACTCACCCTCTCACCCTTACTCTCTCACACACACATACAATCATATGCTAGAATTTACTTTATATCTTATATTTTCTGATTTTACACTCAGGGTTACTGTGGACCTTAAAATGGCATCATTAGTAGAATTAGGAAAATACCAATGTTACCAACATTACATTCCCAATAATTAACAGGATGTATGCTTCTTATCCGTGCTGCTGGATGGGACCTCCCTCTGTTACCTGAGATACAAGTTTATTCTTGGTTTGCAGGTGGAGGTTCTCATCCGGTAGTGCTGTTGTGAGCAGACATGTTGTCGTGTAACGCAAGGGTTAAAGGAGGTATCTACGTGTTACGCCGTTGGGTGATGTAACGATTAGGTAGATAGGAAGTTTTACCTCTGCGTTTCATTATGACGTAACGCTTGGAGGCAAAATCAAAGCTTATCTAGAGTGAGATAGGAGGTCTTACCTCTTTGCTCTACGCTATGACGTAATGCTCAGAAGAGAGATCTATAACCATAGATGAACGTTATGACATAACCCTCAAGGAAGAACTGACTGGTAGTGGTAAGGTAAGATTATGAATTACCTTACTTTCAGTTAAACCTTTAGTCTATGACTATCGGACCGTAGAGGTTTTTTTTTTATTACGGACTAGGCAATAAGGCGTTATCTTACAGTTTGCAAGATTGTGAATTACGCTTACCTCTGCATTAAGGCCACTAGAGGGTATAAAGTCTTATCGTTCTCTGTCAATGGCTTGCCATTCTAGAGGAATAGCCGTAAAATGATGGATGGGGATTTATGCTTTTTGGGGCATAAATCTCATGCGCATGAGACGTTAACCTGGCTATTTGTATACGTTACAATAAACAAAAATTAAAATTAGACAATAGATATTATGTATATCAATACTCTTTGATTTTAAATTTAATGACAAGACACGAGGGTCTTTAAGATATATTGAAGATCTGTTTATTAAAAATTACAGAATTACTCCAAGATATCTTTACAGATTAACCAGAGGGAAAACGGTTTTTTTTATCTCTAGGTACTCTATTAATTAAAGACTATCTTGAATAATCTATAGGTAATTGAGGTAATCTATAGATAATTGAGGTAATCTATAGAATTACCTAAATCAGTCAAAGGAAATAAATTTTAAGACCAGACTCCTAAAGGTTAAAGAATTTTGGACTCTAAAGCTTTCCTATCAGATTTTCCTAAATTTATCAAGTTGAAGGCCTATCTATCCTATAAGGGGAGGCTTCCTATATTTAATTATGTTAAAGAGGCAAATATTAATATGTTAGGTTAATGAAGTAAATTTTTCTATCGTAGTATCAGGAACGGTTCGGGAGGAAGGCGGCAACTCGGTGAGGAGGACAGCAACTCGAAGAGGAGATCAGCAACCCAGAGAGGAGGGCAGCAACTCGAAGAGGAAATCAGCAACCCGGAGAGGAGGGTAGCAACTCGTTCTCCTGTTTTTTTTCTTCTAAATTACACTCGTGGGAAGCCGGGAGAGTCACTAGTATATTATAAATTAAAAAATGTGGGAAAAGTCTGGAGTAACACTAATTCATGATTAAACTTCAATTTTTGAGCTCCCGTTCATTTAAAAATGTTAGTGGAGTTTGTTCGAGCACAAAATAGTTTATGCTCGTAGGTTAGAAACATATTTAGTTTTGGGCGACTGCAAAATGGCACATTCTTGTGAAAAAATACAGGAAAGTATCCGGCTAAATCAGAACAGGTTGCATTTCTAAAAAGTCTGAATACAACAACAGTTACGTGAAACGATATCATAAAATACTTATGCAATAACGCGTTACATACTCGAGTAATACCATGACTTCTCCGCGTTTAAACTCACCGTTTTTATTTTTGAAATATTAGATACTTTACGGCTTTTATCATTATCGCAATGTCTTTCAAACCTACATATCAACTGATAGATATTAACAATATTTTTTGTTCCTTGCGTACGGAGCTAATAGCATATTCAGTTGTATGCAGTTGTAGTACTTGTAGTCGGTCATTGATGGTACACTGTCAGTACGCGGTAAAATAATCAAGGTAAGTATAACCAGCAAGTAACTGCTGTCCTATTGCTGGTAGCTTTTTGTTCATTGGAAATCTGGAAACACTGTCCGACTGTCACGGGCTTGTAGCTCTACGGAGACTTAATATTTATACACAACTAGCTGTGCCCCGCGACATTGCTCACGTGCAAAATTACGGCTATTGAAATAAGGTCTAAAGTATGGAACAGAAATGTGTCTCGATATGACAGCAACTGCGAATATTTATTTTAATAAGCCGTTAAGAGAATAGGGTGCGTCAGAAGGAGGGATGTTGTTATTGCACGAAAGGTTACTATGGAATAGACATACCTAATCATCCCTAAAAACTTTTTTTTCTATGCTTCAAGCATAATTTTGTATTCGTCTGTAGAATATAGGTTAATAACGATACTTAAGTTACGACACGAACGAAATATATATTTAAGATTTTGTATCCTCATCATCAGCTCAGTGGCGTGCATTAGTGTAGGCCTACGACCAGCAGTGGACAAGTATAGGCTGAGGATGATGATGATGATGATGATCCCCAACAACTAGATATTACGTTAGTCTATTATGTTCACACAGCTGGGACACAGGGCTGCTCAGAGAGAGAGAGAGAGAGAGAGAATGGGACATTTGTACATAATACATGGTTGGTGGATGTCACAATACAATGTTCTTGAATTTTGAGGTTCTCGGAAATGTTTTTTTAACAATTTTTACATCAAAATCAGCCACATTACCGTTTGGCCACTACCGCTAACTTTTAGTATTATAGAGAACGACTGATCCAAACTAGGTTTCTATGAACTGTCGCTTCGTAAAAAAGCTTTCAAACCATTGTGGAGACGCGGGATAAGTTTATTTCTTTCTGGAAGTTTTCAGTTTGCAAATTACTACTCAGAAAAATCTTAACATTGTCTTTATCAGTACTCTCTGTTCGTTAAATTGTTTTTCTATTTGTAATCTAAATAACATGATAAAGTTTTCGCTGTTTTATCAGTGGAATGTTGATAAAATGTTTTCTCTGTGGAGTTGTTCGATATAATAATTATGTCATAAAGTAAAATTCAAGCGCGTTGTTATTACAATACTTAATTGCATTAGGATTAAAGGATATTCAAAAACCCGCGATTCCGATTCCATGTTATCACACTATCACAATAAAAGCGAAATATCTCTGTCTCTTTGTCTGTTTGTTTCGACAAATAGTGTGCATCATGAGGGATATTAGGATATTTTTACCGTTTCAGCGTGAAGGAGCTACAAACATACACACATACACACACACTTCAAAATATATAAATGGCGCTAATCATTTTTATGCATTTTATGACTTTTTGTATAAGCTCTGATTGGCCTGTTTATGACAGTGGCTACACTTCCCTGATTTATAATATTAGCACATAATACCTAATAATACTACGTAATATTATTGTGATAAGTGTGATTAAATCAGGGGACTTGCATCAAATAATATTTTTATTGAAGTCGATTAAACATTTTAAAAATTTTGAAGTGCGATTTGTGTACCAGTATCTATGGAACCAAGTAAAGCGCACTCACACGACTCTAATTATAATTATCATAACTTACATTAATCATAGCCGAAAACAAAGCAATAAACATTTAATGATTTTTACCTTAAAAACTTTTATTTAACTTCAGCTGTATGTAGGTATGTATGTCCTGGAATTTTGCAATCAATATTCCACACCCTTCCACTCTAGCTTTCAGGCTGAAAATTTTGCACACACGTTTGGTTCTCATGACATTACATGGCTACTGCATAAAAGCTTCTTTTTTTAATTATACTTGTTTCTAATCAGTAACATGGTTATTCATCATCATCATCAGCCTATATTTGCCCACTGCTGGACGTAGGCCTCTCCTAATGCACACCACTGAGCTCAGTCTTCAGCTCTTTTCATCCATTTTCTACCAGCCGCTTTTCGCACCTGCCCCACAGGGCGCCCTACGCTTGCCTAGACATGGTCTCCACTCGAGAACTCTTCTTTCCCAACGGTTATCGGTTGTCAGGGAATATCCTTAGAGCTATGACGGTTGTTAGTACATGTTCATTGCTGAACTTATATTTTATTTACCTAAAAAAAAAACCCGAAAAATATGTCCACGCGGGCAAAGCCACAGCGCTCAGTTAGTTCTGAATATTTAAAATAATTTGTATTCTTGTAAATACTTATCATTGTGAAAAATCGTATCCACAAAACTCTAGCTGTATCCAAAATAGGCGAAGACTACATAACGAAACACATACACACAGAAGCGTGAAAACGAGCACTGTTGTCGCGGAACATCTACTAAAATATCACTTTATTGTCCATGATGATCACTGTTATTGTTTATTAGATATATAATAAGCCCGGTGGCGGTTCTGCATGGGAATTATCGAATCTATAGTTGTATTAAAGAAGGGGTGGGTGGGTATTCTGTGTCAAACAGAAGGAATATTAAATGCAATGGTGTATAACTTTCTAATCAAAGGCTGACTGAGCGCTTCGAGCGTCAGATTTATTTCCGTTCCAAATACAGAACGCGTAATGAAACTGTCGTAAAATATAGATAGATAGATAGATAGATAAATTCTTTATTGCACACACCACAAACAAAATCAACAAAAAATAAAGGAACAATAGCAGAAGAAGTGTACAATGGGCGGCCTTATCGCTAAAAGCGATCTCTTCCAGGCAACCTTTGGATGGAGAGGATTTGTTATAGTTGTGAGGGACGGGGTGCATTATGATATAAAAATACTACTTAGTAAGAAATAGTATATAATAATATATAAATTTCCAATATATATACATACATATATAAATAAATATATAATATATGAATACATAAATACCCAAATATAATTATGAGATGATAAAAAACAAAAAAAAAACTGTAATACAAGCAACATGACTTACGTGATAATAAACATAATATTTGCTAGACTTCCAAGTAAAACCTCTTCACTTGACACTTAAAAACTTCCAAAGATGGCGCACGCCGTATAGAAACAGGCAATTATAATATAGATATAGCTACAAGCTATAAAATGTAGTCACATAGATTGCACTTTAACTGGATATAAAATAGGTTACGCCGTAACATTTTTGGATGTCTCGAATTATTCTATCTATCTTTACTTACCTATATAAAGCAGTAAAAACTAACAAAAAAAGACCGTACAATGAAGATAATAAAAAATACTGTCTCTCTGTTTGTCTGTCTGTTTGTGAGTTCGCGCATCAAGTAAAAACTACTCAACCGATTGCGATGCGGTTTTCATTGTTGGAAGCTTAGATTTAAACATAAAAACTAATGTTCTTGGTGTATCAATCCGACCACTAGAAGCTGACCAATCGATAAGCACTAATTGCACATCTGTGTATATTCTCTTTACGTAAAAATTACTGATCTGATAATAATGCGGTTTTCACCATTAGATAGGTACCTTAAAACTTGACTTCAAAGTAGGTGTACGTTGCAAGTACATATATTGTAAAAACGATTAAATTGAATTTCGTTCGGTTTTTAGTGCATTGAAATTATAGATAGCGTTAGTACTTAGTATGCAAAAGAAAAGGAAACCCCCACCCCCCCTCCCCCCTCCTCATTATATAGCCAAGAAACATCTCGATCACATCAGCTTTCAAGCATAAAACACCGAGTCTAAATCAGTCCATTCGTTTGGGAGCTACGATTCTCACCGCGCCATCCCCTCCATTATAGTTAAGAACCATCTTGATCTCATTAGCATTCAAACATAAAAAACCGCATCAAAATGCGTCCATTCATTTGGAAGCTACGATGTGATGCGACAAACTCTAAACTTAAAACACCTCTCCCTTTTTGAGTTCGGGGGTTAAAAACAGATCGCGGTGAAAAGGTAAAATAAAGGTTTTTTGAATAGGACTTCAAGGCTAAATTGTAATCCACGCGGCCGAAATCGCGGGCAAAAGCTAGTTGTAAGATATACAAGGTTCTGTATGTGTCTATTATAGGAATTGATGTTGTTCATAGGCAATATACATAAAAGAAAATTTTGATTGTTTGTAATGGATAAACTCAAAAAAAAAAACTAAACAGATTTTAAAAATTATGCACGCGTGGTCATTTCTGTAGGTTAAAAGTACTCTTTGTGCTATTCCAGGACCTAAAATACCAATATACCAGTATTTGATCAAAATTCCTTCGGCCGTCAACAATATTTTTATCGATTGCTCGACTTTTACTCATCGGATTGAGATATAAAGTACCCCAGTTTTAAAGTCAAAACTAAGCTATCCAACAGTGAAAACCGCATCGCAATCGGTCCAGTAGTTTTTACGTGATGCGCGAACATACAGACAGAAAAACAGACCAAAAGACAGACACGAATTTTTAAAATGTTATATTATTGTTCAGTAGCTTATTTTATGTACCCTAGACCAGTTATTTTTTAATTATCGTCTTTGTACAGACTTTTTCGTTCCGATTGCTTTATTATAAGTATTGACGGCCGGTTGGTCTAGTGGCTAGTGACCTAGGAACGAAATCAAACGGTCGCGGGTTCGAATCCTGCAAGGTGCAATAATTTGTGTGATGAGCAGAAATGTTTGTTTCCGAGTCATGGATGTTGATATTTTTATTTATGTACGTTTGTCCGTTATCTAGTGCCCATATTACAGGGTATCCTAGTTTGGGGCTAGGTAATTGGTGTGGAATTGTCCCGAATATTTTTTATTTTTTATTTTTTTATTGTGGATAAATATAAGTTACGAAGGGTATAAAAATGCTGAGAGTAAGAAAAATGCCGCGGTGTGAGCGCTACCCGTGCGAAGCCGGGGCGGGTCAATAGTTATGTATAAACATTGTTATGAATATTATATATCCCAATATGTGTCTCAACAAAAAAAGCTGAAACCACAGTCAGCCGCAAGGCTTGAATATTGTAAGGAGAACGAGAGCTCAGATGCTGACTTGGTCTATTTACGGAAGTGAAAGACGAATCTATCGATTGTGCTATTGTTAGTAGCAGACTTGCTCATAAATATATTAGCTTAAAGCTTCATCGTACCTCCGCACCTTTAGGAGTTCAACCGAGGGCATACATTTGTGGGCTCTACTCAAAGACAGGTAGACTGTGTCTACTCGTCAGTATCAACACTACACTGTCTATTGAAACTACATCCTTTTATGTACCCACATATGTATGTGAGACTGCACTTTGTAACATGCATTCCTTTTATGGAGCCGCGTATCATATTATTATAGTGGAACATGTAGTCCTACCACACACACATGGTTAGCTTGAGACTTAAATTATATAGTTTAGTTTGTATGAGCGAAGTCCGGACTTTAGGGTTCTGTTTCGTTTTAATCAGCAAAATGTTTATGTTTTATGTTCATTTTCTTTTTAGAAAATAAGTACTGAATCTTAGTATAATGTGGTAATCCCGAGTTCATCTAAATTACCGCAGGCAGGGCATAGTTTATGACGGAAAAATCCATTAGAAAAATGAAATAAATTTCCAAGGAATCACTTATTGGCATTTACTCAAAGTGTGTCTCTTCTGTTTCAAGAACTAGCTGATGCCTGCAGATTCGTACGCGTGGTCATTTCTCTAGGTTAAAAGTACTATATTATGTGCTATTCCAGGACCTAAAATACCAATATACCAACATTTGATCAAAATTTTGGTCACCCGTTAAAAATATTTTTACGCTATCCAACAGTGAAAATAGTTAAATGTTATATTCTTGTACAGTAGCGTATTCTACCCCAGACCATTTTTTTATTATCTTTTTACAGTCTTTTTCGTACTTATTGCTTTATTATAAGTATAGATATAGATATATTAGCGATGTAACAGAGGGTAGGTACAATCATGTACTTATTAGCCAGTAACTTCACCCGTGTGGCCTACAGGAAACGATACCATAGTAGACACGCAAATAACGAAAGAGATACAGAAATGTGTCGTGGTTAAAAATATTTTCTCGTGATGGTAAGATTTCGAAAAATGCTTTTTTTTTGTGGTACGTGATATACAAGTCTGCTCTGATTAGAATATAGTTAACTACAGATATGTTGATTCAGATATAGTAAAAGCAGTAAGCTTAAAATATCGCATTTTGGGATGAAATTTCAAATTTAAAAACTTTCCTGTGTCAGATTCCTACGTTACAAAAATAAATTCAAATTTAAAAACTTTCTTGTCAGTTTCCTACGTTACAAAAATAATACAACTTCCAAGCAACATAGCCTCTAGAACCAGCGGATTAGTCAGGGGATATGTCGTGAGTCAGCCAGGATTTGTTACTTTTACATAAAATTTAAGAATAGATTTTTACGCAATATAGGCTCTCGTTATATCTACCTACTGTTCTTATTCTCCGTGCGGTGATGATCATGCAGTTTTTGATTGTAATTTGTAATAAAAACATGATTTCCTAGAATAGCGAGTACATATATTTCAACAATATTATCCATCAGAATACTTCCTTCAAGGCTTAATTCCGAATATGGAAGCAACAATAATTGTAAACTATCGATTCATACGTAATGGCTAACGGCATGGAACCGGTGCGGTGCAGTTATCAATAAAATATTGCGGGTAGCCGTGAAATATTTACGTTCTCATTAGCCAGGCTTTCATGCGCCCCGTAGCGTACTGCGGGCGTTGCTAAATTGTGATATAGCATGCATGCAATTTGCAGGCCGCGTGATGTGGGACTAAAACTGTGTTTCTCATATATAACGCAGAAAATTTCTGTAATCTTTCACTTGAGGAAAACCCTTTCTGCATTTATGGAGAAAATATCGGATTATTACAATTAGTTATTGAATCTATCGACCACTGCAGATAGACTACGGTAGGCAATGATGTTATATATAACGGTAGGGATTTCTTTTAAATATTTTTAGCATGTTATTTATTACTGACTACACGCACGATACAGATTTGATATTGAACTGACATCAATATATCCATCTATACTCATAATAAAGCAATAAGAACGAAAAAATGTGTACAAAGAAAATAATAAAAAAATGGTCTAGAGTAGGTACTTAAGATAAGCTTTTTTTTTGTAAGTAATTTTTGTCTGTTTGTCTGTATGATTGTTCGCACATCACGTAAAAACTACTGGACCGACTACGATGCGGTTTTCACTGTTAGAAAGCTTAGGGTTTGACTTAAAAACTGGGGTACTTAGTATCTTAATCCTATGATAAGAATCGATAAAAAACTATACGACGGCTGAACGATTTTTTAAGAAATGTTTACTTTATAGGTACTTTTGGTCCTGGAATAACAAGTATGGGCTACTTTTAAATGAAATGACCACGAGGGAAATACCTCGGGCGCAGCTAGTATAGGAATAAGAAAAGTGATGTGAATCCAGAATTCTTGTTTCGGAGAAACGACAAGACAAGAAGCGGAAAAGGTGCACTTCTTGTCTACGCATTCTATGCATTTAAGACCCACCTGAAAGAAAACAATATTGAGGTCACTGAGCATTGTGATTTGGTCTTCCAGGGTTTCTGCCACGATGAATATATCATCAGCAAATCGAAGGTAAGTGATAAATTCGCCATTGATGTTAATACCATCCAATCCAGTTCAGAAACTTGAATATATCTTCCAATGCATAGGTATACCGTTTCGGAGAAATAACGTCTCCCTGTCTCACCCCTTTTTGCAATTGGATAGAATTCATGCTCTAATCTTGGAGACGGACAGTCATGGTGGTCTTGCTATATAAACACTTCAAAACTTCGATGTACCGGTAGTCAATCTGGCACCACTGTAATGACTGAAACACTGCCCATGACTCGACTAAATCAAAGGTTTTCTCGTAGTCTACTAACGCTAGACATAGTGGCCGATTATACTCTTCGGTCTTGTGTAGAATCTGCCGGATCATATGGATGTTGGTCTACGGAGCTAAAGCCTTTCCGGAATCCAGCTTGTTCAGGAGGCTGAGAGTCGTTGAACCTACGAGCGAGATGGTTTGAAAACAACCCTCGAAAACAACTTATAGACGTGGCTCAGCAGCGAAATGGACCTATAATTCTTCAAGAGGGTGTTATCACCTTTCTTGAAGAACAACACCACTACGCTCCTGTGCCACGCCTCTGGCGTAGTACCCTCGAGGATAACCGAGTTAAACAGCCTCTGAAGGACTTTAAATACCGGTGTTCCACCCGCTTTCAGTAGCTCCGTCGTTATTCCGTCCTCCCCTGGTGCCTTGTTTAAGAGCCCTTCTGATCTCGTATAGGTTGACGTCCGGGATATCTTCGGCATAATGTCGGGTCAAACGGGCTCTTGCATCGCTAGTCGTACTAGGAAGACTATGCGATGAGGTGTATAATTCCCCATAAAACTTCTCCAGCTCAGTTACTCGTATAATACAGTCTATACATTATTTTATGCATCGTCCACCAGTAGTCTCTTCAAAACTTCTCACACACCAACTTTTATTTGACTTAGCGCATTACATTATGCACATACCTACGTCATTTTATATATTAAAATATATTTTTATCTTTAACCTGAGGATGAAACGTAGATAGTAGAATCACAGTACAAATATCCTCGCCTAAGATAAACTGTTGAAAAACCCTGTTTGAGCTTCAAATTCTCAACCAGTTGAATGGCCCGGTACCAATATAGGAACCTCATAATTTAAAAAAATCATCCTCTAATAAGACAACCGAAAGAGCTAACCCGACTGCGAACAAAACTCAAAAGAGCAATAAACTTGTGAGAATGGTTGCCAACCAACTTTAAATGGCTAGTTCAGCGACTGGTCCCACAGTAATGTCGTCCCAATAGGCCGAGTTATTGAATTTAAACCTTTTTTTTTCTGTTCTGTAACTCGTCCCATTGGTTTTATCCTAAAAATCTTAACGGATTTATTACAGTCGACAAAATAATCTTTAAATAAATCTTCTATACCTATTATAAACAAAAAAAACTGTCAGTCAGCGTGTAACGTAAAACACTGACTAACAGATAACGCACAGCCTAAACTAATAAACCTTGTTTGAAATTGATAGGAAATATTGAGTAATTTAAAGGTTTTGACATAAACGCTTTAAAAAAACATCAAAAAGTAACGAGACGTTGGAAAAACGACTCGTTTCATTTTATAGGCATGGCATCCCCATAAAGAGGTAGTAAAATTTGAAGATACATTTTTTAAAGTTACGTGTAATTTATTAAATTAGTCTCAGGGTTGAATGGGGAATGGGAAACATTAACGGATTTGGATAAAAATTGATACCTTATCGTGGAAAAACACATATTCGAGTGAAACCGCGGGGCGCAGCTAGTGGTTTAATAAAAGTGTAGATATAGTTTTTTTTTTTAATATGTGTGTTAAAAACTTTTTTTTACAAGCTAAATACATATATGATCACAAAATCAACACTATTACACAATTGTTTTAAAATCAGTCTTAAAACAAAAATAATTGTTGCCAAACTGTTGAATCGTCTCTTGTTTTTTATTTTTTCTTCATACTGGTAGCCTCTGTGAAGAAGAAGAGATCTGTTTCTTTGTGATGCAATCAAATTAAATTCATCTTGCTTATGTAAAGTCAAATTGTGACATGTCTCCACCTATAAAGTAAATAATACATTATAGGAAGGTACAAATGCATCTTGTACCTAGCTGCACTTACAATATCTATTAAGTTATAAAACAGTTTCATTATCAAATATGAAACATTTTTAAACATTATTTATAAAAGGATTAATCAAAACAAAATGGCGGTAAGACCATTTATAACATGATGCTGGGGCACTATTTTGTTTACTACTTAGCGTATTTGCTAGAAATAATGGCACTAGTGTACTGCATCAGCCGGCTATTTATGATACATTATAAAAAAATGTGTCACGAGGCGGTCCTAGGGTTTGGGTTTGTTCCACTAGCCCAGGGACCAAACCTCAGTGGACACAAAATTACAGGAACAATTAGGAGCTCATGGAGATATTGATAAACAGAGATCTTGCACTCGACTATTCTATTCAGTCTTCTCTCAATTTAATATATTTGGTAAGAGTGTATCCTTGGGGCTCTAGTATTATTATTATCACCAACTTTTCGTCCTTCAACAATATGGATTAAAACAACCACTAACGAAGGTATTATCATATATATTTAAAAGACTCCAGTTGTAATAAACTTATTTAGGTATTTTATTTCGTAAAATTCCAGTTTTGCTAATCCCAAGACAATATGAGAATGACAGGTTATTTGAATTTAGAAAGAATAATGACAAACTATCAAATGTAATGAAACGGATTATGAAAGAATTAAGAATTTATGAAACAGGTTATATGTCTCTGCCTGTAGTGTTTCCGTTATCCCACTTCGAAACTTTTCGAGGAAAGAAGTAGCCTATGTCCATCTGGAATAGCGTAGCTTACTATCAGTGAAAGAATTTTCAGAATTGGATCAGCCGTTTCAGAGAATACCTACAGCTATTCTCAACAACACAAACAAACAAATTTACAACAAACTTTACCTCTTTATATTATTAGTGTAGACGTAAACAACTACAATTTTAAATATTTTAAAGCTACCCATTTCTCCTAGTATAGCAAGACAAAACAAATATGTTAGATCTGTAACATGAATAAACATGATATAAAAATAAAATAACTTCTACAATGAACATACTATTTATGTAACTAGTTTAAATATAGTTCACAGTAGCCTAGTAATAACTTAAGTCTTTACCATTTTAAGTGGTTATTTTAAACATCAAAAATGACAGTAATGTTCACCAAAAAAAAAACAAATATATTACATTTAAGGCTTAACTTTACAATTTCAAGTTGATGTATACGAGCACTTGTTAGAAATACGATGCAGAGTTGTAAGATAATAATGAAATCTTACAACTCTGCACTATTTGTAAAACGGAGGCAAAGATATTTGCTCAAATATCCACATAATAACAATACAATAAGATCTTTATCGTATAGCTCTAACTAGCTTGTCCTTAAATCCTTTGTCTTAAAGTACGACACCAACCAAGCGATGCGAAGAAAAGTAGTGCTGACCTTTTTCTTTTTGTACTAATAATAAAAAACAATTAAACAATTTATAAATAACTTTAAACATTTTTTTTGCTGACATTACTTAGTATAGATTTTGTTTAAAAAAATGCAAGATAAATCAATGGGACGAGTTACTAAACCAAAAAAAATAATTTTACATTCTGTAACTCGTCCTATTGGGATGACTTTGTTGTGGGACGAGTTGCTGAACTAGTCCTTTAAATCGTTATAGATACTAAATGGTCATTCGAAATATAAAAATGACAAGAAAAACCCTAAGATGATTTTAAAATAAGGAACTAACATATATACTTACATACATAGGCTGATAAGCAAATTATCCTTCGCGCAGTCGGGTAAAAAGTCCATATCATCGCTTATCTCGCACTACCATACTACCACTAGCTCAGTTGACACATCAGAAACCAATCCTGCGCGCGACGCGCTGCATTTTACTAATTAACTCCATGTTCAACGAACGTGCTTCACATGGTGCGTATTACAGTGAGATTGTAGCATTTTTATGCTTAATTATTTGTCAAAATGTCTGATATGATGACATGTAGAGCCTACGTGAGCATTTTGAGAATAGAACATTAGATTTGGGAGGCGCTATCTTTACAACACGAAGCTAACTGCAATATTAGCTGTGTGCGGTTGGTCAGTTCAAAATATTACCAATAGATGGCGTTACCGTCCCCGTAAGTGTCCGTTCACACTAGAGTTGATGAGGAAGTGGTTATGAGGAAGAGCAAGTGGAAGAGGAAGAGTCAAACACAAAGTTAGGGGATGCGGATGAGGAAGAGGATATATTTATGAGGAAGAGGATACTGATGAGGAAGAGGAAGAGGAAGCGAAATAAAAGAGAAAGAATGAGAAAGAGAGTGAAAGTGACATGAATAATTTTAGTTGGAAATTGAAATTAAACAAAATAAGCAGTATTTATTGATTCAACTAAAACTGTATTTTTTACAATAATTAAAATTTACAATTGGGAGATACATTTTAATGAAAATTAATTTTGACGCTGTTTCCCCTGACAAGCCTCGTCATACACCAATCTAGCATTACTAAAAAAACGCTGGGTACACTTGACGGAGGGGGAGATCGATATTGCTGTCAGTCAGCTATGACATGTACGAGTACATGCTTGTTCGATCAATCAAGGAAGAGCGCGGTTGGCGGGAGTCGTGGGACGGGGCGGCTCGCTCGTCGCCGCGCTTTTGCTATTGGTTACGTACGTTACTTTACGTGCATGTGCGATGAAAATTCCTCTTAAATTCTTCTTCATCTACGAGGAAGCGAAAGTGGAGGAGGATTTTTTAACTTTCTTTTCTTTTTAACACTCAAGTGGATAGGGAAGCGGTAACGATTGAGGAACTCCAAATAATGCGGAACTTCCGCTTGATGAGGAAGCGGAAGCGGAATCCTCATCAACACTAGTTTACACCAAGAAAGTTATATGTACTTACGTACAACCGGAACGAATTCTTCAAAGAAAAAGCGGGGTATCGATTATTTGACCTTGAACACAATTTAAATATAAAAAACACGAGGAAGTTGATAGCCCTGGTTGTCTCTTTCTTATTTATAATGCCAATATCAGATGAAAGCAAATATTTCGTAAGTCAAACACCACAAGAATACTTTAATTTCCAGAATAGTTTGAAAAATCCCATCAGACACCTTAGAGTCTATATATTAAGTAGGTGACCTCTTTGGTACAGTTGTCTTTGCGATGATTATTTCGCAAGTTTATTTTAGTCTGTGCGAAAAATGAAGCTTTGTACGAGAGAGAAAGAGACTTCCGATCCAACGTATACTTCCTTTTCACGTATTTTCTTTTTAAATTACGTTTTCGGTGAGACCACTTTTGTTTAAGAGAGATATCGTTCTAGTTGTACGTAAGTACATATTACTTCCTTGGTTGACATAGACCGGCTCGGAGAGCATCGGAGATATAGCTATAGCGGCACGTAAGTCTATGTCTAGCGGTGAACGAAACGAGGCGGGGATCTTGGCACAGTCAGTTTTTGGGATAAAAAGTATTCAACATTTTAACACATTAATATAAACTTTTACTGTGCCAAGATCCCCGCCACGTTTCGTTCACCGCTAGCCATACGTGCCGCTAGGTATAAAGTGGATGCGCTCGGCGCCGAACGGATGCGCTCGGAACTGAACCGAAAAATAAACCATATTTCAATAATCCAAAATTCTATTTTAAACGCGATTGAAAACTGTTTTCCTCTCCGTGCCGGTCTGTGTGAACAAACACTAGGCTTAGTGAAAAATTTGGATGATAGCCTAATTTCTTCAAGGCATGTACCGCGTAAAGGCAAGCAATGATGCTGGTTCGAGTTCAGTCCGTAATCCAAATTTTTTCTTTAGACAAATATTACATATTTTGTTATTTTAATG
This sequence comes from Alsophila aescularia, assembly GCA_946251855.1. Taxonomy (NCBI): domain Eukaryota; kingdom Metazoa; phylum Arthropoda; class Insecta; order Lepidoptera; family Geometridae; genus Alsophila; species Alsophila aescularia. Next base: position 52,184,933 of record OX276378.1, read on the forward strand.
AAGCGAGAAGTAAAATGAGAGAAGGTATTTTTTCTCTGCAACAAAGAAACAGAAATGTTAGAGGCTAAAAGCAATTGCATACTTACTAAAATATTAACATGGTTGTCTAGACATCTTCAGGAAGTTCTAACTCGCAGTTAGTGATGACCTTTCATAATTTAAAATGAATACGTTGTCAATTATTTCAACAGGCGCACCAGATTAAATGGCTGCATCTTATTTGAGTAACCTTATAAAATATACTAGTCATAAGTGGCATTTCAGTAATTTTTTCCTTTCCATACAAAATGTGCATTTCGGGAACTTTTAAATATTCATGTAATGAATCCCATTTGAGTAACTTTCTGTTGAAGTACAGTCAGGTTAAAAAATAGTCAGGATATAAAATACAGATCAGAGGTACATGGTTCAGATTAAACCATAAGACAATTTAAATAATTTGAAAGCTTAATATAAAAAATGGTCTCCAGCGCGTAATAATATTTTCAACACATTTGCTCGTATGCCAACGTATTTAGGTCCATAATTCAGCTCATTAAACACCAGTGCTTTTTACTTTACATTACCACACTAGTGATTTTTACTTTACAATTATTTTTTCAATCTCCGCAAAGAGTTTTTATGTCTAAAACAATGCATATTTTTGTGAATAAATAAACAATATTAGGTTACATACCTTTAAGATAAATCAATCATCAAAATTATCATAATTTCATCAAAATATGTATTTTCACTACATAATTTATCTTAATATGCGTATTCAAAACATTATTTTGTGTTTATTATATTTTTTATATAGGCTGTATGGCGTTTTGCCAGTGCATTTATTTACATATGCGCGCGCGCATCACTAGCGCGTCGCGGCTAAACATAACCAGCGCACTATTTTCCATAGATATTTGTTAACATTTTAGTTGTGTGGTTAATTGATAACAAAAATTTTGTTCACGTAGGGAAGAAGAGCAATACGTAGATTTTACCCGCCGGAAATACTAATCGAGGCACAAAACGCGAGTGATAGCCTGTTGCCACCAAAATCTAGAGAGCAATGTCAATAAAAACTGTTCGGTATCTTTTTGAGAATTGTACTTTCACTAATTGTTACAATAATTGAAAGTTAATAAACATACAGGACTGTTTTTTCCCTCGTAAGTGTGTTGAAAAACGTCGTATGAAACGTCGTGTATGTGAATTGATTATTACACACTCGGCTCGCCGTATCAATTTGCATTTAATGTAATAGTAGATTACTGACACTCGCTTAAGTGACTTCTTGCTGCACTCGTGTTTTTAGAGCCCTCGCTAAAGCTCGGCTCGCGCGATTAATGTGCCTCGATTATAATGAACAACATAGCACACTTGTATCATAATGTCCTATTTACCACCACGTGGATTAATTAATACACTACGATCGGCTTCGGTTTTTTTCTTAACCTAGAGTCCCACTGCTGGCAAAGGCCTTTTATAGGCTCTCTTATAGGCCAGTGTTAAGATTTTTAACGATGTTTTTATTCTTGTTGATGTTTGTTTTTACTCGTTTGTTTACCGTTACGCTATATAAAACCAGTTTCATTTTGAACATATAAGAAGTATATATATTTATCTCTATCCTCTGCAAGTTTTTGGATATGTTTGTGTCAATTTTACAACTTGCCTACAGTCTCGACATCGACAGCAATTGCTTTACAACCAAAATCGGTCGTAAAGTTTGATTATAACGATATTTGGTAGCTCTACCAAATATAGATGTCAATCATGATCAATTCCAGTCCAGATATCGATGACAATCGATAGCTTTTGACAATTACTGTCAAAGCTAATGATTGTTATTTGTATGTACAGATTTCGGTTGTAAAGCAATCACTAACTATGTGTCGAGACTGCAGGCCTTGGTGTCAAAGTTGGCCATACTGCCCGTGGGCCTCTGTCGTGGCATATCACCTGCTATTAATCAATAAAAGCCAGGATCGACAGCATAACGTGCCCTCCGAAGCACGGAGCGATGGAAATTTTCGCACATAACTTAGAAAAGGTATTGGTGCGAGCCGATAATCTAACCCAGTATCGTTGGGTTCTAACGCTAACTAATATGCCACTCGGCCACATAATACTTTTTCATAATAGTCAGTTAATAAGAAAAATTCTGCCTCATAAACTCATCTCATTATCTTGTGAAATTATAAAGCCAAAGTTCCCGTGATGTTTCATCTAGAGGTTTGCTTGTTTGTATCGATAGCAAAAAGAACAACCAAAAAAAAGGAGACTAACGACGACCGCCCCAGTGCTAAAGCTATTCCATCAAAAGTTCCAAACTCCAGTGATTAAATGCATTGCTTTATGGGGCATTCCAGACCATAAACAAAAACAGGTTATTGTAAACTACGAATAGACTTTTCTATCCTACAACGCGCGTTGTTTTTCACCAAACTTTTCACATTTCCGTTAGAAAAGTGGAGCAGTTGGAAAAGTTTATCGTAATTTGCATCTCACTCCGCCAGATCTGAATCACAATGAGCCACGAAAAGCAATTAATACTTGAAGTAGCCTGATTCCGGTTTAAAACTAAGTGCTCTTTTGAATTTTCATCCTAATTTACATCTATAGGAGAGGACGGTGTGTATTTTTCTTAGAAATTCTTGGGTTTTATGCTTGAATCGTTTGGCTTTGACCGCAATGTGTTTGAGGAAAAGGAAGCTGAAATTCAGGGCACTAGTGAGCTTCATTTAACATACAAGACTGTATACGTAAAGGGTACGCTTCAACTGATTATGTAATAAAATGATCTGAATATAAAGAGACTTCATAACAAAATATTGACGAACATAAAAATGAAACAGTTTGATTTTAGATACATTATCATTGGTCCATTACTCTCCCAAAACTAGAACTAGTCTTCACTCATTGAGAAAATTGGGAAAAAAAGAAGAAAAGTTGGAAATATGATTGTGTTTTATTGCCAAGACTGAAGGAAGAGGGTATTGAAGGAATGCAAGATCATAGTAATATGGATAGGTACATACATTCATTCGCCAAAGAATATTTTAATTTGTATTATTATTATTAATATTTAATATTTTATAACTTATTATTGCACAACTGCCAAAAAATGGAGTGTAATGTTTTCAGGGTTCATGTATGTATGTAGTATGGTTTATGTAGTTTATTAAATATGTAGGTATAGTCATTTTTGCATGATTTATTGTATTGTTTTGGACCGCCGTCCTTTTTTAATTCGTAATTTCTGTCCATCCAAAGGTTGTCTGGAAGAGATAGCTTTTAGCGAGAAGAGAAGAGACCGCCCATTGTGCCGTATTTTAAAAATAAGTTATTGTATTTGTTCCTTATATGATGTAATAAAGTGTTTATTATTGTATTATTATTATGTATGTATGTTTGTATGTATGTATGTATGTATGTGAGTTTCTTTGTTCCACCATAACTTTTAAATGTCTGAATAGATTTGGATGTATGGGGTATCGTTAGAATCCTTGTATCATCCCGAGTAACGTAGGCTATAAAAATAATTTAAAAAGCAGTTTTTTGGCAGGGCAGTCGTATTTTCATTCGACAAGGTATGTCACTCCGTCCTTCTTTTTGAACTGTCTGCTTACGGATTTACAGGTAATATGTTAGATTGGATACGTTCTTATTTGAAAGAACGTGATTTTTATGTTGTGGCTGCTGGCTTCGCATCCACAACACGTCCTAAAATATGTTCAGGAGTACCTTAAGGATCACACCTTGGTCCTCTCTTATTTAACATTTTTATAAATGATTTACCTGAGTCAAAGTACCCCTTTTTTGTTTGCAGATGATCTTAAAGTTCTGAAAGTTATCAAAACTTTTGAAGATGTTGAAATACTACAGAGAGATCTAGATAATGTTGGAAAGCGGTGTGAGCTAAATGAAATGATGTGAAATATTGCTAAATGTTCTCAAATAACGTTTAGTAGGAAAATTAATAACATCAAATATAATTATAAAATAGGTACCACAAACTTGAAGATAGTTACACAGTGAGAGACCTGGGTGTAACTTTTGATCAAAAACTTCCTTTATTCCACATGTAGACATTATTAAAATTTGCAAAGATTTTCGTAGACCAAAAACTAAAGTATTGCTCTATAACTGCCTAGTTCGCAGTATCTTAGAATACTGCTGCTCTGTTTGGAGGCCTCATTATACCGCGCACTCGCTAAGACTGGAAAGGGTGCAAAATTTTTTTTTGTGGCATCTAGCTTATTCTGTTGGGCAAGCGTATAAAATTCGATCTTATAAAAATAGACTAAAATATTTCAAAATACAAATGTTAACCGAGCGCCAAAATAAAATTTACTTAATTTTACTTTACAAAATTGTTCACAATAATATTGACTGTACAGACATACTAGCTAGGTTCAAACTTAGAGAACCGTTCCGGTATCCGCGAAAGCCAATAACTCCATTCACGCCTCCTTTTCGAAGGACTGTTTTAGGAGCAAACTCGCCGGAACCTAGACTTTGTAGACTTATTAACCATTACAGTGACATATTAGATATTTTCGGGGATTCTCTTGCTAAATTTAGAACAAAAATTAATCAAATGGTGGCCACTGTGGCCACTCTCTAACTTTTCTAATAATTTTAAGTATTTCTTATTGTATATTTTGCAAGATATTTTATGTTTGTATCCATTGTTTAAATTCCTTATTGGTTGTTAAAGCAGTTACTTAGTTATATATGATATAATGCATGCTGTGTTTCCCTTCAATGGATAGTGCATTAAGCAATATAACCTTAACCTAGAAATAAATAGAGTAAGTTCTAATGTAATTATCAATGGGAAGCCTAAATAAATACATTTTTTTTAAAACCTCTTACTTTGATGGTATACGTTTTTGCCCGCTTCAAGTTTAAATTCACCAAACAACTAGATAAACTCTACCTCAGTTCATAGAGAAAATTCTACATGCTAAAATATAGTACCCACGCAGTGATCTTGCGAGCTCAAGTAGCTGGTAGAAGGGTGCTTCAGAAGTGGCAGTCTCGGCTTACTAGGCGACGGCACGCCTGATAAGCTGCGGCGACTTGAGCTTAGCTGGCCTATATGAAAAAGTGAATTAGTAAAGCTGGGTTACAGATATTTATTACAAACAGTAAATTATTCTAACGAATTAAATGTTTTGAATAAAATATTATTTGACACAAAATATATGTTGGAATAGTGTTGCCAATTTATGTTACTTTGTTTATTTTTAGTACTTTACATTGTATTTTCATACGTAATGTGTAATCTTTATTTTTGATTAAATTTTCTTATTTTATGTGGTATTTTCTTGCGTGACGTCACCGTCCGTGCGTAGTTCCAAACGGAAGACCAGCGCTGTTATCAACCAGCATTATGCTGAGTTGGGGCCGGCTTAAAAAAATATAAAATAATTTTGATGAAATTTATATGGAACCACATTGAAGGGCACACACACACTATGATGGCGCAGTGACCCAAAATGAGTCTAATCTTGGCCTTCGATATATGAGCTAATTCCTGGACATGCGTTAAATTTTGCACATGTATGAAAATTATCTATATTATTATTATAATTACAGTTTTTTTCGTTCTTATCTATATCTATACTTATATAATAAAAAAAAAACAAAAAAAAAAAACGGAACAATTCCACACCAATTAACTAGCCCCAAACTAGGATACTCGGTACTATGGGTACTAGATAACGGATAAACATACATATATATGAATATCAACATCCATGACTCGGAAACAAACACTTCTGCTCAACACACAAATGATTGCACCTTGCAGGATTCGAACGTGCAACCGTTTGATTTCGTTCCTAGGTTCACTAGCCAATAGACCTTCAGGCCGTCAAATAGTAACGTCGTTTGTTGTTTTTATAATAAAGCATTAGGAACGAAAAAGTCTGTACAAAGAACATAAAAAAGAAATGGTCTAGGGTGCATAAAATAAACAACTGAACAAGAATATGACATTTTAAAAATTCGTGTCTGTTGTCTGTGTGTCGGTATTATAATTACTGGACGATGCGATACGGATTTAACTGTTGGAAATGGAAACTGGAATATCTTAAACCCAATGATTAGATGCCGAGCAATCGGTAATAAACTATTTGAAGACTGAACGAATAGTAAAGAAAAGTAGTTTTTGGTCCTGGAATAACACGTATGGCCTAGTTTTAAATGAAATAACCACACAGGAAAAACTGCGGGCACAACTAGTTATAAATAAAAAAACAAGACATAATCGAAAGTGCAAAAAAGTAAACCACAAAAAAAAGAGGAAAGTGAGAATGGTTGCTAACCAACTTTAAATCGTTATAGATCCTAAATGGTCATTCGAAATGATACAAGAAAAGAGAAATAAAATAAAATAACTATTCAATAACAACTCACATAACGTAGCTCGTCGACTTTTATTTTATACCTACTAGCTTTCCCGGCCTTCATCCACGCGGATTAAAGTTTATCGCGAAAAAAGCATGCTATATTCTTCTAAGATATTAAAAACTAATGCAAAAATAGGTATAGCACCACTTGATGTTTATTAACTACTTAATACTTGTTATTTCGATTCCATGGCATTTCTTACATCGAGTAATCATCATTTTTACAGTTTTTCCAGTTTTTCCGTGAAAACTTACAATTTTCCAGGATAAAAAATAATCCTATGTTTTATTCCAGGGTATAAGCTATCTCCATTCCAAGTTTCATCAAAATCCGTTCAGTCTTTATCGCGTGAAAACTCCCCAAACAAACAGACAACGTTTCACTTTTATATATTGGTATGGATTTTTCACAATATGGCGTCTGGTTGTCGCATATTGAATTTTGATTACTGTTATGTCTTTAGTAGCACTCGCAAGATTAAGACAAATCATTTGGCGTATGATTCATCAAAATCAGTCCACGCATTTGGTCTATAGAGTGCCAAAAAGGAACAAACACATACATAAATAGGCTGATAGACAAATTACCCTCCGCGCAGTCTGGTAAACGTTGTTACCATTGCGGTATACTCCTGTGAGCTATGTTTGCGGCTTGCTTGCATGTCGTATTAGGTAGTGCTGACCACTATTATTTATTCTGAGGTCCTGGCCTCTGGTGTCAGAGTTTATCTGGCCATCCGAGGGCCTCTGACATGGTAGTGCAATTTTAATTGTTATTCTTTGGTCATGCTTTCGAAGTTGCAATTTTTATGGTCTGCAAATAACGATTACGCTCTTCACCCCTTTGTTATATTTATGACCTTAACGCGATAACATAGGTAAAATATGTAAATACCTATCTATAAATAGAAATTAATATCCTGAAGGAGGTCATAAACCGATACGATTAGCATTACGATGCAAATTACTTTAAATCCTGATCCTAATCGCTGTTTAAACTTGGTACATTTAATGCACAGTATAAATAACAGTGAGTACCTTAAATTAACTGTTTTTTGAGGCCAAAATTTCATAGTGACGCTCGGTCTTGAATCCCTCGAGCACAAAATGACCAATAGATCGAATTGTATCGATCTCAATTTAAATGGAAATTTGAATTATGATCTGATTGCCACACCGAGGTGAAATTCGGTGTCCGTGTGCTCCGATACATAGTTATCTAGGACACTTCCCAGGTAATCGATTTACCACATCATTGTTTACCATGAGAGAGAGACAAACGCAAGTCTGTCATAAAAAGATATAACTGAAAAATCTAAATAAAATATCGTTGAAAACAGGATACAATGTATTTTATTTGTACTGAGTTCTCGATATTTCGGTACCGTTTGTAAGCACCATAATCACGAGCAAAATAACTTGATTATTCTTTAACTAGCTGTGCCCGCGGTTTTGCCCGCATGTTCATTTAATTTAAAAGTAGCCCGTACGTGTTATTCCAGGACCAAAAGTACTTATAAAGTACAATTAATACATTTCTTCAAAATTCGTTCAGCCGTCAAATAGTTTTTTATCAATTGCTCGGCATCTAACCATCGGATTAAGATACCAAGTAACCTAGTTTTTAAGTCAAACTCTAAGCTAGCTAACAGTGAATACCGAATTGCAATCGGTCCAGTAGTTTTTACGTGATGCGCAAACAAACATTCGAAAGACAAGATTTAAAAAAAAAAAGCTTTCTCGGTAGCTTATTTTAAGTACTTTTTTTATTATCTTCTTTGCACAGACTTTTTCGTTCATATTACTTTATTATATGTATAGATAGATAGATTGCCAGTATTACAAAGATATATTCGAGACAATTCACACCTATACCCAAGCGGCCCCAAACTAGGATACCCTGTACTATGGGTACAAGATAAAAGATAAACATACATAGATACGAAACTAATGGGTAGCTTAACTTTATTATACGAAGAGTGCCTCTGACGGGTCTGAATCTGACGTACTGTTTCTGTTTATACTGTGCGTTTTAAGGCAATAGCCCATTTCCACGGAAAGCCATCCAAGGACCTCGTTTAGTACACAATGGGATTGCTTGTTTAATTTTAACAATTACCATATTTTTTGAGTTAACATCTGTTGGTTTACCCCTTTTAAAGATTTTAATTATGATTTCAGGCGCGCATTTTAGAGGGTGACCTCAAAATCACAGTAAAAGAAAAATGCGAAGAGATTTTAATCTCTGTTTTTCTCCCGTCTTCAAAAAGGGTGACGCCCGCATTTCTACAGGTATTATATTTTATTTTTTACTGTTAGATATACTTACCTCTTACCTATAGAAATTCAATGTTATAGTCCCTATACTAATTGAGTTGTAGTGACTTTCCGCACTGGGTGCGGGTGTACAATTATGTCAAATTTTTGCCATAATTATGTCGCCCATCTTCACTAATGTGAAAGTCGTATTCGTCGACTTTCACATTAGTTTTTTCTTAAATATTTCGTATATTTGACACATAAGAATTTTATTTGTAGCTTGAACTTGAATACCCTTGCCAAACTCAAAACAAGATCGTGTGCACTTTAAATTAAGTTAAATGAACATTAATGTGCTATTAAGATTATGTAAGTCTATTTGTGTGTATCACTTAATATTATTATCTCGATCAAAGTCTAAAGGGCGTATTTATATTAACTTGAACTGATACACTCTAAAGATATGATTGAGTGCATCATCACATAAGACTTAATCAATAAGACTATCTGTTTATTTTTTCACTTTTCCGCAGTAGTATAAACTTATGGGAGCCATTGCATACCTCTATTATTTAGTAGCTTTGCATACCTCTATTATTCCAAATGTCATCAAAATCCGTGAAGCCGTTATCGCGTGAAAGCTCCCCAAACAAACAAACAAACAAAGAAACAGACGTTTCACGTTTATATATTGGTATGGACTAACTGTACCCGCGGCTTCGCACGCGTGGTCATTTCTCTAGGTTAAAAGTACTCATATGTACTATTCCAAGAAATATCAGTATCATAACATATGATCAAAATTCCATATTTTTGTCGATTGCTTCAGATTCAGAGGATTCAGTTTGAATTAATAACTTGGTATCTACCAAGTACACCAGTTTTTAAGTCAAACCCTAAGCTATCCAACAGTGAAAACCGCATCGCAATCGGTCCAGTAGTTTTTACGTGATGCGTGAACAAACATACAGACAAACAGATAACCAGACAAACAGACAAACAAACAGCCAGACACGAATTTAAAAAATGTTATATTCTTATTCAGTAGCTTATTTTAAGTACCCTAGACCATTTGTTTTTAAATTATCTTCTTTGTACAGACTTTTTCGTTCATGTTGCTTTGTCATATGTATAGATACGCAAACATTAAACACTATTAGCTTCTATATATTTTATTCTTATAACAAAGCAGTACCAAAAAGTCCGTAAAAATAAGATAATAAAAAATAATGTGTAGGGTACTTAACATAAGCTACTTAACAATTACTTTTTTAACCCTCTCTGTCTGTTTATCTGTTCGTGCATCAAGTAAAACTACTGCATCGATTGCAACGCAGTTTCATTGTTGGATAGCTTAGGTTTTGATTTATTTCAATCCGTTGAGTTGAAGCGGAGCAACTGATAAAACACTTACGATTTTACGGCTAAACAAATTTAATGAGTGAAGTAAATAACATTTAGTATAGAAAAGATAGATAGATAGATGAACTCTTTATTGAAACACCACAATACAGAAATATACAATTAATAAACTTAATCTTACAAAAAACATGTTACAATTGGCGGTCTTATCGCTTAAAGCTATCTCTTCCAGACAACCGTGCATGGAGAGGATTATAACATAAATAAATTACGAACGGTGGTTTTTCTTACAACAACAACATAACTATATCTACTTAAATAGAAATGACAACTAAATACCAAAACATGACAATCATACAGATAAATACATATAAATATACACATTATATATACATTATATATATAATATATAAATATACCCATTATACATACATAATCATATCTACTTGTTTATGTATATATTTTTTTTTTTTAAATATATACAATGTGTTAAAAAATTAGCTAGTGTGAAAGGAAAAGAGTTGTAGTATAAATGTTTATCTTCTACTTATTCTTCTTTTTTTATTGTACGTTTTGGTCCTGCAATAACATAAAGGTTAATTTTAACCCAGAGAAATGACCACGCGGGCAAAGCCACGGCCAAAGCCAGTGACTTAATAATAATAAAACAGGCTATCAGCGTGAAACGCCTCATAGGGTAACTTTGGGATTAAAAAAAATATAGCAAAAAGGAGTTTTCCCTTGATAAATTATGTAGCCATTTGATAGATGTTAATTTAATATTAACAATAATAATATATTCAGGACAATTTACACCAATTACATAGCTCCAAATTAGGATACCTTGTGCACTAGACAACGGATAAACATACAAAGATACGAATTTTACATCCAGGATTCGGAATCATCACACAAATGATTGCACCTTGCGGGTTTCAAACCCACGACTGTTTGATTTCGTAGTTCGGGTCACTAGCCACTAGACAAACTGGACCAATATTGTCGCAGCAGCCATTTTAACGCATGTGAAAATGGGGTTTACAGAGCGTATAAAGTTTACAATGTGCATCAAGAAGCATCCCACAAACATGGAGCTAGCAAAGGTTGGTGCCCACTTGACAAATTGGTGTAGTAATGAACGCTCACTGTCTAGCACCTCATGTACACTGTACACGCGAGGACAAGCTAGAAAATTGCCGTATTTACAGAGTATGGAACTGTAAAGGTTTGCATGAAAACCAAACGGAAAAAGTTACACTAATATTTCAAATGGAATTTCATTATGAGCAAAAACAATGAGTATTCATCATAGATCTAATTAAGAGTGGGAAGATTAGGTACCAACTCCTCGGCCGTGGACCAAATAAATTAAGTGTAACACTAACAATTGGTATTTTTTGGCTTTAGTCACAATCGGAGTAGCGTCTACGTAGCACGTGTTGCACTCTCTTTCAAGCTACTGTCTGCGTATATCTGCGTTATGTCTCTCTATCTTTGTTGATTCACATGAAGCACGACTTTGCGAATGTAGCTATGTGGGTGTGTTTGCCTGTAGTTGTATCCAGTCCAGTTTTTGTTTACGTGATGTTAAGCGTGCCGGTTCTACCCACTTTGACTAAATCTATGGTATTCATTTTGTTTTTCATTTTAATGAGAATACATGCTGCGCGGCATCATTAGGTATTTTTATACTCATAGAAATCTTGTCGATTCAAATGAAATATGTTTAAATTTGTTATAGGTACATTTGACTCGATCTTGCCAGAGCAATAATATTAGGGCATCCGTCCACTTGGCTCCCCTAACATTGATCCCCTGGGGGATTTATTTGGAGTGGGACAATATACAGGTGTTTTTTTTAATTTTTTTATTTCTTATCTTATCTTTTCTTTTATCTTACCCAGAGGGAAAGTACTCTAAAAAAATATATTTAAAATATTAAAATTATTTAAATACTGGAGATAGCAAATTTTACTCAAAGGAAACATTCCTTTATTTAAAAACAAACAACAGATTGGTTTCTTACTTAGTGAATAGAGAAGGTCAAGATAGGTACACGAAAATGCTTCAGCATAGATAGCCACTGGATTGGAATTTGATAACCTCTCGTCCCGGTCGATCTGCAGTGTACATATACTCGTAGCTTGCTCAATTCTCTCCTTCACATAATACAACTCGTGCACTGAAACTTTATCAAAAAAGTTCAAATCAAATCAAATCAAATTATTTATTTGTCAAATGCACGTGTACAATAATAATGTATAATGATATAATAGAAGTAATGTCCCTATGCATTCTACCATTTACAAATGGTGTGCAAATATTATAGTTTGTTAAACACATTAAAAATTATTACATAAATGAAAATATATTAATAATAAAATAAATAAAAATAAAAATGATTATGATGAAATATTTCAGATTAAAAATCCATAAATTTGTTAGTAAGAATAATTATACTTAAAACCTATGTTAGTAATACAGAGTTAGTTAATCTATGAGGTTCTGCCCGTGACTATGTCTATCCAGTATTTCTGGATGGGACGTAGCGTGATGCAATCATTTTCAGAACACTGTTGGAGCTACCTCGTAGACGGAGGAACATTGAGGCGACCTTTTTTCGCATTATAGCGTGAAAGCCATCCACGCGTGCTTCCGCGAACATTCCAGACGCGCTACAACGCCATGGCAGTCCCAACAGTGCTCTGAAAGCATTGTTATATTGCACCCTAAGAGTGTTGTAGGCTCGTTGCGTATACTGAGCCCACAGGTTGGTCGAGTAGAAAGATTGACAGTACGCTCTAAATAGAGTTAATTTTACTTCATTTGTGCTTCGAGCAAACCTGTGAGCCAGCATATTGCTTCTTACCGCCAACGCCCTTCGCTCTCGTTCTATATCTAGAGCGTCTTTCAGATCTTCTGCCAACATATGTCCAAGATATTTAAAACTGTTCACAACTTTTAGAGCAGTGCCATCATGTGCAACTAGAGGTACATATGTAGGCTTCAGATTACCCGCCCTGAAAATAAGTATTTCGCTCTTCTTAGAGTTGTACTTGAGGCCATGATCAGCTGCGAAGCGCTCACAAGTTTTCTCAACGCGTTGATTGAGGGAGCAAGCAGCACCATATCATCAGCATAACTGAAATTATTGACACAGGTTCCGTTTATGTAGCATCCGACATGGATACTGCTCAGTCTCTCAATCAATTCGTTGATATACAAATTAAACAAGCTTGGGGACGTCAAACCACCCTGACGGACTCCACATTCCAACCTGTTCTCGTCAGATAGTATTTCAGACCACCTCATTTGATTTGTCTGGGTTTTGTACCAGTACCTCAGTAGAGAGACACCTTCAATCGGCATGCCTGTCTCGCTTAGCTTCTTCCAAAGAATATCATACGCCACTAAGTCAAAAGCTGTTGACAAATCGAGGAAACAAGCATACACAGGCGTCTTTCTCTGGGTTTAGTACCTGACAGTATGTTTAAGACTGAAAATTGCACCCTCAGTGGACAGTCCCGCCCTAAATCCAAACTGTGTGTCATTAAGGCGCAAATTGCAGAGGCAGCGATTAAGCATACTGTCAAGTATCTTAGCTGTTGTAGTAGCAAGTGAAATAGGTCTATAATTAGATTTGTCCGACACGTCTCCAGTCTTGTTCTTTACAATCGGAACTACTAGAGTTTTCATCAATGGCTCCGGATGGAACGAGTGACACAAACACAATTTAAAAATGACAAAAATTAGGTGAAATTAAGTTATGTCAAATTAAATAGTAATATGTAATGAAGTCAAAAGAGTGAAGAGATTATTCAAATTTTACGATTAATCGATTACACTTCATAAATTCGTTGATAGAGTAATGTATATGTAGTAAATGTAATTTATTATAATGTATATACTATGTATATGGATATATATTTATATATGTATATATATATATATATATATATACTGTACTATATATTTACATATTTATGTGTAGGTATATTGGAATATATGTGTATATATGTTTATTCATTGTATTCAGTTTTTATTATTTATTTGTTAGATTATAATGCACCACCGTCTTTGCCGTATATTAATTCCTTTCCATCCAAAGGTTGTCTGGAAGAGATCGCTTTTTAGCGATAAGACCGCCCATTGTCCCATTTATTTTGTATAAATGTTTTAGTTATTATTGTATTTTTTGTTCTATGTGGTGTACAATAAAGAGTTATCTATCTATCTATCTATCTATGCCTTTCTTGAAAGAAAGCCTAATTTAAATTGAGCTAGTGCTTTTTATATTTTGCGGTACTTTGTTATATATGCCCATAACAAAAATACTATGGCTAAATATAAACAGTTGTGTGGGATTTAGGATTACGGAGACTAGATTTATGTCTATTACTTGACAAAGTGTCATGTTTAGTAATGTCGGTCCTAATTAATGCAGCTGCTTCATAAATGTACAGAGATGGGAGAGAGAAATTGTGTTATCTTTCATGCCCGCCGGACATGAGGCCAGTTTTTGAGTCAGTCCAGTAAGTCAGTTCAGTCACTGACCTTTCACTAGCCTCGTGTACGAATAAATTTGAAAACAGTTGAGTGAGTAGGTAAGTGTTTTCAAATGTATTCGTACACGTAGCCAGTGAAAGGCTATTGATTGAACTGACTCATCATCGTTTTACGGAATGATTAGCGTAAGTTCGACTCGCACTTGACTGGTTTGAGTTTTTGGTGTTTTACTTTAGTTTGTACTATAGTAATGGTTAAAAACTGTGTTTTTTATATTTAGGTTAGAAAACATAATAACACATAATTATTTTGTGCTAATATCCACCGACTTCCTATTACGGGTCAACAGAATCATCCTCTTGTAGTCTTTTTAATTGGAAACCAATGGGCCCTTTTAAAAGCTATCCTTAGTTTCTTTTGCTATGATTATGATATTGCTTTTAAAGATTTGATCCGTATCGCTTACACAATCGATTGGTGTAGGTAATTATACTGTTACTGCACTTTCAACCCCTTATCCTGGAGGAAACCTTTTTTTCCTGGACATTTAAGTATCTTAGTTATATTTTTGTTTTGTCATATGACATTTCTTTCCAAGATTTCAACCGTTTCACCAACACTATCAATCTGTGAAATAAAGAAAAAAGAATGAAAGAAAATACATTTATACAACACACACAAAAATAAAAGACATAAATAATTACAATAATTAAGTAGGTACAATAGAAAAGGAAAACAAAGAAAAGGCGAAAGTAGATACTTAAAATGGTGATGAATGGGCCTTAACTCAGCACTGGTTTTCAGCTAAAGCCTAGAAGGAGCGGAAAAAATAAACATAAAATAATATTTTTACATAAATTTAAACCCCTACCCCGCAAGAACCCTTAAGTTTTTCAGGCTAAAAGTATTCTAAATTTTAACTCCTAAAATAAGCTATAACTGTGCTAAGTTACAACAAAATCCGTCCAATAGTTTCAGCGTGGTGCGTGCGTTTTACCATAACTTGAACCCCTATCCCGCAGGAACCCTGCAACTTTTCGAGATAAAAATTATCTTAATTATTACACATAATAGGAACTATGATTGTACCTAGTTTTATAAAAATCTGTCTGGTAGTTTCAGGGTACTGCGTGCGTTTAACCATAACTTTGAACCCCCATCCCGTGGGAACCCTTTAATTTTTCGAGATAAAAAGTATCGTAAATGTTAATCCATAATATGAACTATGATTATACTAAGTTAGTTTCAGCGTGATACGTGTTCAAAGAGACAGATAGACAGATAGGCAGACAGACAGAGAGACAAAAAAAAAAAGTACTGCTTTAGCTATATTGATAATGAAGCTATACTCAATTATAATTTTCAAAAATATTGATTGTACAGATTTGGCCCAGTTACAGTCTTATTATAGTACTAGCTGTGCCCGCGGCTTTTCCCGCGTAGTTATTTCATTTAAATAACCGGAACCCAACCCCATGCGCGTTATTCTAGGGTATCTTTTTTGTACAGTCTTTTTCGTTCTTATTACTTTACTAGATGTGCCCGCGGCGTTCCTCGCGTGGTAGTTTTTCAGGGATATTACGATCCTATGAGTTATTCCAGTATCAAAAGTATCAATATACTACATTTCATATAGATACCTTTAGCCGTCAATTAGTTTTTATTGATTTCTCGTCATCTAATTATCGGATTAAGATACCAAGGACTCCAGTTTTTAAGAAAAGCCCTAAACTGTTCAACAATGAAAACCGCGTCGCGATCCGTCTAGTATTTTTTACGTGATGCGCTCACAAACATACAGACAAACAGATAAACAGACAAACAAACAGTCAGACAGAAACAAATTTAAAAAATGTTGAATTCTTGTTCTGTAAAATATTTTAAGTCCACTAGTTATTTTAAAATTTAATTTTTTGTACAGACTTTTTCGTTATAGTAGTATACTTTTTAGTATTATATGTATAGATTCCAAGACTAAAATACCAATAAACCAACATTTGATCAAAATTCCCTCAGCCGTGAAAGTTTTCATTGATTGCTCGACTTGTACTCATCGGATTCAGATATCAAGTACACCAGTTTTTAGTATTTTATGAAACCCGCATTGTAATCGGTTCAGTAGTTTTAACGTGATGCGTGAACAAGCATGCAGACAAACAAAAACAGACAGAACCGATTAAAAAAAAAAGTTTCTTGTTCATTAGCTTATTTTAAGTACCTAACTTAGACGTTTTTTTTAAATTATTGTCATTGTACAGATTTTTTGGTACTTATTGCTTTATTATAAGCAAATATGTAGCCAAAATTAAGCAATAAGTAGGTACATAGCCTAAGCTTAGTAATATTATTCATTCTGTGGCCAAGTTTGTGGGTCATGAGTTCATTAAATCTTTATTAAATAAAACAACTGCATATATTTACGTCCAAATTAAGAGCGGAAGCAATTTCCAGTGCTGCATTTTTGCCTTTTTTCCTTTCATCTGTACCGCAGATTACAGCCAGGCTTTGCCAAAAGTTAATGAAAGAAGAACCAGAGAGTGTGCATAAATGTTATGGATACAGCTGTACATATTGTTATCTATACTTATAATAAAGCAATTATAACGAAAAAGTCTCTAAAAAAATTAATAACAATAAAAATGATCTAGTTTACTTAAAATAAGCTACTGAACAAGAATATATCACTTTTAAAAATCGTGTCTGTCTGTTTGTCTGATTGTCTGTATGTTTGTTCACGCATCACTTAAAAAATACTCGACCGATTGCGATGCGGTTTACATTGTTGGATAGCTTAGGTTTTGACTTAAAAACTGGGGTTAAACTACTTGGTATCTCAATCAGATGAGTAGAAACAGAGCAATCGATAAAAAAAAAATAGACGGCTGAACGAATTTTAAAGAAATCTGGTATATTGTACTATATAGGTACTTTTGGTCATGGATTTACACGTATGGGCAACTTTGCTACTATTATCAATATATCTGCAAATTTGTGCAATTTTTGTGTCAATAACCAACTAGGCTATGGGCTAATATTTTGTCTTCGAAAATACCTTAGAGCCCAAAGTCGAAGCTTATACAACAATTGTGTGTTGCCAGTGGTGATTGATTTACGGTACTAAAATGTGATATTTAGTAATGTGATAGAAAGTACAAGAACTTTTTGCAATGTGAAGCTATAGAAAAGTAAATTCACAATAAAACCTTTGTCATTCTTAAAAAGCAAGTTTTGTTACAGTCACATCGTTTTCATTGTCGGAAGTTTATTGCATTACAGACAACTCTCTTAATGCCACTGCAAACAAGCAATAGTATTTTGCAGATTTAGCAAAGTGTAAAATTTATCTAATAAAAAGGAAAAATTTAACAAACTAACTTTGCGTTGCTGGCTTTCATTTTGACAACGTACAAAATTAACTTTGTTATGGCAATAAGCAGTAGTGGGGAAACACTCAGACGGTGACTGACATTGTCACTGTCTGTTAAATTTTTGTTCATTTCTGTGGTTATGTTATGTATCGTCCAGGCCACATGGTGACATGCATGCTTGAAATGTGCATTTGGTTAAGTTGAAAGTTCAAAGTCTAAGTTGTACCTATATGCTAGCAGCCATGGATAAAATTACTAGCGAGTATTGTGAAGTGCCTACATAATATTAGGAATGTATAGTAGTCACCATATAACTAGACCCAAGAAGGGGCCTACTGCGCATGTTTGCAGAAAAAAGTTGCACTTTCCGCCGCGTGCATTTTTATGTAGATATTTAGAAATATCTTTGTACTTTTTTGAGTTTAGAGTATTTATTTAGATTATTGGTTTAGATTTGGAAGGACTATTATTACAATGAAAAATAATAAACATCCAATAGTTTAAAAAGAACTATCGAATTATTGCATAGTGTTTTTGTCTGTCTGGTCTGCCTGTTTAAACCTGCACAGTTAAATTACTGAACCGATAGGCTAAAAATTTAACTTAGGTTTCTGGTAGGCACGGGAAGTACAAAGGGTGTGTGATGTCTCGGGCGAGGTTACGGACAAAAATCATTTAGTAGAAATATATATATATATAACTTATTTATTGATTACAGTGTTCTGCACTTGCCTCTGAGGTCCCTAGATTGTGGACATCGAACCCTTCTTGAAGGTTGACGTCAAGTTATCTTTTAAGAAAACCAAAAGTTGTGCGTAGTTTTTTAATCAATTGAATAGTAAATAAGTATGTCTAAACGTACCTATGCTAATAGTTTTTTGTTTTTGATTTATACAATATATACCTAATCTATCTAACTTTTTATTGCATCTATACAACATTATTGCTAAAAAAAGTAGGTATTTAATTCTATTCTATAACAAGATTAAAGTTGCTAACAAAACAAAGTAGGTATGTAAGAATAGCAAAATAAAAGTTGCTAGCAAAACAAAGTAATTTAGCCGTTGCAACAAACATATTGCAGGCATAAGAATGCAAATATGTCAAGGTATCAACTTTAGAGCAGGAGGTCAGGCCAAAAAATTGATACTAGGACAAAATTACGTTTCCAAAATACAATGTATTTTTTAGTTACAACGACAATACTAGAATTTCATTTGAATATTATAATTCTAACAATTATAAAAGTTGCCATAATAAATTGATAAATTGACAATAAAGACATTGTTGTACCAATAATTGTGTGGCGTTAAAGTTACTTTGTTACACCCACGGATGTTAAATGTTCTTGTTGTACGTAAGTACATATAACTTCCTTGGTTACACCCAACAAAATTTTTTTCACTGTGTACTTTATAATTGATAGAAAAAAGCTAGCAAGTTGAATTTTAGTTCAATAAAGAAGTTTTTGAGTTCTCTATGACCGGTTACAAAAAAAAACATTGTATTATGGCTTACAGGGATCATAATTGATCCCACGAGCATTTTTTCGCAGCGATAGGCACATCAGGCTTTGAGTTTAAACATCCTTTGACAACAATATGGCCCAGTAGCTAACCCTTATTGTTGGAGTAACTAGCCCTTGTTGTTGATATTATAATAGCCGCTTGTTAGTCAACATGCGATTATTTTAACGTTGGCGTTTTATTATGGTTAGTACGATAAATGGCTTTTATAAACTTCCTCGTGGAGAGAGCGCCTAAAAACCATAACAAAGCACATTAATGGATGCTTAAGAAGAGTCTATAGCGCCCTTGTCCATTCAAAAAGAAAAAAACACTTATCAACCCTATTATTCGTATTTTTTGTATAATGTTGTTTCATTAATTAACTACGCTTAGACGTCTTCGTTTTTCAAAATTTTTCAATAACTACGAATTTATGTTTTTTTTTTAATTATGTCTAATTGAAAATGCTCTTTTTAAATAACACAAAGATTTATTAAAAAAAATGAAACTATTCCAGCGATTGACTCTAAAAACCAAATATTTAATCACAATTCAGGGGTTGGAAAGTGCTTGCCCCCAAAACACCAATTATATAAAAAACGGTACTAAAAAAACTCATAACCAGCAACTCTCTCTTTATCGCTTGTATAGGAAATCGGGGGGAGGAGGCGAGATATGTAGCAATACATTGACTAAATACCTACCTACTTTGCGAAGATTACGTGAAGCGACTATCCGCTTGTCAAGCATTGGCATTTTAGAAACTTATAATAAACAGGCATTTGTAACGCTTACGTCGATATGTTTTATATGAATTGCATGTCCACTTGTGTAGTACAAGTTGTCAGAAAAAAGCTGAGCTACCATTGCGTAAATGCCAAAAATGTGTGGTGACTTTTGAACACTGTTAATCAGTTTATGAAACGTCTACGCCCAAAAAGATAACTTGGAATAGCCCTAAAAATAGGCGTGCTATTGTTCTCTACGGGCGTAGCTCGCCACATCTTGATGCGGTTGAATCTGCACCAAGTTTTTAATGCCCTAGGTTTGCGCTGCACGCTTGTTGTTCATTCTGTCGAATTCCTTACGTGATACAATTTTCTATTTGCAGTGTTGTATTTTCTAGAACGTGAGGCTATTCCGCCACACCAGTTGCAATTACCTATTTCAGACTGAAATATGGTTGACCTGTGTAGACATGTACATCAGTATCAGAACCTATAAGTTTTGTTTTCAGTAGATGAGCACCAAACTATAACTACACTGAACATTATTTACGTGGAATAATAACAAAAAATTATAAAGTATCGAATACACTAATATGATTATTATTTATAGTCAAAAAGCGTGTATTTACAAAACCTCTCTTGTAGTTGTTTATAATAATTGTTTTATTAATTACATCAAACTCTTCTATCAAAACACAGAAAGCGTTTCAATTCCACATGGATCTTTCGGGTATATTCTCTAAAAATGCTTCCATTTAAACCATGTCGTCTTGCACAATGTAATCAATTCAGCGCATACGGCATAAATTAATTAATTTCACTGAAAAATTTCAGTGGCCTTAGAGGATAGCATTAATTCAAAGTTTTTGCTGGCGAGTAATACTAACAGCAGGGTAGTTGAAAAAGTTTGTTCGCGTAAAAACATTGGTTTGGAAGGTCGCCAGGACAAGGCGACACGGACACAACCCTCCCAGTATATACACTAGGACGCTTTTGTTAATTTCATTTACAAACACTTCTACATAAAATAATCCACTCGCTCATTTATTTCTAAGTAACCCTGTCAATTTGTGTTTTTTTAGTTTGTAAAGTTTTGTTGAATGTAGTTAATCAAAGGGCTTTAAAAAAGTTTCATTTTAACTTTTTTTTTCAAAATTGGCAGTTTTAGTTAATACCAACATTTCGTGTGTTCCAAATGTTCTTGGAAAGGTCGGTTTTCTCATGATATTTTCCATAACAATTTGTAATTGATTCGAAACGGTGCGTTCTGTTTGTAAAAATTGTAAATGATTATAAAGCTAACAAGTTACTGCACCACCACCACCTACTACGGTACGTCCTTACTGGTAATATGTTGCGGCTCGGCTGTCCGCAGTAAGTCCAATGAGTTCTGGATTATGTCGATGACCTATGAGATTCGGTTTTTGGCGTAGGGCTTAGTTGTTATGGTTGGCAACCGATTAGAATCTGATTTACTGACTCGTACAGCTACAACGATATAATGTTTTTGCTTGCAATTTCTTATGAACACTTTTATAATTATTTTTGTGGTAAACTGAAGAGTAAATTAAAATTGATTGTCAGGTATTAAAATATATTTATTTTTTATGGTAGTTTTTGACAAACGAGTAGTCAGCGTTACAGCAATACCTAGGCTTTCAGACCATTAATTAAGAAAGGAAGCTTAAAAAGTGTAAAAGTATAGTGTTTACACATGTGAACACCATGCATGATTATAATGCTATTTGATATTATATATATATATATATATATTTAACACATAACTAAACAAACTTAATTATCTAAAAGAAGAAGTTTGATTATGAATAATATGCCCAAAATGCTGGATACATTGCCAAGGTTAAGGCACGGTATGGAAATTCCCATAATGTTACCCTAAATAGGAGCCAGCATTTGGACTATTACTTATTTCCAGAACCTTATTTTTAACACAACCAGACCCTCGCATGCCAATCGGTCAGTTTTATGAATATAACAAGAATTGTTCGTTTACTAGACGCGCGAGGAGCCTATTTTATATTTTAAACTACATTTCGCGCGCGCCTTCGCCGCGCGGTCTACAGTTTATAGAGAAAAAAATATTGCCTATGTTCTTCTAGGATATTAAAAACCAATGCAAAAGTCTAGCAACAATGCTCTTGATGCTTTTTGACAGACTTGTTATTATTTCGTTTCCATGGCAGCCGTTCCTTACAGCGAGTAATCAACATTTTCCAGTTTTCCCATGGTATCTTACCATTTTTCGGGATAAAAGTATTCTATGTTTTGTTACAGGGTATAAACTATCTCCATTACAAATTTCATCAAACTCCGTTCATCCGTTATCGCGTGAAAGCTCCCCAAACTAAGAAAAAAATAGACAACGTTTCACTTTTATATATTGGTGTGGATTATTCACCGATAACTGAGACAACTGGAAAACTTGTTCGACCAACCTTATTTACCTAGTCACACGTGCAATACAGTAGTGACACAAATACAGATTGTTGCTTAAATTTTTATCCTAAAATGGCAGCACCGTCGTCGCCGTCACCCGTGTCAAGTGTAGCGCGCATCGTTAGCGAGAGAGATTCTTTTGTCTTGTCGCTTGTTACATGTTGCCAGTCTGTGACCCGCCCGTGGCCTTGTTCAACTATTCATTGGACTCCTTCGTACAAAAGCTTTGATTATTTTGTGTAATGAGACTTTTATATGAAAACGAGGCACTCTTGGGCCTACTTGCATACTTTAGTCGGTAGATAGTATCCGCATTTTTGTTTGTTATTGCCTTTGCAGTTTTTCCCACTGTGCTTGATATGATTTATGTTCATTCTGGCGTGTAATTTTTTTCAATAACTAAAACCGCCTCTTCTTTTTACACCACTGCCCAACTAAAGGATTGTATTGTTTTTAGCATTCATGTATGTATGTGAGTTTCTTTATTTTACCATAAGTTAAAAATGCCTGAACAGATTTAGACGTTTGGGGTATCGTTAGAATCCTAACATCCCCTTGAGTAACATAAGCTATATTATTTTTTGAAAATATTCAATATTGCGGCAGTATGGCTCTATTTTCAAATTATAAAAAAAAAACTTCAAATTTTACAATATGGGTATCAAATTGAAGGCATCCAACAGTATATAATGGATTGGCAAAAGCTCTTTTTTTGGCAGGGCAGGCGTGTTTTTTAGCTTTTTAGCTATTAATTTCAATTAAAATCATGGTTACTTGGACCTAACGCATGGTGGATATAGTCCATACTCCCTCTTTACTCCCTCTCTCTTTCTATCTCTCTCGTTCTCTTCGTAAAAGAAGGTTCAACTTCAGCAGTGTGAATGTAATGTAACGCAGGGACGAGATCTTCTTACCACAGTTAATTCACAAAAATTATTGTACATATCCTTAGATTTTCACGGTTTCTTAACGCAACTAATAGTTGTTATAGGAATCAGATCTCTAAAAAAATTAATTACCTGTCTTGACAAAGACATATCAATATATAAAAGTGAAACGTTGTCTGTTTGTTTAGTTTAAGTCTTTGGTGAAAGGAAACCCTACAATTTTTAATGATAGAATAGTAATTTTGACTGTAGATAACATATTTGTTTGGGGAGCTTTCGCACGATAACGGCTGGATGGATTTTGATGAAATTTGGAATACCGAAAAATTTAAAGATTCCTCGGGATAACTAGGGAATGTTGATTACTCGCTGTAAGGGACGGTTTCCATAGAAACGAAATAACAAGTCTGTCAATAAACATCAAGAGCGTTGGTGCTATGCCTGCTTTTGCATCAGTTTATAATATCCTAGAAGAACATAGGATGCTTTTCACGATAAACTGTAGTCCGCGCAGACGTAGTTGCGGTCGGGATAGCTAGTAATATAAGGATATCTCCGTAACTTTATCCGCACAAAACATTGCCAAAGCCGGTTATTTCGCGTAGGGAAATTTCAAACGCGGCACATCACACGGACGAAATTTAAAGCCGGCTTTATGCATTTCAAAAAACGACATTCCACCCACCAGCATCAGTTATGGATGTGAAATTTTCATAAAACGGCGTGGAGTCGTCCTATCTTCATTTAAAAAGGTTGCTTTACGACCGCACGAAAACGAGGGGTCAATTCTAATGGTTTCCATGTACAAGGTGTGAAATCAACGCGTCATCAAAATGAATAAGTATTTGTAAGTTGTTTTTAAGAATGTTCTGGTATGTCGTATGAGTTAGTGCCGACCTGTTGGTGTCTGAATTTGTCAGGCCGCCCAAGGCCATATTGACATATTGTATTGATTTGAATAAATATAGTTTGCGTTAGTTTGAATAATAATAATTATTACAATTCAGAGGCATATTTAAAGTAAAACGAAGAGGTTATAGCATTTCACAAACACAGATATATACTTTTTAAGAAATATGTGTCGATTCGAGTGCCTACGTACATTAAATCTATCTATCTATGCTTATAGGTAGATGAGTATAGACCTATCGCAGTACTTTCTTCACCAGCAAACATTTTTGAGTCGATAGTACAAAGGGTTATAGCAGTGCAGGTGAGTTCGCAGCTCTCGGACGCTCAGCACGGGTTCCGGCCGGCAAGAAGCACTACTACCAATCTTCTAAGTCACATGGCTTATTTAGTGCCTACCGTGGATGATGGGGGTCAGGCGTTTACTGCTTATTTTGACGTCAAAAAAGCTTTTGATTTAGTCGATAATGACGTACTGCTCAAAAAGTTAGCGGGATTTGGGTTTACCCCACATCTTTTGAAATTTTTCGCGAATTCTATGACGGACAGGCAGCAATATGTAAAATATAAATACATTATCACAGCTGTATTTTACTAGGTCTGGAGTGAGCCAGGGCAGTAAGTAATTTGGGACCATTGGAATTTATTTTAATGATAAATGATTTACCGTTGTTCAGAACGCCAATTGTCTATTATTTGCTGATGACCTTAAGTTATCGCTGGTGGTTAAAAATATGACAGACTGCGAGCGCTTACAAAGTGATATAGACAGAGTGGTGACCTGTAGTAAATAAAATAATCTACAATTTAACGCTAACAAGTGTATGACAATAACTTTCATTCGTTCTCATACGCCCGTAATGCATAGTTACAACATAGACGGAATTCCGATACTTAAAGTAAATGAGGTGAAGGATTTGGGGTTGACTCTTGACACGGCGCTAATATTTCGGAATCACATTATTACAATCTGCAAAAAAGCCTACAGAGGGTTTTATCCTGCGTATGGCTAACAGTTTCACCAATATTAGTGTTATTTCCGGCTTATACAGCGCTCTGGTCAGGAGTCAATCAGAATTCAATGGAGTCATCTGGTCCCCTCACGAAACAAAGAACATTCGAATGGTGGAGAGGATACAAAATAAGTTCATTAGGTACAATACAATACAATACAATAACACTTTATTGACACACAGTTAAACAAATTACAAAATAGAATAACATAAACAATAGGTACAATGGGCGGTCTTATCGCTCATAGCGATCTCTTTCAGACAACCTTAGGATGGAACGAAGTTAATTGATAATAAGGGTCGGCAGTGTGGCAATATTAAATGTATATACAAATTTAATGAAAATAATAAGAGATAAATAAAATATAAAATAAACTACTTAGTACTAGTTACTTAAATACTATGTTAAAATATATGGCTATAAGTAATTATAAACTTACATACATATAAGTGTATAATTATACATACATAAATACATCAAGTCAGTGCTAGTCAGTCAAGTTAAAGCCTGTGAGGAGCTGGAGAGGTAAAAAAAATCACTAGGGTCTTAAAGCAATCAATAGATTGTGCACGTTTGATGGCGACTGGAAGGGCATTCCAGAGGCGCACAGCTTGGACAGTAAACGAGGAGTCATAGAAAGAAGTAGTGTGTACTGAGGTAAGGAGGACTAAGTTTTCTGATGATCTTAGAGAAAGGGAGTGAGAGGAATGAAGAAACTAGAATCGATCCTTGAGATAGAGGGGAGTAAAGGGGTTGAAGAGTATGTTGTAGAGAAGAAAGAGAATGTGAGTATTCCGGCGAAGGCGAATAGGGAGCCACTTGAGCTTTGTACGAAATTCCGAGACATGGTCGTATTTCCGGAGGCTGAAAATAAACCTTACAGAGAAGTTTTCAAGACGCTCAAGCTTGTTCAGCTGCTCTGCTCTGTAAGATCTAAGTAGCTGGCATCGGCATAATCAAGAATGGGAAGTAGGAGAGTTTGCGCAAGCGCAGCTTTAGTCGCAGTGGGTAAAAAGTTACGTAATCTATTCAGAGAAGCTGCAGAATCAAACATTTTCCGGCTAACCGATTGCAGTTGTGAACCCCAGGATAAACATCTATCAATAATCACCCCAAGGTTTTTCACCTCATCGCTAAATGGTACAGTAACCCCACCAAAAACTATTCGTGGGAGTGTTGAAACATAGATTTTACTGAACGTTCTGAAGCTTCCTATAACGATGGCCTGAGTTTTAATAGGATTTACTGTAAGACCATATGAACTGCTCCAGTTTGCTATGCGACACAAATCAGAGTTGGTGTTATCAATAGTCTCAGATAAGTTGTTAGGTGAGGCCTGAGAGTATATTTGGAGATCGTCTGCATAGAGATGATAGTAAGAAGTGAGAAAAAAGATATAGAATTAATAAAAATAGCAAAAAGAAGAGGAGAAAGTACGCCACCCTGAGGAACACCGACACTTCCGACACACAAGAAGAAAAAAAAACTTCAAACCGGATACGGTGCCGACGTCCGTACAAATAATTATGGAATCAGTTAATAACTGATGGAGATACGTTAATAGAGCGTAACAATGCTAGGAGGATATTAAAATCAACAGAGTTGAATGCATTGCTAAAATCGAGCAAGGTAAGAACAGTGAGCTTTCTATTTTCCATACCCAGCCTTATATCATCAGCGACTTTAATAAGTGCAGAAACTGTGCTGTGGCCGTGATGGAAACCAGACTGCTGGGGATTTAGATGATTATTACGAATGAGGAAAGTACTGAGTTGGTTATGGACAAGACGTTCAAGGACTTTAGACAAGAAAGGAAGAATTGAAATAGGACGGTATTCGGAAAAGGATTTAGGGTTGGACTTCTTGGGTAATGGAATAATTTGGGCTTCTTCCCAGCAAGGTGGTACAGCACCACTCAAAACAGAACTGTTCAAAAGATGGCATATAATTGCTAGAATTTCATCCAAAATAATAACAATCATATTTCAGCTGATGCTGTCTCCACCTACGGCATTCGACGATATGGACATGATGCTCTTTTTAACGTCACAAGCAGTGAATTGAGTTATAACAAAAGCTGAGTGATCGGGAGTTGGAAGAGTAGAAAGATAGTTAATAGAAGCAATTTTGTCATTCGAACTCATGTTGGACGACGAAGAAAAATGTAGGTTAAGAGAATTAATATCTAAATCATGTGGAATGGAATCTTGACGTGACTTGCCAACTGCCAATGATCGTAAGAATTTCCAAACTTTCGCCGGATCTTCATTTTGTACCGAATTATAGATATGGCGACGTTGTGCATCCCTACAAACTTCTGCTTATTATAGTAATTTGAATTACACTTAAGCTTGGATTCTTTTTGTGCATAAGCTTCTTGATATCGTCAGTTAACCAACGAGCAGGGAGGTGTTTGATTTTTATGGCACGCATAGGAGCATGAATATCATACAATTGAATTAATATAGAATTAAAAATGGTAATTTTGTCATCAATTGTGTCAGCATTGATCACCGGCATCCAGTCGATATTGCGAGCATCATGACGGAGCTTTTCTGAGTCCATGGCATCAAAGCTGCGCTGCAGAAGAATTTCAGGCTCGGCTTTAGGAGGGCGTATCTTGTATGATAAGAAAATGAGGTCATGGTAAGAGAAAGCATCAGCAGAAAATTTACCATGTTTAGCTACATGCCGTAAAGATGACACAAATATAAGGCCTAGAAGAGACGGATTACTGTTAGGGAATTTATGGGTAGCACTTAGAGGCAGAATATGCATGTTACTGGAGTTAATAATTGATTCTAAAGTAGAAGAACGGGAATCTTTTCTTAAGAGACACGTATTAAGTTACCCATAATGATGTTATGTGAGTTAGAAGGAGTAATATCTTCTAAAATCTTTTCAAAGGATGAAAAATAATTGACTCGTAGGGAAGGGCTATAGTATACTCCTAGAAGAATTTTAGTATGTGAGGGTACAACTTCAATGAAAAGATGTTTGCCAGCGTTTGTGGATGGCGGTTGTGTATACATCAGGTACTTATATTTGAAAAAATACGGAGTGTATGTTTTTTATCCTTTGATGTACCCTACTTTGTTTATTTTAGGAATAGTCGGATACAACGAACTGAAGGTCAGGAGAGAGCTTACTCTTGTTTCTTATATATTTAAGTTAATGAGAGGTAGGGCCCACAATGCGGATATTCTACAGCACATATGCTTGTGTGTCCCAGACAGATATGTTTGCCGGCGACGGATGCCAAAGTTGGTGGCAGTGCCGTGCGCGCGGACCAACCTCCTACGGGAGGCGCCTTTTACGCGTGCACTTCGCAAACTCAATGTAATTGCGGTTGAACTAGACCTATTTGGTTGTACTCTGAGTGAATTTACAAAGGTAACTTTAAGAGTTCTATGTTATACCTAAATCATAGGCTATTTTTTAGCCGACTGAAGAGGATTATTTGTCAATTGTTGCTGCACTATCGCATTAGGTGAAATCCTATAATGGTAGTTGTAAGTTTTGTAAATAAATAAATTATAATAAAGCATGAAGTACCAAGAAATCAGTACAATGAAAATAATTTAAAAAAATGCTCTAGTGTATGTAAAATAGGCTACTGAACTAGAATATAATATTTTTTTAAATTGTGTCTGTCTGTTGCGTGTGTACACCGATTGCGATGCGGTTTGACATGCGGTTGGTTTGGTTGTTTTAAAAACTGGGGTACTTGGTACGTTAATACGATGATTAGATGCTGAGCAAACGATAAAAAAACTATTTAACGGCTGAACGAATTTTGAAGAAATGTAGTATCATTGAACTTTAACGGTACTTTAGGTCCAAGAGTAACACGTATGGGCTACTTTTAATTGAAATGACCACGCGGACAAAGCCACGGACACAGCTAGTTACACTAATAAATACCAGTTCAAATACAAAGATATATTTTTACCATGTACCCATCATGTACCTAGTTAGTTTGATTTGAGCTTTCGATATTTCGGCAGCTTAAAATAATTAATTTCTTTGATGTGTAAAATACCACTTAAACCCAAGCTCAAATATTTCACAGTAGTAAGTAACACTTGCGAAATTGTACTTTGCACAGTTAAAAATATGAGAATAGAAAAAAAAATTACGACGGCGGAACACGTGAAGCTCGGGCATCGTTGCTTAAAAATTCAATATGGCTAACGTACTTACACTGCGGGATATATCACACGGAAGCAATTTGAACACCTCTCTGCCGGGCACTAAACGTTATTTATGGTAAGCATTCCTCCAGTAGATCGTCGGCATTGAGTTTTCTGGGATTTTCTGCACTAAAGGGTTGATCTCTGATTAAAATGCATTGGATACCTGCCGTTCTGTCACTGCCCTAGACTACTACTCTCTTAGTAAGATTACAACGGTATAAAGGTGGCGTAAGGTAGAACATTCGATTAGCGTAGGACCGTAAAAAGTTGCGTGCACTATACCCAGCGTAGTGTAGCTATAGGTAATTTTATAGCTGACTAGCGACCCGCCCCGGCTTCGCACGGGTAGATATATAGAAAGATAAAATTAGTAGGTAAGTACTTTATTTGGACGAATAGAACAACAACAATTTCTAACACAAAATGTTTATGTTTACAGGTTTTATACTCACGTACCATTTCCTCTATAGTATTATTCTGTTTAACGCAAGGAGGTTGAATTACGGTTACTATTTCGTGTATTATTAGCATAGATAATTTCCTATGTCAATGATTATTAGATGTTCTGTGATTTCGTTTCCATGGCAACGTTCCATGTACAAAGACCCGTATCTCCTTTTTAGTTTGTGATCTTACGTAGTATTTAAATACTCTTTGGTTTGTGATACAAAGTAATCGAGTTTTTTTGCAAAATTTAATACCTCGGGTTTCATTATTGCAATTTTCGAAGAGAACTCTAATTTTTTGAAAAATAAAATGTGGTTGGTGCTACTCGCTGATAATTTAGCTTTCTTTATGTGAAAGAATTTTTAAAATCGGGTCTGTATTTTGAGTTTATCCATTACAAACAAACAAACAATCAAATCTTTCCTGTTTATAATATTAGTGTAGATGTAGATTTAGACAAAGACCAGTGAAATAATTTGAAAACCCTCACACGTCAAACGAACTGTTTAATTATTTATGAATTAACATACAATCGATTTGCATAAACAAGTCACCCAACGGGCTTTGATATCTGAACATGACGAAAAAAAAAAATGCAGTCCAAATGCCGACTTTCAACCGACTTCAAGAGGGGGTTTTCAATGCGACCCATAGAAGTACTAGGTACTTCTATGATGCGACCCGTATGTTTTTTTTGTTTGTATGTTACGCAATATCTCCGGCAATTGTGGACCAATTTCAACATATATATTTTTGTGATAGCGTATGCCTCAGGGGTCCCATTTAAATTTCATGAAACTATTTCACCTCTAAGTGTAGAAAATTAGGGGATGACTTAATTTTATTAACTGTTACCCACTTTATGATGTGATATCTCCGTCAAATGTGAGTCGATTTTGAAGTATTTTCTATAGAATAGGATATGCTTTAAGTATGGTCCCATATATATAATTTGGTGAAGATCTGATGAAGACCTTCGGAGATACAAAGGAACTCCTCAATGGATAACAGAAAGTCAATTGCGAGCATTCGCGTGTATCAAAATAGGGATAAACTTTAAAAGAAGTAAAAACCGACTTCAAAATGAATAAAATAATCTTATATGGGAAACAGTTAAGGAAGTCGGTGCCCAATTTTCTTAAATCTAACTAAATCAACGGCACATACTTCCTTAACTGTTTCCCACATAAGATTATTTTATTCATTTTGAAGTCGGTTTGTACCTACTTTTTGAAAGTTTATTTTATTCAATTAAATTTTTATGTGGCATTGTCATTGTTATGGTTGAAGAAAACTGTTATGTGATGGTCCTACCATCCGGCCGCATTTTTGCAAGACAGCATTAAATTTGTTGTCGAACTAATGAAGACTCAACTAGACGTCACAAACTAGTCGATGGCTCGTTTAGGTACTACTAATTTATTTTTTTATTTTAAGTAATAATTCCATCATTAATTATATACTATTTAAAACGAAGTTATTATTCTCAAGAGCGTCGCAAATCCATTTATCCCGAAATATATTTACATAATCGTTAGTTTGAAACGCCCGCCGATGTCGAGCTAAGACAAGGCACGTCGGTTCGTCTATCAGAAATGTTCGCTGTCAAAGCCAACTTCAGGCAAATCTTTAAAATAAGCCGTAATTAATGTGAAATTAATTTTAGTTAGGGATGCTGACCGTATTCGGCTAATATTCGGCATGTCCGTCCAAATTATCTATACTAATTTCACTCATTCGGCAGTTTTATTAAAATGAAAGAAAAAATGAATAATGTATTCTTCATATTCATTTCACTGCATCACTTCATGCATGTGCTGCGCGGCGTACCTGTTTGTCTCAGACAAAAAATGATCAAAGAAAAATATATGTAGCTTAAATATCCGTCAAGCTGTGTCTGACCAATGATAAAAACACTTAAATTAAACTAACGTAAAATAAAGAGATATGGCCAACAGTCCTTATCTACCTATTTTACTTCCTACCCAATATAAAAAACCTATTTAGAAGAGAGAAGGTTTAGGTAAGAGAGTTTTTATTATTGCTATTTTACATTAGCTCAATTTTGATAAGGTGTATTTTTTCTTCTCTTTATCATCGGTCTTCGGCGGAAGAAAGCTACATATTTTTTCTTTGACAATTTTTATTATGGATTTCTGCAAAGTAGCCTGAGTCTATCAACTACTACTACTACTACTACTACTTGATCCTACATTTTATTAAATTATGTATGGTGCAGATATTTTAATCTGTGAGATAGATAGATAGATAGATAGATAAACGCTTTAATGCACACCAAATAAATCATTCACAAGAATAAACATTTAACTTAAATAGAGTACAATGGGCGGTCTTATCGCTTTGTAATATGTTGTAAGTTTTATTTATGACTTTAGTCGTCCCTGATGTCACAAAATAATTCCGACAGAAAATCAGTGCCACTCCCATGACCAAGTTCGTTAAGTCGGGGCCTATTCGGGCTACACACAGCATCTTCTGAAATTCACCCTCCAAAACCTAAAGTCGAATCACTATGCAGCGCTACTTTAGTGCTATGGATCGTGAGACATTTTTTGATGATGTCAGAAGGGTTGACTGGAGTTCCATAAATAGCGCAACGTCAGTGAATGACGTTATTTGAATTTAGAATTGTCTATGTTAATTCTAAATTCAAATAACCTGTCATTCCTAGATTGTCATTGGATTAGCAAAAACTGAAATTTTACGAAAGAATGTTTTTAAAAGCGCGTAAATAAGTTGATTATAACTCTGTGAATAATAAATAATTTCCTGTTTTTTTTTGTATATATTGTAAAGTTGTTATAAAAATCGAGAGAATACTGAGTAACCAAGAGCAAGATCTTCAAACCACTTCAGCTGCCAGCCTATTACTTGCTTT
Source organism: Alsophila aescularia (assembly GCA_946251855.1). Classification (NCBI taxonomy): domain Eukaryota; kingdom Metazoa; phylum Arthropoda; class Insecta; order Lepidoptera; family Geometridae; genus Alsophila; species Alsophila aescularia. The sequence continues at coordinate 52,217,874 of OX276378.1, forward strand.
GAGAGAGAATCTACAATCCAAATGTTAAAGGATGGCTCGCACTACAAAGTTTCTTCTACACCTGTTACTTAATATTGTGAGCTAGGAGTCCCTTTGAGCTGGTAAACACCCTCGGCCACAGGAAAATATAAAAGTGGACGGTATTAAATGCATTACTAAAATCTAGCAATGTCACTAGGCCGTTGTCTATACCAAGACGAACATCATCAGTAATCTTAACAAGCGTAGTCACAGTGCTGTGCCCGAGAAAGAAACTAGACTGGAATGGAGAAGATTTTGGCAGGTAAGGAAATGGCTAATTTGTCGATGGACAAGACGCTCAAGAATCTTGGATAAAAATGGAAGGATGGAAATGGGACGATACTCTGAAAATTACGTCGGGTTGGATTTCTTGGGTAAAGGTAAGTATCTATGCGTCTATCCAGATGGCAGGAAATCTACCATTGAAAATAGAACTATTAAAAAGGAAACAGAAGACAAGTAAGATAATATCAATGATGGGTACAACCATGTTCCGACTAATACTATCACTACCGACAGCGTTGGAAGAGATAGACAGTACGGCCTTCATTCGGTGAATCAACTTAAGATGAAAAGGTAATCTAATCTAGTTAACATAAGAAGCATATTTTTATTTTTGTTGTAAATACAGATTTTCTTACTCATAACTTTACTCATAAAACGTTTTAAATACAAATAAGTGCATTAATACTTAAAACCTCTGAACATCTACCTAGTTAAATGTATCTGAAGAATGAAGCGACGAAATATAATAATATAAGATCAAACGAACTTCTTGAAGTGAAGTTCGATCATTATTATATGAGTCAGTTCATTCGAAGATACAAAGTTCCCTCCCATCCATACCCAAAGTAAAAAAGTTCTAATTCTCTAAACATGAATGAAGTGACACTGGTGGACCAGAGAGGAGGCAATGGCGATACAAGAAAAAAAAAGTGTCGATTAAAAATCGATTTTCTGAACGTGCGAATAATGCCTTGTAGGCTAAAGGGACTACCTAGTTAAATATATCTTCGAATGAAGCGACTCATGTAACAATGATCGAACTTCACTTCAAGAAGTTCGTTTGATCTAATATGTTATTTATAATTGTAAATGATGATAAAAATATATTCGCTACATAGTTTCTTGCTGGTTATTCTATGTAGTGTATTCCGAATCCGAATCTAAAATATATAACAATTAAATTTCTTTGTTTCTATGAATACTCCTTAGGTTATACTATTCTATTCAGTATATTTTAGATAGGTACTTAACTTCTGTGTAAATTTCAAGCTTTTATGAGATATCAACTTGCTTGTATATTGTTAGGTTTCGAATTAGTTTCACTTGCTATATGGTTAAAAGGTAAATAAATAGCAACACCATAGCGTTAAAACTTTCTTTAATATGCTAAAAATTAGCCTAACCGTAGGCTTGTCAAACCTATCCTAACCTAAGGATAACATAACCAAACCTAGTTTTGATTTATATACAGTAATAATGATCCTAAGATAACTTTATATATAAATCAACTTATGTTCCTAAATGTATCACGCTCGAGATGGTTTTTAGCTATAAAACGGTGGGTGTAGAGTCGGTTTATATCCATTTTTAATTTGCGCTTGTTATTTTTGTTTGTGGTGTGTACAATAAATAATTTATTTATCTATCTATCTATGTAAAGTCTGTATTTATTTTATGTTAGTTCTGCCGACAATTTCCTAATCATTGGCAAAAATCATCTATTCGGAGTAACCACTATCACCTCCTTTCTAATATAGGTAGCACTAGGTACATATAAAGTGAACCAATTTGAATAAATTTAGTATAATTATGAGAATTCTTGACTTAAAAGGGCTTTTCACATTAAAAGAACTCGAGAACAGTCCTTTATTTTGATTTGTCCCTTTGTTCACATAAATTAAATGCCATTTGTATAGATGACTATCTTAGGGCAAGGATAAAGGGATTCAGAATTATGGCTAACTCGTTTCTGATATTACAGTACTGTAATTAAGACGTTCTGAAGGATTTTATAAAAGGCATTTTTAAAATATAGTGACCACTACATAATTTCTATGTGAGATTATTTAATACATTATTATACTGCGAGCTCTTGCCAAAGTAATACATGAATACTTCCACAAGTTTGGATGATTTTCAAATCACTTGAAAAATCTAAATTATTGCAAAACTGGTAACTGACTTTTTGTGGTTTCCGTTCCCAAACTAAAGAGTTGATACCATACGTTGATTACGGAGTCTTATTACTAAGCCTACGCCATCTGTCAGTCTGTCTGTCTGTCTATCTGACGTGCCTTTAGAGTTGAATCTTATGAACCGTAACAGGTAGTTACGGTCCATAAGAATAAAATATGGTGGATATTCTAAAAATAATAAAAAACCGATATGTTAAAAAATAAGGGTTGTTTAGAGGAACGTTTTATTTTAAAGTTTTTTATTTTTGTTTTCTCATAAAAATGACATACAATCGTCTAACTTGGTTTGATTAAGCACACTATAAAGAGTTGATACCATAGGTTGATATGGAGTCTTATTACTAAGCCTGCGCCATCTGTTAGTCTGTCTGACGTGCCTTTAGAGTTGTATCTTATGACCCATAACAGGTAGCTATTTTCACAGAATAAAATATAGCGGATAATCTAAGAAATAAGTAAAAAAATAAAGGGTTTAGAGGAACGTGTTTTATTGTAGGGTTTCTTTATTTTTGTTTTCTCATAAAAAGGGCATACAAGCGTCTAACTTGGTTTGATTAAGCAAACTCTAAAGAAAAACAACCAATAATAAAAACCGACTAAGTGTGTTTATTATCTAACCGTTTCGGATATTGTTAGTAAAGAGATTACCAAGAAAAATATCTAGATTGTCGTCTATTGAATAGATTCGTCTTATCTAGTCTAGATTTATTGATAAATGTAATATTCCTAATGCACCGACTTGACATGGCAATATCATGATTAAAGCTTTTCCACAATGGAAGTTGCTCGATCCACAATTGCTTTAGAAACATTGACTTGCAGGAAATATGTGCTTGAGGTTTGGTGGTATATAGACGTCCATTTTGTATTGGATATGCTGCATTGAGGTCGTCGATAATAAGGAAAAAATATAATGCAGGTTTTTTTGGCAGGCCTACAAAAAAACGTGGCAATGGCATCTACGCAAATGTATATAGGTATCCAGTTTTTAGAGTCTCGTATTCAACAAACCTTTATATTCTATCCGTGTCTGTCGGTCTGTCTTTCTGTCCGTCTGTATGTCACAGCCATTTTATTCAGACAATATTTACACTACAAAGTTGATTTATAACCATAGTTGATTAAAAAAACACGACAAGTTTATTTTATGGTGGCTTCCATACAATAAAGTGAAGAAGAAAATAAAAATTGTTTTGTTCTCATCGAGTGTAGTCTCGTGGAATAGGTATTTAAAAATTTAATAAGATTTCTTTGACAGTTTTTTCTGCTAGGTTCTGTTTACAAAATATCTCGTTCTGAAGTGTCATTTTTGCTTGAATAGCATGTTCCAAAACAGTTTCCAAAAATTTGATAAATCTAGTGCAATAGCGCTTAATACAAATTTACTAACAAAATGATCACGACTACTGAAGAGTTTCTAGTTTACGAGCTATAGCCGACCAAGATAACAAGCGACTCGCGATAAATTCCATAGTGAGACAAAACTCCAATCGTAAAAACTACTTTGTCGGTGTATAACTTAAAAACTACTGGACTCTCCAGTAGTTTTTAAGTAATGCGTCAGTAAAACGTTTTAAGTATCAGTTCAAGGACCCGTCTCACGACACAGTCGTCCCAATGAAAAGAAAAACAGAATTGAAAAAAAAAACTGTTTTGTATCATGTTCCGTTTAAGTCTGAATTTCTTTACTACCTCGTTCTCATTACCTTAAAACACAAATGACATTTATGATTACACAATCAACAATAGAATACAATTATTTTAAAACTGACTGTACCCGCGGCTTCGTATGTGTGGTTATTTCTCTAGGTTAAAAGTACTATATGTACTATCCCAAGGCCTAAAATACCAATATACTAACATTTGATCAAAATTCCCTCAGCCGTCAAAAAGTTTTTATCGATTGCTTGGCTTTTACTAATCGGTTTGAGATACCAAGTACACCTGTTCTTAAGTTTAGCCCCAAGCTATCCAACATCCAACAATGAAAACTGCATCGCAAATAGTCCAGTAGTTTTTAAGTGTTTTAACATACATACAAACAGACAAACACGATTGTTAAGAATGTTATATTCTTGTGCAGTAGCTTATTTTAAGTACCTACATTAGATCTTTTCTTTTAAATTATCTTTTTTTTACTGACTTGTTCGTACTTATTGCTTCATCATAAGTATAGATAGATAGATAGATAACTTCAAATTTAACATAACTTTGGACCCCTATCCTGCAGGAACCCTTTATTTTTCGAGGTAAAAAGTATCCTCTATTTTAACACATTATATGACTATGACTGTGCCAAGTTGCATCAAAATCCGTCCTGTGTCCGTCAGCCTGATACATGTTCTTTAAAAAAAAAAAACAACCCCTATCCTGCGGGAACCCTTTAACTTTTCAGGATAAAAAGTATCCAATGTCATACTTCGTAGTATAGAACTCAAATCATACCATATTTCATTTGAATTCATTCAGTAGTTTCGGCATGATGCACGGTCTACATGCAGACAGACATACAGACAAAAATGAAAAAAATGCAGGTTTGGCTCAAGTATCAAATATAGAGTACCCTCCAAAAAATTATATTGATAACTCAAACTTAAAATAACTTTGGACCCCTATCCTGCAGAACCCTTTAATTTTACGGGATAAAAAGTACCCATGTCCCACCTTGTAGTATGAACTCATATCATACCAAAATTTATTTGAATTCATTTAGTAGTTTCGGCGTGATGCGTGGCCAAGATACAGACAGAAAGACAGACAAAAATGTAAAATAAATACAGTTTTGACTTTAGTATCGAATACAGACTAACCTCCAAAAAAAGTTTCAAAATATCTTCAATGTACATAATTTGAATTGTTACAGTTTTATTATAAGTTATCTATACTTATAATATATAACTCTTCAACAGTCAACAACACAGACACGAAATTTTGTATGCGCGTATAATTGTGATACGCCGTTTTAATTATCTAAAAGCTTGTTTCTATAAAAAAAAACATAACTTTATTTCTTTGATCGTCATACTTGTAGCACAGTACAAGCATATGTGTAATAAATCCTAATAGTGAGTCAACTCGGCCGCTTGACAAAGCAACGATGAGGTGCGGTGTGAAGGAGAGCGGAGTCCCCCTCCTGCCCGCGACGCCTGCGGGGCGTACCAGCAGGCATCTATTGAAAATCGGTACAGCGTATTAGGTGAGTCAGGTACACGAAATCGCTCGCACGTGTTTGCCAAAGTACATAATATATCGTATCTGTAGAGAATTGCGATTTTATAAATTTCTAAAGGACGAGGAAATGTGAGAACTTACCTAAATGAAATGGTTTGTTATAATTATCTACAACATTAGGTAGCTATTATAATTGATGTACCTACTTAGGTTCTTAGCAATAATTATGTAGGTACTCGTAGGTCCTACCTACCTAGGGGGGAGGATTGTAGCTCCCAAACGGATGGACCGATTTTGATGGGATTTTATGTTTGAAAATTGATGTGATTGAAATGTTTTATACCTATAATAATAACAAAAACATGTGCTTATTCTGTCCTACTATCTCATATTTTAAATGCAAAACTTTAGATGTTCCTTTGTTATGCAATCACGGTGAATCAGACGAAGCCACGGAGTGCAGCTAGTAAATATAGAAAAATATATTATTAAATATATAAACTTTGACATAACTTAATATTATTTTTATATTTTTGTGCCAACCCTAACATATTTTTAGCTACTAGTCGCTTGTCGGCATTTTGGACTGTGACAAAGGAGTTGACTCACTATTAGGATTTATTACACACTAGCTTACCTGCCCGCGACTTCGTCCACGCGGACTACAGTTTATCGCGAAAAAAGCATCCTACTTGCGTTCTTCTAGGATATTAACCTGTGGACGAATGCGTTTTTGGAGTTTTTGGGGTATTTTTTAAATAACGTATGATTAAAAGATTTGCCATACACAAAATCTGTATTTGCGGAAGGTAAATGAACCAAAAAATAGATTTTTTTTTTTTTTTTTTATTTATTATTACTTACATGGTTTATATCAGAACAGGATATCAACCTAGGGTGGCGGCGGAAGAATGTTTTATACTTAACGTCAACGGCAACAGTCATAAACCGAGCTAGATGGTCCACTGTTCACCCACCAACCCGCAGTGGACAAGCGTGGTGGGTTATTTTGTCCATTCCTCCCCATGATGAAAACGTACAATAATGACATACCCCTAGTGCCCGGCAGCTACAGTGGCCCTGCCGATGGCGCTGACGGTAGGCAGACAAGCCCTAGAGCGGGGGGTTTGGTGAATCTCCGGGCGGGATCAGCCCAACGTCTGACAACCCAAGTGATGAATAAACTGGACTCCGATAATTCTCTTAACATACTAACTTATAACGTTGCGTACGTTATAAGTTAGTATGTTAAGAGAAAAAGACCGATTGATTGAACTGGAAAACGCTCTCACTTACGTCAATTGGGACATAATAGGACTATGCGAAGTGCGACGACAGTGAGAAAATACCATAGAAAGAGATAACTGCATCTTCTATCATAATGGGTTAAACAATACGCTAAACGGGGTGGGTTTCTTAGTAGCCAAGAAATGGGAAAACAATATCTCAGAGTTTATCTCGTATTCCGATAGAATTGCCATTCTCTAATTTAACATAACAAACACAAAAAAGATCACAGTCATCCAAATCTACGCCCAACGTCATCACACCCAGACGACGAAATAGAAGAGTTCTATGACCTTTTAAATAAAGCCTGTGATGAACATCGCAGCAATTGGAACTTAGTGCTTGGGGATTATAACGCCAAAGTCGGCGAAAAGCAGACGAAAGACTGCTACCAAGTATTGGGACTTCACGGTTTAGGTGTACGCAATGACCGCGGCACCAGACTCATACATTTTGCTTTTAGTCAAAACTTGTACATAAGCAACAGCTTCTATCCCACAAAAACAGAAAGGAGATGGACGTGGATTTATCTCCAGACGGCAGAACTAAAAATGAAATAGAATATATCCTAACATCAGACCAAACCATTATAAAAAACATTCAAGCCCTAAACAAATTTAGATTCAGTTCGGACCATAGGCCATTACGTGCCAAAGTAACATTCGACATTAAACTTCAGCGTAAAAAAGTAAGAAGTAAAGAAGAAGAGACCTACTTTCTTTGTGATGCAATCAAATTAGCATAATTATGTGAAATCGAGGGTTACGGTTGTGACATCTTCACCTACAAAGTTAATATTTTAGTAAAATATATATTCTTAAAGGTTTTATAAAAACAAAACAAAATGGCGGTTAGAGCTTCATAACATGTTGCTATGGAAGACTGATTTTAATGCGGTTTTCATAGTTGGGTTGTGGCCGGTGGTCCCCCGAGGTTGTCTACCAGCTCAAAGGGACTCCAAGCACACAATAGTATTTAGTAGGTACAGAGAAAACTTCGCGGTGTGAGTCATCCTTCTAGCTCTGGATAGTATATTTTCCTCTCATAGAGGTCAATAGGCTCACAGCTGAAGTAGCTTGAAGATCTTGCTCTCGGTTACAAAGTCTTTCCTCGATTTAATATCTTTACTAAAATTCTAAAACAAATTTACAATAGACACATAATTGTTCAAGAAATTATTTATTATCTAGTATTGACACAGAGTTTTTGTTTCCAACAATACGGATCAACACGTATGAAATTATTATCAAATATTTAAAGATATAATCAACTTATTTACGCATTTTTTAACCATCGAGATCAGCCAATGCTTCAATGACAATATAGAAATTACAAGTTATTTGAATTTGGAATTAATACAGACAAACTATCAAATGAGTTATGATTATGATGAAAGAGGTTTGACATCGTCACAGGGTATCTTATCAAACTGAAAACTAAACTTGAGGTTTAAAAAAAAAAAACGGTTTAGTATTTTTTGAGTTTATCCATTACTAATATTAGTGTAGATATAGATAACAATTTTTATGGGCCTTATAAATAAACTTGTTTAAGAATAAGACTTCATTTAAGTATTTCTTTACGTGTTTTTATATCAAAATACAACCAAGAGCTCCATGTAAGATTCGATGTAAGCGAAACTAAATACAAACTTCATTTGACTAACGGGAATTCCAGCAGGGACAAAAATATAAGCACATAATACGGCCTCTACACTAGTAGGCATGTTTAAATAGAAAATAACTATTCGTCAACAAAGTCTGTAAAACTAATACACTCCCAGGGGTGCCGTTTGTGGAGGTCTTAATAACTCCCTCCCTAGCCCAGTTGCTCGGTAAATTGATTTATTTTCATTTAATTATAATCGTGATTTAGTTTGTTATAGTTTCAACTACAAACATAAGCTGATGTACCTAAATTTTGTGGATAATTGAGTTTATAGCCTTTTAGTATCATTAGGCCTTGTTATTTTACTTGGTTTGCTGGAGTTTTTATAATTTCACTACCAAGTTAATATGTAAGTAAAAATGAAAGAAAACTAAAGAAAGTACGTTTAACTTGCATAAACATACATAATAACATAAATAAGAATTACACACACTTCTATAAAATAAACATCAAGAATGAAGGGAAACAAGTAGGTATAACTAAATAATATACTTTATAATTAAAATTACTGTGTTGTGTACGGAGTAAGATGCAGTTAGTTGTCTATGGTTGTTGTGCACAAAAGGAGCAATAAATGTAGCGAATAGGTACAAAGTCTCGCAGTGCTGGTTTTCAACTTGTTCCTTTGTAACGCATTATGGAGTAATCGATAAAAATTGACCGTAAAGAGAAAAAAAAACTTTCTGCTAATGTTTAATACCATGCATAGCTTTGTAACTCAGTAATATCTTTTTACCCGACTGCAGAGAGTTATGTTTTTGGGCTGTTTGTATATGGGTATGTTTGTATATTCCTTTGGCGAGTCTTCCAGCCTAAATGAAAAGAAGGATTTTGATAAATGAGGTATCAATGGATTTGTCACGAGAGTGACATGGGATATTATGAAGTGATAAGAAATCTAATATGGCGGCACCTGCCTTATATAATTTCCGCCGGAACAAAAATTTACCTAAATCTATCATCGAGTGAGGCATTAATATGAAGGTCTTTAAAAGACTATTCCAAAAATATGTAATTCTTTAAGTTGTCTTGACCCTATTTAAATTTTAGACCGACCTCACGACGAAAATATCCTACCTTTAGCTGAACTAATTCGTTTGCGGAGAAACTAAAAGGTATAAAATAAATTATATTTTTTATAAAATAAAATGAAAACCCCGACTGCGAACAAAAATAAAAAGAGGCATACAAGCTCTCATGATTTGAGGTATAAAATGCAGTTGCAGGCATCATGTATTTCATTTCTCCATTGTCTGGATCAGCTAGAACCTGGCGATCAACCCTTCTTGCATCCTATATATCAAAATCATTAATCTCAATCTTGCCTCATTTATTTTTTGTTCGCAGTCGGGTTGTTTTTATTAAATGCTAATCACGGTCGTCATATCCAAAATGTATTCAAATGTACAAACCGTACAAGAAACACACGATATTCCTCTACAAATAAACAGTTCATAATTATTTTGTCGATTCCACCAATCAGCCTTCAAAAAAAAGAATCGCTCTATATGTTGTCAAGCAGCTCATCAGAGCCCGATGGCGCCATCGGAATACCAAGTGGTGCCGTGCAGACGTCAACCCCACATAAAATTAAATTTATAATCAACCGGCTCCCCTCAAACGAAATTAAATTATACCTGCCAACGGTAACTTCGAAAACATTTACATTCAGTTGAAAAAGGTAATTCATGATAGGCCGGGAGCAACGGTTGTATTTTATTTCGGCAGGTATTTGATTCTATAGCCACAAAAATGACTTATTTATTGACAATTTTATGACTGTTTTCATGTGTTTAAATTTTGATGGTCAGATATTTGTGTTTATTTGGTACTTCTTACCTGATGATAATTGGTGATGCGGTTCAAGATGTAATGCGCTTTGGAAGAACGGCAGTAGAGTAAATACTGTTAGCATTCACTCCCGAACGACTATAATGTAACTGATCATTTTAGCGTACAATTATTATAGTTCAGCGATATTTCAGTTTCATTTTGTATTCTCAGCTCATAATGTCCGCTTCTCAAAATGTCCTTTGCTGAAGAAGAATTATTTTATTTAGAAAAGCTTTGTAATTTTTTATATTCACTGTATCTTTCAGTAGTAGGTATAATTCTTGAAAAATTACTTGTAGGTAACCTAAATTAATAAAGGTAGAAATAGTCTTGTGTTCTTTACGCCTGAATTATTTTTTCTTCTATAATTATCATTTTAGCAAAGCACAATATATGAATTGCAATAAATTATAGAAATTGGCAGCCACGCTTCCGTTGCCCTTCAACTAATTCTGTGGAAAAAGGTAATTCATGAGCTTCATTTCACCGGTTCAAAGGGAGCAGAGTCACTTTTCAGATGCATTAGAAAAGCTGACTACAGGGGGTTCGAGACGTAGTTAATTATATAGGGGGTGCGTTCGACGGAGGTGGCGATATAGAAGACAAATGTACTTTTAGAAAATTAAAGGTTAAAAATGTTGTCTATGGATCCGTCTAAGATCTTAAAAGGGTCTAAAACTAATAGAAATACTACGTAAGATTTAAAAAATATATGAGAGATGGAATTTAAAAATATTTTCGGTATTATCTCGTTTAATTATCTAAGTATAAGCGGTAGCGATATATTGAAACTTTTAATTTGTTTGGCTCTGTACGTTGTTAGTTTGTCGTATGGGTTGATGCTGGACTCAGTGTACATACATTTAAAAAATGCATTGAATGTAGAACATCATATTATAACGTTTTTTAAGAACTATACGCGACTATTGTTACATTTTGTTTGTTTGTTGTATGAAGTAGTGCTGGCCTCTGGTGTCAGAGTTTGTCAGGCCGCCCGAGGGCCTCTGACGTACTTTAACGACTGCTATTAATCAATAACAACCGGAGCAACAGCTTAACGTGCCCTCCGAACCACGGAGCGATGGAAAACCGTACATGAATATACAAATAATTGGTACGGAGCCTAGGACCGAACCCGTTATAGTTGGATTCCAAGTTGATAAACTGCTGATAAGATATGTTTGCAGCTGATAAGCCACTATCGCTGTTATTTGTATGTACCATGATAAATAAATACCAAATATACCTTACAGCACAACTGTAACCATGTAACTGCGGTACATAAAAACAGTTTTCATCTCATCTGTTCGAAAAATACTGATTGGTGCTGGAAAAGTGGCAGCGTTGTCTTTTCTGTTCAAGACTTTCAGAGAGAGGGCAGTAATGAGTTTTAAATTTGGAATATGGATTTGGTCATTGGGTCACCTGGCGCGCTGTCTGTATTCAAAATAAATAATAGTTTAAAAAAACTAAAAAATAAGCTTTATGTAGAAAAACAAACTAAAAAATAGAAAATAAATTTTAATAGTGTAAATAAGAAAAAATGTTTTATATAAAAAAAAACGTGGTGTGCATGGGCCAATAGTTATAAATATTTCATTGACAGATATGAGAAGAAGGATTATCATTTCGATAATATCTTAAAAAGCACCCCACGCTTTTTTTATATATATATTTTTTTCTTATTTACACTAATTTTTTTTAATATTTTTTAGTTTGGTTTTCTATATTATAAAGCGTGTTTTTTAGTTTTTTTAAACTATTATTTATTTTCTACTTTTTAGTTTGGTTTATTTATAAGAGCGTTTTTTTTCTTCAAATTATTGCATTGTCATCGGTCTTTGACAGGTGTGCAAAATTTGAATGAAATCTGACCGTTTAAAGTGGGTCAAAATAGCGTCCAAAGGAGTCGGTTACAAACAAACAAACATACAAGTGAAGCTAATATAAAGCGTATAAAAAGAATCATGTGAATGTACGGAGAGGCGGAAAAAAGGAAAAGCGCGTGAATGACGATATCATCGTCACGGAGACAAGGAATATTGACAGCGCAAAAACTAAATAAATTCACGAAAATGAGTTCATCAAGTTCAAGCAGCGAAAGTATTACATTACTTACACCTGAAAATATAAGAAACTACGCAATAAATGTGATACAGAATCAGTAACAACTTAATACTGGTAAAAATATTTTAAAGCTTATAACAATTTTATCAAGTGGGTAAATGAAAAATGAGCGAAGTCGTTTTCGGAAACTATAACTATTTTCAAGAATTACCCAAATGTAAGTAATATATGAGTTATAAAAGCGCCTTTTATTTATTATAAAAGTAATATCACTCGGATGCATTTTTTTTCTTTGGCGACGTATTTTTAATCCCTCGCTACGTTCACGATTCTACTTAATTCTGAGTGAAGCGAGGGATTCTACTCTAGAATCCTTCACTCCACTCTAGATTCAAAATAGCGCCTTCGCCGACAAAATATTATTTTGCTCCCTTGTCATACATACTATTTTGACGTACCTATTATACGCAGTTGCTGTTTTAGACTAAAACCAAGTACTTATAGTTAAAAAGGATTTTCCGCAATTTGGACTCATTTTACATAGTAATCAAATCTAAAAAAGGCTAAAAAGCTTCAAAACATAATTTCACACTTGAACACCGATTTGCGTTTCAGCCGGCAGAGTAATTGCTCACAGCGATAGGTGCCAGGAAAGTTTCTGATAACAGTGACGTGAAACCGCCCGAGTAAATACTTAGATAGTTTCTCTACAATAATAAATCACTAACTTTCGAGTTGCTCCGATTTTGCTACACTCAAATGGCATTAAGTTTTGTTTGTTGGAGGTGTTTTATTAGATGTATTGTTTTCATGGACCGATCGAAGGGATATCACCAAATCAACTTGGATAAATTAGCGTTTGCTCGTGCATCCATAATTTTAAAGTTTCCTGACCTATATCAATGCTCATCCATTTATTTACTAGGTATTCGTTCAGCACGCATGCGACGCTAAATAAAGCGAGTGCTTGCAGATTCTAGAAATGGATCTTTTATGGTCTTATTTTTGGGAAAACAAGCAAAGCGTGGTTTTGTTTTCGATTGTACAAAAAGTTGGGATGTTGACAAAGTGAGTCGAAATTTAACCACTCTGAAATCGTAAAATTTTTAATGTTCAGAAAAACTTGCGCTCCCGGTATTTGTAGTTAGAAGTCAGCATGATGCTCATAAACGTATACTTAATATCAAAAGTCTATGACACGCATTCGGGAACATGTGAACTGTCCTAAGTCGGGGCGTCTCTAAGGTGCGAAAGTTGGCTCAATTTTTTGCAATCGTAATCGGTCCGTCGATTTACTCATGTCAACTACTTTGAAAAATAAATGAGTCTTTTTTCTATCTATACTCTATATCTATCTATCTATCTATCTATACTTAAAATAAAGCAGTAAGTAACAAAAAGTCTGTAAGTACAATGAAGATAATGAAAAAAGCAGTCTAGGTTGCTTAAAATGAGCTAAAGAACAAAAATTTTTTTTGAAATCGTGTTTGTCTGTCTGTTCATGCATGACGTAAAAACTACTGTACCGATTGCGTTTTAGTAAAAAAATGTTTACTAAGAGAATATACGTTTTTATAACAAATTGATTGGTCAAAAATAATTGCATTTTAATATTTTCTATGCAGATTATGTAGTAGGGTTACCATACAATGACATGTCTCTTATTTATTTACGTATGCCTAGTTTAAACAATGTTTTTTGTTTTTCTTATTTACTGTTTTTTTGTTGATATTTCACCTTTTTACCGTTTTTGTTTTTCATCGCTAGCTTGTCGCTTCTATTTTTCTATATGAAAGCTGATCTGCAAATATAGAGTCCTCAGTGGTCCTAATTTAATATATACAATAACTAGCTTAAAATCTAAAAAACATGCCAAAAATGAACTTATGCAATAAATTAGATACTGTTGGAATGTGCTTATTAAGGCCTTCAATTTGATACCCATATAGTAAAATAGAAAGTATTTTTTCGCATTTTGAAATGGAGCCGTACTGCAGACATAAAGAGTAATAGAAATATATATGTTACCCTGGGGATGTAAGTATCCTAATGATACTCCAAACGTCTAAATCAGTTCAGGCATTTGAAAGTTATAGTGGAATAAAGAAACCTACATACATACAAACATACGTGTATCCTAAAAACATTACTCTCCTTTTTTTGGGCAGTCGTTTAGAAAATACAAACAAATAAATATTAATACAAACGCAAAACGCGATGCGGCATCAAGGCAATCGCTAAAACGCACGATTTTGGTACAGCAATCGAACGCAGTAAAGTCATCAAAATGCGATGCAGCATCAAGGCAACAATCGCTAAAACGCACGATTTTTGTACAGCAATCGAACGCAGTAAAGTTATCAAAATGCGATGCAGCATCAAGGCAATCGCTAAAACGCACGATTTTGGTACAGCAATCGAACGCAGTAAAGTCATCAAAATGCGATGCAGCATCAAGGCAATCGCTAAAACGCACGATTTTGGTACAACAATCGAACGCAGTAAAGTTGTCAAAATGCGATGCAGCATCGATGCAACGGCAAAATATTTGTACAAATCGTCGCAAAGTTGCCAGTCTTTCAGTTTTCTACAGAATACATTTCCGAGAGTGTGCGATAGAATTGCACAACTTAATTCCTCCATCTCCATTCCTGGATTTTTCATTGTGTGGTCACCCTACTCTACATACACTGTATAGAAAATATAAATATGCAATTACTTTGTCTAATCAATTTGTGATAAAAACGTACATTCTCATAGTTTTTTTTACTATACATTGAAAAGCCCAATTTTTATCTATTTCCTATTATATTCATTATACTTTGAATTGATTTACATTTTAACCCTGTATGAACTGTGACCACAATTAAATATGAATTTTACAAAATTAGTCCGAGAGTATGCTCTTATTTTACATTTACGAATTTCCATGTAACTTTACTAATATAAGCAGTGACACAATATAGATTTTATGGTGAAATTAATTATTTATACGTTTTTTATATTTTATGTGGTCTCTCAGTGAACATGGACGATATTTGTAATATCTGCACTGTTTTGATATCTTGTAAATACTTTAAAATATGTTATACTAAATGTCGGTATACAAAACTTGCCACTAAACTACTCGTATATACCTACCCAGATTTGGAAACTGCAGCGCGAGAACTAAGAGACCACACTTTAGATAACTTTCTTCACAAATTCCAAAAAAAATATTCTTTTTTTAAAAATTCTTTACAAATTCCAATATGCGTTTTACAAATGTTTCATAACTTTTACTATACAATTCAGTTACAAAACCACAAAAAACTTAGAGATCTATGTGTTCACTCAGTCCACACACACACACACACACAACCACACACACGCACACACACACACACACACACACACACACACACACACACACACATTAATATCCCAGAAAAATGAGATGCGGGCAAAGCCACTGGCACAGCTAGTATTTAATTTTAAAAAATAAGAGATACTCAGACTCCGCAGACTTTACCAACCATCATACTCTTTTAAATATCAAGATTAAAATTTTAATTAAAAGTCTTTATGCTTTAAAACGAGTCCAATTAAAACTATGTCTTCGCTCGTTGAAGAACATAAAAGAGTCGAGAGGTTGAAAAGGCTTGCGAATAATTGCTGGTGCTGTATACCTAAGTGTCTGTTTAAGAGGTTGATTGATGTAGCGGTCGAGGGTGCTGTTGATATTACATTTGATTATCGTATGTCTTATTGGTCGGCTCGTGCAGTGTTAGTTATGTTATGACACTAAAATACAAAACATGTTTTTTTATTTGTTTAATTCCTTTTAGAGACGTGTCTAGCAGGTCATTAGCTTAACAAGTACGAGCTTATTAGTTTGCAGTGCCACCCAGAGCTTTGGTTTCAAAATCTTACGCGTCACTGCACTGCGCTCGACACCCTGAGATATTGGTTTGTAAGTCTCACAGACCAGTAATTTCGCTGGAAATATTGCCCTTCAAGTGGAAACACAGAAATGTTTACATCTTACTGCTTGGCGTGTAATATCTGACAAAGGTGTGGTACTTCCCCAGGCGGACTTTTGCGTAAGAGGGCTACAACGAAAAAACCTAGTTCAATAATTAAGTTATGCTCCCATAATCACTATTTCGTAATAAGGAGGAACATTTAAGACAAGTCTTCAAGTAATTTTACAATTCGATGACTGTTGTGACGTAGCAACGACAAATGTTTCAAATAGAAACTTTTATTCCGTCCCTGAACTCCAAACCATAAATTAACACAAACACGTTCAAGTATCCACGATAAAGCGCAGTCGTAAACATCCAGAAATTCATCACCCGATTCATCCCGCCGACGTTTACGGGACACTAATAATCCGTCGCGTTCCCAATTTGTGCGAATTTTTCGTAAAGCTGAGGGACTTGACAATTTTCTCGAAACAAAAGGACTACGTCTGTTTTCGAACTGGCTTTTCATTAAGCGTCGGAGTTAGGAGTTCAAAGCCCATTTCTGTCAACTATTACAACGTTGAGTCGCGTCTACGTTGGTGGTAAGCAATAAACACGCGTGTTTTTTTTATAAATCACCGATATTTAAGATCTATAAGCCCTCTTATGAGAATCATTAATTGATAAATTTCCACTGGATGAAGATAGGTAAGTGGTAAATCTATTCGGTAATCCACTATGTAAGTACACGAAAATAATGATTTTACATTCATAATATTCAACAAAATAACATAACCTTGCTAGCATTTTTACCCGACTGCAGAGGAGGGTTATGTATTGTACTCGTATGTATGTATGTTTGTACGTTTCTTTGGCGCGTTCTACAGCCTAAATGGCTTGATGTAATTTTGCTAAATGAGATATCATTGGATTTTTCCTCACAAGAGTGCTATAGGATATAAGAAATCTGAAGAAAACTAATATGGCGGTTTATAACTCCCTTGTATTTCCGACGGAACAAAAATTACGAAAAACTATCGAGTGAGGTATCAAAATGAAGGTCTTTAAAATACCTTTCCAAAAATATATAACTCTGTTACATAAACATAACGCATTAAGAATAATAAAAAAATGACAGGCCTTACGTTACCCGAATAAGAATGTGTTTAATTGTGGTTATTGGCGAATACTCCAAACCGAACCGGTACATCGACTGACACACGTAACGTCACGGTATGTGATGTCACGTAAAATTTAACGTCTACGGTTATAAAGAAGGGTTTAAGATTCAAAGGAGGAAAGAATTAACCCCACGTGAGACTAATGGTTACCGGTTATAATGTGATACGTAGTACTTATTACAATTACAGAATTAAAAGGTTTGAGATCAACAGTTTAAGAGTCAAATCGTGTGAATGAGTATGTTTGTGACTGAAGTTCAAATTACCTAGCATATCTGATTTTAAAAGTCTATTGAGTCTACCTATCAAGGACTACCTAAGAGTTTCCCCTGCCATCCTATCAGTCCCTAAATATTACAATGGTGGTATAAAAGTAAGATCACTCAATATATATCACACAATAGTAATTTCACCAAGAATATTCTATCAGGATCGTAAACCATTGGAGCAGGAACTGGAACCAGCGTAGGGTCTAGAACTGTTTCTGAACTCAAGAGTCTGAATTTTATTAACAACAATTAAACAATATTTAAATTAGGCTGGACACTAACTTGATCATGGAGTCTGAAGAATACACCTCGTGGATATACTCACTCTCAGTTCAGTGGAAATATAAACTGGTGCTTGATGCACTTATACTCATTGCATACCAGTACGGTGAGAGATTTTCAAAGTCTATTCGATCCGTCCAGCTCCCGGGAATGTTCAGTGTGGCCTTCAGCAGCAGTCATTAATTTTGTTCGCAGACGTTTTTATTTATAATATTTTTTATTTGTACCTTCTGCAGTACCGTAATCTCCATACATTTTCATGTGTCTTTTGCAAACAAATTAAAGTTGAAGCGTTCTATTCAACTGCAAAGATTACGTCTAAAAATATATATTTTCGAATGCTACCGATTCCGAGTACCGAATGGTACCGATTATTGATTTTAAAAATAAGATCTAATTGGAGTAAAACTACCCTTTCAAAATAAAATATAGTGAGCTACCTCTCCTATGCAGCTTTTGTGGCGCTTGATCATAAAAACACATTAGGATGCGTTGGTGTTTGACATGTTGTAAAATAAAATTATCTTCGTAGAAATATATTAGTACCGCCTACTGTGGTCTTATTTTGAACGCTGTCATTGCACGTCACTAAAGTTTAGACAACGTGTAAACGCTCGTAGAAGCAAAGGGATTGTCTCCTGCAGAGCGATTGATTCAACCGTTGATTGATTCGACCTATATTATATACCTAGTAGCTTGAGTCCGCTTTCACCAATGTAAACACACCCTACAGGTTTCATTCAATCATAGCGGAATTGGCATCTTTGTTTTGAGACTTCAGCTTTCACGGACTAATTCGCGAACGGGCGATTAAATGAAATTCCTCGTTGGCCTCTGTTTAGCTTCCAAAGCGACTTAAAATTATTGGCTATGTTTTGGAACTTTGTGTGTGTTTGTTTATTAACTTTATAAATGGGAAAGGATTTCGTGTATTGTTTGGTATCAATTTAGATGAACGGGATATATCACTAACTATTAGAACTAAACTTTTACGGGTTTTCTCGGGTCTAATAAAATATCACAGTGTATACGTTGTTTTAACTGGAACTGCCATCATCATCATCAGCCTATACTTGTCCTACACTAGGCCTCTCCTAACGCACACCACTGAGTTCGGTCTTCAGGTCTCCGCAGGGCTCCGCATCCAGTTTCTACCGGCCTCCTTCCGCAGGTCTTCACTCCACCTGGCAATAGTTCGTCCTACACTCCGTTTGCCTAAACGTGGTCTCTACTCGAGAACTCGTCTATCCCTTCGGTTATCGATTCTTCCTAAGATGTGAATATCCGACTGCCACTTCAGCTTGCTTATCCTCAGAGCTATGTTATTTTGCTTAGTTTATGTACTATTATTTATTCTGTTACTTAATGTAGTACTTGTCCTAACTAAATTGTAATGTATAAAACAGAACAAACAATATTTTGCAGTTTTTTTATTCCGTTGACGTGTAGTGCCGAGTCGAGCAGGTCGCTCGCCTGATGGTAAGCGTCTCGTCTGCCCATAACTGTTGCAGTGCCACCCAGAAATGTGGTAGCGCGCTCGTCACCCGGAAACAGGTTTTTAGTCTCATTGCCCAATTTCGCTGGCAACATTGCCCTTTAAACCGAAACAGAAGAAATGTTGACACACTACTGATTGGAGGTTGAATAGCTGATAAAGTTGTAGTTCTTCCCCAGGCGGACTCTTGCGTAAGAGGCTCCCGCTACAACAATCAAATACACTACAGTTCATACAACAATCAAGTTAATATGATACTACAGGTCCTATAAAATTAGAGAATAATGCACGGGCTATCTCGAATATCTGTCAAATTCTCATTATTTGATAAGGACGTGCAGAGTATTCCCCTTTATACTAAAACGCTTAAAACAACAAAAGCACACCATAAAAAACTTGAAAACTTAGCAATGCAGGTGACGTTATCTAGAACGAAATTTTGCAGCTTGCGCCATGAAAACGTTACGTGCTCAGAAGATCTCAGTTTTATAACTATAGTTGCTTTTGTCATTTCGGACGAGTTAGTTTACAAAAGCTGGTTTAATTCCGTAAACAGTAATTGTTTTGTTCGTGGAAACAAGGCTAGTAACTTGGAACTTATAATGCCCGCGACTTCGACCCCGTGGACTACAGTTTAAAAACAAGCATCCCATGTACATCTAGGATATTATAAACCAATACAAAAGTATTGCACCAATACTCTTGATGCTTTCTGACAGACCTTATTATTATTTCGTTTCCATGGCGACCGTTCTTTACAGCGAATAATCGACATTTTCCGGTTTTCCCGTAGATACTTGCCATTTTCCAGGATAAAAAGTATCCTATGCTAGTCTCTATATTGTACAGTACCTATTTACAAAGTTCTATCAAAATCAGATCAGCCGTTTTGGCGTTAAAACTCCCCAAACAAACAAACAAACAGACAACGTTTCACTTTTATATATTGGTGTATTGGTTATTTGAGTATGATAATATGGAGATAAAGAATTGTATAGCAAAACAACGCACGGTGCGTCATAGCTGCAGGTTGTTCAAATGCTCATTGTTATTAATTGTGATGATTAATGATGATGATGATGATGATGATGATGATGATGCAGCGCTTACCAAACAGTTTAAAAGGGCTGTTCACTTGGACCATCACTTTAATATTACTATCTATATATCTATCTTGTATCTTATCTTACTTATAGCTGTAATTAACAAGAGTCGGTAAAAATAAAATAATTAAAAAAAAATGTCCTCGAGGGCTTAATAAATGAGCTACAGAACAAGAATATAACGTTTCAAAATTCTTGTCTGTTTGTCTGTATTGATATTTGTTAGCGCATCACGTGAAAACACTTGACTGATGGAAATGCAGGTTTCACTGTTGGATATAGCTAATGTTAACAAATGCGTTAAACCAATGAAAAAGAGTAACATTTGTCGAGACGTTGGTTACTTGCCATGTGAAAAATGCTTAGAGTTTTATTCCAGGAAGCAGTTGTGGAAGCATAAAAATAAATGTCAACCATCATCCGAAACATCTTCTGCTCAAATTGATGCACAAAATTTCATGACACGTAATTTTAATGTAGACAAAAAGCTAAAAAATGAAGTGTTTCCAAAAATGAGACCAGATCTCGTATCACTAGAAGCCAAAAAAGATACGTTGATTTGTGCATTTGGTGCACAATATATGCGTATTCATAGAGAAAAACATTTAATCAACGTTACCTCGCGAAAAATGAGAGAACTAGCCAAGTTGCTGATGGAATTAAAAAAACTGAAACCATCTATTAAGAATTTGACTGATTTCCTGAAACCTCAATATTATGATTTGATTGTTAAGGCGGCCAAAACAATAGCCAGTTATGATGATAAAATGGACCGTTACGGTGCTCCTACCTATGCAATGAATAGGAGATCCAGATAATTTTATTCGCACAAGCGTGAAACAATGCTGTAACATTGCAATTATGGCAGTATTGAAATCTGGCAGTTTGGTACAAACTGCTCAAATGGATGCCAATTTTTAAGACGCTAATTCATGTTATTGAGGCAAACTGGAAATTTGATGTTTCGAGCCAAGCATGCAGTGACTTATATTTAAAGAAATGGAATAAGGTAACTGTAGTTCCTCTAGCAAGCAATTCAAAAACACTCAAAGATCATCTTTGCAAAAAAGCTAAAACCGCAGGGTCCAAACTAACTCAAAATGACACACGTCGCTGCCTTAATTCGACAGTGGCATATAACCAAATGTGTCGATTTTGAGATAATGGACGCAAAATGACCTGAATTGTATTGTATTGTGAGTAAAGTTCATATTTCTATTCGCTAAATTTGCGACTTAACACCACTAAATGACGTTATCTGATTGGTGGGATTTAGACACAATGTTCATGACATCGGCGGTCAACATCGGCGCATGACCGGTTGCTTCACGTTTTTGGAACCGAACGCATCGATGTTGTCCAGAAAATAGTCATATCTCAAAATATTTCATAATAAAGTGTGCAATTTTTCTTGTATAGTGGCATATTTTGAACTGTGTCAGTTTCTAAGAAAAGATTATGTGAATCAACCTGCAGTTATTTTAAAGAAGCTTGTATTTTTTGGTTATGCGACGTTCTTCTAAAAAGTAACTACATAAACATGTTGGCGTATTTAGTGATAGTGTTATTTACAATAAACATATTGTTTTGTTATTTTATCTATACTGAAATGTGTCCCTATAATAAAAAAAATACAAAATTTATTGCAAACTGTTTGCAAAGTACGACTTTTTTCCATCAAATTTCGTAACATTTTTTCTAATAGCGCCAATATTGAATAAAAGCTAATTATTATTTATTTTTAGTTAAATCCTACTTTTTGAAAAGTTAGAACTAATTTATAGCATTTACCTGCAAGTACAATCTTAGTAAGTGTTTTCTAATTAAGTTATCCTGTTTTTTCAGTAGCGAATCGACGTACCCTCCAAATATTTCAAAACAAGCTTATTTGCTCGCGATTTCGTCCGCGCGGACTACTGTTTATCGTGAAAAAAACATCCTTTATTCTTCTAGGATATTAAAAACCAATGCAAAAGCATTGCAAAAGTAGGTATATAGCACCAATGCTCTTGATGTTTTTTGACATACTTGTTATTTCGTTTCCATGGTAACCGTTCCCTATAGCAAGTAATAAACATTTCCAGTATTTCTCCTGGAAACTTTCAATTTTCCTGTATAAAAAGTATCATTTGTTTTATTCCAGGGTATAAGCTATCTTCATTCTAAATTACACAAAAATCCGTTCAGCCGTTATCGCGTGAAAGCTCCCCAAACAAACAAACAAACAAACAACGTTGCACTTTTATGTATTGGTATGGATATAAATATAATGATACAGAATAACCGGGTTGCGGATACCCAGAAAAACGAGAAAAAACAGGTAAGTTAAGTAAGTTATCACTACATAATTACAACGTCTTTCTATCTGTCTGTCTGACTGTTTAAATAACTTGTAATATAATTAAATTGTAAGTCAGTCAACAAACTCGCGTGTGGAAAGTTTTTTCTCTAGAATCTTCAATTGATAAACGACAAACAAGGACATGACAGGAAGTCACCGTTGCCAGTTAGAAATAACAAGATCGACAATGATTTACCTGCAGACGGGCAAGATTTTTGTTCCGACAATAATGTCAGAGATCCGAACTACGAAAATATTCAGATATTCCTAAGACATCTTCCACACATCAGCGCAAATTAAAAGTTTACCAAAACCAGAGGAGCAACTTCATAAAACACAAAGTGTTGGTCGTCTCAAGTCTTTACCTACTAGGCCAAACGAAGATTTCTCCGATTTTAGAAGTGCTGAATCAGGTTCATCTAAAGAACAGATTGCTCATACCAGTATTTCGACAGAGCACACTACCGCAGGTCTCTGTATGGAATCGTTGTCTATTGAGACAGTCGAGCCAAGTACTTCAAATTTATTAGAAGAATCTCAAGAACAAAACGCAGTCGAGCCAAGTAATTCAAATTTATTAGAAGAATCTCAAGAACAAAACACAGTCGAGCTAAGTACCTACTTCAAATTTATTAGAAGAACTAGAACTAATTCACAATGAACAAATCCATTCACGGCGAGAAACTGTCTCGAAAACCATGGACCTTATTCATGAGTCCAATCAAAATTCAAAAGTTGAAACCAAAGCTCCAGTTCAAGTAGCTCATCAGATTCTAGCAGTTCCTCAAATTCTAGTAGTAGTTCAAGTAGTTACTCAGATTCTGAACCTGAAAATAGCCACGAGAGTATTGTTTCTTACCTGTTTTGAAATGAATTTGAATTAATGAATCCAAGAAACCAGATGAAGTATCTGGTGGAGACATAGCTTAAGAAAATATAAAGCCTTTTGCTGTATCGCAAGTCACACCACTAAACTTGTCGACGAGAACATTGATTCTGCGCCAAAAATAGGAAGATAACGAAAAGCGTATCCTGAAAATTAGGTAGGTATGGTGTACAAGCGAAGGGATTGCAAAATAGAGGGAAGTCATTCCGAGATTTTACACGTCATTTTATGAGAATCCCTAAAAAAAGTGTTCCTTCATTCACCTTAATCCTTGAGACTGGAATGTATGAGTGGAGAAAGAGTGTATCTCTATTATTTAGTTTAAATGCAGTTATTTGAGACTTTTGTAAAAGGATAAGGTTTATTTTATATTAAAAATAACTGGCGATTTAAGTCCAATTACGTCGTTATATGAAAAAAATGGCATGGTTAATGTAGTGATTAATATTATTATAACGAACTAACAACAAATATATCGGTGTTCATGAAAAATAATGTGTAAAATTTTGATTTAAACCTGAATGTGTCATTGTTAAAAAATAATTCAAGGCTGCACATTCGTCGTAATTCCAAGAATTTCGTTCTCTGCTAAAAATGCAAGCAACATTAAATGTCACATTGTGGTATGTGTCAGTATTTAGAATATAATTTCGATTGATGTTTTGTCCTATGTCTAAAGGGTTGTGTTTTTTTAAAGTTTTATTAGTTATTTTAAATTCAAATACCTAAGGTGTATGCCAAAAACTAAACTTTGATTACTATCCTTTATTTTTGTGTTGCTTTGGAACGATTATGTACACTACAATACAAGTTATGAGTTCCTAAACTTTTAATTTTATTTGATCCCTTCTCCTGAAAAAAGTGTGTTTTTGTTTTGTGACATTGTCAAATTAAGGCAGCGAAGTGATGTACAAGCATATAACTGTTTGCTTGAAACAATTTACTGCCACGTACTACTTTTAAATAGACGAAGACCCGGTGAACTGCAAAGGCTTTTACTAAGCACTTATCAAGAGTGTAATAATGATGATAATACCTATGAGGAATTTGACCGTGCCATCTCAAACGCTGAAAAAATGTTAATGAAAAGTTTTAAGCGTATTGTTATAAGAGGAAAAAGAGGTCGAGGTGTTTCAGTTTTATGCACTGATGACGTCCAAAGTGATATTGATTTATTGGTGACTGTCAGACATACATATATACCTGCAGAAAACAACTACTTATTCGCGAAGCCTGGGTGTGAAACTTCACTATGTGGGTACAAAGTGTTGGAGAAATATGCTAAATCTTGTGGTGCCAAGAACCCCAAAGCAATAACGGCGACAAAACTCCGCAAGAATTTAGCCACACTTACACAAATGCAAAATTTAAAAGATTCGGATATTGAGCAACTTGCAAATTTTATGGGTCACACGCAATCGGTACATAGGCAAAATTACAGATTACCCGATGACGTTTACCAGACCGCTAAAATATCAAAACTGCTATTATTAATGGAAAGTGGTAATGCTGATGTTCACAAAGGTAAAGCTTTGGATGAAATTTAATTAAATTTAGATCAAGATTTGTTACTGGAAATCAGAGATGAGAACAATGATTATGATGACCTAGAGTACGAAGCTGTAATGTCAACTGAGCAGGACACTGAAGTGAGTATCACAGACACTGTTTCTGAAACACAAGAACTATGCCATCTAAGAGATGTTACTGATATGGCAAAAACGACATCGAAGAAAAAAGAACCCTCGTTTCTTGGACATCACAGCAAAAAAATATAGTACTGTAATTTTTCAGTCAGCATATTAAATCGAAACGACCACCGAAACGTCACGAATGCGAAGAACTCCGAAGAACCGAAACATCCTGATATTTTTCATAACAAAGGCTGGTTGAAAATAAAAGTCTACATTCAGAATTCATATTAAAAAAAATAAAAAATTGATTGTTATGTTAAATAAGTTCACATTTCATATGCAATTATCAATCTTGCTAATCTACACTTGTCTCCTTATTATCTCGACTATTTACCAAATTTCTTTCATTTCTTGTCAATACTATTTTTCCCTGCTATGCTTTCTCTTATGGAATAGGAGAAGACAGGAAATTATTGTTCAATATATACTTTCAAATAGATCTTGACATTTGGTGTCAAAACTACGCTAAACAGACAAGTAGTCTGATATTATGTGGGCTACAATTTTAAAATAACTATTTCATTTGTTGTCAAAAGGAACCCTAAACTGACGAACATTAGAACATTTTTAACAATCTATTTTCCCGCTCAGTCTCAGGCAGGCGGACGCCAAGGTAAAACTTGAATTGACTTTTTTTATAAATGTAACTAAAAATTGCAAAATTCGTCAAATTGTTGCCGATATTAATGCTTCTGGAAATGTTACTCGTTTTCTTAATTGGAAAGCATTTTGGTGTTCCCATTGTGAATACGCTTTATATGATCACTATCCTGAAGATGAATGCGTTTATTGTGTATAACCATTGATATAATGTGTATTATGTGTAACTAGCAAAAAGTAAACGTAAGTACTCGCAATTTTTGTGACGAAATACTTTTAAGAGGATAGGGCACACACGCGGCTTCTACAGGGTTTGCCATACATTTGCGTTTTGGGAGAAAACGTTTCTACCATACTTAACCATAACCAAATCCAATAATTTTGGTCTCTTTTTATTAATCACAGAATAAACTATGTTTGTAGCTATTTATTTTTATCATTATTTGTAAACAATTTGAATTAATGAGTGTTTTAATACTGATATTTTCTCTAAAGTTCGTGTTCTGTTTAAATGAAAAAAAAAAACCATAATAAATTAAGAAAAAATAAAAAGCTATAAACATAGTTTATTGTGATTAATAAAAAAATGAAATATTGAATTTGGTTATGGTTTAATATGGTAGAAACGTTTACTCCCAAAATGCAAATTTCACGGAAATGTAATTCAAATCCTGTAGAAGCTGCGTGGGTGCCCTTCGGTCTTAAGAACACGAATTTTAGTGAATCGTCTGCTTTGTTTTCTAGCTAATTATAGATGATAATATATGTTCTTGGCTAAATGTTTCAACGGACGTCAAATTAGGATAAATAATTCAATTTCCTCAAAATTGGGTATCCGTATACAGTTTTAAG
The DNA here is from genome assembly GCA_946251855.1 of Alsophila aescularia. Classification (NCBI taxonomy): domain Eukaryota; kingdom Metazoa; phylum Arthropoda; class Insecta; order Lepidoptera; family Geometridae; genus Alsophila; species Alsophila aescularia. The sequence goes on from OX276378.1 coordinate 52,244,772, forward strand.
GCTAATCGAAATGATTCTCTCGTATATTATGTTATCTAATACAAAGAGTGTAAATTAAATGTAACTATGGGTCTTTATGCTAAAACTTACAAGCTTAATCCTAAGTATAATTAAGTTTTTTTGTAGAAAACTGGATATAAGGGACGTCGTATTAGCATAAACAAATCATGCTGCACAAAAATGGGCGTCCGTATTATAATTTTATTGCCACTCGAGACGATCCTCTCTTACGTTACATTATCTTGTATGAAGAATTAAAATTGTCTATCTAATATGTTTAATAATCCTAATAAATCCTAGTTATGTTTTTTTTGGGGACTTCATATATGGACGTCAAATTGGCGTAAATAATTCATAGTTCGGAAAACTGAGCGTCCATGTATATATTTTAGCGCTAATCGAGACATCTCTTAAGTTATTTAGTACAACGAGTACAAATGAAGTGTAAGTGTGTGTTTAATATAATCCACATGATAAGGGTATCATGTGTTATCTTATATAGATTTAACGCTAATCAAAGTGTTGATTTAACATGAACCATTAACATTGCCCAAAATTGGGCGCCCGTATGTAGTTTTAAGGCTAATCAAGGTGTTCCTTTAGTATAAAATGTTATTTTGTACAATGAGTAGGTACAAATTAGGTGTAAATGTATCTTTGAGCCAAAAACTGTTGATAATTTAAATATGATAAAGTTTTTATAAGAAAACTGGATATACGGACGACAAATTAGCATTAAAAAAACATCTTGCACAAAAATGGGCGTCCATATATAGTTTTATCGCCAATCGAGACGAATCTCTCGTACGTTATATTATCTTGTGTGAAGAATGAAAAAGAACACAAAGTTATATATAATAATTCCAATAAATCTTAAGTATGTTATTTTTTTTAAGGGATTGCATATATGGACGTCAAGTTGGCGTAAATAATTCATAGTGTGGAAAATTGTGCGACTATATATATATTTTAGCGCTAATCGAGACGATCCTCTCATATATTATGTTATTTCATGCAAGGAGTACAACTTATGTGTGTGTTTAATATAATCCACATGATACCCTTTCTTTAAGAAAACTATATATATACGGACGTCGATTTAACATGAACCATTCACATTGCCCAAAATTGAGCGTCCGTATATAGTTTTAAAGCATACATTAAATTCATTAAATTAAAGTTTTGTTGGGTGAGTTCCCGCCATTATCTATAAGGGCTGATATTAGAATTATTATAATGAATGCATGTATATTTTTTAAATGAGATGTTATAAAAAAACCGAGGATATATAAATAAAATTGAAAAATGGAATATTTTTTAAATAAGTATTTTATATCCAAAAATAACAGTTTTCAAGGTTTTTTTTCTAATCAAGCAGCTGTAATTAATAAAATAATTATTTATGTGATATTATTTTCCCTTATCCTTATTGATAATTTCAATGGCTTGCTACAACAGAAACTCAAAACATTATAATCGTAAGCAATCAGCAGGAAGATACGTAAATAGAGCATGGAGACCCGGTTCAACCCGGATAACTGCAGGTTACTGCTAACCTGTGGATCTCAGACGTTAGGCGCGCGTAGGCTTGGACTTGCAAGGGTTTATCAATAGATTGTAGTAGCACAGATGGCATACTTGGAATGGAATAAGTCAAATGGAAAATAATCGGTCAAACGACTTGCTTTGGACATTGGCTTGGCTGCATAATGCATAAACGCTTTTATCTCTGTGTTTCGCTTATATTGCATTTATATTCCATTTTTATTTATTTATTTTCATATTTTATTATGCTTGCGTGACGTGCAATACAATTTATTTTGTGCTTGTGTCAGCATTCTTGATGATTTGGACAAGATTATTTTTCAATCTTTTACTCGTTTCATTTTATAGGATTGGGGGGTTAGTGAATTCTCAATCGCGATCGGCAATTTTCAGCCAAGCAAATATTTATATATGTTTTGTACATGACCAAGATTAATACTGATTGAATACGACACGACCTTTAACTTTGACTATTTATATTATTGTAGAACATTTTGACATAATGGACCGCTCGATCCCGGAATCCATATCAATATATAAAAGTGAAACGTTGTCTGTTTGTTTGTTTGTTTGGGGGAGCTTTCACGCAATAACTGCTAGACGGATTTTGATGAATTTTAGAATGGAGACAGCTTATACCCTAGAATAAAACATTAAATACTTTTTATCCCGGAAAATTGAAATTTTTAGCGGGAAAATTGGAAAATGTTGATTACTCACTGTGAGGAAGGGTTGCCATCACAGAATGGTCTGTTGTTGCCATGGAAACGAAATAACAAGTCTGTCAAAAAACATCAAGAGCATTGGTGCTACATCTACTTTTGCATTGGTTTTTAATATCCTAGAAGAAAAAAGGATGTTTTTTTTTTGCGATAAACAGTAGTCTGAGCGTACGAAGTCGCGGGCGGGAAAACTAGTAAATTATAACGGCCCACTATATTCAACGTAGAAGAAATAGGTCTTGTTAAGAAATCCTTGTACTTAAAAACATGACGTAGTGAACTAGCCATGCTGCATATAAGCTTGAAGTCTCTATGCATGGTAATGTCATACAAAAACGCTTGGCATTTCAAGTCAACTCACACCAAACATTTTCCTCCAGGGAGAAGGGCGTAATAAACAAAAAAGTATTCCATTTTTAATGTTAAAGTACAAAGAAAGCGCACGTACGCCATACCGTCCCGTACCGCGGTTATCTCCAACTCTCTGGTCATACGGTGCGGTGGTTGCGAATGGCGGCCTTATCTAAATATTAGCTTTTGTTTATCCCCTGTCCTTTTACATTCCACGTTCGTACTACTCGTACCTATCTTTGAATTCGTCCGGCCTTTGAATATGATGTCGGTTATGCATACAAAGATGCTTTGGAATTACTATCACCTGGTCTTCATGTACCTATAGCTATAGTTTCGGCGAGTTTCATGTTTCTATTCAATGGTGACTAGTGTAAAGAACCTAGAAGAATGTTGACCTGCAGCCCGATTCCATAACTTGGCTACAATCGGACTATCACTCTTTTCATAGCAAATTCGACTCTATCGCAAGGCATTAGTGGTTGCGATATTGAGAATTCGATTGAAGCCAAGTTATGTAATTGGGCCACTGTAATTGCCTTCGTTAGTATGCTAGTATCAATCAATACTTAGTATAAAACAAAGCCGCTTTCTGCCATCTGTCTGTATAGTAATATTTTTCACATTATAGATATATATACATATCTATGTAGGCGAAACACGTGTCGTATTGATGTCAGACGTTTGGTATTTGGATCGAGGTATATATTTTTAAATTTGGGTAAGGTTTGTTTAGCGTGGGGTTTTACTTTTGTTTAATTTTACCATTTATCATTTGTCTGACTTACAGTTTTGGCGGAAGTAAGCTATATATTTTTATTTTGTTTATTTTTTACTATTACTCCTTATAAAATCTCTCTCTGCCAGTGAAAGTCCCGTCAAAATCGGTCCAGTCGTTCCGGAGATTTTTTTCATTATGGATATGGATAATACGAGTATACAAGACCTGCACGTAGCGAGGGGGAGGTGAGTGAAGCGAGCCACCGCGCCGTCTCCCGAAGCGGAATGAAGGTCGAGTGTTCGAGAACTACATTTTTCACGCATTTTTTTTTCTTCTAAATTACACCTGTGTGAAACCGGGCCGGGTCGCTAGTAGGTAGTCACTAAGACGGTATTTCCTTGATGTTATTCGTCCAATATTTGTAAAATAGAACTAATATTTAGCCTGCATAGAGCTGCACAGTCGATTCATATATATTAATAACTGTTTTATATTAATGCCAATAAATAAAATAGTATTTATTTAAGAAGTGGTTTTAAGATAAAGTGCGGGCTTAGTAGTTTGGGAATGTAGGAATTTGCTTTACCCGCCCTTTGAATCGTAAACAAAGGCTTTGAAGGACTGTAGAGACAAATACATTTTATATCCACACCAATATATAAAAGTGAAAACGTTTGTTTCTTTGGGGAGCTTAACGCGATAACGGCTAAACGGATTTTGATGAAATTTGGAATAGAGATAGCTTATACCCTGCAATAAAACATAAAATACTTATTATCCCGGAAAATGGTAAGTGTCAGTGGTAACGGAAAATGGATGAAGTCGCGGGCGAAAGCTAGAGCTTGATAAAATATTCTTGACCTTTGATGCAATAACACGATTAATTGTTGTGTTTATGGAAGGGATCACTTTTTTATTGAGCAACTAGGTATTCCCGCGGCTTTACCCGCGTGGTAATTTTTCTGGGATAAAAGTATACTTAGTCAAAGTTATTCCAGGACCAAAAGTACCTTTATGGTATAATATACCAAATTTTATTCAGCCGTCAAACCGTCATTGCCGTCGTTTTTATCAATTGCTCGGTTTGTAGTCATCGGATTGAGTAGAAACCGGGCAAAGTATACTAGTTTTTAAGTCAAATCCATAAGTCAAAAGCGCATCGCAATCGGGGCCCCGATTCTGTAAGCTATTGAACCACGATAACGCAAGTCGATCGCTTGTTTTTTTTGAGAAATTTTCTTATTTACCACTTAAAAGTGCTAGAAGTGTTTTTTTTTTGGAAATATTCAAAAAATAAAAAAATGGAACATAAAAAAACAAAAAGCGAAAATTTTGCTTCCAGTACTGTTAAGTGGTAAATAAGAAAATTTCTCAAAAAAAATATCAAGCGATCGACAAAAAATCAACGCGTTATCGCGGTTCAATAGCTTACAGAATCGGGCCCGAGTCTGTAGTTTTTACGAGACGCGCGAAAAAACAAACAGACAGAAAGACACTATTTAAAAAATTGTATATTATTGTTCAATAGCTTATTTTAAATTTTTTAGGGTTTCGTTCCACAAAAGGAAAAACGAACCCTTATAGAATCACTTTGTTGTTCGTCCAACCATCCGTCGGTCTATCTGTCACGAACCTTTTTCTCAGGAATGCGTGTATCATCTTGAAATTCTTATCAAATACTCAGTCTCAAGTCAACGCAATCAAAAGATACGGCCGTTTATGACGTATATATTGACACTCGCAAGGGAATCAAAACCAATAGGGTACTTCCCTTTGACCTACACATATTAAAGGAGAAAATCCTAAAACCGTTAATTTGTAGTTACATTGAAAAAACTTCGATACTAGATTTTCCGTGATGGATGAACTATTTGAAGGGCTAAGGGAAAAACTGGCTCAGTATTTTTTTCTCAAATTGTTTTTTTGAAGTATGTAGCCACAAAGATACTCATTTCACAACATGAATTCTAAAACAAGGGTAAAAACGCGTTGTGTAGCAAGTTTTAATGTTGTATTTCTTCTTTATTAACTAGCTAAGTCCGTGACTTGACCACGTCTTCCCTAAAAACGGAAACCATTCAAGAAATGACACATTTTCGTTGACTTTGTTTGACCGTGAGTGACGTTTGTTTCTCGAGATCTGTGGTTAAATGGTTAAAAGTAATTGTTATAAAAAGGTGTTAGTCTGCATTTAAATAAACAAAATGAGATATATTATACCATGAATTCATAGAAAAAAACAGACTAAGTAATTTGCTCTGAAGATTGCACACTTAGTATGAAATTTCGGTTATTATTATTATTATTAGGCAAATTTTATACAGAAAACAATTCGAAATACTCGTATCTACATATAAAATACGAAATATCCTTTCAAAATCACATCATTTTAATTTATGAGCATATTTCAAGTCCACCTTAAAATACTTTCAAAACTTAAATTGTCTGTCCTGTAAAATGTTGTAATTGTGACTTAGCTAATTCTTCACCTTATCTCTTCATTTACAAGTTTGTACGCAACCCTCGGTGCGCGAGTTTGACTCGCACTTGGCCTTTTTATTAAATCCAATTATCAACCAATTATCTTTAAGAAGCAGGTGGGACTCGTTAGCCCATAAGATCTTAAAACAACAACATCACATAATTCAGCTGTAATAATATTTATCAAAGATCCAAATGTTTTTTTGGGCCTAATTAGGCCCACTTTAGTAACTTATCTATCGATCTATCTATAGCTAAACTTATTATCTATACCTATAATAAAGCAGTATGTACCAAAAAATCTGTACAAAGAAGATAATTTAAAAAAAAATAGGTTACTTTAAAAATATGCTACTGAACAAGATTATAACATATTTAAAAATAGTGTCTGTCTGTCTGTCTGTTCTCTATACAATATACAGAATATTGTCCACGCAACAAGTAATTTAAAAAAAAATGTATAGGTTACTTAAAGTAAGCTACTAAACAAGATTATAACATATTTAAAAATTGTGTCTATCTGTCTGTCTGTCTGTCTGTTCTCTATACAATATACAGAATTTTATCCACACATCACGTAAAAACTACTGGACAAATTGCGGTGCGGTTTTCACTTTGGGTAGCTTAAGGCTCGACTTAAAAATTGGGGTACCAAGATACCAAATATCTTAATCCAATGATTAAATGCCGAGGAATCGATAAACACTGTTTGACGGCTGAAAGAATTTTGAAGAAATGTTGTACTCGTACTTAATAGACTTTGGTTTTGGAATAACACGTATGGGCTACTTTTAAATGAAATGACCACGCCGGAAAAGCCGTGGGCTGAGCTAGTAAAGCAATAAGAACGAGAAAGTCTGTACAAAGAAGATAATAAAAATGGGCTAGTGTACCTACTTAAAATAAGCTATTGAACACAGATCTGTGCTAATAAACAAGAAAATAATCTAAAAATCGTGTCTATCTGTTTGTCTCATGTATGTTTGTTTACGCATCACGTTAAAATGTCTAGACCGATTGCGATAAACAAGTAAATAATTTAACTGTTATATGGAATTCAATCTATTTTCAATGAATATTGATGGGGATCATTTTAGCAGGATTAAAATTCTGATGTCAATTTTTCAATATATTTATTTATATTTCAAGGATCAGTGTTTTTGAAACCTTTTCATGGAATTTGATATTCGTAACACATACAAAGATGGTTTGAAATTACTCTCACCTGATCCCTGCGGAGATATGGTTTCAATTTCGACTCTCGTCGGAGCTCTGCTCGCTCACATCATTGGATTTTGATTACATACATACGTATATAGTAAATTGTAGGTACTGCTATAAAGTGTCTACGGTTTAACCCAGCACAGCGTCATAACAAGCACAAATTCAAAATTTATATAGCCCCGACTTCCCACCCCCATTATAGCTAGGATAGCTAGGAAGCATCTCGATCACATCAGTTTTTAAACATAAAAGTTTTCCCTCCGTTTGAGAGCTACGGTCGTTACCCCCATTCGCCCTCCCCTCCCCTCTATATAGCTAAGAACCATCTCGATCATCAGTTTTCAAACATAAAAAACTGCATCAAAATCGGTCATATAAAACGTCGACCTTATTCTAATACAACGTAAGTCAAAATTTGCCCACCAATCGATTTTTTGTATTTTAGGTGGTGTGATCAAAACTACGCCTATCTCGTTTCTTACTATTCAATATCAGTATGGAAAGAAAAGAGATAGAATGCTTGAAACAATACATCATATCTCATGCCGCCATTTTGTAGTGCGAATTAAGTATAACTCATTTTTTTGCACAGCATGTTTGATCAGTAGTAGTGCTAATACCGATTTTTTTTAAGTGTATTGTGGCTCTTTGAGAATTATGAATTGAAACCAACGTACACAGAAAGCATTCCAATGAAACAGAGGAAATGGAAAGATTTACAAGACCTCAAAGCTATTTTACAAAAATATTTTCACTCTGTTTATGATACACTGCCTAAGACTGAATAATTACTTAACTCTTTAATTGCTTAGTCTAAATAATTAATAAGGTACCTACATAACTGTTGAACAAGATTGTTGTTAATGATTTTTAAAACCAACTGATTGATTATACTTAGAAAGTTTTATTTTTATTTGAGCAATATTTTATGTTTGAGCTGTGTTTATTTTGTTATTGTCAAAGAGTTTCCTCAGTTTATAATTTTTAAACATTTCTTTGTCTATATTGAGATAGCTACGCCAGAAGTATTGGTACCTAATCTTGTTAATAAAAAAAACTTAAAATTTATTTTGTAATGTGTGCGTATAGTTTAGGTAGTAGCTCTTACATGTGCTGCAAATAAGATAATTAGAGAAGAGTTTATTATTGGAAATAAACATTGAATACCCATTAATTTGGTAAGCTTTTTTTGTTATACATCGTGTCACTGAATAGCCTTATAAGTACGCAGCAGGTTTGTTTCGATCAAGCATGTGAATACGTTTACGTGTGCAAATGAATACATTGTATTTAAAATTCCCATACAAAAGTAAAATCTTAGAAATTAGCGTCAACCATAAATGATTGTTCATGATTGTTTGTGAACACACGTTGCATCAAAAAGTAAGCACAAACCTACTTTGTGCCTACTTTTTTACGCAAAGTGTTAGTTAAGAGAAGAGCAGTTGGAACAGTATGTACAAAAATACTGTTCCATCTGCTCCTCTCGCTGGCGCTCTGGTGGAAATACCTCGTTAAGATAGAGCCCCCAAGGGTCTCTGACCGGAAACGGTCCAGCAGTTCGAAAAGTACATGCCCCCATGTACTTTTATGAACATTAATTTTATGTTTCCTAAGAACGTCACGAAGAAAAAAGGTTTTTTCCGCTTCCTGGATCATCTGTCAATTTTGACTTATGCCTTATTAGAATTAGGCCGACGAAAAGTGAAACGTTGTTTGTTTGTTTGTTTGGGCAGCTTTCACGCGATAACGGCTGGACGGATTTAGATGAAATTTGGAATTGAGATAGCTTATACCCTGGAATAAAACATAGATACTGTTTATCCCCGAAAATTGTAAGTTTCCACGAAAAAACTAGGAAATATTGATTACTCGCTGTAAGGAACGGTTTCCATGGAAACGAAATAACAAGTCTGTCAATAAACATCCAGAGCGTTTGTGCTATACCTACTTTTGCATTGGTTTTTAATATTCTAGAAGAACATAGAATGCTTTTTTTGCGATAAACTATAGTCTGCGTGGAAGAAGTCGCGCAAGAAGTTTGGTGAGAGAGAACCAAAGTCGCCGACATAGCTCAAAGGATTAGCAAGCTAAAGTGTTAATGAGCTGGCCACATTTCTCGAAGGACGTACAACCACTAAGGTAGAAGTGTCTTCGAGTGGAGACCGCGTCTTGGCAAACGTAGTGTAGGACGCCCACCAGCCAGTTGGAGTGACGACCTGCGAAAGGCAGCCGGCAGAAACTGGAAGAGAAGAGCCGAAGATCGGGATCTATGGCGTTCATTGTGAGAGGCTGTGGCGTAAGCCTGCAACCTTATTTTGTGTATGGTTGGTTTTTGGTAAAAAAAAACAAATTTGGAAGGTTGTCAATACAATGTCAAATTGGAAAAAATAAGTTGGAGCTTTCGGGAACTTGCGTTAAACTATTATTGTTTTATGTTTCTAATAAATACTTATATTTGTGTCGACAGTATAAAATCTACCTACCTAGTGCCTACTACGTAATTTAATTTCTGGGAACCTCAAATTACCTTTCCAGGATTAGGAACAGTGCATACATAGGGCATTCAAGTCGACACCACAAGGCATATGTCCAACAGTGCACGAATAAAGGCTGATGATGATGATGATGATGTTGATAAAAGAGATAAGAAAATGGTATTTATTTATCATCAACATAATCATCATCAGCATGTGTTGGTCTACTGCTGGTGATAGGCTTCTCCCAAGGCACGCCATTTAGCCCGATCTTTAGCTCTCCTCACCCATTTTCTCCCAGCCGCTTTTCGCAGGTTCTCACTCCACCTGGCTGCAGGGCGTCATACACTACGTTTGTCTAAACGTGGTCTCAAATCGAGAACTCGTCTACCCCAATGGTTATCAGTTCTTCGGGAAAAACATATCGTGTTCTCGAGTATACGGATAATACATTCAGATGTGAAACATCGAATATCGTCGAGCTGAGGCGGAAAGAACCAGCGATCGATCGCCACGCCATGAGTCGGCCTTTCTTTCGTATCGCGCCATTAGATGTTTCACATCAAAAATATTTGTTGTTTTATTTACCTGTTTTCGCACAACTGTATTAAAAAATGTCGTGTGATATGTGATATACGGGCATTATGGTTATTACAAAATCTTCGATACTCGCAAAAGCCCTCGCCTTCGGCTCAGTGGCGTGCATTAGGATACGCCTACGTCCAGCAGTGGACAGATATAGGGTGATGATGATGATACTTTAGGATACGAATAATAATAAAAATAATGATGACCGGTTGGCCGAATGGTTAGTGACTCTGACTAGTCAACCAAATATCGCGGGTTCGAATCCGGCTAGGTGCAATCGTTTGTGTGATGAGCAGAAATGTTTGTTTCCGAGTCATGGATGTAATAATCATATCTATGTATGTTTATCCGTTGCCTTGTACCCATAGTATGCTGAGTATCCTAGTTTGGGGCTAGGTACTTGGTGTGAATTGTCCCAAATATTATTTATTTGTTTAGGAATAATTTATTAAGAATACAAAAGCAGATAATTTTGGCGACGGACTCGTGGTCACACCGTTTTGTCATACTAGTTTATGCCATTTCTTCATCATTTTTGGACTTCCAAGTGCTTTTCAGCATGAAATAATATTGTCAAGATATGGAAAACAAAAAAAAAATTAGGCAAGAAAAATAGAAAAATCTTATGTCTTATATTCTCTTTAATACTGGTAAATATTATGTTTAAACTTTGTCTATCCTCTGTGAGCCGAAACGTCCATACAAGTGAACAAAGTCCAATTCAGACGGGTTTCGAACCCGCATAATCCATACCTCAGCGCGGCACAATTTTTACCAATTCGGTCACAGTGACCTTGTACTATTATTTATTCTGTGTCGAGACAACACACCGTTATCCAAATTGATTCGGTTTTGTATAATAGTATTAGTGTAACGTTTATCAGTTTCTCTTTGGAAAATGATTAAGAACACGTTTTTAAAACTGTTTCATGTGGAAGGCTAAATTTAACTTTCATAATAGAATCCAGAAAAGGTTCCCTCTCACTCCGATAGTAGGCGTTGCCTGAACCAAACTACACAGTAAACAGTTGGAAGGATCAAGTCCATCAAACATTAAACAACTAAATCAACCCCAAGTTAACGTTTGACCGGTTTCCCTAATGCGTGGAACATTAACGGATGCAATGCAAATGGAATACCCATGTTCGATCGAACCGGTTTGGATCGGACCGGATCTTGTAACCCGGATAAGCCGAGTTTGGTTCACTTGCGGTCCCAGCTGGTTGATTTACGCCTACTTTGGACTGAAACTGTCGAGCTACTGTTTTTCTATAATTGAGCCGATGAGGTATGAGAAATTCTGTTAATGTTTCAACTGCAATAGCAATAAAATGCTTCGAATAGTAGTGCCCCAAAAATACCTTTATGCATAAAACTCCACGCCTGTATTAACAGGAGTTTAAGGAGTTTTTTAGTTTTTAGGAGTTTAGTACCTTGGTATATACATTGATGAACTACTTTCCTGGATCAAACAAATCCAAATCCTCAGTGGTCGCCTTAGGAAATTATTATTTATCTTCAAAACGTTAAAAACTGTTGCCAACAAAAAAGTAATCTCCATGGTATACGTTCCACTTTGCCAATCCTTGCTGAATTACTGTGTAACATCATGGGGTGCAGCTGGCAGCAGTCACCTTTTGAAGTTAGAACGCGCGCAGTGTGCCGTCCTCAAGGTGGCGTATAGTAAACCATACAGATATCCTATAGACTCTTTATACCAAGATACTGAACATCTTAGAGTTAGGCAAATCTTTATTATGTCAACTGCACTGCGTGTCCACAGGTCAGCGCTACATACAGCTACTAATAATGAGGAATCAAGGTCCAGAAGAAATCTTACCTGGCAAGCACGTAAAACAAATACGCGATTAGGAAAAAAGTGTTATAGCTTTTTAGGATGCTACTTATATAGAAAACTTAATAAATCATTAAAGCTTCAGAATGAAACAAAATATGAGTGCAAAAATAAAATATTTTTCAATATTTATCTAAGCTTAACTATAATGGCACGGAAGAATTCCTACGTGTTCCAAGATAAATTATTATTAATTATTTAAGCATGAACAGGTTCATGCTGAACCTGATCTTAAGACTGCAACCCTATTACCTGCGTAGCAAATATAAATATAATATTTAAATATCTAAGCAGGAACATTGCTCTCACACATTAGCACGTTTACATTCGTACGTTCATACCAGAACTTATATTTTGAAGTTGCTTGAATAATTGTTTCTACTTACACACGTTTACACTCTTCACCTTAATTTGTATTGTATAATCTTAATTCTATTTCCTAAATTGAATTTATGTGCATTAGATCACAGTACCTTAGAAGATTACTAGTTACCGCAAACTCAGGGAATCCTACCGCAGTAGCTAGCGAATCAATTTAAATGTATAATTATGAAATATTTAATTGAATCTGCTAAGCATAACTATGTATCTAGACATATTTTTTTGTTGCAAAATAAAAATAAATTTATTATTATATTATTATTTTTTTGGAGGCTGTTCTATAGTCAGATAAACCAGATAAACAGATAAACCATTTATTCATAATTTGTTATAAAAATTATATGTCATAGTATCACAAATGGTAACTAAATACAATTACGTTAAATCTAGTAATCACATACAAAACAATAAATTAAATGTCAAATAAAGTAATTAATAAGAAAAAAATAAAAGTAAATAAATACGAGTACCTCATTTAGGTACAGTCAAGCATTCGTCAACATTGTAAAACGCTTTTTCGATGAGCCAGGATTTCAGTTTAAACTTAAATGTGTTAAAACTTGCAGCTGACGTGACTTGCGCTGGAAGGCGGTTATACACCGTGGGCCCCATCACATGCGTCAACTTGTTAGACCGCGCCAGTCTCCTGGACACTGCAGCCAACTTGTGAGCACCGCGGGTGTTGTACGTGTGCCTGTCCCCACGTCTTACAAACTGATTCAGGTTCTGTCGCACGTAAACTGCGACCTGGTAAATCACGAGCGAGGGCAGGGTCAGTATCCCAAGTGACTTAAAATATGGCTTCACCGAAGTGACTCGTGACACCCGTGCAATCGTCCTCACGGCCCTTTTCTGCATCCGAAACGCGCAGCCTGTCCGCTGCGCGGGCCCATAGCTCGGTGCCGTACTGGAGGAGTGAGTGCACGGTTGCGAAGTAGCAGGTGCGAACCACTTCAGCTGATGCTACGCGCGACAGACGACTTAGGGCATAACATGCACTGCCTAGCTTTGCACAGACTTTGTGAATATGCGAACCCCATGTCATTCCACGATCTATTTCAAAACCAAGAAAGCTTATAGATTCAACTTGTTCGATAAAAGTTCCATTAATGTGGACGCTCAGACTTCTAGAAGTCCGTCCAGACAAGGTAAAGTGCAGAAAATGAGTTTTTGCAAGGTTAAGAACCAGACCATTTTGATGAAACCACTGTGCCAACTCATTCACCGCTCTATTCAGGCACCGCTCAAGCTCCTCCAGAGTCTGAGCACTGACAATGGCCGCAACGTCATCAGCATACATGAATATATCACCACTGGCAATCACATTGGGCAAGTCGTTCAGAAGTAGGCAAAACAGTATGTTAGATACCGATGACCCCTGCGCTACACCCATCTCGTTAGATAGAGGATCTGATTTCGTCTCATCTCCATCACTGACCACCACCTGGGATCTGTTCCGCAAGATGTCAGTCAGCAGAGCGTGAGCTGGTCCACTCACTCCATAGTGGCGTAGCTTGGCAGCGAGGACGCAGTGATCCGCAACGTCAAAAGCTTTCGACAAGTCACAGCATAGCACGGCGACTTGCCGCTTCCGCTCGCACGCTTCGAATACGCGTTTAATCACCTCGCGCGTGAGTGAAGTGGTAGATCGACCAACTCGATACGCATATTGCCGTTCGGAAAGAGCCCCGGTGGAGGCCATGAATTTAGTGAGACGAGTACTAATCCCGTTTTCAAAAATCTTACCAATCGCTGGAATAATAGACACAGGTCTATAGCCATCGATATTATCGCGCTTCCCTTTCCCTTTAAATAATGGGGAGATTTTGCTCACCTTCATTGCCCCTGGATATTCTCCAGCTCGAATGCAGCGGTTGAACAGCTCGGCCAAGTATGGAGCCAATTCACAAGCTGCTATGTGAAGCACTTCCATTGATATATCATATATATCCTTGGTAGGCTTCCGAGGAATCCGCGTGGTGATGATCTGGTGGACTTCGGCGGCGGAAAAGCGAGTGAGTCTGAACGAGCGGTCGGCAGGGGCCTGCGCGGCCGCAAGCGTGGCGCTCACTAGCGCCAAGGCGGCTCGCGGCGCCCCGCACGCGGCCGCCGCGCCCACGAACCTCGCGTTCATGGCGTCTGCAGCTGCTTTCCTCGTCTTGAAAGTTGAACCGCTTGGGTCCTTGACAACATCTGTGAAACCAGCCGAAGCCCGCGAGCTAACTCCCCTCTCAATATTGACAACTTGCCAAAGTGCCTTGTGTGTATAGCCGCTATTTTTTATTAAATTTGAATAGTAGCCGGCTTTGTTAGTATTGATCGTTATATCATATAAATGGTTAAATTGTTCAATTAAATTAAAAATATGTGCATTATCGGGGAATTTATTACTTAATTTTATGGTTTCAAAAAGCAAGGTCTTTATTTGAACTACTTCATCGGTGACCCATGAGTTTTTCTTTACGTTTTTTCTCTTCATAGGAAAACAAATATGGAATGTGTTTGTCATAATGTTTGTTATGGATGTGGCTAGATTCTCGACAGAATTTCTGTGTTTTGAAAATATGTACCTCCAGTCTATACTCAAAATTGCTGAACAGAAATTCATACGGTTCACCCCGGAATAATCCCTGAGCAGGCGAGTGCGTGGGGGCGGCTGCCTCCGTTGGCAGGCGACCGCCGCGCGCACCGCTCGGTGGTCACTCAGGTTGGTAATAACGGGAGATGTTACCACTGATCCTTGCAGCATGTTGCTGTAGACATGGTCTAAGCTGGTCGAGGATGTCTCAGTCACTCGCGTTGGGAAGTTAACTAAATTTGTAAAATTGTGCGTTGCTAACACATCACACAGCTGTTTTCGTTCTGCACATTTGATTTTTAATTAGTCAATACTAAATCAAAAACTGTATTTTTTAATTTTTGTCTGTCTGTCCGTCGGTCTGTTTTTATCTTGGAAGCGCATTACGCCGAAAATACTCAATGAATTCAAATGAAACTTGGTATGATTTGAGTTCATAATTCGAGGTGAGAACATTGGAAAAAAAACATTCATCCCGAAAAATAATGCAGGATAGGTGTGGAAAAATATATAAAAGAACACGTAGCACGCTGAAACTATTGGACGGATATTGATGCAACTTGGCACAGACATATTTTATAAGATGCGTGAAAATTATGAATACTTTTCATCCCGAAAAAGTAAAAGTTTACTGCGGGATATGGGTCCAAAGTTATGTAAATATTGATGTAATAAATAATTTTTGGATGGTTCTCTAAATTCAAAACTGAAGCCAACACGCTGAACGCAAGGACGATTCCAGTTCGATACCCTATACGCCACATACATGACTTCCCCATAGCTTATCAGACTGTAGTGTATTTTTGACAATCGACCTGGTTAAGGCTTATAATCAGCTGAAAGTCGCGGAGGAGGATATCTGCAAGACTGCCATATCCACACCCTTATTTGAATATCCCTTCACGAATTTTGGTCTAATAAACGCAGGCCAGACATTTCAGCGTTTTGTCGATGAAATGACCCGTGGACTAGATGAATTCTGCTACACATATTTGGATGGTTTTATCCTGTTCTCTCAAAATGAGCAAAAGCATGAAGACTATCTACGACAGCTATTCACCAGACTGAAGAAATACAACATGGTAATCAACACATCCAAGTAAGTGCGTATTTGGCGCACCAAAAGTAATATTCCTGGGATATAATGTCTCCGCTGAAGGCGTGAGGCCCCTAGATTCCAAAGTCGAAGCTATACGGAACTTCCCCACACCAAAGAACGTCAAGGAGCTAAGGCGTTTTCTGGGGATGCTCAACTTTTATAGAAGATTCATACCCGTATTAGCATCATATCATGCATCCCTGAATTCACTTTTAATGGGCTCAGTAAAAGGCTCATAGCCAGTCAAATTTCTGGCAAAACTATGAAAGCGTTCGAACGTTGCAAAGAAAGCTTATGTCAAGCAACACTCCTAGCATTCCTTGAAGCAAGATTGGCTCTAGTCACAGACGTGTCGGACACAAAATTAGGAGCAGCCCTGCAACAGCATAAAGAAGGTTCAGTGCAACCACTTGCATTCTTTTCGAAAAAACTAAGTCCTACACAACAAAAATACTCACCATATGATCGAGAACTGCTGGCCATTTTTTTTTCTTTTTTTCCTTTCTAGGTTTCATCATAATGACTTCCCCTATTAATATTACAATCTAGCCTTGAATTAGGCCAATAAGCAACATAATTTTTTTTAAATGGCTTAAGTAAGAACGTGTCTAAAACACTTTTCTTTTGTCTCTTAATAGAGACAATAAGAAAAGTGTTTTGGACACTTGTCTTAATCTTAATAGATTAAGAAACTTTGTTCCTGCGTTCTTTATCAGTAGCACTTCCATTAGCACTACTTTGCACTAAAATTACTGTCTCTAAACACTACACTAACTCGAACGGTTTTGTTTGTTTAAGTCTTCTCACTATGTTCGTATGGTCGAGGAGCTGGATCGCCTCGACATTTACATGATGGTGTAGTCTTTGTTCATGAGCCTCTGCATATTTTTGAATGACTTTGTCGACAAACTCTACATTGAGATCGTCATTTCTTATGTACCAAGGAGCATTTACAATTTCCCGCAGTACCTTATTCTGGAATCGTTGTATAATTACTGTATTGCTTCGTTTCGTGCAGCTCCATAGCTGTACACCATAAATCCAAACTGGCATTAGGACTTGCTTATATAACAACAGTTTGTTGTGAATTGACAGCTTAGAGTGTCTTACAAGCAGCCAATACATTATTTTATATCATATTTCTAGTTCTTCTTTTTTTTTCTTGACGTGAGTTTTCCAGCGTAGCTTTGCATCAAGCGTCATACCGAGATACTTAGCTGTATTCTCATTTCTCGTACGGGATTAGTTTAGGATTGACATAAACTGGAGAATACTGGTGTTGTTTGTTGCTAAAGTGTATGCAATGTGTTTAGATTTGGACTCATTAAGTTTAATCCTCGATTTTTTGTCCAGTCGTGGACTTGATTGACAGCTACTTGAACCTTCTCCGTTGCTTCTGCGTGTGAAGTTCCTACAGCTATTATGGCAGTGTCATCCGCAAAAGTCGAAATGGTGTTGTTTTCTAACAGGATCGGACCCAAAACACTTCCACTTCCACTTTAAATCTGAGTGGGCATCTTCTTGTTCTAAATACTCTGTTTGATATATACGATTCTAGAATATCAGTGTAATGTCTTGGTAACATATTTCTCAGTTTATAAGACCTTCATGCCATACTTTGTCGAAAGCTACATGTAAGAAAAGCGTAAAACACACTCTTTTATCTTCAAGAGCTTTCTCGATGTTATTTGTGATTCTGTGCACTTGATCTATGGTTGAGTGCTTTTCTCGAAACCCAAACTGATAGTGTGGAATTAGATTCCTGTTATCTATGAAAATTTTTAGTCATTTGAGCAATAACTTTTCAAAAAGCTTTGATATTATAGGCAGCAAGGAGATCGGTCTGTATGAAGTTGTTTCATGCGGCGGTTTTCCAGGCTTTGCTATCATTATTACTTCTGCAACTTTCCATAGGTATGGTACATGCTTTAACCGTAGAGCGGCATTTATTAGGGTTGTTACCTTGACAATACCATTTCTTGGCATATTATGAAGTAATTCCCCTGAAATTAGATCATACCCAGGTGATTTTCGCTGACTGATACTTAATTTTATTTCTCTTAAAACTTCTCTGGGAGTAACTAGTTTTATACAGTCTTCATTATCATGTGGCAGCATGTCAACCAAAGTGATAGCTTTATGTGTTTTACCCTCATTTGGTTGAAAGATGGTTTCTAGGTGCTCTGCAAACCTTTTAGCTTTTTGCTCGTTATTTACTGCCCATTTCCCGTTTGCCATTTTAATCGGTGGAATTTGGGTCATTGGTTTTTTTTAATTCTTAGTAGCCTTCCATAGAGAGTAGTCTGTACTGCAATCATTGGTTCACTTTCAAAGATACGTATTAGTGGAGTCATCGTTAAAACACTGGATTAACCTTTTTACTTGTTTAGGTAGATTATTGAGTTTTTTTTTGTCTTCAGGGCACCTAAATTGATCCCACCTTTTTCTTTGCCTTCTTTTTTCCATTATAAGTTGCTTGATTCTTAAGGGGTACATATTTCCTTTCGTCTTTTTATTAATTTCTGGTGTGTTTTCCCAAGCTGTTTGTTGGACGTGTCTTATGAACTTATCTATATCTGTGTTTAAATCTTCCGGTGTCTTTAGTGGAACATTGAGGTCTATATGACTATCTAAATCTATCTTAAAGCTCTCCCAATCAGTAAACTTATTAACTAGAGTCAGAGCGGCTTCCTTATGCAAGACCCTTACACTTATTTCTAAAAGGATTGCAGAGTGATCTGAATTCATATAATTGCTATGTTCCACTCTCAAATAGCTAGACGATAAATTCTTGGTTATAAAAAAGTCTATGAGGTCTGGAATTTTATTGGGATCCGTAGGCCAGTAAGTTGGTTTTCCAGTAGAAAAAACATCAAATTTCATCTCTCTAATGGCACATAATAATTCTTTACCTTTTGTGGTGGTTAGTCTGGAGGCCCAGTACGTGTTTTTAGCATTGAAGTCACCTCCTAAGACAAATCTGTTACCAAGGCGGTTTAGAAAGCTCATATACTGATATTTTTTTAACATGTACCGAGGTGGGCAGTATATAGCAGATACAGTAAGAGGAAGTGTCTTGGTTTGGAGACAAATCACCACAGCTTGAATATCTTTTTCTTCGAATTTTAACTCTTCATAGTGCTGGAGCTTTTCCTTAACAATAACAGCACTACCGCCTCTTGCAGAATTATCTGGATTAAGTGCATGATAAACTTTGTAACCTTTAAATTTAATATAGGATTGCTACGTGAAGTGCATTTTTGATATTAAGTACACATCCACATTTTCTAAATCTAGGACTACTTGCAACTCATTATTATGTTTTCCTAGCCCATTTGAGTTCCACGCGAAAATTTTGAGTGTATGTGTATACATTTTTTCGTCTTAGATATAGCTGTGAATAATAAATCAATCAAATATTTTCGTCATAGGAAAGAAGCAAGGCACTTTACTATATAAACAGATCACAAACCCATATGCTTTGCCTTCAACCAGAGAAAAGTGAATATATACGAAAGCATCCACTCACTCAGCCACCCGGCGCTAACGTGACTGCAAAACTAGTATCCCAGAGTTATGTGTGGCCAGGCATTTATGTATGTGTGGTCCTTTATAAATTGCATCAAAATGGGATTAATACTTTCTTTGGTAAATCCACTTGAAGTTAGTTTTAGTGGGCTAAAAGCTGCTGTGCATGCCAGCGCGCAAAGATAAAGGTGAAGACACATGGATTGTTATCTTTCAACTACCGAGTGGCTGATTTACACACATTCATAAAAAACTTATTGGACCTCTCCCAGCCTCTCACGGATACAAGTATTGTCATATCTCTGTCGACAGATTTTCACAATGGCTTGAGGCTTTACCAATCACCGATATAACCACAGAGACTGTAGCAAGAGCATTACTTTCTGGATGGATTGCTCGTTTCGGATGTCCATCTAAAATCGTTTCAGACAGAGGAACACGATTTCAGTATTCTCTTTTCAAATATTTGTCACAAACAACGGGATTTAAACACAAAAGTACGACAGCATACAACCCAGCCTGCAACGGCTTAGTAAAATGATTTCACCGTCAGTTAAAAGCCGCAATCACTTGCCACGGTAATGAAAATTGGACTGAAAATCTTACTTTAGTATTGCTGGGCATACGCTGTGCCTAAAGAAGACCTACAAGCATCTTCAGCCGAACTTCTATACGACCAAACACTAACGTTACCTGGAGAGATATTCAGCCCCAATCAAATACAACGACTGACATCACTGACTTTACTACAAGACTCAGAATTTTTTTCACAAAGATCCAGCCGCAACCAGCGTCAAGACACTGCAAAAAGTCCATATTTGTATATAAAGACCTGAAAAATGTTACTCACGTCTCCTGAGAAAAAAACGCGTAGCGAACACTGCAACCCGAATACACAGGATTGTACAAAGTTCTGGAAGGAGATGAAAAAGTAAACAAAACCCTGTTCAAAGGAAAACCATTTACCGTCTCAGTCGACAGAGTGAAACCGGCGTGCGTACATGCGCGTAGAATCTCCTACTGCTACATACAACCAGCAACCTTGTCCACCTGAAATACAAATTGAAAAATCAGCTCAACTCAAGACACCACCTGACCAGAACAGATCATGTTTGAGCCGGGATCATAGTTTGCGATACGGTAGAAAAATTATTTTTCCAGATTATTATCGTCCGTAAGCCGGTCTCTGGAGGGGAGTGTGTGGCGTAAGCCTGCAACCTTATTTTGTTTATGGTTGATTTTTGGTAAAAAGTTGAATTTGGAAGGTTGTCTATACAAATTGGAAAAAATAAGTTGGAGCAATCGGAAGCTTGTGCTAAACTATTATTGTTTTATGTTTCTAATAAATACTTATATTTGTGTGTCAACAATATAAAATCTATCTACCTAGTGCCTACTACGTAATTTAATTTCTGGGAACCTCAAAATACCTTTCCAGGATTAGGAACGGTGCATACATACCTAGGTCAGTCAAGTCGAATTCATACTATTCACTTCACAAAAACACAATCAAGATATATTTGCACAAAAATTGAACCATATAGAAGAATTTTGAATTGTAACGACATTGCCAACGAAAAGTAAACAATTTACAAAATATTCAGCCAATTACACCAAAAGCAGAGGAGCATCCGGCTTTGATAATTAATCAAAGAGTAATCTATCCAAAGAGTATATAAACACTACGTTATAAATCTATCTATACCAAAGGAATAATTAACCTAACCTTGATTTGATTGATTGATTGACGTCTGGCAGCAACTGTTGACAATGACAGTTGACATTAAATTGATTCTGTTCAACGGAGCACCACAGACTTAAAAAAAAAAACACCGATTATCAGTACTGACCACAGACTAAATAAAGTATTATAAATTATGTCTGGTGTGCTATCCATAAGGTGTAGCAAGTGTAAAATTGAGTTAAAGAGGAAAACAGAGTCCATGAAATGCTCAGTTTTTCTAAAAATATTCGATCTAGAATGCGTCAACGTAAGTTTACCACGCTATAGACTTATGGAGAAACACAAGAAAAAAATATGGAAGTGTATGCAGTGTATTAAACCGCAGCCAGTTTTAAGTAAGACCAGCTCACCAAAATATAAGAAGTTAGCTAAAAAGTATCTAAAACACCACCAGCTGCAACAATGTTGAGTGAAATTCCTAAAGCGCAACAGCTGCCAATATCTCTACGAAAGCAACGGTCCCTAACTGATTTAATAAACAGGGCATGTAGCGAGGATATGCTCGGCTCAACACTAAGAGATGAAAGCATAAGAAGTCTCCCAAACATTTCTAATATAGAAAACTCGCTAGAAACTAATCTTAGGGCAGAAAACGAGATGCTAAAAACACAGCTAGAAAGCGCACACTGTAAAATTGCTAACTTGAGCACAGAAATTCAGACACTCAAACATACTATCTCAGATCTTAAGAAGAATGCTAATATTTACCACAAGCTACTCAACACAGAGCACACACTGAAGAAATTAACACCAGTGAAATCAAAAAGGGCTCGTAACAAAAAAGGTTTGGGAACACCAAAACAAGTTGTGAAACTACAAAATGAGCAAAACGTTATTCCAAGCAACGCGCAAGAAGTAATATCTGTCGAAATAATACAAACATCACAGAAAACTGAAACTGTAGAATTTTCGGGAAACGAGCAGAAGATACAAGACAACGAAAATAATCAAGACCATACAAACACCAAAGTCGTAGAAGGAAATAAAGATGAACGAAACAAGAAGACAAGCAAAATCTTAATCTTAGGCGATGAGTTCTCAACCGGTATTGCACCATTCTTGACAGCGACCCGGTCTCAATATAACGCTAGAAAATACTCAATATTAGGTTATACATACGCTCATGCTGAAACAAGCCATAATATTGATAACAATCAGATTTTGCTTGAAAGCCTCGATGAAGACGATTGGTTGATATTATGTCTTGGGTCCAATGATCGAAACCCAACGAAATTTTGTATAGAAATCTCGTTTCTTTTAAAGAAAATGACTAGGACAAAAATTATTGTTGCTAGTGTTGTAAGAAATCGCTATCTCAATGAGATTAAACTAAACGATATGTACCAGAGTATAGTAAATACATTTGCAAATTGCCATTTTGTGAATGTACACAATCCCTACATTCAATCACAAAAGTGTCATAGCTCTATAAATGGTACAAAAGATGTTATAGACTATCACAAATATTATATTAATGAGTGTTGCTGGCACATTCTCTAGCGCAGAAGCGGAAGCTTTTAAATTAGGCTCTGAGTCAGTAATCACAGGCGACGAAGGCGGAGGGCTCCTAATTATATTAACGGCTAGGGCAGCAGCAAACAATAAGAGGAATCAAGTACAACAGTAACAACAGGCGCTGCTAGATATATAAAAGTTCTAAATGCGCAATAAAAGCAGCTTGGTTCGTAACGATAGTACCAGGAGAGCAGAGGTTGTAAGGAGTAAATGGCAAGATAAGCAGATTTGTGTACGCACTTAAAAAACTTAAGCAAGTTTCATCAATTACGATACGGATTTTTCAAGATACTGATTTATGTTTTGGGGTAATTCAACAGAAAAAGAAACGTGCTTTAAACTTCAGAAAAAGTGCATTAGAGCCATGACCGGTATAAAAATGGACTACAGTTGCCGCCCATATTTTCTGAAACATAAAATAATGACCCTATGCGCCCTTTACATCTACGAATGTTGTGTTTTTGTGAGGTTTAACCCGAGCTACTATAAGCAAAAGGCAACCGTCCATTCAGTAAACACGAGGAAAAAACACCACCTCCTTACTACACAACCTAAAACGAAATTATTTCATAACAGTGCATTTACACCCCCAATATTTTATTTTATCATTTACTCGATACTATCAAGAACGTACCATTTGATTATTTTAAGAAACTGCTATATAAATTATTGACTGCAAATTGTTTCTACACTATAAATGAATACATGAATTTTAATTTAATGCTAGGTGAACTTTATACTACTTTTTGAATTAAATTTTTGACATTGTTTATTTTTTACGGTTATTTCAAATTATATAAAAAAAAACTATTATATACATGTTATTCTTTTTAATGAATTTTAATAATGTTGCTGTTACTCGTATATGTTTATGCACAACACTAGTTTAATTTTATTTTGTAATCAAAATATACTAAGGCTAGTCTAGTCATTGAAAATAATATTGCATGTCACATTGGTATTTACAGATAAAAGTACAACATGTTTAGCATTAAGACCTGCATACCATCACCCTGTAAAGCAATAAATTAATTTGAATTTGAATTTGAATTTGACACCACACCATATTTAGTGTCTTTTGTTCTCATTTGGCCAGTTTCAATTCAAAACAAATAAAAAAAAGAATGATTTTTCATAAATCTTTGAAAGTAGTATTACTTACAATGAAAAAATTAATAATCTCTTAAAGCTTATTTTAGTGAGCGCATACTGCGCGCTACGCGTAGCAAGGTAGTGATTATGATGTGAACTTATTATGGAGCGAATATGTACAGCAAGTTACGAGTATAAAAGGAAAGAAGAATGCATTTAAAAACTGGCAAAATGAAGTTGAAGACACTGACGAATCTGGGAAAGAAAGCCAAACGATCACATATAAAGAGAAAAAAAGGACAGCCCTTTGGTTGTCGCTATTGCAAGGGCAAAAATGCAGGACAAACTGTACCAATCACTGGAAAGCCCGCAAGATTAAAAATACCTATATAGAATAGCAAAGGCTAGAGAAAAGAGTGCAAGGGATATAAATTATATGAAATATATAAAAGATGACGGAGGAATGGCACTAACAAACAATGAAGACATCAAAGAAAAATGGAAGGGATATTTCGAACTATTGATGAATGAGGAAAATGTGTGGTGTGGTAAGTTACAGAGTGAGTCGGTGAACATGGGTTTGGTGAATGAGGTGATTATGGAAGAGGTTAGAAGTGCTGTGCAAAGTATGAAAAATGGAAAAGATATATGACCAGATGGAATACCAGTAGAAATGTGGAAGTTGTTAAAGCTTGATGGATGGATATGGCTGACTTTATTCTATAATAAATTGTTGCAAGAAGAGGCGATTCCTGATGAGTGGTGTTGCAGTTTGCTGGCGCCTATCTTAAAAATAAGTGTGATGTACGGGTATGTAACAACTATCGAGGAATAAAGCTCATGTCCATAGTATGAAGGTCTGGGATAAAGTAATAGTGATACAAATGAGAGAGGAGAGTGAGATTACCGATAACCAGTTTGGGTTTATGCCAGGACGAGGGACAACGGACGCTATATTTTCACTACGCCAACTGTGTGAAAAATACAGACGTGCACTTAAAACTTGCACATGGTGTTCGTTTACCTGGAAAAGGCATATGATAGGGTGCCACGTAAGGTCCTGTGGTGGGCCTTGAAAGAGAAACGAGTGCCTGGGAAATATCTGCAGTTAATACGCGCCATATATAGTTGAGCTAGTACATACGTCCGCTCTGCAGCTGGCGAAACCGACATCTTCAGTGTGTCTGTAAGCTTGCACCAGTGATCGGCTTTAAGCCCTTACTTGTACCACCTGGTTATAGATCCGCTGACATCGGATATAGAGGAGGAGGTACCCTAGTGTATGCTTTTGCCGATGACATTGTGCCTGTTGGAGAAGTTCAGAGCAAGCTGATACAATAGCAAGACAAACTGGAGAACCATGGGCTGAAAATCAATAGGACCAAAACGGAACATATGTTCTGTGATTTCGAGAGTCCCTCCAGTTTCTCTTCCATTGCCAGACGGTGTGTTTTTACCAGCCTGCTCCAATTTTCAAAACCTTGGTTCACTTGTACAGAGCGATGGCAAAGAAGATTGCACGCAACAGAGATGCGAATTTGACATGGATGTGTGGAGTGACGAGAATGGATAAAATTAGAAACAAGTATGTCAGAGGAAGTTTGAAAGTTGCGCCGGTGACTGAAAAGTTGACAAGTAATAGTTTATCTTAGTATGGATATGTAATGAAGAGAGATGAATATCATGTAACGAGGATAGTGTTAAAAATGAATGTGAATGGTAACAAGCGTAGAGAAAGACTAAAAAAGGGTGGATGGATTGTGTAAGAGATAACATGTGTTAGAAGGGAATGAATACTGAGATAACGGCTGATAGAGAGAAATGGAAGAAAACTACATGTTGTACTCACCCCACATAATAGTGGGATAAGGGTAGGGAGATGTAAACCTTAAATATTTTATGTACCTGACCTCCATCGCGTAGTAATATTATTTATGCTGAGATATTGCGTAGAAAGAACAGACTTAAAATAGAATATTGCTAAATTTAAAAATCTTGTAAGAATGATTAAGCTTAATTTCCAATTAAAGCATCATTCAAGTTACTTCGAAGAAATTACCAAGTGTTTTACAAGAATCTAAACTAATTTTAACTGAGACTTAGAGAGTTAAATTAAATTACATTTTAAATATTAACTCTACAAACTGTCCGTGAGCTTTCATAATATAATTTGGAAGAGGCACTTAAATAAAAAAAAATTAAAAAAAATTGATATATCTAATGTAGTTAAAAAGTGTTCATTAAATATCGAGGTCTGGCGTGCCAGTTTTGCTTGTCACGGAGATATTAAAAAAATTATCTTCTCGTAAGTTTTGCAAGAGTGCAAGTACTGAATAAAACGCGTCACAATTTTTACTGCGAAAATATCCATGGAGTACATAAATAATATGCAACGCGCATATAAATACGTACGTATATGAACGCAGTTCATTACAGTTTTTTTGTATTTTTTTCGTTGCGAAAGTTACGGTGTTTTCATCGTATGCGCTCAAAGGGTATCAAACTAGGGTTGGGAGTGGAATCCAATCCGGTACTTGGAATTACGATCAAGGTGTACGTACGTCTGAATGATGTAAAACGGAAACGTAAAAACACGATTTCACCGGATGCCGCGGTGGGATCGTTTTTGCCCTTATTTTGGTGTGTGCAATGACACGTCATACTTTTGATTTTGCGTGAAACTTTTTTGTTGATACAGGCATCGATGAAATGAGTTTTGAGGTAACGTATACTGTTGCCGCACGTTGTTACTGCTTCTTGAGAAGGGTGAAACATTTTTGAATCACTTTTAATTAAGTTCGTAATGCTAATGACAGGTTAGGTATCGGAAAGAGAGAAGATTTTTGTATGACTTTGTGAAACTAAAGTCAGTCCATGAGAGTCAATCCTATTCTAGGATTATTGAGATAACCATCTGCTACAACATTGTCACTTAAAACCAGACGATATGTTGGACAAATACTTAACGTATAAATGAAGGGCGTGAGCTTTGCAGTTGGGTAAAAAGTAGCCAAAGCATTGAGAATGGAATACGGAATCTTCATTTCATATTTACTTAATTTTCGAATTACTTCACAGCACGAGACGAGAGTGGCCAGTGCTGAAGCTTATGCTTGCTTGCTTGCCGTTTGTGGTAGGTAGTTCTGGTCTCTTGGAACAGATATTGCCAGGCCGCCGAGGTAGCTCAACATGGCTTAACGACAGTTAGCAATCAATAACAGTGGGGTCCGACAGCTTTACGTGCTCTCCAAAACAAGGGGCGTTGGAAATCCGCACAAAACTCAACAAAGTTATCGGTGCGGAGCCGAGGAACGAACCTGGTATTGTCCTAACATGCACTTGTATCACAGTACTAATAATATACATTTTTAGTATACCGCTCGGCTACCATTAACCTACTATGTGGTGGCCATAAGTACTACCGTCTGCCCCCACGCGGTGGCCGTTCGTGGAGGCAGACGGTAATATATCCTACCAACTTATGTGAAGGACAAAATTGTCTCATGTCTTGTCAAGTAATCACACGCAAGCCTGCCCAAAAAGGTAAGAGATACTAGGAGACGAGTCCGATACAAATTGTTATCCCAACAAGTGCCTTGTATCCCGCGTAATTCCATTAACGTCGGGGATACATCATGGCGCACCTAGCGAGAGAGGTTTAGGGGTGGAGGAAGTTATAACGATAGTTATAATCAGTAGTCAAAATCGATTTTACCTTACTCGTAAATATCAATCGCTTCGAAGATATTACACATAAAAATTTATTAAAAAAAAATAAGTGTTCTGTGTTAAAAATGTCTAAAGTACGTACGTTAAGCACGAAACATCGAAAAAATAAATTATTACTTAAGTTTTATACGAGTTTTTTTATATTAGTTTTTATTTCCTACTTTTAACATGAAGTACTTCCTCCATTCGTTAGGAAAAAACCTCCACTACTGGTAGTGCGGCTGGTAGTGTCGTTGCCAATAAACGGTTCTAAACTAATAAACTAATTTTGATGACACTTGAACTATTCCCTAAGTTGAGTGATACTAAATCTATTACAAAAAGAATTATTGCAATCAGACTTGCAGTTTCCAAGAAATGCGTGGACAAACATTCATTCATACATACATATATACATATAGTACATACATTCGTGAAATTTTGTGTGTTCTTTATAGATACTCATATATGAATATTAAGCATTTTTGACAATATCACATACATACTAACATAGGTACATACATACATGTTTGTTACATATGCTTAGACACCCATAAAGATTAGAATTTATGAATATTGCGCATTTTCAGCAATGTTAATTACTGCACACATCTACATGAGAAGCTTTTTTTTGAAGTCGGTTAAAAGTAGTTTAACTCTAAATTGGGCGTGGCCTGGGGGAGGCTTACCGGGTTTTATAAACATAGTGGGTTTTTTATAAAGTTATAAGATAAAATATTTTTTAAATATATTTATTTATTATTTAAAAAACAATGTGGGAAAGATCCTCCTACTGAAAGCGTTGAACGCGTTGGCTACCTACTGAAGCTCCATGTGTACATATAGAAACAAATAAAACTATCGCGAAAACAACATGCATACCAATATATAAAAGTCAAACGTTGTCTGTCTGTTTGTTTGTTTGTTTGTTTGTTTGTTTGTTTGTATGTTTGTTTGTTTGTTTGTTTGTTTGTTTGTTTGTTTGTTTGTTTGTTTGTTTGGGAAGCTTTCACGCGCTAACCGCTGGACGGATTTTGACGAAATTTGGAATGGAGATAGCGTATACCCTAGAATAAAACATAGGATACTTTTTATCCCGAAAAATTCCACGAATTCCGTGGAAGTTTCCACGGGAAAACTGGAATATGTAGAATACTCGCTGTAAGGAACAGTTGCCATGGAAACGAAATAACAAGTCTGTTAAAAATCATCAAGAGCGTTGGTGCCACAGAGTAAGTAATTGATGCTACACCAACAACAAGCCACAGAGGCCATAACCAAGAAGTCTAAGTCTACTTTTGCATTGGTTTTTAATATCCTAGAAGAACGTAGGATGTTTTTTCGCTATAAACTGTAGTCCACGTGGACGAAGTCGCGGGCGGGTTCCAATATAAAAATCAATTCAAATCTTGCGAGATAAACTAATTCAACCAATTTTACCACATTTTTCCGTGGCATTGTGTTTTTTTTTTTTAATTTGGCTCTCTATTAGAACGTGAAAATTTTAATAATTATTAATTGAAAATATACAAAATGTATGGTTTAATGCAGAATAAGGCAGGATCAAAATAAACGGCTAATAGATATGGAAATGATAGGGAATGATTATCATACTTTAGAGTAGAGGTGTACATCTGTAAAAGGATAAATTCATATTATTTTCTATAATATCAGATCAAAAATAATCGAATCTCCCGTCAATTGATATCATCGCGACATCCCTAGTTATCCTTAGATTTACAGCCACACCGAGATGAAAGGGCTACGCCGTCGTGCGCTTTATTAGCGTTGTTATGTGCGCGGGAGATTTATTGTGCAAGGTTCCAGGCCTTTTTCTAAGATAGGTTCGCTGGGAATTGGATAGTGTAATCAACAATACACGCGCCCGCATAATATCTCGTCATCATCATTATCACCCCTTTTTTCCTTAGTTCCATTTTACATTGGTCCCCGCTGCCTGATATATCAGGCTCTTCCAGTGTGAGAGAAATTATGTTTTTTTTTAAATAATAATAAGAATATAATTTTAGACAATTATTTTTTCCTCATAGAATACTGAACAAGTTTAACCTCGGGTTTCTGGAACGTTTGTTAACTTTAACAACAGATTAATTCTAATGCTGCCTTTGTCTGGCACTAAAAGTACGACAAAGATAGCAATAGATTTAATCTGTTGTCAAAGATAACAAACGTTTCAGAAACCCGAGGTAAGTCTCACTTCCCACACAGAGACCAACTAATTAGACATAATTTTATTTAAGCCAAAAAACAGATACACGAAAAAAAATAATGTAGGTATGTATGTACTACCTTACTTACTTACTTCTTTGGTTTTAATTGATGTAGTATCCCTGAATATATATAGTCAAAGAGCAATAAGGAACAAAGGTGATGGAATAAAAATCTTCATTAAACGTAACTCTAGGGCTTACTAGCATTCTAAATATTTTCACCAAAAAAAACAAACCGCAAGGCATCTTCTTAAATTAATTTAATAGGCTTTCGGGTCGTAAAACGAGACCTCAATTTTGGTGAACAAATACCTATATATCTACGTTCTACAATCGAATTACATTAAATTTCGCTTCGTAAACAAGTCACTTTCACTCGCTTTTTGTGTTCAAGTAATACACTCATTTTTCAAGCAAGAATAAACCGTATAATATAAATCGAAGGAAAATTGCAATTTGGAACATATTTAGCTCGAAAATAGACGTTACAAAACGTTGCGTAGTCAGAATAACGAATAGGGGACCCTCCCCATTATTGTAGAGCCCCTCATGCAAAAATAAAATATTTTTGACTCAAACGCTGTTTTAGAAATCGATGACGACATCACTCTCGAGACGTCTACAATTTCAACAATGTGTTCCAACCGATTGTAATGTGAATTTGCTTTCAATCAACTTTTATCGAATAGTAGGATTCTACTTTCTTCAACCACTCTACGTCTTCGATTTCAGTAACTATTTCTATTTCATTTTTCAACTAAGTCTTAGTGCTGTAATCATCTTAGTCGTCCTTTTGTTTGAGTGTTTCCAGAACCTCGATAAAGGCTTTGAGGATGGCCAAGGGTTGATAATCTGTATGAGTTTGTGTGCGACGACGCGACCGACGGAATCGTTATGTTATACTTGTATTTTATATATACGCGAGTGATGTTCGAGTGTGCTCGTGTGTACTTCAAAGGGAACAAAAATGTAGCCTTATCGATTTTACGTCATGATATGCAATTTGAAGGGGCTCTTTGTGTCCAGAACATCAGATAAAAATAACTATCTGTGCTTATGTCAGGCGAAAGATACAAATGCAACAAAAATATAAGTTTTTAAGTCCAGAAGCTATTTAGGGGCACTTCTTAATTTATTTGTATTCGGGAGGAAATATTTTTGATTCTCTCTTTATAGTTAGTGATTTTATTTTTTACTTGTAATATAGTTATGTAATATACCATCAATGTTTGTCTAATTTTGACTTTATGTTGCATGATAACAGTAATTGGTTAAAATTGACCTCTTGATCGTATACACATTGGTAGGTAAGTGACACGCCTACCATTAACAAAAACTGTTTTCTGAGCTTTGAATCGCAAATTATGTTTTAAAACTAGCTGCTGCTGCTGCGATATAAATAAAACTATGAAGTGGACCCAGACAATAATCTTTAAACAATGGTCTTATTTATCATCTCAAAAAGATAAACAAGCAATAAATAAAAAATTATAACACGCCTGCCCTGCCAAAAAGGAACTTATGCCAATAAATTATATATTGTTAAAATGTGCTTATCAAGGCCTTCATTTTGATACCAATATTGCAAAAGACGAAGTTTTTCTTTCGCATTTCAATGTGGAGCCATACTGCCGACATAAAATCCGAAGTTTTTTATTTCAAAAAAATATATTCTCTTTCATTTTCAAAATCTGTTCAAGCATTTAAAAATTGTGGTGGAATAAACAAACTCACATACATAAATTAGCCCTGAAAATATTTGGTACTCTCCTTTTTTGGGCAGTCATGTAAAAAGAGAGTTTATAGCTATTCTCATTTATCTTTTTGAATACGTATTTCATATATGATCACGCCAAAGGGCGTAATTTAGGGATACTGAGAAGAGATTTTACAGTATGTAGCGCCTGCATCTATCAACTAACTTACCTAATCCTCTTTTAAACGAACTGATTGTAGCTAAACTGCGTGATACACGAAAGCTAACCAGAGGAGCATTACTTTTTGAATTTAGAGAGCAAGTCAGATAGGTTTATGCCACTATAACCACACACTGATCACATCAAAATACGTAACAATCGCAGGATTTACAGCAAAAATCCACCACAATTTCTCGGCTGTCGAATGACTCATTCCACAATGACTACCCATTCCGTGATTTCCCTCTAGAGAAGGCATCAAGTTTGAAGTAAATCTGAGATATCTCTGGTAATGTGTCCCTCGGCGTCCTAACCGAACTCGCTGACCGTAAAATTGTAAAAACTACCATAAATCTCTCCCTTTTTTTCTTTTTAGGCCACAGAAAATAGAGTGGGTGCTGTGGAAAATGTCATTGATTTTGGACAGTGCCGGTGTGCGGCCTTAAAATAGCGTAAATTTATTCATGATAATCTCTTATATCCATCTCTTCTTAAACACTATTTTAAAATGTATGTACCTGTGTGAAGTACCTAAATGACTGTAATAAATTGGCTGTTATTTTATCCGAGTATGGTGAAGCATGAGAAGGGAGTTTAGCAGTTTATGTATGTTTGTATATATGTATGTATGTATGTGGGTATGTGGATGTTCCACCGCCCGTCGCCCCTATTGGTCCAATTTTGACAAGCGAGGTATCAATCGTTTTTCTTCAGGTATAGAGTGTCATTCACCATTTCATTCATTGTCATTTCACCTGACTATGGCGAAGCAAAGGAAGGCATATGTGTTCAAACTGAAAACTTGGTGGATTTTGACAATTAGCGAGGTATCAAATCAATCGATGCGTCTTCGTTGCAAGAGTGTCATAGGCTATTTTTTACCCGACCGTAGTCGGGTTTAAGGTTTTAAACTTGTCTGGTTATATGTGAGTTTTTTATTTAGTATGGACATGGTCTAAAATTTATAGAAGAATTAGATAATATACGTTCAATGCCTGTACTCTTACCACATGAGTTAAGAGATTCTATGAGATGCTACGAGAAGCTACTAGGTGCTTTGAGGTGCTTCACATTTTTACATACATACATACAAAAAAAAATGTACTTGCAAACAAAACAATACATTTAACGGCCAATATAGAATACTCGGACTAAGTAGTTCCATAAATGCCAATTGTGGCCTTGGAACAATCTTAACACGATTCTGTATTGCGGCTCAACGGACATGAATAATTTGAACTTACCCCAAATAGACATACCCATATTGGGTATGTAGGTATGTACCCCATATCTTAGGGGTATCTTAGGCTGAGTCCCAAGTGTTTAGGATAAATAGTTTCGGCCCATAGCGTAGGCGTTTGGGTTGTTAGGTTAAATTGGACAGTTTATGTTCGTATATTTCTGGTAATAAATATTTCTAAGAAATGGTTAGCTATGAAATGGGACAAGCAAAAAATTAGGAAATTAAGTTTGAGGGATGTATAATGATTATCATGGTTAAACTCAATGTTTTTCTCTTAACTTTGAACCGAACAGTTTAATTTATTTTTCTGTCAGCAAACACTGTGTAAATCTCGCGAAAATATAATATTTTGCAAAAATAAACGAACAATTAAATCCACCCCACTTTAAACGTAGCACAAGCCATCTTTACAATTCTGTCGCCGCAATTGAAAGTTGCCCAATCACTTTGAACATTAGTTGGGACAACTTTTTAATGAAACCAGAGGCCCTATCGAAAAATGCTTCAAACCTCAAACACGCAAAGCTGCAAAACTACGAGACTGGAATAATGTTTGGGACAGAAAAAGTTTGCGCTTTGAACCCAGGCGAGGGTAAGTGTTTTGCATTTCGTCCCACGCTGCCTGCATACCAATGCGTGGAAGGATTGATGTTTGCACAACGCCACAGAAAAAATATCCAACCTTCACCGACTCGTTTCTATTGACTTGGCACGCCTGAGTGACTATGATGATGATGGTGTATGTGTCGAGAACCTCGTAATCACTTGCTTTGTAGGTAATATGGTATTGTACGCAGAAATAAGCGCACAAAACAAGCAAAATTGAATGTAATAAAAAATTGTTTGATAAGCTTTATTCGCCCTGACCTGACCTTACAGCTTTAATAAAACACTGGCCGACGGAACAAAAAGCCAGAAGATTGCTTTGTGCGATACGCAAGAAAGCTATTACTGAAGCTTCAGGAAGCAAAGTTGAAGCCAAGTTCTTTTTAGCCAGATTGGGGGCTTTAGATATCTACGAAAAACTTCCAGAGTCAGTCCGATAAAATGTTTCGTACGCATGTAATCCTAAAATTCTGCGTGATTTGTCTTTGCCGCGATAAAGGGAACGTTCGAGCTTTTTGGGTGCAGTAAAGTCGAGTCATTTATCAGGGAAAGAACTCCGAGGATATTACACCTACCAGCAATTTACCGCCGCTAGGTAAATGAAAATTTATTTTTACTTTTTTCATATTCGGGGCTCGGGATCTTGGCGAGGCATGAAACAATGGACACAAATTATGTTTTCACGGGTCTAAGGACATCTTAAAACTCCCTTCAAAGACAGTCTGTTAAATTACGTCATAAAATATTACGGGGAATTTGTTCGTAGTGAAAGCCTGTGAAATAATTAAGGAAGTGTAATAAGGCTTTCCATTTGCATAACAAATTTTAAATGATGTTTCCGGATAATATTGTACGGAAATCTTTTTTAAGCGGACAGTTGCTCTGAAATTTACCAAGAACTATAAAATATAGACACTTTTAAATTCACCACGATCGCCAAGTGTTACTCTATAAAACTTAAAATGAAACTGTGGCTTAACAAAGAAACATGCTGCCTGCTGTCGCCAACCACAAGGATAGAGAATAGAAATCCGTTGTGCTAGCGCTGAGGTACCCTATCTTAGGACACTGACTTTATTGAGTACCCATGGTGTCCGTGTTTGTTTACAAGTATCAATAGATTCAGCTCTCCAGTGTCCAAGATAATGGAGATGCAGTGTCACGAGTGTGACACTGCAAGAACACGGTGTCTGAGAGTCCTGGAGTGTCCGTGGAGTTGACAAATGCTCTGTAGGTGTTAGCAAATGCCTCTTCACGAGGACGTGTCAGGTTATTTGATACATCGTGTCTACGAGATGGGTAAGTGCTTTGACACGATTCGGTTCACTATGAAATGTGCTGGTTGGATATGACTTATAACTATCCAAAATTTATTTTCTTATTATCTCTAGAAATTACTTCTTTTTTAAATTTACCTTTATGAGTGCCATATTTTAAAAAAAATATGTTAATTTTATTTTTTAACCCTTTTGTGAATCAACTGCCTGCGGTCCTCTCAACCAACAAAATTCATCAGCTACCTACGCCCAGGTAGTAAGTGATTGTAAGCTAGCAAGCTAGTCATTCTGTCGTAAAGACAGAACTAGCTTGTTTTGTAGACTTTTAAGTGAGAATCTATTAATGGGAGCTAGGATGATTTAAAAGGTTAATAATAGATTCTAAGAGCCTAAAAATCAAGCCTAAAAATCAAGGATAGAAATTCCGTAGTGGAGGTTGCTACTGCAAACTTGCTTTGTGTAGAGAAGAAGCTAGTTAATGTTGAGCGCGAAGCTTGTTGTTACCTTTGACACTACAATGATACTGGCTTACTAGCATCTTGTGTTACCACACTAGCACAGTGCCAAGCCAAGATAGCAAACCAAGCTAAGATCTATATACTGCCTTGCTAACTTGGTTTCGCATTACTAGCTTCGTGTTACCCGAGCACTATACAGAATAACTAAATCTTAGAAGTCTTAGACTTCTAAAATCACTACACAGAAAACTTTGAAATGTTCAAAGAGACAAGACGTAAACGAATATCATCCCATATCCCATCTCTATATGATTTGAGCGTCAAACAAAAGTCGAATTGTCTCCGAAGCTCGTACTGAATAATACATTTCACTTGAGTTTTGACGCAACACCTCTTCTTTGTTTCGTACTCTCGACGCTCGCCGGCGCCTCTTCAGGGATGTGTAGTTACAGGCTTGTGTTTATCTGTGAGACGGAACTATCGCTTCATCTGCAGGATGGAAGTTATGAAATGAATACGAAGTTTTATGTTGTATGGTTCATGTGTTCACACTTTTGCTTGAGATACTCACATATGTAGATGCGTCATATAAAATGCAACGTGTCAATATTGAGCAACCTGGTTACGCTGCTAACTGGTAGTTGGACCTGTACTATTGGACCTGTGACTGAACATTGTTGTTATGAGCATACCCATAGTTATTTTGTGTACAGCAGTTAAAATTTGAAAAATATTCGTAATTTTGTGTAACCCTACGCGGGTGTCAGGAAAAGCTTTTTTGCTCCTTAACACAGCAAAACACTGCAAAAAAGTATGACCTAGTTATGATAACGTTTTTTTATCTGACTACGGCGAAGCAAAGGAAGAGTAAAGTGTTTAACAATCTATGATGTATGTATGTCTGTATGTATGTATATTTCTGTATACCTATGTTAATTTACATGTTTTACCCGACTACGGTGAAGCAAAGGAAGGGTTATAACAGTCTGTACATAGATGTTTCACCATTGCGTTGTCCCTATTTTACGTTGCGTTCTGATTTTAAATCGATTCGTCTTCATCGCAAGAGTGTCATAGGCAATTTTCTACCAATTACGGCAAAACAAATAAAGGATTGTGTGTTTAACAGTCTCTATAGACTTTCCACATCATATATACATGTCATTGGTCTGATTTTGATACGATTCGTCTACATCGCAAGATAAAATTGTCTGTGATGATTTGTAGATAAAACGTAAATTTTTGTTTCAAACAAAGTTTTCAGTATGTTCAATAAAATATTAAGGATTTTAAAAACTAGGAGTGTTCTTTACTAGGTTTAATACTGGTAAAAGAATGTATGAAAACTGGTACTAAAATAATTTGAAATTCTAAACAAGATATTAGCTATTTGTGAAGAAAGGGAAATATTATTTGGATAATTACTAGCTTATGAAAAAGTACTTGCCACGCTAGGTACCTTGCCTCTGGCAACTCTGATCTGACACTGCTGAATATCAGTGATATTGATAAAAAGCTCAAAAATATTTTCATTTCGAAAGGCACAACAGATCTTTAATGTTGTTTTTGCAAGCGATGAGCGGTTCCGGTTGGCAGTTGGCGCCTGTAGTTTCCAGAAAAAGTCGAAGCGAATTTTGGTCAATATAAAATTATGCATGGATTCATGAATTAGGTACAAACAATGTGTAGGTTGTCATGTATTGTTTGTGGTTCTCAATTAAGTAACATATTTTTTATAAAACTGCTACGTTAATTGCAGTTTAATTAACTTGTTTTCTAAATTTTCCCACTGAACCAAAAACACGACACAATGTATGTCTATCTAGCACTGACAGCTGATGGATGACAGATGACAAGACCTTAAGCTTATTTTTTTCTACAGGCTTCACACAGGGTTATTTTTTGATGAAATTGCGCTATGAGCGTTTTGTTATTTTATTATTATTTATATTCACAAGGTAAAATATAATAATTGAAATAGCAGAACATATAAACTATAGAAATCTGTTTTATTCTCAATGCACGAAAAACGGACAAACTCTTTGATATTTTTGACGGCTGAAGGAATTTTGATCAAATGTTGGTATATCGGTATTATTGGTTCTGAAATAGCACATAGAGTACTTTTAACCCAGATAAATGACCAACCATGTTAAGCCGCGGGCACAGCTAATAGATAATAAAGCAGTTATCACCAAAAATACTGTACAAGGAAGATAATAAAAAAGCCCTAGTGTACTTATAAGCTACTGAACAGGAATATAACATTTTTTTAAATCAATGTTTGTTCACGCATCACGTAAAAACCGATAGACCGATTGCGATTTGGTTTCACTGTTAGGTAGTTTAGAGTTTGATTTAAAAACAGGTGTACTTGGTATCTCAATCCGATGAGTTCGAACACTAGCAATCGATAAAAACTTTTTGACGGCTGAAATAATTTTAATCAAATTTATAAATAATAAATATATTCTGAATAATTCCACACCAACTGTTGGTATATTGGTATTTTAGATCTCGGAATAGTACTTATATTACTTTTAACCTAGAGAAATGACCACGCGTGCGAAGCCGCGGATACAGCTAGTTAAATAATACAATTTCAAAGTGACAGTGTCCATGCACATTTGTCGGATTTATCGCTCAGTCATCCCATTTAATTGAAATAGTAGAATTAAATAATATCACTTAATTAATTTCCATAAAATAATCCGTATTACAAACTCCATTTAATAGTGCTCAATTAAAGACCGGAAACAGCGAGTAAAATTAATAATGGCCGAACAGCTACCGCAACTATTAAAAAGGGACCGTCTGCTCACCGTACATATTAAATTTACGTATTGATTTTAAATTCAAAATGTGCTCGCTTCTTTCGTTCGGGTTTCCGTCCACTCCGAATATAATAAGGGTGGGTGGATTCTGTCATTTGTCATTCTACAATCTGATTACACAGATTTTTAGCTTTCGCCCGCGGTACTTCGTCCGCGTCGTCGTATAGTTAAGCGTGAAAAAAGCATCCTATGTTCTTCTAGGATATTAAAAATCAATGCAAAACACTCTTAATGTTTTTTGACAGATTTGTTATTATTTCGTTTCCATGGAAACCGTTATTTATAACGAGCAATCGTCATTTTCCTGTATTCCCGAGGAAACTTACCGTTTTCCGGGATAAAAAGTATCCTATGTTGGTCTCTATATTATACAGTACTTATTTACAAAGTTTCATCAAAATCTAATCAGCCGTTTTGGCGTTAAAATTTCCCGAAACACACAAACAAACAGACAACGTATCTCTTTTATATATTGGTGTGGATTATTTCTCATAGAGATTTAGTGTAGTGTCACGAGGCGGTCCTAGGGTTTGTTCCACTAGCCCAGGGACCAAACCTCAGTGGACAACATAAAAGAACAGGAACAATAGTACAGTACTCCTAGTACTCGGAGATGTTCATAAACAGCGGCTTCACCTTCATGGACACGTTGTAGCAGAAGATGACCATGTACAGAGATAGCTGGCCTATCAGCAACGCTTGCAGGACTCTGCTAGTCGAGCCGGTCCTTGCTTACTAAACACGAACACGTCCCAAGCTAGAAGTCAGCATTTTGGTGGGCATTCTATTGACCGTTATTTTAGGTAGGTGGTATTTAAGCAATAACTTAAACTGCCAGATATAGGTAGATAAAATAATAATTTATTTACTACTTTTTATGAGATATTTTGTAAAAACATCGACATGAGCCAAATGCATGAATGATAATCCTGAATGACAGATTAATTGATTTAAGAATTAATATAGACAAACTATCAAATGAGTAACATTATCATGAAAGAGGTTTGACATCGTCACAGTACCTTCCTACCTAATTAGTTTTTTTTTGGAAGGATATATGCTGTTGGTCTATAACTAACCTCTACAACGTCACGGTGGGGCGGGCGCGAAAGCGCTCCGCCTCAATGCATGATGACGCAGAAGGCGCACGTCAACGTTAAGTTTTGGCCATTTGCTCAAGGGCACCCAGGGGGTACAACCCTCGGCTTGAAAATTTGCCATTGACCACGGAAGTCTGACTAAACATCCCTGGATCGCTAGTTTAAGTAGTGTTCGAGGGGGCCCTGATGAAATGGCTTGAGTTCTTTGAATTATTTGGATAACTGACCACCGATTCGGAATACACCTTCGAGAAGAATCGGCAAAAAAACGAAGAAGAATAAAATCGACTTTATTTACGAGACCTTCGATCTCGCCGGTAAGGTCGGTGTCTGTGTCTAGTTGTGTTGACAGATGGTGAGGAAGGGTTGGATGAATCTATTGCTGCCTGCACTGCAGCAGTGATTTCATCGTCCGGATCGCTCAAGATGTCTCTAGGGCGTCTACGCAGGGGTCGTGCGTCTATCGCGTCTGTCGAGTAGTTAGATGCCTGGACTACAAGAGGGTTGGGGTGATGGGGTGTCGCTTCAAAGTAGCAGCGAGAAGCATCTTTCATGTATTGAAGGATTGAGGGAAGCTCGAGATCACAATGCCGGTAGATGTTCCTCTGATACCAGTGGGCATCTACTGCACTGTAGACGAATTTATTCTGTAAGGTCTGAAGTTTCTCTAGGGAAATGCGGGAGACGTGAGGGAATACTACACATGAGTATGCCATTGTCTGTCGGACGCAGGTTTTATAAAGTGTCTACTTATTTCTAAGGAAAATTTTACTACGTCTGCCTAGGAGTAACGCGAGGCGACCTTGGTAGAAGGCCGCTTTTTTGTGGACTGTGCTGATATGCTCATCGAAGTTGAGTAGATAGTCAAGGGTGACTCCTAAGTATTTAGTTGACCTTTGCCACGGTATGGATCGGTCATTAATCGTGATACCTACCTACCTACTATGGACCATTTTTTAGGATTCATGTATGTTTGTATGTATGTTGGTATGTTGGTATGTATGTATGTTTGTATGTTAGTATGTTTGTATGTTTGTATGTTTGTATGTTTGTATGTTTGTATGTATGTATGTATGTATGTATGTATGTATGTATGTATGTATGTATGTATGTATGTATGTATGTATGTTTGTATGTATGTTTGTATGTATGTTTGTATGTATGTATGTAAAAATGCAAATTCAATATGTATTTGAATATGCTCCATTTTAAAATGCAAAAATTAAAACTTCAATATTTACTAAATGTGTGTTGTGATTCAATGAATCAGCCGAGTGTCGGAATTATACCCTACCCACAGTGAAGTATTTACATATATAATAAGTACTAGCTTTCCCGCCAGCAACTGCGTCCGCGCGGACTACAATTTATCGCGGAAAAAAGGATCCTATGTTCTTCTAGGACATTAATTACCAATGCAAAAGCAGATATAGAACCAATGCTCTGGATGTTTTTTGACATACTTGTTATTTCGTTTCCATGGCAACCGTTCCTTACAGCGAGTAATCATAATTTTCCAGTTTTCCCGTGGAATATCCTATATTTTATTCCAGGGTATAAGCTATCTCCGTTCCAAATTTCATCAAAATCCGTCAAGCCGTTATGGCGTGAAAGCTCCCCAAACAAACAATTAAACAAACAGACAACGTTTCACTTTTATATATTGGTATGAACTACCTACAACTTTACAATATGGGTATCAAATTAAAGGCAATGATAAGGACATTCCGACAGAATATAAACTGGCATAAGTTATTTTTTTGCAAGGCAGGCGCGTTTTTTTAGTAATATCGTAAATTAAATTATGAGTACATTTATATTACAAGCAAGCTGTGCCCGTGGCTTTGCACGCGTGGTCTTTTACCTGGGTTAAAAGTAACGTATGTGTTATTCTAGGACCTAAAGTATCTAAAAAGCACACAAGTAAAAATTATTATAAAAATACAAAAAAAACGAAGGGCGTGCAGGCGTGAGGCGCGAACGCACGACGCAAACAATAGGCACGGGTTTTTACTTTTCAGCCGCGATAGCGGAAGGACGGGCTAGTTAGGTGAGTCGTCCCAATGGGACGAGTTACTGAATAATAAATATTATTTTTTCGATTCAATAATAAAGCCTAACTAAGCGCGGTTTAGCCCGCGTGGTCATTTCATTTAAAAGTTGCTCATACGTGTTATTCCAGGACCAAAGTACCCATAAAGTTATAGTCTAGTTCCATGGAACATATGCTTCCCATTTGTTCCATGGAACTAGACATCATCAAACAAAAATAGTCTTTTTTCCTATTTGTTCCAAAGAAAAATTTAAACATTTTTTTCCTATACTGTTCTATAGTACAAACATTAAACTTTTCTCGTTTGTGATGTCCTCACAGAGTCTTTTCTAGTAATCAAACTGATCACTTGAAAATAATTTCAAGATTCCACCCGGAAGAACAAACAAGAAACTGACTTAATAAAAAGTGGTAAAATATGTACTCAGTCTTGCTTTTTTCTTCACACTTCTTTTTCCACTTCTTGAACTCTTCCAAATTCAGCATTTATGCCAATATTTTAAATTATTATTGTTTAAATTTACTTAAAATATCACCAAATGAGACAGTTTTTTTTTCAAAAAATGCAAGATTTTTGTCACGTGGAACAATTTGGAATAAACTAGATTCTAATTTAGTCCAATGACGTCACTGAGAGGTGAAGTCGGAAGAAATGCTAGTACATGGTTGAACTATGTACTAGCATTTCAGTTTTAGATCAAATCAGTAAAAAATAGACTCATTTTGTCCAATGACTCCCATTTGTGGCTCCATGGTGGTTCCCA
Source organism: Alsophila aescularia (assembly GCA_946251855.1). Lineage (NCBI taxonomy): Eukaryota > Metazoa > Arthropoda > Insecta > Lepidoptera > Geometridae > Alsophila > Alsophila aescularia. The sequence goes on from OX276378.1 coordinate 52,286,863, forward strand.
TTTGTCCCATTGACAAAGAACAAACAAGAAACTGACTTAATAAAAAAGTGGTAAAATATGTACTCAGTCTTGCTTTTTTTTCCACACTTCTTTTTCCACTTCTTGAACTCTTCCAAATTCAGCATTTATGCCAATATTTTAAATTATTATTGTTTAAATTTACTTAAAATATGACACCAAATGAGACAGTTTTTTTTTCAAAAAATGCAAGATTTTTGTCACGTGGAACAATTTGGAATAAACTAGATTCTAATTTAGTCCAATGACGTCACTGAGAGGTGAAGTCGGAAGAAATGCTAGTACATGGTTGAACTATGTACTAGCATTTCAGTTTTAGATCAAATCAGTAAAAAATAGACTCATTTTGTCCAATCACTCCCATTTGTGGCTCCATGGTGGTTCCCATTTGTCAATGGGACAAATGGGAACCACCCTAAATTTCAATAAACTGTGACGATGTTATCCTCTTTCATCATAGTTAAAACCTCATATTATGATAGTGTATTCTAAAATTCAAATACTATATCAGCCTTCACTGGAACCTGTCATTCTTACATTGTCATTGGAATTGCATATACTCGTAGCTCGATTTTTATGAAGTCCTTTAAATATATGTATATATATGATAGGGGATTCCATGTTAGGGGAGCCAAATGGACGGAGGCATTTTTTCGCTCGTAGTTGTTTTGATCCGTATTGCTAAAGAACGAAAACTCAAAAATAACAAAACTAGCCCTACTACTACTGACCAAAGATATTAAATTAGGAGAAGACTGAATAACCGAGTGCAAGATCTTCAAGCTACTTCAGCTGCGAGCCTATTGTCTTCTATGAGAGAGAAATATACTATCCAAAGCTAAAAGGACGGCTCGCACCACGAAGTTTCCTCTGTACTTACTTCATATTATTGTTCGTTGTGAGTTGTTCCCTGAAGTGGGATACACTATACAACCTCAGGAACCGCCTAGCAACAATAATACATTTCTTAAAATTTCGTTCAGCCGTCAAATAGTTTTTTTATCGATTGCTCGGCATCTCATGATTGGATTAAGATAACAAGTACCCCAGTTTTTACGTCAAACCCTAAGCTATCAGTGAAAACCCCAATCAGTCCAGCAGTTTTTGAGAGATGCGTGAACAAACAAACAGTAACACAAACAAACAACAGACAGACAAGATTTAAAAAAATGATATATTATTGTTCAGTAGCTTATTTTAAGTACCCTATACCATTTTTTAACATTATTTACTGTATTTTTGTTCGTATTGCTTTATTATAAGTACTAGCTGTACCCGCGCCTTCGCACGCATGGTCATTTCTCTAGGTTAAAATAACTCTATTTACTATTCCAAGGCCTAATATATCAAAATTCCTTCAGCCTTTCAGATTGCGATGCGGTTTTCACCGTTTGATAGCTTAGGGTTTGACCTTAAAACTGGATTACTTGGTATCTAATCATTGGTTTAATCCAATGATTAGATGCTGACCAATCGATAAAAGTTTATTTGACGAATGAACGAAATTTGAAGAAATGTAGTATATTGTACTTTATAGGTGTACTTTTGATCCTAGTATAACACGTATGGGCTACTTTTAAATGAAATGACCACAATGAAATGACCACGCGGGCAAAGCCACGGGCATAGCTTGTATATTATATACCTTAAAAAACATAAGTATTCAAAAATCGTTCCGTTCTTAAATATTATGCATGGGTACTGGCATAATATTGGACTATGGTACTGGTAAGAACTTATGAGCAACACCTCGATTTGAAAAAGCGTAATTTTTTCATGTGGTTCTAGCAATAATGTCTAATAAATTCAAGCACATACAGGAACAGCCAGTAATTTCTATAAAATTGAATGCAGTAGGCACTAAAACTTCGCTAACAGGCGAAACTCAAAAGGCATAAAATCCGCTCCGTTTTGTCCAACAAAGTACACCATAAAACAATTTCCATTGAAAAACCGAAAGAAAATGGAATGGGGAATAATGGCACTTCTTTATGTTGGTAAAAATTTTCTAACAAGTCCCAACTTTGACATTAGCCGGTGAATTATCGCGGTCTCGTCGGTGTCATTTGTGGAGTTCGCGGGAACTTTGTGCCGAGGGAAGAGACTTATTCTTGCGAGTTCGCCAGCGGCCGAGACTTGGCTGGAGTTCGATCTTTCAAGCTGTTTGAGTTCCAAATCAAAGTGCACATGTAGAAACTGCTCGAGCTAAATTAATGTGGACATGCTACATTATTGCAGTAATAATAGGATAGTAAAAAGGTTCTGACTTAGGACATATGATATTATCTTGATTTCATTAGAAGGCCCACTGTAGGTATAGGTATTACGGTTTGTTCCATATTGTCTCTGAAATAAACAATATATTTCTATATGTTCCTACTAATATTATTAATGCGAAAGTGAGTTTGTTTTTTTGTTACGCTTTCACGCCTTAACTACTTAACCGATCATTATGAAATTTTGCACCCACGTCACAGTACATATATTAGTCTTTACAGACAGTAGTGTATCGAGGAGTAAGCGGTCAATTTGAGGCATGCGGTGCGGGGGCCGGGAGGCAGGGGTCTTAGCGTGGTTTTGAAAAGAACGCTACGAGCGAGTTTCACGCATGAAGTATCTTCACGTAAAAATACGAGAAAGAGAGATTGTTTTCTTCAAGTTGGATGCCAGTACCAAAAATAGATTGGACCAAAGAGTACAGTAATATAAGTATACATCAAGATTGGACTCTTTAGTCCAATCTTTTCGACCCACTATTGGGAACCAAAAAAAAAAACTTTATTTATTACGTTACTGCGGCGGGTTATGTGCTTGGGTTGTATGTTTGTTTGTTTTTACGTTTCTTTGGCACGTCCTACAGACTAAATGGCTAAATAGATTTTGTTAAATGAGAGTGCTATTGGAAATATGAAGTATCAAGCGGCTTACAACTGCCATATTTTATTTCCGACGGAAAGAAAAATGTTTGAATGACTCTAATAACTCATAAAATATATCGTTTATAAATATACATATAAACTTCAATCTGGCAAAAAAAAAGTAAGATAATAATTGACAAGAATAATATAGGTATAGAGTAGTAGCCTATGTATTCCATGACCAAAAGTACAATTTACCAAATTTCGTTCAGTCGTCAAATATTATTTCATCGATTGACGGGCTTCTCTACTCATCGGAATAAGATACAAAGTAGGAAATTGAAATTGAGATACAAAGTAGTAACATTCGTTTAGATACCTACCCATATAGACTAACATAATATGAATACTACTAATAAGTACCAAATTTTAACAATATTACATACTAGTGATTTGCCCCGGTTTCGCACGGGTAGCGCTCACACCACGGCATTATTCTTACTTTTAGACATAGACATAGCTTTATTTATGGCAAAAAACAAGTACACAAAATAAAAACATTGAAGAAATAAGTTGTAACACACACATACACATACACATTGTAACTTCTAAAAAAATACGCCAGTAAGCGTAATTCAAAATCTTTTGCAGCAACGATCATGGTGTTTTGTACCCATAGATAATACTTGCATCATTGCTCCAACGACAATAAATGTCTAATCATTAATCATGTACTTGACAGACTTGTAATGATTTCGTTTCCATGGCAACGTGTCATTCCGTTGTATATTTTTAATCGACTTTCAGCGTAGTCCCATATAAAGTTAATCAAAATTAATTCGTTAGTTTTATATTCGGATAATAAGGATGAAGGATTTCTGAACCAATTTGAATGATTCTTGGTTTATTTAAAACAAAAGACTTTTATTGCTGTCCCACATCAATTTTATCAAAAATTGTTTAGTTTTTATAAATAAATCGATTTGTTTTGATGTTAATGTTCTTTCATATTTTAAAGAATAAACATACACTGTGGTACTGTATAAAATTCATCTTAGTAGTTAATTTATGTAAGACTAGTTGTACCCGCGGCTTCGCACGCGTATTCTTTTCTTTAGGTTCAAAGTACCATAATGTGCTATTCCAGAAACAATATACCAACATCTTAACAAAATTTCTTCAGCCGTCAAAAATACTTTATCAATTGCTCGGCTTCTAACTCACCGGATTGAGATATCAATTACACCAGATTTAAATCAAACCCTAAGCTATCTAACAATGAAAACCGCATTGCAATCGATCCAGGAGTTTTTACGTGATACGTGAACAAACAAACATACAGATAAACTGAAAGAAAGACACGATTAACAAAATAATAATTGTTTAATACCTTTTTTAAGCACCCAAGAGCATTTTTTTCATTTGAATTTATTTACTAGTTGGGGTGCGATGCGTGGTCAAGATACGGACAAACAGACAGACAAAATTAAAAAGTAAAACAGTTTGGCTTCATTATGGAATATAAAGAACCATCCAAAAATATTTTTTTATTACTTCAATATTATCATAACTTTGGACCCATATCCCGCAGAAACCCTTTACTTTTTCGGGATAAAACGTGTCCTCAATTTTAACCCATCATATAGCTTAAGACAGTGCTAAGTTGTATCAAAACCCGTCCATTACTTTCAGCGTGGGTACGTGTTCTTTTAAATAAGTTTCAACCCCTAAATAATAACCCATATTTTTTTCGATATGTAAAGTATCCTATGTCCTACCTCGTAGTACGAACTCAAATCATACCAAGTTTATTTTGAATTCATCCAGTAGTTTCGGCGGTGTGATGCGCGGCTAAGATACAGACTGACAGACATAAAGACAAAAATGAAAAAACATACAGTTTAGGCATCTCGAATATAGAGTAACTTCCAAAAAAAAACCCACTATATCTTTAATGTACATAATTTGGACCCATATCCCCCAGGATCCCTTTATTTTTTCGGGACAAAATGTATCCATAATTTCCACCTATTTTATAAACTATGTCTGCCAAGTTGCATCAACATCCGTCCAATAGTTTCAGCGTGCTAAGTGTTCATTTAAATAATTTTCCACCCCTATCCTGCAGGAACACTTAAGTTTTTCGGGATGAAAAGTATCCAATGTCCTACCTCGAAGTGTGAACTCAAATCATCCCAAATTTCATTTGAATTCATTAATTATTTTCGGCGTGGTGCGCTGCCAAGGTACAAACAGACAGACAAAAATTAAAAAAATACAATGTTGGGTTAAATATAGAATATAGAACGGCCTCAAAAAAAAAAACCATAATATCTTCAATTTACAGAATTTGGGACATTATCCCGAAGGAACACTTTATTTTTCGGGATAAAAAGTATCCTCAATTTTTACCCATTATATAAACTATGACTGTGCCAAGTTTCAACAAAATCCGTCAAGTAGTTTCAGCGTGATACGTTTTCTTTTAAATAACTTTCAACGCCTATCCTGCAGGAACCCTTTAATTTTTCGGAATGAAAAGTATCCTATGTCCTACCACGAGGTATGAACTCAAATCATACCAAATTTCATTTGAATTCATTAAGTATTTACGGCGTAATGCACTTCCAAGGTACAGACAGACAGACGGACAGACAGACCGTAAGACAAAAAATTAAAAAATACAGCTTTGGCTTTAGTATTTAATTTAGAACGTCCCAAAAAAAAAAATTACAAAATATCTTTAATTTACAGAATTTGGGACATTATCCCGCAGGAACTCTTTATTTTTTCGGGATAAAAAGTATCCTCAATTTTAACCCATCATATAAACTATAACTCTGCCAAGTTGCATCAAAATCCATCCAGTAGTTTCAGAGTGGTAAGTGTTTTTTGAAATAACTTTCAACCACAATCGTGCGGGAACCCTTTCATTTTTCGGGATGAAAAGTAGCCTACCTCGTATTATGAACTCAAATCATACCAAGTTTCATTTAAATTCATTCAGTAGTTTCGGCGTGATGCCTAGCCAAGATACAGACAGACAGACAGACAGACTGATAAAAATGAAAAAAAATACAGTTTTGGCTTCAGTATCGAATCTAGAGTAAGGTCCAAAAAATTTTTTCTAAATATCTGCTTTAGAAAAAAAAAACTGGACCCGTTACAGTTTTATTATAAGTATAGATTCATTTATGAACCCCTGAACAAAGAAACGGGTATTATAAGTTTAGGGTGTGTATCACTGTGTGTTTCTCTCTCTGTGTGTGTGTTTGTCTGTGGCATCGTAGCTTCCAAACGAATGGACCGATTTTGATGCGGTTTTTCTGTTTGAAATCCGGTGTGAAGGCTTAAAAACTCTGGTTTTACTAATAGAAGATGCCTACAAGTTTAAAAAGTTGGCTGTAAATTGTGGTCATGTACTAACAGACGAACATACATTCATACATTCATTCATGCATACAAAGGTATTTCGATAAAATCATAACTCTCCTTTTTGTAGCCGAGTAAAGACCCACAGGTGGCAACCATCGGTCTCCGGCTGACACTAGACATCAAACTCGAAAACAATGCATCGATACACTACTGTCCGTAAAGACTAATATACATATGTTCTGTGCCCACGTTGTCAGTGGTACAGAAAAGTACCTTTCAAAACTTTCAGAAAAGTACCTTTTTTTTTAATAACAAAAAAAAAACCTATAAATACCTTTAATTATAGTACCTTTCATACTGATTTAGGAAAAATACGAAAAAATCGAACATGTTAATTTTGTATGGGAATTGCCACATCGATGTCAATGTCACATTGTTGTCAAAGTGACAGGTGTAAAATTGACAGTTTTCAAAGTATCAGGTGTTAAAGTGATAGGAGTCCAAGTGACAGGCGTCAAAGTGACAGGTGTAAAGTGTCAGATATCAAAGTAATAGATGTCACAGAGACAGATGGCAAAGTGACAGGTGTCAAAGGGACACGTGCCAAAGTGACAGGTGTCAACTTTAGTCAGCACGGACGATGTCGCAGACAAAAGCTAGTTTAAGATAAATAATGAATCATCATCAGCCTATATCTGTCCACTGCTGGACCTCTCCTTATGCACGCCACTGAGCTAAGTCTTCAACTCTCCTCATCCATTTTCTTCCAGCCGCTAATCTATACTTATAATAAAGCAGTAAGTACTAAAAACTCTGTACAAAGAAGATGACTTAGTAAAACGTCTAGGGTACTTTAAATAAGCAACTGAATGTTGTTTTCTTTAAATTTTGTTTTTTTGTTTGTCTGTATGTTTGTTGGCGCTTCACGTAAAAACTTTATACTATTTTTAGCTTAGGGTTTGACTTAAAAACTGGGGTACTTGGTATCTCAATTCGATGAGTAGAAGCCGAACGATAGATAAAAAACTTTTTGACGGCTGAAGGAATTTCGATTAAATGTTGATATATTGGTAGTTTAGGTCTTGGAATAGCATAGAGAATACTTTTAACCTAGAGAAATGACCACTCGTGCGAAGCCGCAGGCACAGCTAGTAGTGAATAATTGTGAGTAATAGTTTTGTTAATAGTGAATAATAATAATAGTGAATTTCCAAAAGACTGGAGCTCTATAACGATTTGATTCCTTATACATTGAAGATAAGAAATAATCGTATGGAGCTGAACAAAATGTGACTTGTGTTTAGACCTATGTCTTAGTTATTAAATTGTGTACAATGTCTTATATTCCTTTATCAAGTTTATTTCTCCCTTCAAATCCTATGACTGATTTACCTAATGGAATCTTCTATCAATAGGAATTATTTCATATAGCTGCGGAACTTTTATAACAAGGAATTAGAGGCATGGAATTAAGAAGCTCAGCCCAAGATCTAACTCAACAACACTAAACTAGCTTTGTTACTCTTAGGTACCAACTTTCTTTTCTTCTTTCAATAATGCCTGCTGTTTAGACGAATACAATGTACCTTATTCCACATGGAATATGGGCTATTTTGGGAAGTTTAGTTTCTAATCGATCTTTGCTTTCTAGTATAAGCTAACTTTTAATTGAGTTCTTCCATCACCCTTCCATGGGTTCACGCGTTGCGTTGTTGCTTTAACTCGATTCTGTTAGTTTCCGATGCTTTGTTGTGAGTTCAATGACTTTCATTTATACTGCTTTTCTTTTTAAAGCCATCTCCTGATGTTGAGAGTATCACAAGCCATGCTTCCACGATTATAGAGATATCAAAAACTTGCAACTGTTACTTGTTCTGTCCAGTTTCCCCAGTTTTGTCTCAGGCTCTTGATTGACTACAAATTCTCTTCAAATCAGAATTTGCACACCCTAAAATCTCATGAACTTATGATGTTCTTATGATGTATGTAGGTACCTACATTTCAAAGGAGTCCTTGTAGCAGTCAAATTAAAACAGCATTGAATTGTTGCTACCCGTCGAATGTGTTGTTAACACATTTTTTTCTTTTAACTGTTAGAGTGTTCGCGTGACAGGCAGGGTCTACAGGGCAGGGCAGGGGCAGGGGGTACAGTTAATAATTAAAGTGTAACCGTTGATTAGCTGATCGAACCACAATAATGCTGGCATTAAACATTCATTTGCTGATCCACAATTTCAGAGTTGACTTAAATCCCTAGCTCCATAATGAAGTCTTTACATTTTAAATGTAAAAAGTTAAATTTAGAGACGTTAGCAAAGTGGAAAGAGACCAATTAAAACTATGTCTTTGCCGAGTAACTGCTAAGAAGTTTAAAAGGATGGATACTACCAAGGTATTTTAAGGCCAAATAGATTAAAGTTGGAAGGTTGAAAATATTGAGAATTAAAAATTCCGTGGTGAAAATAGGTAACGAAAGGCGCTCTTCATTTAATGAAGACTTTTTTGGCAAAAAATAATTACAGAACCGGATCCCAGTTTTCGTTGCATATTTGGAGCGTTCTTTTATTTCGATTTTGCGTGAGCTTTTTTATGTCAAACAGGTCAAAAGCAAAAGCAGTCTCATCTGGGCACTTATTCACTACGCCACACGAAATTCGTTACAGAAAACATGTGACGTCATTACGATAATTCCATGAAGTAACTAATGCGATGACACGGTCGACGCTGACAAATGTTTGCTTAGAAGGTTCTTATTCACTTACTCCCAAATTTTCAGGAAACAGACGCTGGTGAGTGTTTTTTGAAAAGCAAAGCTTTAAAGATCAGCTATCAATAGACTTGAGTATTTTTTTTTAAACCAGTAATCCTCACTTGATATATATGCTTGCAGAAACCCAACAGTTAAAAATTTAAAAAGCAGAACATCATAGCAACTATATTTTGCAGCAGTGCCGATGGAGGATGGGCAATATAATAAAAAAACGTCTATACCGCAAGACATACTGCACCATAAGTACATTAGTACTATTATTTCTTTCTTTCTTTCCGAGAACGCGCTGAAATCCAGAGATGCGCTGAAATTAAGAACAGAAATGAAAAGTTTCCGGGTTTTTTTAATGTCCTCAGTTTTTACTCCACGGTACCGAAATTTGTTTTTTATGGCCGACTTGTAACATGTGTCGACTGAAATAGAGTGTAAATAAATCTCTTTTAGTGGCTGTGTGTCAGTGTTTCAGCCATAAACGGGAAGGGGCAATGGTCAGCAAACAGACTGGCCTCCACTGAGAGATCGCAGCGAGCTCTTTCAACATAATGAATTGAATGAAAAGGAAAATAACCTGCACATTGAATGTTTAAGTTACTCTTGTGGAATTGAAATACCAAGAATTAAAAGGTTTATGTTTTGCAGTTTGTTATTACCGATTACTTTTTACCTTTCATTTTATCATTTTTGTAGTAAGATATTGAAAGTCTTAAGGCTAAGCATCAATAAACTTCACCAACCGGAAACGGCATAATTTGGCAAAAAGTAAGACAAAGTAATTGAAATTGTAGATATGCATTATAATTGATTGATGATCACTTGGCGGTTATTATTATACGAAGGCGATTTTCATTGTTGATCTGGAAAGAGAAAAAAAGGTAAATAAACATACTTGGCCCAGAAAATAAGTTCCGTATGAATATCTTTCTTGGGTGAATCGACTTGGACACTGTAATTTTGTGAGATCTTCTGTTCAGTTCGCTTCGTGCTGATCCTTCTTAAAATCTCACTAAAATTAAAAATAACAATTATTGGATTGCTGCATAATAAACTATTGAATCCGCTATAATCTGAAGAATTTTGTTATAACATAACTTTGTAACGTATGTTTCATAATTTATTTGCCATAGGTTATGTACTTAACTAATTGAAAGTTATAAGTAAACCTTAACTAATGTTAAGGTAGTCCGTAACGACTTACTTATCCATAACTGGCAAAGTCTCATACTTTGGCCTAAAACTACCTATTAAGAGTGGATTCAGACTTGAGCTTTCTATTGAAACAGAACATCCCGCTATTCTAGTATGTAATGTTTATCGAACTATTTGTTGTACATCGATCACAACGCTCGATGATTTGTAACTAGTTACAAGTGCTTAAACATATATTGTACTAGCTTTCCCGCCCGCAACTTCGTCTGCGCGGACTACTGTCTATCGTGAAAAAAAGCATCCTATGTTCTTCTAGGATATTAAAAACCAATTGATGTTTTTTGACAGACTTGTTATTTCGTTTCCATGGCAACCTTTCCTTACAGCGAGTAATCAACATTTTCCAGTTTTCCCGTAGAAAATTACAATTTTCCGTGATAAAAAGTATGCCTTGTTTTATTCCAGAGTATAAGCGGTCTCCATTCCAAATTTCATCAAAATCAGTCGAGCCGTTATTGCGTGAAAGCTCCCCAAACAAGCAAATAAACAGACAACGTTTCACTTTTATACTCGTATATTGGTATGGATTCTCACACTACTAACATTTAGTCAAAGTTACAACAATGCAACTTTTACAAACTTTGCATGTTACTTTCACGAAAAATCTGTTTGTATCGTGTGAGTATTTAGTATGTAGTAACATTCGCAAGAACGTATTAAATGACACCGAAATGGTCTTATTTATTATACCACTTCTTTCCTTGATAACTCCTTCCAGGTCTCAGCAGTCCGTCTCTGGAACTCACTTCCAATTGACATTAGAAAGTGTCAAACTAAAGAAAGTTTTAAACGGTTAACTCAGCTGTTTAATTTTGTAATATTTATATGTATTTTATTTATAATATTTGTGTATACATATTTTACAAAGATTTACATTTTTGTATTCATTTCAATTAATTTATCTTTATTTTCATTTTACTGTCCATATCTCAAGTGCACACCTATACACATCTTTCTTGCACAACTAGGATGCTGGCAGAAAATACTGTCTTAGCATTTAGTCCTCCTCTGTGAGACATATATCTTTTGACATAACAATATTTATTTATTTAATACTTTATGCACAAAAACAACACTGTTTGGGTCAGTTTTCCAGTACAATGTTGACATTGTTTTGTGAGACATATATCTTTTGACATAACAATATTTATTTATTTAATACTTTATGCACAAAAACAGTGTTGTTTTTGTGCATAAAGTATTAAATAAATAAATATTGTTATGTCAAAAGATATATGTCTCACAAAACAATGTCAACATTGTACTGGAAAACTGACCCAGTTTCCTGCTTAGAAAACTGTCATTTATCGTCCGCGCAAAAACCGTCGGCACAAAACTACTATTTACCCTATGTCTGGCAAAAACGTGTTAAGATTTAGGTGCCTTGGCTACAACTGGAAATCTAAACTAAGTTGTGGACTTGTGTTGCTCTAAATAGCTAAAGTGTTTGAAGCACGCGCAAGGAAAAAACTGTTCTGTTAAGTAAGGTTTTTCTTCATTTATGTTTTTTATAAATCCGATGATTTTCGTTATTCGTAAATAATATTAAATTGTCTTTGCCATGCCAAGCCTATTGATCCTAATATTTAAAAAGTGCAGGTTAACACTGCGCCTAGTTAATAATACGAGTATGCTTCGTTGCCAGTATATCATGATCTCTAATAAATTTTGACTCAAATTACATTTAAATAATTAATTAACAAAATAAAAAACACACCTGCTCTGCCAAAAAAGAACTAACTCTAATACATTATATATTGTTGGAATGTGCTCATCAAGGCCTTTAATTTGATGCCCATATTCTAAAATTCGATGTTTTTTTGCGAATGTTTTGTTTGGAGCCACACTGCCGCCATGTTGATATTTTTTAACAACAAAAGTATAGCCTATGTTACTCGGGATGATGTAAGGATTCTAACAATACCCCATACATCCAAATCTGTTCAGGCATTCAAAAGGTATGGTGGAATAAATAAACTCACATATATACATACAAACATACATGAACCTTGAAAACATTACACTCCTTTTTAGGGCAGTCGTTAATCTGTTGTTATAAATTAGATCAAGGAATTCTAGCCGTAGTTAGAGGAAACCATGTTATAGAAAGTTCTAAGCACAATAGTTATCTATTGATTTACCTACTTAGGCTGGATTCGACCAAACGAGAGTAAATTTTATTCTTAGAATAGTGGCGTAGACAAATGACGGAAATAACTATGTTTAATAACTTAGTATAATAACAATTTATCAGGCCATCAACATTATAGTAGGTATCAATTACTCATTTAAGTACCTACATTTTACTTTTTCATATAACAAAGAAACCCTATAACTTTGACTATATAAAAGAACAAAATGCTTAGCAGATGAAAATCAAAAAGGCAAGTTTTTGTCATGCACCACGTAAATAAAAAGCGACGTTTTCATCCCACTTCCTGCCTTCAAAATCCACGCAACTTTTATGAACTCCCCGCATTTTAAATGGTAAAAAACCGAATACGTCTTCAAGCCAAAGGGGACCCGTTATGACTTGATGTTATTATAAGTATACGGGAACGATGTAAAAAGAGCATAAAGACTCCTTTTATCCAGGGCTTGGGTATACGAAATAAATCCAATAATCTCCGTTGCCAGACGTCTTTGATGTCGGTTTGTTAGATGTTTACGTAATGATGACTGAGTTAGCGGGTACCTATGGGTAAATTTAAGTTTAACTCCAAAATATACCTACATTGATGCTTGATATTACGATAATCGATCTGTTCGAATCGATCGTAAATTCAAGCTGTTGATAATGGTACGGTGGTTGCAAATTCCACAAATATACACTGGCCTTCATAACTAGTACCACACCTTTAATGTCTGTCTGTTTAAACTACTGGACTACTGAACTATAAAATATCTAAATCTATTAATTTAAAAAATGTTGTACAAAGTTTTAAATAAAACTACTGAACCGATTGCAATGCGATTTTCACTATCGGATAGCTTAAGTTTTGAATTAAAAACTGTTGTACTTTGTGTATCTCAATCTGATGGAACCAAGCAATTTAATAATAAGTATAATTTAAAAAAATAAAAAAAACAACCTTTTATGACTTTTTTTTAATGAATGTTTTTTCTCTTTTTTTTTCTTTGTACGAGTTTTGCTGCGTAAGCCGTAGGATCCCTTTACGTAACTACGAGTATACAGTATCATTTTAAAACTGTCCTTACGCTGAAGCATGAAGCTGCTTTGAAGTAGCTTTTTAACACAATTTTGAAGTCATCAAGTATATGTCAATTAATTTAGCACTTTAAAGGAAAAATAGCAAAAATTGGCGTAATTATAACACTAGAGGTCGTTTAGAAGCTTTTTCGGAGCGATTAAAAGTAATTTTGTCTCTTCATCACGCACTAGGTAAGAGAGAACGTAAAAAGGTAATTTCACGTTCATTTAACGTAACGTAAATCCGTAAAAGTAATTACGTCGTTCTTTTTAAAAAATACTGAAGTGAAATGGGCCATTTATTTTGTTTACAAATTGTCATTTCATCTATTTGTATTTATAAGTTATGTACGGACTTAATGAGTATCATGAAGAAACATATAAATATATATATATATATATATAGTTAATGAGTACCATATATATATATATATATATATATATATATCCTAAAACCTCAATTTCATAGGCATATAATTAGCATCCAATAATCGTTACATATTATAAATTCAACTATAATTACAAATACATTAAATCTTACATACTTTAATATTATTTATACTGTGTGTGAATTATTGTGATATTTACTTGTATAGTTATATTAATTTTATATATATTTGTGTACTTACTTTATATTTATTAATTTAAAAAAGAAGACCGTGCGTCACCAATGGCCTGAGCTGAAAATCAGCGCTGTGGAATTTCATTCACAGCTTTTTTGCTGAGCTCAGACCTTTTCTGGCAGCACTGTACATGGCAGTGATCTTTGTACACAGGTGCTTAGTTGCTTGTTTTTGGTTAAGTTTCTGTGTTGATTTATGCGTTGCTGTGTACAGTTTGTGAGAATAAATTATTTCTTATATTATCTTATCTTACATATACAAATTTGCACTGAGATGTCACATCATCAGTCGGATGGGTTCATGGCTGAACATTGAAGTTTTGTTGTAATCACCTTACGCTTGACTCCGTTCACCAAGTCTTGGTAATCGCAGCAGATGTAGATACCTATAAAGGAATAAGCATGACTTAAAAAATTACTTAAAAAAATAAGGATAAATTTTATGCTGTCTCTCTTTTTCTGTTTTTAACTTTTAATTCCTTCTGTTTTTTTAATTGCATCATCATCAATTTGTGAGCTACCCTGAAAGTTTCAGCCAGATAGCTAATCGGGAAGTTCTCGAAATTTGAATGGCAAGATTCCAGGCCAGACAGAAATACATACATACATACAAGTGAAGTTAAATAAAAGCTTTTAATAAAATACTGCTTCTTTTCCTTTCCTGAAATCCCTATGCTAGTTTTCACAACACATGCAAGATGATAATATGAGGTGGGTGGCATATTAAGCAGGGCCTCTTTTAACGCTCGAGTTCTAGTCATAGTAAAGATATCTATAAGAGTAATATATTTAATATGTGCATAGAAGCATACAACAAGTTCCCTGAGGACATCAAAATCTTGAAGGGTAATTTGTTTAGGGCTAGATTTAACGTATGGTTAGCGGATAATTGTTTTTATAGCACCTTAAAGTTGAATCTAATTAATTCCTAGTTTTTACTCTATAAGATAAATATTTTTAATATGTGCATAGAAGCATACAACAAGTTCCCTGAGGACATCAAAATCTTGAAGAGTAATTTGTTTAGGGCTAGATTGAACGTATGGCTAGCGGATAATTGTTTTTATAGCACCTTAAAGTTGAATCTAATTAATTCCTAGTTTTTACTCTATAAGAGAAATATTTTTAATATGTGCATAGAAGCATACAACAAGTTCCCTGAGGACATCAAAATCTTGAAGAGTAATTTGTTTAGGGCTAGATTGAACGTATGGCTAGCGGATAATTGTTTTTATAGCACCTTAAAGTTGAATCTAATTAATTCCTAGTTTTTACTTTGTTATTTTCACATTTGTTTTAATATTATTATTATTGAATGTTACGATATGATTTTGTTTTAATAAGGATATAATTAACAATAATATTTGCTCGCCTACTTGCAGGCTGAATACAGTGACCTTACAATACTTTAAGAACTGACATGTAATTTAATAATGTATTCTAGCAAATATATAAATGATTGATTGATTGATTGATAGTACTTAATAGGTTTAGGAAGATCTCTATCGAATTAAAAATCGTCTGTCAGTGCGAAAAGAGAAAACTGAAAAACAGAAAAGTTTTTGCAAACCTAGTCACGAGCTAAAGGGGAAGCTAATACAACACTCGCAAATACGAGTGGCCAGACTGATCCGCAGTGACCCTACGTACCCAATATAAAATCCAAAGCGAAACTTCGCAAAAGAAGTGAGATAATTGAAAAACCTGATCTCTCATTAAAATCTTTCGCTTCTGTCCGTTACAAAATTAAACACGGCCATATCGCAGTCACGTCGGAATCCGCATACTTTTTTGTAAGAGTGCTAGAATAGATTAATCTTATGAGTTAATTAGAGGGTGAACAACCCTTTTGTACTTATATTAAAAATGTTTCTTAAACATCTAGGTACTCATTAATAGATAATTTAGAGAAGCAAATAAACATAAATTAATCTAAACTCAATTAGTTTTTTTTTATGCCGTTGAGTGACGAGTCTAGTAGGTCGCTCACTAGATGGGTCACGCCTTCCCATAACAGTTGCAGTACCACCCAGAACTTTGGCTGCAAAATCTAGCACGTCACTGCACTGCGCTCGTCACCCTGAGGTACAAGACACGGATATGTATACACAGTAAAGCTTGGTAGTTGTAATCTGAGCCTAAACTAAACTTAATCTTAAAATAAATATAATCTAACAAACCACATTTACAGGAAACGTTCCCGAAATGGTAGCAGCATTGCAACGTTGAATGGCAATACTTTATACTTTTTGATTATTTTTCATTTAATTTTATTAAATGAAAGAAGAAAATAAATTTGTTTGCAAAAAATAGCATGTCACTGACATAAAAAAATACCTTAAAAAATACTCAAAATGTAACTATTTGCAAAATGGCCCTAACTCAGCATATTGTGTCGTAAAACGAAGGGACAGTACAACAAACAAATATTTATAGAACCCTGACCTCCCCCCCCCCCCCCCATTATAGCTAACAATTATCTCGATCACATCAGCAACTAAACAGAAAAAACCGCGTCTAAATCGGTACATTCGTTTGGGACCTATGATCCCGACCCCCATTATAGCGAAGAACCATCTCGTTCACATCAGGTTAAAAATACTCTAGTTCCTTAAACAACTTCAAAAACATAGATATTATATTACACACATTCAATTATTTAGCAAAACTGACGTGGTTTAAGTAGATATGATTTAATCGGGTCTCAAACGATCCAGATTTTAAAAGTTATACCCGCTTGTGAAATTAAAAAAACTATCTTAAAATTACCTTAATTTAAAACTTTTTTAAACGTTTTTTTTTTCATTCAAACGTTATTTTGTACTTAAATTGTTCAAGTTTGTTTTTGTGTTTATTTTTATTTCATTAGATAACAATGTTATTTGAACGTTTTACGTAGAATTACTATATAAGATAAATTCAATGAATTCTAGACTCTGTCATCCACTTTATTTCATTTTTCGGTACTGAAAAAAACAAATTGTATTCAAACAAATTGTCCATGGAAAAACTGACAAGACGGCAAGCTCAATAGAATATTAAGGATTTTTAACGTCTAGTGGATTTGCCTAAAATGTATAGAAATATAAATCTCCTCGAAGAAAATGTTTTTTGGTTAAACTAAGTCCATCAACATAGAAAAAAAAACAAACACCTTAACACTTTTAACACTTTATTCTAAAATAACTAATGAGCACATTCGAATATATTGAATAGATCATTTTTCATCGAAAAGATGGTAGGTATCGTGTCGTATATATATATATATATATATATATATATATATATATATATATATATATTCACCAGCATTAAGTTAATCTTTATAAATCTGATGTAATAGGTTAACAATGGCATATGCATATGTGACGAGGAATAATTAAAAAATGCAACTTAATGCTGGTGAAATGCTTTAACTTAAATAAGAATAATTTAAAAAATCAACTTAAAAAAAAGTTTTTAGTGCGTTTTGTTTAATGAACGTCACATTTTTTTGGTGATTTGTAACTTTTTACCTTTTTAAGGTTTTTTTTTGTATGTTCACTTTTAACGTTTTTTTTTTCTTTTTTATCTTCGGTTTGTGAGCTACCATACCATGAAAGTTTCAGCTGGATAGCTAATCAAGAGTGCTCGAAATTTAAATTGCAAGATTTCAGGACAGACAGAATACATATATACAACAAGTGAATTTAAATAAAAGCTCTTAAAATAAAAGCTTTTGAAATAAAAAGACGGCCAGGTGCATGTCGGACACGCATACACTCAGGGTTCCGTAGTCAGGATCCTAATCTAGTAGTTGGCTAACTATTAAAACAGAATTTCAATAGGTCCATTAGTTTTTACGTGATACGCCAACAAAGTAGTTTTACGGTTCGATTATGACTCTCACTATGGAATTTGTTCAGAGTTGACGCGGGCTTAACATGCGTTATCTTGGTCGGCTATAGCTTGAAAAATAGTAAACACTGGATACCCATGGTAATTTTGTTAGGAACTGTACTTTATGACATAGAAAGTCGGGGAGGCGTTACGGGCATGTTGCTCAAGCAAAAAGGACACTTTAGTTCCGAATATTTCATACACGGAACCTAATAGAAAATAAACATTACAAAGAAACCTCATTGTAAATTACTATTCAACGCGACCATAACTAAAATTATATGTTTTCTTTTTATTCTTACATGTTTGAGAGACAAACAAAAAATACACCAACATAGCGGTGATTAATTAGATACATTTGCCAAATTTCAACGTCCTTAAAAACTTAGTACCACACTTTTAATATTAATAGTCTTTTTATTAAATTGCTTGTATCCGGATTGAGACATCAAGTACACCAGATTTTAAGTCACAACCTAAGCTATCCAACAGTGATTTTTAACGTGATGCGCGAACAGACAGACATTAAAAAGTTTTTACGACCAGTGTAGTTTCTGAATAAAATGGCTGTGACATACAGACAAACGGACGCATATGAAGAAATACCTAGCCATTTAAAAAAATAAGATGAAGAAGCTAGATTGACTACGGAATCCAAAAAAGATAACAAACAATGCTTCCCAAATGTGTCATCATCATATCAAATGTACAGATAAATGATTTCACGCTAATTTGGTGTCATTGAATTTGTCAACTGGAATGATTTGCAAAGGTGAATGGCATTCGGATCACGTCCGTTTAATCAACGGGTAAATTTGTGCACTGAAATCATTTACTGGTAATAATATGGACACTGAACAAATAATTATTGAACATACATCAGGAATTATTAGTAAAATATTGCAGGATTGTACTCGTAATTGTCCAGAACAATTTTAATTATAGTCGATTATTAAAGGATCGGCAGGGTCTTTAAGTTTACTAACGTATTCAAGCATTATTTTGTATCCATTTTTTAGACTAATTATTATTGTTTCCTTTAACTTTAGTACATTTGAATAATAAACTGCTACACTGAGAGACTAATATATGTACTGTGACTGAACGAAAGCATAATAACAATGGAAGTTTCAACTGTCAACTGTCACAAGATGGAACCGAGCCAGTTTAGCGTTATGGCATCATTGTGGTATGATCATGAAAGAAAGATAAACATTTCTTACGTGCAATGACGGTACAATAAGTAAGATCGCATGTGGTTGGTTGACGAGAGATTTAAGGATATTGTCTATGGTAATATGGTGGATCAAGGAGGTTGAATTACTCTTATTGGAGTGGCGGATAGAGAAGATTGTAGTGGCTAACCTCCGATGGCGTGAACGAGACCATGGAACGGATGGAGAGGAGAATGCTGCCTCCAGGAACTTTGAGGGGCTACGATTTTTGTTACTACTTGCTTTGGTGCGGAGACTGCGATGAGCTCTACCAGGTGGAGATCGAGAAATATACTAGGTATATTAGGTTCTTCAGGTGCAGGCCAGATCTTGCGAGGCTTGGGATGGCTATAAAGGGAGGTTGTTAGGCCATTAGGGGGTAACTCTAATAACATATTTTTGTTATCTGTACATTGCCTTAGAGTACGACACGTCAGAGAGTGTCCCTACACATTACAGATGAAAATCAGTCAGTGTAATATTAAGCTAGCGGTTACTACTGGAATATTGTATCAAAATCCTTCACCTAATTTAATAAACGCAAGCTCAAATTCCTTATACAAATAAGCAGGAGCGATCAATCATAATAGCTAATACCGAAATGACAGAGGGCCAAGAAAAAACCCCAATTCGGCACGCGAGTCACGCTAACTAGTGAATGCAGCAATTTTTTTGCCCTAACGTGCCTTTGGCGTGTGTGAAAATAAAAAGTTTAAAAGATTTAATCCGTGAAAAGTGGTTAGTTCAGTTGCTAGCAACGTTAAACGTGCTTCTAGTCCGATTTTGCATATTATTTAGCACGTTATTTGGAATAATGAATTTAAATGTCCGATTAGGGGACTCGCCAACTGCAACTCTTGACTAAGCATTTCTTGTAGTAGAGTAAAATAAATGTCTTCTTAATCTATCAAATGCTGCCATTTTCTATGGTCTACCGGGTTCACAGGTAACACACAAAGACGTGTAAAAGTCTGACTGTTAGTTTCATAACTATAGTTTTTACCACAACTGTTGATAAATTTGAAGGTGACCGTGGAACGCGTCTCGACACGCATAAACCCTCGCCAGTTATATGATATGCAAAGTCTATCAAATCACGTAAGTTTTCATACCAAAATATATAGTTCGTCAAGAACTTTTTCTCAGTAATGTAAGAAGACAGGGATCATTTGATCAAAGAATTGTGACTCTCACTCTAGATACGAGCGTTTTTAGATAAACAGTCTTGAAATATAAAATTTATTTAAAACTAGCTGTAACTGCGGTTTCGCACGCGTGGTCATTTATTTAGACTAAAAGTACCATAATGTGCTATTCCAGGACCTAAAATACCAATATATAATTAAAATTTCTTCAGCCGTCATAAATATTTTTGTCATTTGCTTGGCTTCTAATCGCCAAATTGAGATACCAATTGCACCAGTTTTTAAGTCAAACCCTAAGCTATCCTACATTGAAAACCGAATAGCAATCGGTCCAGTAGTTTTTACGTCCTGCACAAAAATAAATACAAACAGACAGAAAGACACGAATTAAAACAAAACAATTGTTCTGTAGCTTATTTTAGGGTACCATAGACCAGTTTTTTTATTTGACTTCTTTGTACAGTTTTTCGTACAAAAAAATATAGAATAGAAAATCTTTATTTGTGACAAACAACACAAAAGAAAATAAAAATATGCATGAGTAGGTATGTCTCAAATCGGCCCCAACTCAGCATAATGCTGGTTGTTAACCAACGCTGATCTTCAGCCTTCTTCTTGGAGCCGTTAGGTGATGTCACGGTCATACACACATGTACAGAAGCATAAAAAAGAAAGACGATAACTAAATTAAACAAACTGCTATTAATAATAATAATGATATGACATTATACAAAACTAACAAGAGAGGAGCTAGAAATTAAAGCTTCAAAAGTTAAAAAGCAACATATCTATTTACTTATAATAATACTGTTACGGGTCCAATTCTGTACATTGAAGACATTTTGAAATATTTTTTTGGGCCGTACTCTAGATTCGATACTGAAGCCAAAAATGTTTTTTTTTGTCTGTCTGTCTGTCTGTCTGTCTGTCTGTCTGTCTGTCTGTCTGTCTGTCTGTCTGTCTGTTTGTCTGTCTGTACCTTGGCTAGGCATCACGCCGAAACTACTGAATGAATTTAAATGAAACTTGGTATGATTTGAGTTCATACTACGAGGTAGGATATAGGCTACTTTTCATCCCGAAAAATGAAATGGTTCCCGCAGGATTGGGGTTGAAAGTTATTTCAAAAAACACTTACCACTCTGAAACTACTGGACGGATTTTGATGCAACTTGGCATAGTCATAGTTTATATGATGAGTTAAATTGAGGATACTTTTTATCTCGAAAAAATAAAGAGTTCCTGCGGGATAATGTCTCAAATTCTGTAAATTAAACATATTTTGTAATTTTTTTTGGGGCCGTTCTATATTCAATACTAAAACCAAAACTGTATATTTTTAATTTTTGTCTTTCTGTCTGTCTGTCCATCTGTCTGTCTGCACCTTGGAAGTGCATCACGCCGAAAATACTCAATGAATTCAAATGAAATTTGGTATGATTTGAGTTCATAGTTCGAAGTAGGACATACTTAGTAGGATACTTTTCATCCCGAAATATTAAAGGGTTCCTGCAGGATAGGCGTTGAAAGTTATTTAAAAGAACACGTATCACTCTGAAACTACTTGACGGATGTTGATGCTACTTGGCACAGACATAGTTTATAAGATTAAAATTATGGATACATTTTGTCCCGAAAAAATAAAGTGTTCCTGTGGGATATTGGTCCAAATTCTGTACATTAAAGATATAGTGTTTTCTTTTGGAAGTTACTCTGTATCCAATTATGAAGCCTAAACTGTATGTTTTTCATTTTTGTCTGTCAGTCTGTATCTTAGCCGTGCATCACGCCCCGCCGGAACTACTGGATGAATTCAAAAGAAACTTGGTATGGTTCTTGGTTCTTAGTTCTTGGTGGACGGGCTTCTTTTCCGCAACTAGGCCGAGCATCGGCCCTTTTTGCGTGAAACGGGCGACGACAGCTAATTCAGCCACCCGATGTCCCTCAGGAAGGCCAGCAGCTTGTGAATTCCGGCGCAGGCTTCCCTCAGGGTGGAAATTGTTCCCAGGAACTGTTCCCTTTGTATCGCCACGCTTTCGCACTCAAGGAG
Source organism: Alsophila aescularia (assembly GCA_946251855.1). Lineage (NCBI taxonomy): Eukaryota > Metazoa > Arthropoda > Insecta > Lepidoptera > Geometridae > Alsophila > Alsophila aescularia. Next base: position 52,309,211 of record OX276378.1, read on the forward strand.
TACATGCGTGGCCGTTTCTTCTGCCCCCATGCATCCTCTGTACAAGGGGCTGTCTGTGACACCTAATCTGTGAAGTTGTTTGTTAAGATGGCAATGACCAGTTACAATTCCCACCACTTGTCGGAGACTGTCCCGTTTAAGGTTCAGAAGTTTTCGGGAGTATCTCGGATTTAACTCCGGGAAAACCTCCCTTGACTGTCTACAATCCTTTATACTTGCCCATAGTTCTTGATGTAGTTTATGTGTCCTTTGACGGATCCGGGCTCGAATTTGACTGAAAGGCAAAGGGATCATTGGCTCTGGCCCTACAGGGCGCATGCTCGAGCCTCTCCTTGCCAGTTCATCAGCTGCATCGTTCCCTCTGGATCCGCTGTGTCCCTTTATCCATTGGAGAGTAAGGTAATTATGTCTACTGACCTCCTCCAGAAGATGGTGACAATGGATAGTTAGCCCCGAAGAATGTTCGTACCTTTGAAGTGCTATAAGGACTGCGGCGCTGTCAGAGAGTATTCTGATTTTAGAGTCACTTACCTTCCTGCGCAGTATCGCTGTTGCTGCCTGGATTATACCCACACATTCCGCTTGGAAAATAGAGTTGTGAGTACCCAGTGCTGCTGCTATATGCATGTTCAAATCGTCCGAGAACGTACCCGCTCCCATCTCAGTTTCCATTTTGGAACCATCTGTGTAGATTCTTACTTCGTGAGTATTTGACCTATCACTTGGTTCCTCATGTAGTTGTATCTTGTAGTGTTTATTGAAAATATGTTGTTTTGGTACCCTATCATAAATGGAGAGTATGTCCGGGTTACCCTCCGCATAATTCCGTATGATGTTAGTATGGAATGTTTGACTATTTTGATCCCAGAGATTGAGTGCTTTGAGTCTGTAAACAGACGCAGCAGCCTCCTGCTGGATGTGCAACTGCAACGGTGGCATACCCAGCAGTGCCTCTAGTGCAGCAGTGGGTGCTATTCTCATGCAACCAGTCACTACTACACAAGCCAACCTCTGGAAGGACTGTAGTTTATTTATGGTAGTTACCTGTTTAGTCCTTGGCCACCAAACAAGTGAACCATATGTTATAGAAGGCTTAATCACAGTATTGTATAACCATAGTGTTATTTTTGGACTCAAGCCCCATGTTTTACCTATCATTTTCCGACATTGCCAGAAAGATATGGTTGCTTTCTTAATTTTGTTTTCTAGGTGTATATCCCAGTTCAATTTGCTATCTAAGATGATACCCAGGTACTTTACCTCATCAGTTAAGGTTAACTGCGTGTCGAAAAGGTGGGGTAGTGTGTATCGTCCTAAGTTTCTTTTGTTAGTAAACATTACCAGTTGTGTTTTTGTTGGATTCACAGTTAATCCATAGTCTAAGCACCAGGTTTCTACGATCTTTAAGGCGTTATTCATGATGTCACATGATACGCTAGCAAAGTGAAACTTGGTATGATTTGAGTTCGTACTGCGAGGATACTTTACATATCGAAAAATTTATGGGTTATTATTTAGGGGTTGAAATTTATTTAAAAGAACACGTACCACGCTGAAAGTAATGGACGGGTTTTATTGTTTTAATTTGATTTCTTTGTACAGCTTTTTTGTATCTATTTATTTATTATATATATGGCTGTGCCGACGAATTAAAATATTATAATATTAAATTTAATAGCTCTTGGGTGCTTAAAAATTGTATTGAACAATATATTTTTTGTTAATCGTGTCTTTCTTTCTGTTTGTCTGTATGTTTGTTTGTTCACGCATCACGTAAAAACTACTGGACCGATTGCAATGTGGTTTTCATTGTTAGATAGCAAACCCTAAGGTTTGATTTAAATCTGGTGTAATTGGTATCTCAATCCGGTCAGTTAGAAGCCGAGCAATTGATAAAGTATTTTTGACGGCTGAAGAAAGTTTGTTCAAATGTTGGTATATTAGTCCTGGAATAGCACATTATGGTACTTTAAACCTAAAGAAAAGAACACGCGTACAAAGCCGCGGGTACAGCTAGTTTGACAATAATACCAGAGTAACAGATAACTACAGTACCATAAGATGACACAAAGGTAACTCGTGACGGAAGAGGGAGTAAAAACAGAGTAAGGAGGACTATCAATTTTATGGTTTGGCTTATATATATATTGCGCTCGTATCAAATTTAAGAGTTTCCTCTCGCTGCTGATGAGTAGTAATAAAATATTGGAGTTTAATTTTAAAACTATGAACATTTTGCAGGTTCCTTACTGGCGGTGGGATGTTATTCCAGCATTTGGTAGCAGCGTAGCGAAAACTGCCTCTGAAAGCGGCTGAGCTATGGCGTTGTGAGGAGAGCCGAGATGCGCACTGTCGAGTTGACATGACTCATGACTCATGGGACCTGGATATCCAGGACAATTTCTCATATAGATAAGAAGGCTGTTTATATTTTAGGACACCAAAAAGTAAACAAGCCAGGTGTAACTTGCGACGATGCTTTAAGAATAGAATGTTTGTTGAGGTAAGGGGTCACATGAGCTCTATACAAAATCATAAAGCAAAAATGAACACAAGCAAACGCCTGTGTACTCTTTGTATGAGTTGTTCTGTCCATGTAGAAGTCTGGGGCCAAAACCCGCATCCATATAATTTAATCAAAACGTACCTATTGCTTTATTATAAGTATAGATACGTGACTGTGCCAAGTTGCATAAAAATCTATCCATTAGTAACAGCGTGATACGTGTTCTTTCAAATAACTTTCAACCCCTAGCCTGCGGGAAAACTTTAATTTTAAAATCACTTAAATAAATAAACATTTTTTTCCGGATGAAAAGTATGCAAGTAGTATGAACTCATATCATACCAAGGTTCATTAGAATTCATTTAGTATTTCGAAGTGATCAAGATACAGACAGACAAAAATGAAACAAATATACAGTTTTGGCTTCAGTATCGAATACCCTCCAAAAATTTATCATTTATGACTTAGAAATTAACTTTACTTTGGACCCCTATCCCGCAAGAAATCTTTATATTTTCAGGATAATAGTTATCCTCAATATTAACCCATAATTTAAACTATAACTGGGGCTGGGCATCAAAATCCGTCCATTACTTTCAGCGTGGTACGGGTTCTTTTAAATAACTTTCAACCTCCACCCTGCGACAACTCATTAATTTTTGGGATGAAAAGTATCCTTTGTACTACCTCGTGGTATCAACTCAAATCATACCAAGTTTCATTTAAATTCATTCAGTAAGAATGCGCAGCTAAGATACAGACAGACATACACGCAGACAGAAAGACAAAAATGAAAAATAATAAACAGTTTTGGTTTCAGTACCGAATTCCTTTTTTTTTACAAAATATCTTTAATTTACAGAATTTGGTCCCCTATCCCGCAGGAACCATTTAAATTTTCGGGATAAATAGTATATTTAATTTTTCCCATCGTATAAACTATCACTGTGCCAAGTTGCATTAAACTCTGTCCAGTAGTTTCAGCGTGGTACGTATTCTTTTTAATGACTTTCAGCCCCTATCCTGCGGGAACCATTAATTTTTTCGGGATGAAATGTTACCAGTTAGAACACTGGTAACCTCAAAGTATGAACTCAAATCTTACCAAGTTTCATTTGAATTTATTGAGTAGTTTCGGCTTTAAACTATGCCAAGATACAGACAGACAGACGGACAGACAGACCGTCAGAAAAAAAAAGAAAAAAGAAAAGGTTTTGGTTTCAATACCGAACATAAAAGAGACTACAAAACAACTTTACATTATTTTTAAATTTACAGAATTTGGACCCCTATCGCACAGGAACTCTTTATATTTTCGCTGCGGAAACCCTTTAGCTTTTCGGGAAGAAAAGTATTCTATGTCCTACCTCGTAGTATGAACTCAAATTATGCCAAGTTTCATTTGAATTCATTCAGTAGTTTCGGTGTGATGTCTAGCCAAGATACAGACAGACAGACAAAAATGAATTAAAAAAACTGTTTTAGCTTCAGTATCAATTATAGAAAAGCCTCCATTTTTTTTTTACTAAATATCTTCAATGAAACCTACAGAATTGGACCTGTTACAGTTTTATTATAAGTATAGATAATTATCGATCAATGATCATCAAGTCAAATAAAGCACATTGATCACTAAGGTATACCTAAAATCTACCGATCGCACATAGATGCTGGTACAAAAGTGTCCCCCGTCCTTCAATCTTCAAGTTACCAGTAATACACGTGAAGTTCGTTCGTCGTTCGATCTCGTTCTTCCATGACAGCCGCCAATCAGAGCACCGCTGCAACTTCACATCTTATACCATGGACCATAAACCACATCACTCGATTTATCTAACACAAGAGTATATATTAAGCCAATTAACGTTTACAGCTTATCACCATGTTGAAAACCAACATTTATATTCCGCGACTTAACTAAAAAATATATTAAATCCCACAACAAAAGGGATAGTGCGCATCAACGTCACCCTAATGCCTATTTCGGCTCAACAAAGACATGAAAAATGGTTGAGAGTGGGACTAGAATGGGATGAAGGTACTCTTATCTGTTAGATTCCACATCATATGTTGGAATTCCCGCTTTTGTGTTTGCATGGGATACGATAAGTAGGTGTTTATTGATGTGAGTTCCGGGGGAAGGATTTAAATGACGCACACACCTTTGGTGGAGATAAACGAGCCGTTTGCTCTTGTCAGCTTTCTCTCTTTTACTTGTGGTTTGTGTGTGTTTGTGTCAACTGAACACTGTTTGAGCGTGGACTAAGCACTGACAATGATAACTAGTGTATAAGTGCAAGTTCAAGCACAACCACAGAATAAATAATTGTCCTAAGTACAACAGAGAGGACGTAGTACTATTAGTTATTCTGTGATATAGTTGTTGCTGATAAGTCAAACCATTCACTTGTAACAAAACAGTGAAAATTCGCCGTTTTTAATTTTGTTGAACTGAACAACGTATTTAAAGTGAGCTTACAAGTTTATCAACGCCTTCGAGAAATAAAACGTTAAATTTATTCACTACTAGCTTTCCCGCCCGCGACTTCGTCCGCGCGGACTGTTCATCGCGAAAAAAGCATCATATTTTCTTTTAGGATATTAAAAACCATTGCAAAAATAGATATAGCTCCAATGCTCATAAAGTTTTTTGACAGACTTGTTATTTTATTTCCATGGCAACCGTTCCGTAGAGCAAGTTAACAACATCTTCCCGTTTTCCAGTGGAAACTTACAATTTTCCGGGATAAAAAGTATCCTGTGTTTTATTCTTGGGTATAAGCTATTCTAAATTTCATCAAAATTCGTCCAGCCGTAATCGCGTGAAATCTCCCCTAACAAACAGACAGACTACGTTTCACTTTTAAAATGTTAAAAGTGGTTGGGCAATGAGCACCCATTGCAAGTTGTATCAACCTCTACTCTTCAGACCAACTAAAGAAATTTACGACAAAATTAATTTTGCGGCAGATTTTGGCGCTTAAGCGGGCGTAATCTAAATATCACTGTTCCTTTATATTCTTAGCTGATCAAGCAACCTGCTTTTGGGAAATTTTTATTGTATTCGAAAGAAGGAACCAACAAGCTACTGTACTGGACTTTCTGAAGTAACCTTTTCTTACAGTTCTCGGTGCATATTCATCAATATGTCTATTAACGGGACGCGTCCGGGTGGTTCAGTATCTAGGGAGCCATCGTTTCATTTATTTTGTACTAAAAAGCTTACCTCATTTGGGTTTAAGAGAATTCAGGGTGGAAGTAATGAAATGATTTATTTGCTATCTGATTGCCAAGTTGCATTTATGTATAAAGGTAGGGGTTTTATTTTTTATTTTCGTATTTTCAGGCCTACTTTATGTGAACTACATTTTGGCTGCTTCTTTTGAATGCAAAATGTAGTTCGTATGACCTCAATATAAGTCACGTTTTTAGTAGATTTTTGCAGATACTAAACCTTAATAAAGTGAGGCCATTCAATTCGATTTAGTCACAGTATATATATATCTAGTTAAATGAGATCGGTGCGGTGTGTGCATTAATCGTGTTATTTTGTTGTTGTGGAAATGGATTTTAGATCTATCAGTAAATAATAAATAGACTGTAAATAGATCTAAATTCCATTTCCTAAATTTTACCAAAACGTTTCTACTATCAATCACAGAAAAAAATATTAACACACTGCAATTACTACGAGACTACGAGATTTATACCACGTGGAATAAATCTCGTAGTCCAAATGTATCGTATAAAGTAGATTGCTTCCAAGCAATTTCGGTAATGCAAGAGTTGGCCGGCTGGATGGCCAAGTATGAAATGCTGCGGATGAATTTGATTTGAAATAAGTACCGACATTATCTCGGACGGTTTACAAATCTAGTCCAGTTTAAGTTTTAGTGCCCACGAGGAGGTGCTTCTTTATGTGATGTTACGTGAACCTTTTGTTTGCCTTGAGCTTTTCAGTATTTCAGATATTAGGTTAAGAGTTATTTTTTGTAAAAATATCCCTTATAAAGACTCTAAGCCGAGCTTTTAAATAAAGTGTGCCAAGTTTTCGCAGCGTTAATTGTATGTAAAGGCTTAGTTTGAGGAAAAATAAGGAGCGAGCCTTACAGTAGTCGCATATGGTGAGTAGAATCAAGCTAACATTAAACCCGAAGCTCTGTTTTATCATTGCTGGGTTCCTCTTTTATCTTAACTCATTGGTCCACTGTTACACATGTTATACTTTTCACGAAATCACTCCCATAGATTTCAGCAAATCGAAAGGAAAGATGTTACACAACAAAAAATGTCAGGCGGTGGTTGAATCTAGCTGTTACAAGTCACTAGGTAGGTAGTTCGTAGCGTTTTGCTAGTTAAATATTGAAGGAAAAACGTAACAACACAACCCAAAAACTTCTAATTTAATAAGCGGCAATTTTACATTGCGGCCGCCTTAATGACGCCATATTTACGGATTACAACCGGGGGATGAGAATGTTTGAATTTTTCCGACATTTTACGCAGATGGTGAACTGTATTAACCGCAAAGTTGGGCCATTATTAATTCTGTTTTCGTGTTGCCGACGGCGGCTAATGTTTCGAGCTTATTATTGGGATATTTTGTAATGACTGTTAATATAACGACACGCCAAGGGAACGATCACGCGATCAACCGCAACTCAGGATAAGTTTGATCAGAGTTCAATGAACCGGAGTTATGCAAGCCGCTCGATAATTATGCTTCCTTCACATGGAAACGTTTGACTTATAATTACAATGGGTAAAAGCTGGGAAGTGTTAGTAATAAGAGAATGGAATAAAATCCACATCTCTAGGTGCGATCGCAGTAAAATGCTCACATACGACAGGTTGATCTAGTGGCTAGAGACCGCGCGGGTTCCGCGGTCGCGTCGCGGGGGACCGCGACGGTCGCGGGTTCGAATCCTGCAAGGTGCAATCATTTGTGTGATGAGCAGAAATGTTCGTTTCTGAGTCATGGATGTAATATTGGTATCTATGTATGTTTATCCGTTATCTAGTGCCCATAGTACAGGGTATCCTAGTTTGGGGCTAGATAATTGGTGTGGAATTGTCCCGAATATATTTATTTTTATTTTCGCTTGTTAAACCGTAAACTCTCTTTTTCTCCATTTGCGCTCCAAGGGAAAAAATTAAGCACCAAAAAAGTACATGCAAACAAGAAGTTTCCGACAAAGTTTCCAAACTAAAGGCGTAAATTACCATTGGCCTCACTCTCTTGATAAAGAATTGGCATGAAGCTTCATTGTTAAACGGGAAATATACAGTGCCACGCCGGGAACGGGCCGGGCCAGGGTGAAATTTTTCATTGCTAGTACCTGACTGCGAATAATTCCCACGAACACCGTAATAGATTTCGTAAAAGCGGAAGGGAAGTCAGCCATAAATCCAACATCGATTCATAGAGTACAAACAGTAAGGGTAGAAGAATATATAGAACCTCGATAGTTGATGTCCTTCTGTTTTGGGTCTAATCTCGTATACAATGAAAGCATGAGGTATGGTCGTCTTATTGCGGTACTCGTAGTGATGTGAATAACGACGCATGAAATTCGCTCTTGGAATGTGTCTACAGAATATAAGTTTCAAGCGAGAGATTTGGCTTCTAGAGTCCTTACTGACGACTTACATTAATATGCGATTGAATAAACACAAAAATATATGAACAGTTAAAAAATAACAGAATAATGTGTGACAATTTATTTTGTGACGCTAAATTGTGACGCGTGCGGTTGCGGTTAACGGCGTGTGATTTGATTCCACCGCATTTTTAATAAAAATACGTTTAAATGAAAATGTAAGCTATAGCTTTGGAACGATAAATTTGTAAGTATTTACGCTTAAAATATTGTAGCTTGAAGTGGTTTATGGAGTAAACAAACATCAAGTAGATTGCAGAAATTATCTACCACTTCGTTAAATTTTGTGTAATGAGGTACCAGAAGTTTAAAAAAACTGGTCAAGTGCGCGTCGAACACGCATAGACTTGGGTTCCGTAGCGAGTATTCTAAGCTACCCAGCTATAAAAACAGAATTGCAATCGGTCGAGCAGTTTTTACGTTGTCCACCATCAATGTTATTTTTAAAGTTTTTTTTTTTTATTACTGAATAGGCAATCGTTTGACAATGATCTCACCTGATAGAAAGCGATGATGTGGTCGAAGGTGTAGCACGCTTGCTTAGTAGATACCTATTTACTCTTGACTGGAACACACCATTTTATATTTTACCGGAAACACTCACGAGGGCAGAGCATTCCACTCCTTTATTATAATAAATGAAGAAGCGTTACGTTTCGTTCTTGTGCGAGGTATTTCAACCATAAAAGGGTGGCGCTTTGCCAATCGTCTAGTCGTACGGTGATGGAAAATGGAATCATATTTTGCAGTTCTTGCACATACTTACCATTGTGCAATCTGTAGAATACCGACAGGCTTGCAACCTCACGTCGATGCGCCAGACTTTAAAGCACGTCACTCAATTGAATCCGAAGCATCAAGCTGATACTTGGCAGAAACCTGTGAAACCTTAACCTGTGCTTGATAAAGGCTGTCCCGGTGTAAAGTACCGCATAACTTTAGACAAAATACCAAGTTTCTTTGCAGCTACCTTGGCTTTAGATTCAATGTAACACCCAAAATTCACGTTCGATGTGAGTTTGACCCTAAAAGCTCCAGATGGTCACCTCTTGGTATTTTAAGACTACGGAAAGACGGAGATTGGTTTAGAGGACTCTTTTTAGTAGAAAACAGACATGCCTGCGTTTTAGTAGCATTAAACTTAACCAGGTTAACTCGAAGAGATGAAAAACGTTTTGAGAAGCGTTCTCAGGACCTCCTTCTGGCGAATGCGTATTTCAGGCATAAAAGCCCCGCAATGAGGAAGACAGGAAGGTATCTTGCCAGCAAAATCTAGATGCGAAGCTTCTACAAAAAGAGAAGCAAATAAGTTGAGGCAGTGAGGGGCGGCAGAAATTCGCTTCGAACGACTTGGCCAAGGACCTAGGCTTTGCTACCCGCAGGGTATAAAGCCAGTTTGGCCCCTATTATACCTACGTGATTAAAATGAGTCTTCTTAAGAATCTTCTTGTAGGTCTTAGCGGCAACGTTGAATTTTCATTTTTTTGCCTGAATATCAGAGGATTTGCGCTTTTGTGCATCAGCCCAGTCCAGATATTTCACATGCTTTAGATCCACAGCACGAACACAGCCGGATCCAAAACAAGGCTGAGCATTGCTGAGAAGAGGCTTATCACTTATTGGAATGTAATATTCCATTGCCTGAAATATTACCTCAGTAACAGCAGACGCGCAAGTCGACGGGTCCGGCGAAGTGAAACATGTTTGCCGCCAAGGGTATGATGTAAAGAATTGCCGCATCTCGTCCCAATCAACCGAGTTGTATCTCCACACGCGTCTATTACCCTTAAGGCTAGGATAAGATGGGGAATGCATAGAGATGGACTTAACCAGACAGTGATCAGAGCTACCAAGAGGTGGGGATAGTGACACGGAGTATCGGTCTGGTTCAGTCATTATCAGCAGGTCGATACAGTTAGAAATGTAACCGTCAGAGTCGGCTCCTGCACTAGCTTTGAGAGATCTAATGCTAGAACAAACCTTCGCGTCTTTTTGTGTTTACCAGCGTGGTCAATTTTCTGGTATAGGAGAAACCACTCTATGTGGTAGGCGTTAAAATCCCCCAAAAATACCAATTGAGCAGACGGGTAATGCGTTGGGCCACACCTGCCATTTCACTGATCATTATTATTATTATTATTAATTAGCGGATATCGGGGGACGACTTCATTGGTAGACTCTACCAATCTACCAATAAAGTCGTCCCCCGATCTCCACTCTGAGAGGTATAAAGGTAAAAGAGGTACTCAGGTATAAATAATTTTCGCTACGCCCGTATCCACCAGTACCCAACATTTCGAAGACTCATACAGCATATGTCATCACGGGCGTAAACACAGATGCCAGCATTTCAGGTAAAAAGGTGCTCCAATATTCGCAAGATCTATTTTAAGTGTGAGGACGTGCATCTGCCGTTTAAACTTATTTCTTCTTTGGAATTTTTTCTTGATGAGTGTGAATAGGTTGGACAAGATGTCGGAATGGCTAACCCATGGAATTCAAGGCATAACTACGACGTTGGAGAACTTGCGCGGAGACTGTGGGGACACTTGAACTCCCCTGAAATAATTCATCAGTTCTCCATATCCGGTCGCCAACCGGCCCTATGGATCATTTCAGGATTTTACACTAGCGGCGGGGCAGCCTTTTGTAGCTGGCTAAACTACTACTTGGGCTTCCTACAACTTGTGGTCGGCCAGTAGAGAACACCGTGCTTCAGATCCCGCCGTTACCTTCCAAAGCAAGGCCTCCGATGCAGAAACACGATGATTTAGATCACGGTCCACCCTTCCAACACAACTGGATCCTACAACTCATCCCCGGACGTTTTCCCTGAACATAATGATGTAACACGACAAGTCGTTTGGCATCAAGGCTTTGACCAGAGGGAGTTAAAATAAAATGCTAGCGGCCAAAGCCTACCACCAGGTGATTCGGTTGCTCTTTTGGCACCACCCGAGGGTCACTTATCGACATCGAGGGCTGAATCCTACGGACGCGAGCAAACAATAAACCCCCTAAAACGGTTGGATTATGTCTCTTACTATGGAATTTGTTCGTAGTTACATAAAACACGTCTTGGTCGGCTAAAGCTCATAAAATATAATAATAATAATAATATAATTGTCGCGAGTCATGTTATCATGGAATATCTAAATTTTTTTATTGTGTTGATTGTTTTTTGTTTGTTTGTTTGCAATAAATACATTTTATTATTATTATTATTATTATTAATCTAGTAAAATCTAGACAGCATATCAGCATATCTATCAGCTTTGTTATTAAAATATTCGTCCTATGCGCTAGTGCTTTAGTTTTTTTTTGTTCCGTACTAAATGAGAAAGAGGGAGACAGATGCAACTCTAGCAAAAAAGTCTCTTTAGCGCTGAATATTCCATAAACAGGACCAAATAGAAAAAAACAATTGTCATGCATTTTGTAAACCTATACGCTTTTGTCAAACTCCTAGTACTTTATTTCAGAAAATTTAACTAAGTGATATAGTTTTAGCAGTCTACTTGTATTTGTTTTTCTATACCATACACCACTTCAAGCTACTGTGCCAATTAAATGTGGTGTCAACCTTTAACGTTGTAGAGTTAATAGTTTCTGAATAAAACGGCTGTGATATACAGACAGATGGACGGCTAGACGTACGAGGCGAAACTACAAGGGTAAATTTGTTTCAATACGGAACTCTAAAAACATTACAGTTTTATTCATACTGTACCTTTGAGGAAGCAACCAAGTCGGAGCATAGTACAGTTATTTATTCTGTGCTCGGAGTTAGTTGTTTGCTCGAAGGATTGTACACTTCGGAAATAGGCCTCTTGTCTGACAATTCAGATTCCGTTTTATCTTATAGTTGTCTGTACCCTTGTGGGTTATAAAAATACTTATTGTGTTTTTTATTTTTAACTTCTTAAATTAAATTCTATTTGAATCCACAGAAAGAAAAAAAACGGTCTATGTGACCGATATGCGAACGCGCTCAATCGATTTGTGTAATTAAAAACCAACTTTCGTAAAAACTTACAACTGAAACGGTCACGAGAAGACCCACCATTCCGTTGTTTCCATTTAATTAACTGGGAATCCAGAGTCAAGTCAAAATGTCCAGTCAAACATGTGCGAGCAGTGTGACTGCAAAGTATAGCAGTGTTCCATACAACACACGCTTTTGCGATTCACGGAACTTTTACTATTCTAAATTACTGTGTCTAATATATATATATATATATATTACTGATTTACTAAGCACAGTTATATTTATTACTAGCAATTCATCGCGGCCTCGCTCGGTAGCTATGTCTCTAAATATTCCTTTGTACAAAATATTATATGGACCACCCGCCTCGCAGCCTGTCCGACCGTCCCGCTTCCACGTCTCTGCACCATTAGACCACAGTATAGACTAATAGTAGGTACGAAGAATGGGGCACGCAGAAGTTTTGAAATTTGTTCATCAAAAACATCTTCATAACTTTCAAACTACTCAATACAATGATATGAATATCATCATCTTTCGATTCTACCCGTGTTTTGAAAGACTTATTTGATAAAATAAGACTGTTATTTTGACGTAACTATAATAGTTACTCATATTTTATAGCCCCGTGGACTTTTTTGTCGGTAATGACAACTACTATAAACTTGTAGTACATTATTTTATGTATTATAATAATAAAATAAAAATATTAATAATAATAAATAGTAGTTTTTAATAGTTTTCGCAGCGCACATCCATATAATACAACAACTTTTTAATATCTTATCGTAGGGAAAACTATATTTTTTTGAAAATTTATATATTGGCCGCTTTATACGCTGATAATGTAGCTTTCTAAATATGAAATATTTTTTTAAATCAATTGATTATTTTTTGAGTTTGTCCATTACAAACAAACTTACAAACATGCAAAAAGTTTAGATTAGATAACTAGCTAAAACCTGTGTCCTCTGGTTAATACCATCTATATAATTTATTATATATCATCTATGTAATATATAATAAGGACCTACTCGTGTAATAAACAGTAAGATCGCCTTATGTTTGATTAGAATTGAAATATGCTTGTATTTTTATGTTTTCTTTTACTATAATGCTCAATATAGGAGCAAATTACTACTTAACAGTCAATATAGCTATTTTATTAGATTATTACTTAAGATAAGTATAAAAATGGATCTTACAGTGTCGGCAAAGTATCCACAAACCTCATGCTGTTGCAGATGTCCATTGGTAATGCGGCGGGGATCGCTTTTCATCAGGCGGCCATCTCTATTAAGGTTCCGTAATCAAAGAACTCTTATAGTTTCGTAATGTCCGTCTATCTGTATGTCCGTCCTTTTTTCTAACACAGACATTTTATTCAAACACTATTAACAATACAAGGTTAAAATTTAGCACACGTATTCATAACCCGTACTTTTTTGCTTCCTTTCTGACTTGTTAAGTGAAGATATGAAATAATAATTGTACCCTATCGAGTGGGGTCTCATTGGACAGATCTTTTAAAATTATATTGAAATTTCATTCATGCGTAATTTTTGCTTTACAAAATATTTGGCTCTAAAATTACCATTTTGCTTGAGTTGCAAGCCTTCTCCCTCTAAGTTATAATGCACAGAAAGAAAACTATTGAAAAATGCTAGGGTACTAGCGCACAGTACGAGCTTATAAGGCTCAGTATATACGAACGTGCGAGCGTTTTGTACTGAAATTTGGTAACCACAGGTACCACGCGTATTGTGCCTCTAACAACATTATCACGGCTATATAGCGTTTACTAATAAACGAAATATGGCCACCCAAAGTACATTTACCAAAATACACTTACAAAAAAACGTACATAATTTATCAAAATACATTTTATGCCCGCTTCAATTCTGAACAAATTCCATAGTGAGAAATTTAATCCAACCATAAAAACAGCTTTGTTGTGGCGTTTAAAGTAAAACTACTGGACCAATTGCAATATGGCTTTCACAGTTGGATAGCTTAAGGTCTTGGCTCCGGATCTATGCGTGTCCAACTCGCATATCTTGCATCTTAATCTGTCGTGCGGTATCGCATTGCAGTCGCACTGATAGGTTAGGTGTTTCCAGATACAGCTTAGCGAACCCTACGAGACTAAGCTTGCTTGAAAAAGTTTAGCTTTGCAAATTAAGTTAGCGGCGGCTGTGGCCTTTTGTAGTGCTGGCTCCCGTTGCTTAAAATAGCAGGCATTAGATAAGTGGTTGGATTTAAATTTCATACAGTTACAGTCCAATACCGAGTCACGCGTACGCCCGTGCTTACACATATTGGTAAAGAAAGAAAGAAAGAAAGAAAGAAAATACATTTATTTCTGACAACACACAACATTAAACATTATCAAGAAGAAAAAAAATTAGGAAATTAGACAAACAAACAAAAATTAATGCTGTGTGTTGTCACAAACAGGTCCCGACTCAGCAAACGCAAAGGCCAAGGCCTTGGCACTGATTTTCTGTCGGAACCTATTCGTGACATCACGAACGCAGAGTCACGGTCATAGACATATATATTTAATTCGGGTACGGTATATTTATATATATATATATATATATATATATATATATATATATATATATATAAATTTTTTATATATATGTACTAGTTTTCCCGCCTGCGACTTCGTCCGCGAGGACTACAGTTTTTTGCGGAAAAAAGCATCTTATGTTCTTTAAGGATATTAAAAACCAATACAAAAGTACACAGGTATAGCACCATTGCTCTTAAAGTTTTTTTACATACTTGTTATTTCGTTTCCATGGTAACCGTTCCTTACAGCGAGTACTAAATATTTTCCAGTTTTCTCATAGAAACATTAAATTTTCCGGGATACAAAGTATTCTATGTTTTACTCTAGGGTATAAGCTATCTTCATTCCAAATTTCATCAAAATCCGTCCAGCCATTATCGCGTGAAGCTCCCCAAACAAACAAAGAAACAAACAGACAACGTTTCACTTTTATATATTGGTATGGATAATGGATATATGTATGCTACATGTACATGCTTTTGTTAAAATGTGATTAAGTATTGTTACTTATTTCATTTATATTATCTTGAGCAAAACCTGTGACGTGCTTCCGTGTACGCAGATTCAAAACCTGATTTGTGGCGTGGTGGTCTTTTTTTCTATTAAAAATGATTTGATTTAAACGAAAACTGACTACAAATACATTACACACAGATAAACTTATATTACTATGTAAAAATAAGTTCTCAGCTAATCTGCCAAATAAATTCTTAACACTACACCATTCAGCACACCTACAGATTATTCCACTTCCGAACCGCATAATCAAATCAAGACGAAGCCCAGCGAAAGGGTCTTACGAGCTGGGTCTTATGACTGCTATTTGATATCGCTAATTTCCATCCAAGTAATAAATTACACGAGAGGAAATGAGCACGGCGCGACGGAAAGAGGGGAAAAAAATGCTAATAAAATCGTACCTCACCGTTAATCTTAGCGTTTTAACCCTCTACGGTTTTGTTCAGATTTGAGGTGCCTAGATAACAGGAAATTAATATTTCCTAAGTGGCGAGGGACCCACTGAATTTAATTAACGGACAAAGTACCTGTGGGAGCTTTGGCGCGGTCCTTTATGCGGTGGCTGGCTCTGCATGGTTTTTGCGGGGACAAATATTGGGATCAGATTTTGATTGGATGTTTTTAGGGTTTTAGGGATAAGATTGGATGAATGTTTACGTTTTGTAAGCTCTGAAGATACGAGGAGACCTACCTGTTTTCCTTTATTGCATTTCTTAATCTATCTATTCTATACTTATAATAAAGCAATAGGAAAGAAAAAGTCTAGAAGGTGATTAAAAAAGAAATGGTCTAGGATACATAAAATAAGCTTCTGAACAAGAATATAACATTTAAAAAATTCGTGTCTGTCTGTTTGTCTGTTTGTCTGTTAGTCTGTCTGTATGTTTGTTCACACATCACGTAAAAACTACTGGACCGATTGCGATGTGGTTTTCACTATTGGATAGCTTATGTTTTGACTTAAAAACTGGGGTACTTTATATTTCAATCCGATGTGTAGAAGCAGAGCAATCGATAAAAATATTTTTGACGGCTAAAGGAATTTTGATCAAATGTTGGTGTATTGGTATTTTAGGTCCTGGAATAGCACAAAGAGTACTTGCAACCAACAGAAATGACCACGCGTACGAAGCTGCGGGCATCATCTAGTGCATAATAAGAACGATGGTAGCCTAGCTGTACTAGTGCGAGTAAGAATCGGTTAATACCGGGATCGCTCCTGGGCTCCGCAGAAGTTATGTTCGGTTTTTCATCGCTCCGTGCTTCGGAGAGCACGATAAGCTGACGGTCCCAGCTGCTATTGGACGTTAAACTATGTCAGGTCTGGTGAACGTTAGAGTTCACCAGAGTCAACCAGAAACCAACACTACCTCACACGACAAGGAAGCAATGACAAGGAAACTATACACTGTTGTATATTTGCTCTAGCCTACAGCGAGAACCGACTGTATAAATTGTTTGGTTATGGCCACAGAATAAATAATAGTACTTTCTTTAAAAAAATGTATATATGTATATATATATAATGAAACAAATATTTTGTATTTGTTGAGACTTTGACTGTACTGCAGAATTTTCCGTTCTCTTTGTCAAGTACTAAACTAGATAAAATAAAACCAGCAAACTTAACGGTGGAAACATAACCGTCAAAACCGGCATCAAAAAAACATCAATTTGCAGCATCCATGCGCGGCTTATTTCTACCAAAATAGTACAAAACCATGTATGAGGACATAATACAGTACAATGATTTGGAACAAACGAAGAGTTTTGCCTACGCACACTAGTGCCTACGGTGCTTATACTATTGTTATGGTGCCTACGGTCACTTGGCATAACACGTAACCAAGTAACCAAACCTCGTCGTTTGTCGAAAGGCGATTGTAGAGCATATAAACCATGTATTGGAGACATGTTTTACCACGTCCCTAACACCAGCAGTGCGATTACGTAATGTTGATCATATCGGTTTCAAGCCGTCAAATTCATTAGTGCCTTGAAATAGAGTCGATTTTGCTATGAAAAAATTGACAATCTGATTGAAGCCAAGTTCTGTGGTCGGGCCCCTGGTTTCTATTCGAAAATATCTCCTGGAGCAGCTTGCCTTCACACACTACTGGGAGAACGAATGCAAATAAATTCAATGGAAAACATAACATAAATTACATATACATATACATCAATGATTGGTGCGGTCATTGACATTTCTAAATAATATGTGGTTTTCCATCGCTCCGTGCTTTGGTTGGCACGTTAAGCTGTCGGCCCTGGCTGTTATTGATTAATAGCAGTCGTTAAGCTGTGTCAGAGGCCCTCAGGCGGCCTGAAAAACTCTGACACCAGTGGCCAGCGCTACCTCATACGACAAACAAACAAACAAATATAGTCTTATGCTTAAGTTTTTTATTCCATTGAGTGACGTGTCAAGCAAATCGATCGCCTTATGATAAGCGTCACCCTGCCTGCCCATAATAGTTGCAGTGCCGCCCAGAACATTGGTTACAAAAATCTTGCGCGACACTGCACTTGTCACCCTGAGACATTGGTTTTAAAGTCTCATTAACCAGTACTTAGGTAAATTTGCTGGAAACATTGTCCTTCAAACCGAAACAGAACTGCTTACTAACTTCAGGGCCCTTATTCGCTATGACCATTCACGCACGTAACGCGTCGCGTTAAAAATTCTTCATGGAATTGTTCGGCAATTATCGTAATGACGTAACACGTTTTCGGTAAGGAAATTCGTGTGTATAGCGAATAAGCGCCTGTTTGAAAAAGGTGTGGTACTTCCATAGAGTAACGAAATTTCCTACGTCAATGGGTACTTCCCCTAGCGGACTTTTATGCGAAAGAGGCCTACCATTTCAAAGTAATTTTTAATATATTTATTTATTTTGGATGCCGATTTAAAAAAAAACTGTTGAGATTAACAACTATACAAAACTGCAGTAAGTAGGAAAATGGCGAGTAGGAAAATACGTTTAAATCTGGGCTTTCGTTGTCGACCCGTCCCAATGTCAATTAGCTAACGGCTAACGGGTAGCGTCGGAGCCGGTGTCAAGTGATGGTAATTAACTATCTGATATACACCAGTGGTCTTCGTGCAGGTACAGCGGAGTGGAATGTGATTAACTGGTGTCTAAGCTGCCAATTTATCTGAGCTTGGTGTCTAATGTGTTGAACGTATCTCGATTTAATTCCTTTGAATGCGCTCACGGAGTTTGGAGTTATTAGTGATTGATAATTGAGGATGGGATATATTCAAGACATTATGTATTCTGTCTCGGTAAGTTATTGTTATACACAAATAATACGCCTTCAGCTATCAAACCCCATATTATGGGAAGCAATGTTTTTTTAATTCAAATAATGATTGTCTGTGTCAATTTAATTCAAATAATGATTGTCTGTCTGTCTGTAATACTTGGATAAGTTGTATTATATTATATGTATATAAATATATGAGTGTTTTTCTGGCCTCCAGGCCTTACCTTTCATTTCATTTGTATTTTACGACTAGCTGCGCTCCGCAGCTTCGCCCGCGGTCATACTTTGCCATTTTTGAAAATTCATCTTAAAAATCCCTAATTTTTTCATCTATATTTATTATCTTTCGGGACAGATACAAAACCAAAAAATCAAAGATAACAAAAAACTGTCCAGCCGTTTTTGAGTTATAAATAGTGTGAGTAACACAAATTTCTGACTTTCTGTTATATATATATACTAGCTGCGCCCCGCGGTTTCACCTTCGTCTCTCAGGACTGCGTCGTCTGCATTTTTTCTGGGTAAGAAGTAGCCTATGTGTTAATCCAGGGTATAAGCTACCTCCATACCAAATTTCATCTAAATCCGTTCAGTAGTTTTTGCGTGAAAGAGTAACAAACATCCATACTTACAAACTTTCGCGTTTATAATATTAAAGTAGGATGTCATATCTCCAACTTCTTAAGTTTTTCTGCTCTCCTCGTACTTGGAAATACTTTTTTTATACAATCACCCGATTTAATGTTCATGGGGAAGGTATACTCCCTTTAATAACTTTATGTGTCAATTTTGTATCTCCAACTTCTTAAGTGTTTATGCTCTCCTGGTACTTAGTTTTTTTTTTTTTTTTTTTTCATGTCCTTAGGAAAATGATAAAATCTTTTTCCCCTTTTTTTTGATCAAAAGTAGCCTATGTGTTAATCCAGAAAATAACGTATCCTGGTACCAAATTTCATCCAAATCCGTCAATCCATCCAAGTTCGAGCGTGAAGGAGCAACACACACACACACACACACACGCACACAAATATACAAACTTTCGCATATATTTATATATATATATATATATATATATATATATATATATATATATATATATATATATTATATATATATACTAGCTGCGCCCCGCAGCTTCGCCCGCGGTCAAACTTTGCCACACCCACAAGTTTAGAAAATTAATCTTAAATAATCCCTCCTTTTTGCATCAATATTTATTATCTATTCGGGACGGATACAAATTCAAAAAATCAAAGATAATAAAAATCTGTCCAGCAGTTCTTGAGTTATAAATAGTGTAAGTAACACGAATTTCTGACCTTCTTTTCTTTTTTTTTTTTTTTCATTTTTGTCTGTCTGTCTGTCTGTCTGTCTGTCTGTATCTTGGCTAGGCATCACGCCGAAACTACTACATGAATTTAAGTGAAACTTGGTATGATTTGAGTTCATACTACGAGGTAGGCTACTTTTCATCCCGAAAAATGAAAGGGTTCCCGCAAGATTGGGGTTTAAAGTTATTTCAAAAAACACTTACCACTCTGAAACTACTGGACGGATTTTGATGCAACTTGGCACAGTCATAGTTTATATGATGGGTTAAAATTGAGGATACTTTTTATCCCGAAAAATAAAGTGTTCCTTCGGGATAATGACCCAAAATTTTGTTAATTGAAGATATTATGTTTTATTTTTGAGGCCGTTCTATATTCAATACTTATGCTAACACTGTATTTTTTTTATTTTTGTCTGTCTGTCTGTCAGTCTGCATTTTAGCCGCGCATCACGCCGCCGGAACTACTGGAAAAATTCAAAAGAAACTTGGTATGATTTGAGTTCGTACTACGAGGTAGGACATAGGATACTTTACATATCGAAAAAATTATAGGTTATTATTTAGGGGTTGAAACTTATTTAAAAGAACACGTACCACGCTGAAAGTAATGGACGGGTTTTGATGCAACTTGGCACTGTCTTAAGTTAGATGATGGGTTAAAATTGAGGACACGTTTTATTCCGAAAAAGTAAAGGGTTTCTGCGGGATATGGGTCCAAAGTTATGTTAATATGTATGTATTAAAAATATTTTTGGATGGTTCTCTATATTCGATACTGAAGCCAAACTGTTTTACTTCTTAATTTTGTCTGTCTGTTTGTCCGTATCTTGACCGCGCATCGCACCCAAACTACTAAATGAATTCAAATGAAAAAAAATGCTCTTGGGTGCTTAAAAAAGGTATTGAACATATTTTTTTGTTAATCTTTAGTTTCTTTCTGTTTGTCTGTATGTTTGTTTGTTCATGCATCACGTAAAAACTACTGAACCGATTGCGATGCGGTTTTCATTGTTAGATAGCTTAGGGTTTTATTTAATTATTATTAGTGTAATTGGTATCTCAATCCGGTGAGTGAGAAGCTGAGCAATTGATAAAGTATTTTTGACGGCTGAAGAAATTTTGTTCAAATGTTGGTATATTGGTCCTGGAATAGCACATTATGGTACCTAATTTGAACCTAAAGAAAAGAACACGCGTGTGAAGCCGCGGGTACAGCTAGTCTATATATATAAAACAAAGTCAGGTTTAGTGTTTGTTCGGACACTTAATGCGGAAAATTTAAAAAAATAAAAACTTAATTTAAAAAAAGTAAATAAAAGAAAAAAGGAAGAAAAAGTATTTCTAAGTACCAGGAGAGCAGAAACACTTCAGAAGTTGGAGATACCAAATTGACAAATAAAGTTATCAAAATTTGGTACCAGGATAGCTTACATCCTGAATTAATACATAGTCTACTTTTGATACCGAAAAAGGAAAATAAATATATCGTTTTCTCTAAGATTTGAAAAACAAAGTTGGAGATACAAAATTGACAAATAAAGTTATTAAACGTGTGTATACCACCATGTTGTTATAATCACCCGATTTAATATGTTCATGGGGAAGGTATACTCAACTTTATTTGTCAATTTTGTATCTCCAACTTCTTAAGTTTTTATGCTCTCCTGGTACTTAGAAATACTTTTTTCTTCCTTTTTTTTCTTTTTTTTTTCAAGTAAGAAAACTATAATATTTTTTTCCACTATTTCTTGATCAAAAGTGTTAATCCAGGATATAAGCTATCCTGGTACCAAATTTTATCCAAATCCGTGCAGCCGTTCGAGCGTAAAGGAGCAACAAACACACACACACACACACACACACAAAAACATACAAACTTTCGCATTTATAATATTAGTGTGATTAGTGTAATAGTGTGATAGTTGTATTTGGGTAGGGGTTGTTTAGCGTGGAGTTTTACTTTTGTTATAATTTAATTTTACCATTTATCATTTGTCTGACTTACAGTTTTGGCGGAAGTAAGCTACATATTTTTATTTTGTTCATTTTAAATACGGATTTCAACACAGTAACGCCTAACAAACATAACAACTAATACTTGGTTTATTAACAAGTTTTTTTAGCCACATACTTTATTCTCATAACCATTTCTTGACTGCCATTCGTTTAAAGAACACTCTAAATTGATTAGACGTTTTGTGTAAAAGCATTTATGGCTCGATTTGAAAGCAAAAGTAGATATAACTATTGTATTTTTTTGTACATAGTTGACATCAACCTGATCAATGGGAAAAGTTTTTTTATGATTTTTATATTTCTTTATCTGTAGCAAATTTTTAATCATAGATTGATTCAAAATTTGCTACTTACTACTTGCTTTGCTATACTATTTACGCTTTTACTACACTTAAATGGCACCTAACATTTATACTTAAATAACCTGTATTTTATCTTTACGTAAATTTGTATAATTCTTTTGAGTAAATAAATTCTTAAACCGCATCAAAACTTCTGAAATAAGCAGTAGTCTACCCACAGGTTACTAACAGTCGGCCAATAGAGATACAAAAAACTTCATTTGCATCATAAATATCAAAGTTTTCTCTATAATTTTCAAATTAATGTCTAATATTAAAAAAGAAACAAAATTAACTTGAGAATAACTTCCTCGGAGCTAATGAATGTGTAGCATTGCACCAACTCGACAAAGACTACCGGCGGCAAACTTGTAACCATTCGAAACTTGTAAAAACTAAATTAGTCTGGGACTAACGGACTTTCGATATTGAACTGTGAACTGTGAAAACACAACCAAGTTAAAAACATAAAGCTCCTACCTTATGCGAACAAACATATATTCGAAGTCCCCTATATACTATACCTTTCTGCATTAAATTTAAAGCAGGTGGTGGGTTCGACCCGAGCATGTATCAATGTGTTTAGGAAGTTGTGCACAAAAATTTATTGGCTCGATTTTCAGAAGGGTAACATCGTATACTGTGAAGAAAATGTTGAAATGTACGTGGAATTTTCGTGTAACGTTTATGTTAGTCGTGTTTTCTAGAAATCAATCGACATGACATGTGAAGATCATTGTAAATCTGTCACAGGAATAGGGACTTCTTCTGCACGGTAGGATTCAAAATTTAGAGTTAGTCAGTTACTTTGATAACTTGACATGAATTGTTTAACAAAGACGTAAAATCACTGCTGTCTCATTCCGACAACAGATACGTTCAAATCTCGTGAAAAAGGATTGTTTATGTCAAAATGTACAGGAAAAATAATTACAAACATACAGCGCAAATACCTTTGGGAGGAATTTGCGTTTCTCATTTATCCCAACACAGCGTAACCCTTGATTAGATTTAAAGAATGGCAACAAAACAGGGAGAGTGGGGTTCCCGGGACTTCATTATACATATTTCTTTCTGGTTCTTCCACCCGTTTATTCCTTTCTCCCCAATCATTGCGTTGCTATGTTATGTCTGGAATTAAAGAAAGTCGAGTAATAAAGGGGAGCAGTCACAGATTGCTATTATATTAAAATATTTGCCGAAAAACTTTCGCAACTCGAAAGATTTGGCTGGAATATTATCTAGAGATAATATGCTGAGAAGGAATTTACATATAAATTAAAACAGATTAGGAATATTAGCGTGTTTTCGAGAATTTCCCGCGGAATCTTCCGGCCGGCATATTTTTGGGATCGAAATATAAATATGAAAACAGCTACCTACCAATAGCTAAGGTTAAGTAAAATAAGGTGGCACTAAGTATCTATTGAAGACTAAAAACTATAAATGGTAACTTTTGATTACAGCGGTTTGATTTGATTAAGCGGTCTCTAAGTATAAAAAGTGCTCGACTTTACCACAACTATGTGCTGCAGTGATTTGAGTTACATTAATTAGGTGGGTCGAGAATTAATATAAGTATTGTACTAAAAATTTCATACCGGTCTTGTCAGTTATATTTTATGGTATAACTAAACATTTGCATAAATTTGATTTCTTGAAAAATCCACCTTAAAATAAAAGATTACTGAAACGTTCATAGACCATAAATACAAATACAAATTAATTTATTGGCGTAGGTTGATACAGGTGTCACAGTGATTTGAGTCCCGTACAAGCTACCTCAATAAAGGTGTGCAATATTTACCTACATATCTAACATGCAGAGTATGCAAGTGACAGGTATACCTGATTCACAGATTTTGGATAAAATGTACAGTCTGCAAAAAAATGGACATGGTTATGATGAAGAAAAAAACCTAGACACAATTGTCAAAGCCAATTGTGTTAATTTTGGGAACGTGGTTACTTTTGAGAGGTTTGTAAGAAGTGCTCGAAGTGCAGTGAAAACATACAGTACATCGTCTGTGGTACATACGTGACTTCTCCGCAGGCGTATTGCAAATTAAATTGACGAACTATCAACTAAAAGAGAAACAGCAAAAATACTACACTTAGCTCAAAAGTAGCCTCCAAAAATATCCGGCCATGAGAATATTAACTGAATACTTCATATTAGTAGCAGGTGGGGGCCATAATTTCACCTAGTAACATGAGTGCCCGAGGACGAAATTGCGAATACTTTGTCATATCGTAAGTTGGCCCAGAGGTTACACAATAGCTAAGAATGTAACATAAACAAACAACTCGAGACCCTCTTAATAGAATTTCGAGGTGGAGGCACCTTTGCACAGAGTAAAGATACGTTACGTTGCTTGTAAGGGTAAGTTAATCGTTATTCAAGAAACCACGCGATTTTTATAGCCTGCTGATCATACATATAGAAATATAAATTCATAAAATGATGCTCTGAGCTAATATATTTTGTTTACTGCGGTAAGCTTCTTCTAAGTTCATAACGACACTGATACCTGTCTTTGAATCTTCTTATCCAATCTTGACAATCCGCTTTGACAAGGTCGTTAATCTATCTGGGCATCGATGGTTTACAAATTTCATCTTATTGTTGTATCTGGCTAATATGTAATTGTATGTATGCTCTATTGACTGAGTCGCAGTCTCAACTCAAAGAAGCAATGTTAGGCTTCTTTGACTTGAGACTAAGGTACAACGGTCCAACAGTCCAATAGTGCACCGGGTGATACCGGGTTCGGTCCTAGGCTCCAAACCAATGACTTTCGGTTTTCCATCGCTCCGTGCTTCGGAGGGCACATTAAATTATCGGTTCCGGCTGTTATTGATGAATAGAAGTCGTTAATTTAACTATATCAGAGGCCTTCGGGCATCCTGACAAAATCTGACACCAGAGGCCAGCACTACCTCATACGACAAACAACAATAGAACTCAAAGATATGACTAGTATTTTCTGTTTTACAATAAACTTTAGTCTTTTAGACCAATTTTGAAGGTTTTTAAATTGTGTATATTTTATCTTCTTGGATTGAAGAGTCCTACAATATCGCAAATGAAATTAACAAATTCAAAAATTTGAGAGGTTGAAAAGAAAATATGAAGAGCTGTTGTAACAAGTCGCATAATTTTTTGGTACCTTGTGACTTGGCCTTAAACGTAGCGTTGCTTATAATGTACTCTTCTTCGGAGTTTGCTGGTTTGGCTATAATGTCAGCGTAACATAGCGTAGCAAATATTTGGAGTGTGTAAAGTTGTTATTGTTGGAACATTTTCAATTAAGCTTTGCTTTTGTGCGATAAAGATCTTTTGACTTAATTTACGGTGCGCTTATTTTGAGCAAAGTTAGATATCATGAAGAATTCGTTAGACTATGTGACAACGGGTCGTACGACTATTTTTGAGCCGTTTGGTGTTGAGACATTAGAACTGGGAGCCCATAGTATTTTCATAAATATATGCGTTACTAAAATGCTGGTGTTTATTTGGCTCATCGAATTAGCATTGCAATTCAACGGGGCAATTCTGCCGACATGTAGGGTACGCTACCAATTAGTAGGGGGCTAGAACATATGGACCTAAGCTTTTAATGGCATGTGGGCTGTCCGAATACTGTCATGTGGTAGTTAGCTAGTTTTATTTAAGGCTAGTGCCTTTATTAACTACCTACTAGCACTATTTTTTTAAATGTATTCTATATTATGTACTAGGTTTTACCCGCAACTTCGTCCGCGTGGTCTACAGTTTTATCCGAAAAAAAGCATCCTATGTTCTTCCCATACCGTGGCGGTCTCGGATTAGAATGGGACCCCCAATCCTCTCGTGGATGTCGTAAGAGGCGACTAAGGAAATACATACCGGAAGATGGGCAGCAGCGTCCTCCGAGCACATATTTGCAACACTGTGGTCACCAATCCACCTGCCAAGCGTGGTGGCTATGGCAACCCACCCCCTCCCCCCCTAATATGATAGACACACCGCAAAGACGGCCCCCAGTCCCCGGTGGCTCCGTTATTCCTGGCATCGGTAGCAGCTACGGTAACGGTGGAGCAAGGGGTGCTAAGATTCCCAGCTACCAACCCCCACGATCTCTGGACCTGGCAACTTATAACGCACTTGAGGACCGATGAGAAGTTGATAAAGCTGGAAGAATTAGTAAGTAAGTTGCGTTGGGGTATTAAAGGGTTATCAGATGTCCGAAGAGAGGGAGAGAATACGATGACCCTCAATTCCGGGAACTTACTCTATTTCCGGGAGGACGAATAGCAGTCCCAACACAGTATCGGGTTTCTCGTCCACAAGCCCCTTGCTAACAATATTGTGAAGATCGAAAGCGTTTCAATCAGGGTGGCATACCTTATTACCGAACGGTATTTGTTGAAGGCCATACAGGTATACGCCCCACAATCGAAGCGCCCAGACGATGAAGTGGAGGCAATGTAAGACAAAATTTCTAATAACATACATGCCCCGAAAAAACACTTCACAGTAGTGATGGAGGACTTCAACACACGGCTGGGCATGAGGAATGGCGATGAACTGAGATTGGGGCAGTTTGGATTTTGACAGCAGAACCAAAGGGGTCAGCGTTTGGTTGACTTCAAGGAGGGACTCTCTATGTTCAAATCCTTTTTTCAAGAAGTGCACGTCGTGGCTGCACCCCGGCGGTCATAAGTACGAGATAGATTTCATTTTGACGACCAATAGGCATATATTCAATGATGTCTCTGTGATCAACAGGATTAAGACCGGCAGTGATCAGCGCAGTGTAAAAGGCTCATTTAAAGTCAACGTAAAGCTGGAGAGGTCTCGTTTGATGAGATCTACTCTTCGCCCAAGTCCTGCCCAAAGCCCGAGAGATTTCAGTTGGAGCTCAAAAATCGCTTCCAAATCCTTACCGAATGCGATACAGTGGACGAACTAAACAACGGGCTGTTGTTCACGCGGTCGGGTCGGAGTTTTTTAAGACCCACCGCATTAATAGAACACAGAAACTCTCTGAGCACACACTCAAACTTATGGCAGAACGAAACGAGATAAGGCTGCAGTCTTCAGTGGATATGTTGAATTACAGCTCGCTTAATAAACAGATCAAGAGGGAAACGTAATAAGCGTTACGCTTCTTCATTTATTATAAGAACTGCAAAGAAGTGGAATGCCCTGCTCTCGTCAGTGTTTCCGGTAAATTATAACCCCGGTGTATTCAAGTCAAGAGTGAATAGGTATCTACTAGGCAAGCGTGCTACACCTTCGAATACATGATCGCTTTCCATCAGGTGAGATCGTGGTCAAACGATTGTCTAGTCGGTAATAAAAAAAAAAGACCCAAAGTCGATGCGACACGATTTGCGTTCCTATAAAATAGAGCGGAACAATGGCTCCAAAGTGTTCGCAAGAAATCCTTCTATTGGGCGAAGCCTGTTGACGAAGCTGAAAACCGACAGTGGCAGCATCGTTTCGTCGAAGCCAGAGATTTTGAGTGAGCTCGAGAAGTTCTATGGACAATTATACACCTCATCGCGTAGTCCTCCTAGCATGACTAGCAATGCAAGAGCCCATTTGATCCGACATTATACCGAAGATATCCCGGACGTCAGCCTATACGAGATCAGAATGGCTTTTAAACAGCTTAAGAGCAACAAGGCACCAGGGGAGGACGGAATAACGACAGAGCTACTGAAAGCGGGTGGAACACCGGTACTTAAAGTTCTTCAGAGGCTGTTTAACTCCGTCATCCTCGAGGGTACTACGCCAGAGGCGTGGCACAGGAGCGTAGTGGTTTTGTTGTTTAAGAAAGGTGATAAAACCCTCTTGAAGAATTATAGGCCCATTTTGCTGCTGAGCCACGTGTATAAGCTGTTTTCGAGAGTAGTTTGACGACTTTCAGCCTCCCGAACAAGCTGGATTCCGGAAAGGCTTTAGCACCATAGACCATATCTATAAGCTTTGGCAGATTATACAGAAGACTGAAGAGTATAATCGGTCGCTATGTCTAGCGTTTGTAGATTACGAGAAAGCCTTTGATTCCGTCGAGACCTGGGCAGTGCTACAATAATTACAGCGGTGCCAGATTGACTTTCGGTACATTGAAGTGCTGAAATGTTTGTACAGCAAGGCCACAATGACAGTCCGTCTTCAGGATCAGAGCACGAATTTTATCCAGTTGCAAAAAGGGCTAAAATAGGAAGACGTTATTTCTCCGAACCTGTTCACCTCGGCACTGGAAGATATATTCAAGCTTCTGAACTGGAACGGATATGGTGTTAGCATCAATGGCGAATACATCACTCACCTTCAGTTTGCTGATGAAATAGGCATCACGGCAAAAACCCTGGAAGACCTAAGCACAATGTTCAGTGACCTCAATATTGTTTCCCAACAGGTGGGTCTTAAAATTAGCTGTGTAAGACGAACATCATGTCAAATGCCCATGTTGTACCCATGCCGGTATAAGTTGGGAACGATATTATCAAAACTGTTGATCACTATGTCTACTTAGGTCAGACGATCCAACTGGGTAGATCGACAAAGAAGTCAACCGACGAATCCAACTCGTTCGGGAAATTACGCCGTATCTTCTTGTTGCAGATACCGCAGAGCATCAAGACGAAAAATTATAATCAGTGCGTGTTGCCAGGGATGACATATGGCACTGAGACGTGATCGCTACCTATTGGTCTCATACAGAAGCTCAGAGTTGCGCAGCGTGCAATGGAGAGAGCTATGCTCGGTGTTTCACTACGTGATAGAATCCGAAATGAGGAAATCCGTAGAAGAACCAGGGTTACGAACATAGCTCTCAAAGTTTACAAGTTGAAGTGGCAATGGGGGCCATATAGTTCCCAGAACCAACAACCGCTGGAGAATAAAGCTTCTCGAATGACGACCACGAACAAGAAGGCGAAGTGGGGGGGTACCACACGATGGACCGACGACATTGTAGCCATCGTAGGAAGTCGGTGGATTGAGGTGGCACAAGATCGCTCGTCATGGTGCTCTTTGGGGGAGGCCTATGTTCAGCAGTAGACAACTAAAGGCTGACATGATGATGATGACGATGATGATGTTCTTCTAGGATAGTTGATAGATTCAGGGGTTTATAATAGAGAAATAGATTACATGAATAGTAAAATTACTAGCTTAAAAAAACAATTGTTTAACTTAAACGGCAAATATGTGGCATCAAATAAGCAAATCAAAGGCCATATTGCAGCCATGGCTTGCTTGGTGGCTCAAAGCCCTAGCAGCTCTGATAAGTGCACCTCTAATGTTCAGGTTATAGAAAATTCCAGGTCAGTGGCTAACACATTCGGAGTAAAGAATAGCCCCGATGGTGTTCCTGAGCACAAGTCTCCTGTGCAGGATCCTCTCGCTAACTATCCAATAAGCTCAGATTGTTTATCGAAGCCATCTGAGTGCGCTAGAAAAACTTTGGTATTCAGTGATCGAATAGGTTCAGGCATGGGCAGCCTGCTTCAAAGTTGCTTAAATCAAACAGTCTGTAATAATTGCTTCTCAGGTTTGCCACTAAAAGGTTTTCAATCAAAAATAAGAAACTATACATTTGACAAAAATACCACAATTGTATTAAAATTAGGTAACAGTCTAGCTTTAAAAAAACTGATATTATTAGTCTTGTTGAGGCCCTCGTAGATATAAGAAATATGTGTGTGCGCAGGATTATTGCCTGCTCATTCCCATACTCAAATAAAATGACGCAAACGCAAAAAGATCATGCCTATGATCTTAATTTGACATTATATAATTTGACTTGTCGTCAAAGTGACGTTTTGTATTTTGAACAAACAAAAAAACAGACAACGTTTCACTTTTATATAATTGGCGTGGATGTTTTATTGTAGCTGTATTATTATGAGTGTGTAGTTGTACTGGCCATAGTGCCCGCTCAAAAGCTTGTGTGGCACCGCCCAAGGGTGCCGGAAGTTTCAGACGAGGGTGGCCGACGTACCCACGCCTCCCGACGCTTACTCGGGCGCTGGCTGCTGCGTCCGGCTCGTGCACTTTCGCACGTGCACAAGCATTGATGAAGTCGCCACAAAGCCACTAGGTGGCAGCAGATGCGGTATATACGTGTAGCTACGTAGATATTCCAGACGCGGTATGGGGAGGGGACACAAGCTCAATAAAACGCCTTATACTTCTTTCAAACCGAGCAAGGATTCCACCGTACCTACCTTCTTAGCCTGCCTGTGTCCTGGGGTTCTTTCTAGATGTGCTTCAAGTATAGTCTTCTCTATTCTTCTTAGAATTTATAGTTTTAATACTGCTTAAAGCACAAAACCTTGACCTGAATATTATTGACCGTATTTAGACCCCTCATTTGTTGGTGCAGTTTACATTATTTTCACTCAAACACGACCTTCAAATACTGTTTCTAAGGTTATTTATAGTGAAATTCAGGGTCACATGGCTTGAAACAAAGCAAGGTGACCAGTGTGACCACTAAACAAGCCACCAAGCGGCAATAACTCGCAGTAAATGTACGACAACGGTCAATCCCGTAATCCAAACGCATGTGTGATTTAGGTGATTCCGTTTGCGCTCGCAAAAGTGTTATACTCGTACTAAAATCCAGACAGTTTTTGATCATATGCATTAACTCAAGGTTGTCGAAAAGCAATGTTCATTATTAAAATTTTGAACGTAATTATTACGGTGATTTTCAAGAAAAAACACCTTAGCAAAATATGTTATTAGCTCTCGGATAAGAAGTCTTATTCACGATTTTATACATATGTAGGCAATAGGCATAGGTTTTTAAATGAATAATTTAAATAATATGGTAATTTAAAAATAATTATTGAATTATGAGAAATAGAGAAATATGAGATAATAACAGTTGATTGAACCAGTCAATGTGTTTAGGGCTTAAAACAAACTACGTTTTTCAATTTTATTTAATTTACCAAAGTTCACCTTTTGTAGCGAAACAAATTGCCGATAAGAGTAGGTACTCAGACTACTCCGTCTCAGTCACATTTCGAGATTGACAAAATGTGGCTACAATTTCCAAGATTTGACTCAAGATTAGACCCAACAGAGCATCTAATATCTTTCGGCGTGCTTTCAATTGGGCCAAGGTACGTACTTAGACAAATTGAAAATCACCAATCTAATCTACTTATTCAAGCTTCTATTGGAGATAAAATCTTTATTTTGCAAACAAGTTAAATTATTGCTAAGAGCAACTTTCTGAGTAATTCGAGGGAAGTACTTTTACTAACTTTGCTATGCTGTGTTCATATAAACATTAAAATAACAGTTTATTTGTGTTCGTACTCTCAGAGTTTTCAGGACCTCTGATTTGGCTTAACGACTAATAACTATTGATTATTGATAGCAACCGGAACTGAAGGCTTAACATGCCCTCTGAAGCACGAGCCGATGACAAATCAGCTCACACCTTATTAAAAGTCATTTGAAACGGGGGCGTGGATCGAACCCGGTGTCGTGGGATTGCAAACCATTTTACCGTCCGATCATCATCACTCCGATCGGCTTTTTGATGATTATGACTATGATCACTGTTTTTATATTAGAAAATTACAACGCGGTTAAGATAAGTACTAATAGTTCCTACACTTTCTTCGTACCTCAGATCTTAGGTGAAATTATCAAGTAGATAGAACTTTTACTCTTTGATCTGATAATTGTAGGCACCGAGACCAACCAAGGCTAGAGTGTGATAAATATATTTTATTTACCAATATTTATCCCTGTCGCAGCAGATTGCGACTGGTGACAGTGAGATATTAACCTTTTTGTTAAATTATTAGGTGTTATCAATTACTTTCGGTTCATTGATCTGAAATCATTATCTTTCTGTTGTTGTTTTAGGAAATTATCTCCCATGAGGAGCGAAATATTTTTTTTGTTTTGATCACATTCTTTATACTACCCTGAATGTAGTAATATCTGCGGGAAGTTTTCTTAGCTTGTACAATAGTGAGTTTATTACTGAGCCAAAACAATAGTTTTGTACAAGTATTTTACACATAAATTATATGGTAAATAGAAATAAAGCAAATAAATCAAATTTTTAAAGCTTTTTTTTTGCAATGTTTGTGTGCATGTTTGTCTAAGTCAAACTTGCAAGCTGAAGTTGAGAACCACTTCCAAGTTATTTTATTTTATAAGTTATTTTTGCATGTTGGTTCAGTTCCGATGACAATGCATTTTTATGGTAAGCATGACCTGAATCGACATCCAAGATTAGCTCCAGATAAAGGAAATTTTTTAACGGCTAAAAACTTTTGCACAGGCATTAAATTTTGTGACTAAGACATGGTCTCCAGATAGAGGAACTCTCAACGGTCAACAGCACAGACACGAAATTTTGTGTACGCATTTTATTATGATAGGCCGTTCTAAGTTTCAACATGAAATGGCTACTGCATAAAATCAATTTTTAGAAACGTTTTTTAATTAACTTATTTACATAAAACTGTGTTGTATTTTAATACTATCACATTAATAGTGTGCGACAGAAACGGTCTATCTGTCTGTTCGTTACCTTTTCACAATTAAACGGTTGAACCGAATTAACTCGGAAAAATGAAAGCGTGCGCAAAGCCACGTTGCGCAGCTCTACTATATTTAACCACTATGGTTAAATATAGTAGAGAAATATAACATCAGTTTTGAAAAAGCTTTTTATGCTATCTTCTGCTTCTATAGTGGTTAAATATAGTAGAGAAATAGGAACATCAGTTTTTAAAAAGCTTTTTATGCTATAGATTTAAAAGAAAAACAGCGTGTTGTAGCTGCGGCTGTACCAAATGGGCCTGCGCTCAGCAAAAATGACCAGTGCTAGCCTTTGGACCTTGACAAGCACCGCGGGTGTGTTAAACAGATGGACATTCATTTCTAAATAGATGTAACATAGATAATATGATTAAAACATAAAAACAATTTTAAAAAAACGTAACCATAGTCATATATATATATAATTTAAAAGATATTACATTCAGAAACAATACACATAACTCCAACAATAAAAAAAAAATAGAATTATTTTAATTGTGTAGGTAAGTATTGTCGTGAAACTCCATTTCTATGACCCTTCGCTTACCATTGCTTCGTGATAGATGTCAATATCTTGTGGTTTCATCTAAGACAGACCGGCAGAGGTCATAGAGACCCCACTATATGGACAAAACTGGTATTTTTGGATGAACCAGTAATGAAAACATAACGCCTGACATCTTTCGCATAGCAAGGCAATCCATCGAGTAGTTTGATACCACGTTAGGCGTGCTCTCCACGTGTCCCATGACAACAAACTTATGGATTATTGTTAAAATAACCCCAAGTATTTCTGGAAATTTATAAAGTCATTTAGATCTAATAGTAATGAAATCCCGGATGAAATGTTTTTTGAGAACCAAAATGTACAAGGCGGGCAGCAGATCAGCAATTTATTCAGAATACTTTCACTCCATCTATATTAATAGTAATACTACACCACTCCCGTTATTTGATAATCTAAACAGCTGTCTTAGATCTCTAAGCTTGTGTAATATATCCAAGAGCGATATTTTATCATCCCTAAAGCATCTTTCCCACAAAGTAGAATACTGTAGCCCGATTTGGAG
Source organism: Alsophila aescularia (assembly GCA_946251855.1). Taxonomy (NCBI): domain Eukaryota; kingdom Metazoa; phylum Arthropoda; class Insecta; order Lepidoptera; family Geometridae; genus Alsophila; species Alsophila aescularia. The sequence continues at coordinate 52,343,065 of OX276378.1, forward strand.
CCCTTCTTACGCAGTTCATATTAATAGGTTAGAGAGACTTCAAATAAATTTTTTATACCATCTTACTTATGCCAACAATCGCTGCCGTAGTTTAAACACATATGATTCGAGACTGGAACATTATAAAATGATTCCACTCGACCTTGGGCGTAAGACCGCCGATATTGTGTTCCTCTACAAAATCATTAGTGGCAAAATAGATAGCTCAGACCTTCTGGAAAAGTTTCAGTTTACAATACCTCGCATTGGAAGTCGCCTTTGTAATTTTAAAACTTTTAATCTGCCCTTGTGTCGTACCAACTATAGGCATAATTCGCCTTTGTACCGCTTGTGTTCAAGTTACAACAGTATTTGTCAGGATCTTGACATTTTCGATGCATCTGTCATTACTATTAAACATTACTTTTTCATTCAAAATTGCTAATTTTAATATTAATTAATACAACATCATTAAGTTATTAACTTTACATAGATATTGCTTGTCGATTATTAGTTTGCACGCTGTGTTCACTTATAAAAGGCCGTTCAGCCTACCATGTGTATTTTTCTTGTTCTCGTTCTTGTATGTAAGAATATGCTATAACGTCCAGTTTGTGAAACGAATAATTTTTTTTTTTTTTTTTTTTATTAAATTAATAACAAAACGGTGAAATCCCCGCGCCTCACCCCGCACCTCACCCCGCGCCTCACCCCCGCGGAGGCCGATATATAAGTATTCCGCGCCCGTGGAGAGGGACAGACCAGACAAGCCAAGTATAGAAAGCGAGCGCATCGCTCGTCCCTGAAACACGAGTAGCAAAGCAGCCGCGTGGGTGGCCATTTTGACGAAGGGAGACTGCCGCGAAAAGGAGCCGGAGCTGGCGGGAAACCAGAAGGCCAGGGGAGCAGTGCAACCAGCCCGCAAGCTGACCCGACGCGAGGGAGCAGGGCGCTCCCGGACCCGAGGATCACCAAGCACGTGGGCAAGCGTTCGCGCTGCCAAAATCTTCCCGTCTAGTGCTTAAAAAGCCGGCCGGCGTTGAGGTACCTATAAACAATTATTCCCAGTGCGCGTAAAATAGACGATTCACAAATCGCGCGCGTAACCTTAAGCCCCCTTTTCGTGCCCCCCTCTTCTTCATAGACTATTTGACTTAACCATCGTAACCACTTGTTAGTTTTTAAGCCTTGTATATAAAAAGATTGTTAAAGAAACACTGATTAAATTATCTGTAAGTACTCTTTATAATACCGTTTTCTTTTTACGATATCCCCTCACTTTCCTTGGCTGTAGGTGCAGGTAGGCCCCGTTCCAACGGGGGTGGGCCTCTGAGGCCCATCGAGCAGTACGGCCTGGTCATAAGGCCCAAATTGCTCTCCAACTGGTACACTATCCAGGCTACCCTTCCCTACAGCAAATCGTGTCGTCCGTCGGTGGCAAACCGAACTTCTACCCCCTGCTGCGACGCTGCGGGCGGCGACCCTCGTCGTGATTCTGCCGCCCCCGGTTCACCCGGCTGCCACCCGACGGACACATTACACATAGATTGCACTTTACAAATTAATTACCACGACAGTATCTTGAAAAAGAGTGAGGAAAGAAGAGAACATAGTAATAAAAGACAAAAATAAAAGGGCAAGTGCTTGTATAATTTAAAATAAATTGATTAGTGGTAAAAATGGGATAATTACTGCAGCAATAGGTACATAGATACTCGTAATCTCCATACGTGACAGAACAATGTCACTTTGAAATGATCTCGGATCGCCACACATAATTCCACGGTCGATATCAAACTGGATCATTCGTTGCATTAATCAGTGGATTGATGCTGCAATGATAATGTTAATAGTCCAATATTCTGTTGAATTATGAATTTTGATGTGAGAGCTCTGTCTAGTACATGTTTGCAATTGAATTATAGGCATCCGATATTGTTCGTAACTGTTCATTTTGACACGTTAGTAGTTAGTTTTTGATTCAATAGCTGTAGAACTTAAAACAATGTGAAATATTCATGGCACTTACTTTTATCATTTACACACATATATATATATTATAGTTACTGAAATTTAAAAATATATATAAATAATTAATAATAATGAAGAAAATGACATCCCCGTAGAGTTTCTTGTTGCTATCATCTCTAACAGGCATAGTTCCGAAGCACCGGTAGAGTCAGAAGGTATTTCCTTTTCCTGTGCGAGATTCATAAGTCGGCATAATAATATGAAAGAGAATCGTTTTAAAATCAAAGCATACTTGGTTTACCTAATTTTATTGATCCAGTTTAAACATATAAATAAACTGGCTAAAAACTCACGAAATAGAAGATCGGAAATACTCCGATCAGTTTCGGGCTATTTTGAAGTCCTTTATCTGGGAGTGTTATGCCGATAAGCCGCTACGAGCGCTACGCCGCACTTTGTTTGGGGAGTTTTAACGCGATAACGGCTAAACGAATTTTGATGAAACTTTGTAAATTGTTAAAGTACAATATAGAGACCAACATAGGATACTTTTTATCCCGGAAAATGATAAGTTTCCATGGGAAAACTGGAAAATATTGATTACTAAGAAACGGTTGTCATGGAAACGAAATAATAGCAAGTCTGTCAAAAAGCATCTGCGATATACTTTTGCATTTGTTTTTAATATCCTAGAAGAACTTATGATGCTTTTTTCGCGATAAACTGTTTTATTTCCTGAAATTCTAGTTTCCAAACAATTTGAAATGAACCAGTTTTCGACAAGTCTGCTCCTTTTTAACCCCCGAACAAAGAGGCGGGTTTGATAAGTTTAGGGTGTGTATCACTGTGTGTGTGTGTGTGTGTGTGTGTGTGTGTGTGTGTGAGTGTGTGTGTGTGTGTGTGTGTGTGTGTGTGTTTGTGTGTTTGTGTGTCTGTCTGTGGCATCGTAGTTCCCAAACAAATGAACCGATTTTAATGCAGTTTTCTGTTTGAAAGCTGATGTGATCGAGATGGTATACGAGGGGGGAGAGAAGTTGAGAATAGAGGGGTGAGAATCGTATTTTTCAAATGAATGGACCAATTTAGCTGCGGTATTTCATGTTTCAATGTTGAGGTAAACGGGATGGTTGTTATAGGAGGAGGGGAAGGGGGGGGGGGGGGGCGGATAGGGGTGACGATGGTAGCTCTCAAACGGATGGAACGATTTTTATGTTTGAAAACTGATGTGACCAAGTTGCTTCTTAGCTATAATTGGGGGTGGGAAGTCGGGGGTTATATAAATTTTTAATTTGTGCTTGTGTTCTTCAAATACTATGTGTGACGTGACTTCAGAGGTTTTCCTCTGAACTGGCCGAAAAACCTCAGGCGGACCTCCTTCAACTTCAAACTAAAGGCAAGCATGTCGGAGTTAAAACTATCGTAAAGCAATGTTTCTAAATACGACCATAAACAATCTTCCAGTACCAAAAGTTCCTCCTACCACATTCCCGCCCAGCGAAGCACAAGTGCATTACACAAACAGCGCAGAGCTCCGGTTCGTTATTGGGTGAGATCGAATCAGTCGGATGCCAAGTACAAACAACGTAGGACGTGTTCCACTTTACCTACTTGAGACACTGGATCTTGAATATTTAACTGTTATTTTACCCGACTATGGCAAAGCAAGGGACGGGTAATGAGTTTAAAAGCCTGTATGTATGTATATATGTGTTCCACCTTAGCGTCGCTTCTATTGGTCCGATTTTGGCAAACGTGGTATCAATCGATTCGTCTTCATTTATAAAGTGTCATAAGCTTTTATTTTTACCAGAATACGCCGAAGCAAGTTTGACAAGTGAGTATCAATCGATTGGTCTTCTTTGCAAGAGTGTCATAGGCTATTTTTACTATTTATTGTTTTAGTTTTTGCACTTATGTCTTGTTCCTATTAATAACAAACGTGTTAGATCACCCGCGTGGAAAGCGGTTGTAGTTATCCATGTACTCGTAGCCTTTTGCCCAGCATTGCGATAGTAACAATAAAATTAGGATCTTTACGTATTCGATTTTAACCGAAAATTTGGTTTGAGGTATTTAGAAATCCTTTCGCACCTTTTTTTTAACATCACCCGCGCGGTGCCTTCTGAAAACTAGCGACCAGTGTCTACCACTGGACATTTTTGCTAACCACTGGCCCTTTTGGTTCATTCGCATAGCTTGTAATTCACATGTTATTTTGTATTACTAGGTACTAATTATATATATTTTTTTTTAAATTATTTTTTATATCTTAATCTATGTGTTGACGTGTCCTGATGCAAGCAACAGAAGGTACGATCTTATTATTTTGATGACAATATGATTTAGAACTTAATTTATAATATTTTGTCACTTTGGTATGTCCTCAAACTATATTTATTATGCAATTGAATATATGCAACTGTGCACTATCTGACACGTAACTAAGCGGAACAGCAAATCGGTTCCGGATTATCACATTGGAGATATGGGTCGTAACTCTAATCCTGCAACCACATTGGGAATAGTTCTCTCAGAGCATGCACGTTTGACTTTAGTGATCAGTCTATGAACAATCCGTTGGAAGCATTAGCTCTATATTATATCAGAACAATGCTTTTTGAAACAAAATGCAAACCAGTCTGCAGTTTGTAGTGATTGTGAAAATCTTTTCCAAACATGAAAATTGTGGGTTTTTTCTTGCTATGAGACATATACTCGTATATCAAGGAACAAGTTAATTGAAAAACATTTAATGAATCAAGCTATTATGTAGTAGCCATATTATGGTGAAATTTAGAACGGGCTATCACAATTAAATGCGTATACAACATTTCGTATCTATGCTGTGTTAACCGATGAGGAGTTTCCTAGTCAGGCATAAAAATGCATTGTCATCGGAACTGAACCAACATGTAAAAATTCAACTCCGTAGAATAAGAGGACGACGACGTTACTCTAATTCAGTTTGCGAGACTTGACCCACACACCACTCAAAGCAAAGGTTTAAAAAAATGTTCTAAGCGTTGAGAAAGCATTCATACTTCACTATTTCTCGTTATTTAGATCATCATCATCATTATCTTAGCTGGTAGACTTCCATTCTGAACATAGGCATACCCGGTCCCCCATAGTACACCACAGCATGCGGTTGATCACTAAGAGCCTCTAGTGGACTCGATTCTCACCAGGTCATGGATCAACCTCGAGGGGGCCGTCCACCGCTCAGTCTTCCGGTCCGCGGTCGCCATTCTCAGCCGGAAGATTTCAGAACATAGGCCTATTTCATCTAGCAGCCGCGATTTTCACCAGATCGTCGATTCGATAAACAAGACATAATCGAAAGTGCTAAAAAACCCGACTGCGAACAAAATTAAATACCTAGAGGAAAAAAAATAAGTGAGAATGGATGCCAACCAACGTTAAATCGTTATAGATCCTAAATGTTTATTTTAAATGCAAATGATAAGAGAACCCTAAAGATGATTTTCAAATACTTTTTCAATGATATCCCACTTAGCAAAATTCTATTTTTAATTTTATTTTTCACTATATGGCGTCTGGTTATTGCCATATTGAATTTTGATTACTGTCATGTATTTAATACCACTTGCAAGATTAAGACAAATCGATTGACGTAATAATCATCAAAATCAGCCTACGCGTTTAGTCTCTAGAGCGCCAACAAGGAACAAACATACATACATAGGCTGCTAAACACATTACCATCTCGCAGTCGGGTAAAAACAACGGTGACCAACGGAAAGACACGTACACGTGATTGATATCTTTAAATTTTCCGACTTTTTGTTTTTGATAATCGTTGCTATGTACTTAAACCTAAAAGTGACAGCTTCTTCGAATTTCATCACTCATCATCACCGCACCGCAGCATCTGTTTACGTTAACTTTGAGCTTAGACACATAAACCGATAATAATTGTGGATTACCTCACGACTTATAACGAACGAGAAACATGTCAAATCGTTTTTAGCTAAATAAAAATGAACGAGAATTAAATATCTCTTGAGAGTAACACTCGTGTTGTTGCAACCTGATTAATCAATTAACATTGTCAATTATGCCTTCAATACATCTCAATTAAAGGGATATAGTTAGCAAACACTACTAATCTCGATATTAGATTTAAATCTCTTGCTGTTGCAATTTCATCAAACAATGTGTCTAATGATGACGCGTTAGGATTCCATGTAAAGCCAAACCAATCTCAGTTAATCTGAATCAGGTCAGCTGATTTGGCGTGAGTAATTAACTAGGTTTCCGGTAGGTATGTGGGCAATTCTCTTAGATCAGAAATAATGAAGCCATAAATGAGGACAGATGGCTGTCAGCATATAGGACTTGGCTATTGTGTTATGTAGCGTGCAATGACGAGCAGTCTCTTGTCATAGTGATTGTGGTTTAGAAAAATAGTTGGTGGATGTTTAAGGTCAACATTATGTATTGCGTCTCAATTTTTGATGTGAAACGTCTTTAAAATAACTCCGATACATACCATACTCAAATGGGGTACCATGACTCAAAGAGGGACCATCACGAAAAGGATTACATCGTCTCGATTTTACAACTCTGTCACCATAAGCTCCAGAGATCTCTTTGGTGTCATTTTATAGCTTTTAAAGTCAGCTCGATGATGATGATGTTATATTTAATTTTTGACAAAAGTCAGAGAGGGAGATGAAGGACGCACAGAGCAAAATTAACAAAATGGATGTTATTGTGATCCATGACACAGTCCCACGCGCTTCTTACTTTAGATCCTGGTGATCGCTTGCGTGCTCTTGTCATCCATCTGACCCTGCACTACAAGTCCCTCATCGAGTGTTCAAGATTATGTAACTAGTTTTTTCTATTATTTCCTCTCTTAATCGCGCTATTCGGATGGAGTGATTATTAGTTGTAGCAGCTGTATTGCTGACGCCCGATACACGACGGACGTCATTTCAATGGGATTTCTATCGATATTTGTATCGACACGCAACGGGCTCTTGCAGCTCGATTTACCATTTGGTTTTGGTTTGTAATATGTAGATGCGCGAATGTTGCGCATACCACATCGCGTTGCGACATTTCATTTACGACCCGCGTTGGGCATAACGCCAAAAAACTTGACGAAATGTAACACGCATTTACATATAAAATCGCTCTAAGCCCGCGGTTATAACAACAAATAAAGAAACTTTAAACTATTGAACCGCTGCGTTACCCGCCCCAAACTTTGAGTGTGTGTTTATACTTACGCGCATGTAATTTGGCCAGCTTCAGATGCGGGCGGTGGCCTATTTCTTGTTTGTACAAACTTTATTGTCACTAAGTCTGACCAAATATACAGAAACTATAGGAAGTCAATATTGTACGTGCCTAACTGCTGTTTACGGAGCGCCATGCCCGTTCGTGACTTATGTGTGTGAGAATTTACTTACTTTGATGGAAATGGTATAATTATATTCGTAGTAAAGGTTAACTAAAACAACCTTAGGTTGAACAAAGTTATTTGTATTATCTTTACTCGAATCGAATTGCTACGATTTGAAGTGCTTTTAGTTCTCGTTTTAAGTTTTTGTTCTGATTGTACCTACTGATAGTTTTGTACAAAATACAAGTACATTAAATCATCATGTTTTAAAAAGAATAAATATTAAGAATAAATTTTTGCTTCGGAACTTACTGAATAATATAGTTAAACCACGAGAATTAGAACAAATTTCTCAAGTTGATTCGTAATAAGTTAATTAAAAGAAAATTAAAACAATAATTATTTTTTTTAGTAGCCATGTCTGATGAAACTTAGAACGGGCTATCAAAATTAAATGCGTATACAACATTTCGTGTTTATGCTGTTAGCCTTTGAGGAGTTCCCTAATCAGGAGCCAACCCGGAGTGCTGCAACCATGTTAAGGTAAAACTTCAAACCCGCTAGCATAATACATATAATGCGTACACAAAATTTCGTGCCTGTGCTGTGAGCCGTTGACGAGTTTCTATATCATGGTGAAAGTTCAAACCGGCTATCATAATAAAATGCGTACACAAAATTTGGTGCTGTTGACCGTTGAAGAATTCTTTTATCTGGAGCTGTTCCTGTTGATACTAATTCAGCTTGCAAGAATTAACCTAAACCAACATTCATACAAACATTGCAAGTTAAAGCTTTTAAAATAGCTCATAGCGAAGTGTCAACATGATTTAACAGCAACCGCAATCTTCTAAGTTTAAATTAAACACGCAATGCATCCCGCAACAGGGGATTAGTTTCTAGAGGTTAAACTTGAATTATTGCTGTCATATCTTGATAATGTAACGCGAGAAAATATCTTCACTAACATCTAACGGCGAAGCAGAACGGAAGCGGCGAAACGTCGGAAATCGAGTGCTGTGCACGCCCCGCTTTATTTATTTTAACATCATGTCTGCAGCATCCGGTGAACAAACGTTTGTTGCTAGCTTTTGATAGTGTTCTGATGTATAGCCGCCTTTATGCGTAGGTCGGGTGTAGAGGGAGATTGTAAAGACTATCAAAATTTCTGTGTATCATGTTTAAAGTTAATACTTGCAATATTGCTTGTGCTTTTATGCCGTGGAGCCTACAATTAGTTACATAGATAATTGGAGGGTAAAAGAAACTTCAAACTTCAAACTATTTATTGTATGTGACATAATTTATAGCAACTTTACAAGTGAATACTTAACGTCTACTAAAGAAGGAGGAAGAAATAAAATGTGTATTATAAATATACCAAATCAATAAAATAAATAAACCTGATTGTTTATTATGGTTAATTCTGACGTTGAGTTTGAAATAGTAGATTGTATTACTAAGGAGCGAAATAATATTTTGCCGGCGATGGCGCTATTTTGAATCCAGAGCGGAGTGAAGGATTCTTTAGTAGAATCCTGAACTAGCGAAGGATTCAATGTACGTCGCCCGAGGGAAAATAATTTTGCGCCCGAGTGATACACTCTAGTTTTCATCCCCTCATCCCCCTCTATGAGAAAAATAAATAAATGGCACTTGTATGTAGATACTTTACAGCTCACATATTTATTTACAAGCACAAATTAATAATATTAATACCCCCCCAACTCCCCCCCGTCCCCCCACTTCTCATTATAGCTAAGAACCATCTCGTGTACCTCAGCTTTCAAAAATAAAAAAAACAAAAAACTGCAGCTTAATCGGTTCATTTGTTTGAAAGCTACGATTCACCCTCCCCTCCCCTTTTCTCAATTCCGCCCCCCTCATATAGCTAAGAAGTATCTCGTTCACATCAGCTTACAAACATAAAAACCGTTTCAAAATCGCTTCATTCGTAGAGGGTTTGGGAGCCACGGTCCTCACCCCCCCCCCCTTCCCTCATTTTAGTTAAGAACCAACTCGATTACCAATTACCTCAGCTTTGAAACATAAAAACCGCAACTAAATCGGTCCATTCGTTTAGAAACTACGGTTTTCATCCCTCCCTCTTCCGTCCTTCCCCCAATTATAGCTAAGAACCATCTCGTTTACCACAGCTTTCAAACATAAAAAACCACAGCTAAATCGGTCCATTCGTTTGGAAGCTACGATTGTCACCCCCTTTTCTCACCGCGCTACGTAACCCAATTTGCACCACGCGCTCTCATTGGTCAACTGTGAATTAGCAACCCTTCATTTATTTCGTGATATATACTAACTTTTCGGCGTAATACCATATGTCAGGATAGCCTCGGCTAGACATAGGTTGACTTCGGATCAACCCAACAAAGGAGTGTTTACATTTTGCACATAAAAATTAAAATGTGATGGTCTATAACTTGAATATGGCCGAGATAAGGCGGAAAGAGCCGACGAGCCACGGAAATTCATTACTGGGCAGTACTGAAAGTACCTACTTTACAGAACAGAAAATACCTACTTTGCTCCCTCTTTTCGAAGAGCCAATCAGCGTTATTCGAATAGATGGGATGAAAAGCTAATTTAGAGTTGAATCTCGCACAAGAAAGCAACTTTCGTTACATATTGTTTGTTTTTTATTTTTCACAAAACTTATTATTACACATTTCATCATTCAAATGTTGGTACAATTTCTGGTAGCTTTGTGTTTAACCTACTAGAAATTAACACAACATGCACAAAATAAAAACACAGCTAGGTTAATTTAACAAAAATAAATAAACTTACATAACATTATGAAAATTATGTAAGTTTATTCATTTTTAATGCGTCTGTCAGTGATTTCAAGAAGACTTCTTGAAAACACCGACAGACACTTTAAAAATGTCAATTTGCATGTAAAAACTATTGTAAGTGGGGCACATGCAATAAATGGGCAAATGAAGTCCAAGAAAAAAATTGTAGTCGACTGCTTTTTAATCAACTTCACAAAAGGAGGAGATACTACTATGTTCAACTGTAAATATGTTTTTTTATGTATGTTCACCGATTTCTCCGTCAATTACAGGTCGATTTTGAAAATTCCTTTTTTGTTTGAAAGGGTATACTCCCGAGGTAGTCCCATATAAATTGTATCAAAATTAGATTAGTAGTTAAGTTATTAGTTTATCTATTTGAAGTAGTTTTTTACCAATGGTATGTTGGTAAAATGGTATGTATGTTGCACGACAATTGTTCGAGGTACTGTTGCATGTCATTTCACAAGGTTAGTTTTGTTGTTGAAATGTATCTCGGGGAGTAGTGTATCTTGCCCTATTCTCGAGGGTCGGTCCGCAAGGGCCGAGCTGGCAAGTACTTACTGGTTGCTCGTCCTTGATGCCTAGAATGACGTATAAGATTCATTGTTATCCAGTTACATTCCGAACTAATATTATCATATTTTTCCTATAGAAATCAGCAACTACTTACTTCACATGTCACGGTACACAGCCATGACACGGAACTAGACTGATCTTCCCATTAATTAGGTCTATAATGCATTTTTCACGTATAAATGCATATCCATACCAATATATAAAAGTGAAACGTTGTCTGTTTGCTTGTTTGTTTGTTTGGTTGTTTGTTTGAGGAGCTTTCACGCCATAACGGCTGGACAGATTTTGATGAAATTTGGAATGTAGATAGTTTATACCCTACAATAAAACATAGAATACTTTTTATCTCGGAAAATAGTAAGTTTCCATGGGTAAACTGGAAAATGTTGATAACTCGATCTAAAGAACGGTTGCCATGGAAACGAAATAACAAGTCTGTCAAAAAACTTCAAGAGCATTAGTGCTATACATACTTTTGAACTGGTTTTTACTATCCTAGAATAACATATGGTGTTTTTTTTCGCGATAAACAGTAGTCTGCGCGGACAAAGTCACGGGCGGGAAATCTAGTATTTCATATATTTTAGAATAGATAGCAAAAATAAAATATCATATAAAATAATACAAAATTTTCAATTCTATCCATCCATACCTATATATAAAAGTGAAACGTTGTCTGTTTGTTTGTTTGTTTGGGGAGCTTTCACGTGATAAGGGCTGGACGGATTTTAATGAAATTTAGAATGGAGATAGATTATACCCTAGAATGAAACATAGGATACTTTTTAAGTTTCCACGGGAAAACTGGTAAATGTTGATTACTCACTGTAAGGAACGGTTGCCATCACCAAATGGTCTGTGGTTGCCATGGAAACGAAATAACAAGTCTGTCAAAAAACATCAAGAGTGGTGCTATACCGTAGTGCTATACCTACTTTTGCATTGGTTTTTGATATCCTAGAAGAAAATAAGATGCTTTTTTTGCGACAAACAGTAGTCCGTGCGGGCGAAGTCACGGGCGGAAAACTAGTGATTAAATATAAACAAAAAAAAAATACTGACAATAAATGGTCTTCCTGGCAAATCAAAAAGTGAAAAACAGTGAAATGGCTTACTTCGTATAGTGTTTCTGTTCACTTAGACAAATGTTTGTGAAAACGGGCGTTAGTGTAATGCAAGTCACCCACATGCGTACAAATATTCATACATTGTACAAATGTGATGGCCGTCAGACTTTCATTCGCAAACAAAGCGGATATGCAAATGGGTTTGCAAACTCAATATGCGAACCAATATGGCTTCCTAATACTTTTTTACGAATGTCTCAGTCTTTTACTTGATTTTGTGAATCATGGATATCGATGATTTTATTAGTGAGGTTGGACTGTTTTACCAATGTTCATATACTTACTTATATTTTATTATACTGCAAGGAGCAGACCGGGGAAACGTCCGTCACCTTCACAATCAAGAGCACAACTGGTCGCACGAATGTGTGGGACACTACGCGAAGGTTTTTGGTTCGCGCGCTTTGATGTGCGTCAAAAAACCGACACAGCTTGGAAAACCGTGAATGCAGCGAAAACTTTGCATAATAATTTGCAAATGTCATCCTACACTTGTGAGTTCGCGTATTCTTGTGAATGTGAGTGACCGGGGTAAGGCCTTAGTGCTCAAATCGTATTCTTGTGAATGTGAGTGACCGGGGTAAGGCCTTAGTGCTCAAATCGAGCGGAGGGGCGTGCGGCGCTCGTGTAAAACACATGCATATGCATAAATGTCCTGAGTCACGGCATAAATATTAGTAAAACGTATCTGATTGCCGGCCGAGCGGCACGGAGAAGCAGCGATTTGAGTGGGTACTCAGGCCTCACACTAACTTTCCTAAGTAAATTGATCATTCCATACCTCCCAGCCTATCCCTTACTATCTGTTGATAGTGTCCTAATATATAGGTTTTATGTCAAAGATTATTGAGATAAACTGCTTGCTTTCACGGCGAAACACGATCTGATCGGTTCCCTTTATTTGTGGATAAACGCTATGGGAATTCTCGAAAAACATAAACTCATCCTGTTCTATGTGTTCCATAATACTACGAATAAGCATGCTTTTGTTTTAAAAAAAATATTACGGTCTAGGCAATCGTTTGACCACGATCTCACCTGATGGAAAGCGATGATGTGGTTGAAGGTGTAGCACGCATGCCTAGTAGACACCTATTCACTATTGACTTGAACACACCGGGGTTATAATTTACCGGAAACACTGACAAGGACAACTTACTTTTATAATGAAATAAGTTCTTGAAATAGTACTTAATAATTTACAAATGTGAAATAGGCTCGTAAAAATTTACAGCAGTGTAAACTTCGGACAATAATTGCTTCTAATTTGAGATAAAACACCCTTCTATTCTCTCTCAGCAAATAAATAAAAAACTCCACCGTACTTCCTAAGTCTTCCTAGTGACGTTAAATCCCAACTTTTCACCCGTTTAATTACCAAAGAACAAAGGAAAGAGGATCACAAAGGTAAAAGAGATGCCCATCAACTATAACACGTAAATCTAATAAGGGTCTTCATCTAATTCCGCGGGGTGACGCCAGGAGGCGACGGAAACGCTGTCTCTAAGTGACATCCGTCGAGATGTCAATTAGCCTGTCCTTATACTAGTACAGGCTAGGGACACAGTATTTTTGTGAGCAGTAGCTTAATTTCTGCGAATCTGAGAACTCGCAGTGACGTAGTAGGTATCCTATTACATATTACTACAACAGTACAAGGAACATTGTAAATTAAGACAAAGGACTATATCATCTATACAATAAAGCAGTTAGAACCAAAAAGTCTGTACCAAGAAGATTATAAAAAACTAGGGTACTTAAATTAAGCTACTGAACAAGTTTTTTGAAATCGTGTCTGTCTGTTTGTCTGTTCGCGCGTTATGTAAAAACCACTGGACCGATTGCAATACAATTTTCACTGTTGGATAGCTTAGGGTTTGTCTCAAAACTTACTTAGTATCTCAATCCGATGAGCAGAAGCCGAGGAATCGATAAATTAATATTTTTATCGATTACCGTATACTTTTGATCCTGGAATAACTCATAGATCAATTTTACCCAGATAAATTAACACGCGGGCAAAGCCGCGGGCACAGCTAGTTATTTCATATTATGTTACCACAGTTGGATGAGGACTTCTCTCAAAGAGAGAGAGAAAGAGAGATTTCTAGGTCATAATTCACACCACAGATAACTTTCTCATGTACCGGTTCAGCACGCATTAACTGCTATCTAAAAATAAGTAAAAAAAAAGGTTTAAACATATAAGCGAGCCTTATAGTAGTAACATATGATGTGTAACATCTGATCTCACCTTGGTAATAAGCAATCCCCTCTGCCCTATGCCTTTCGCCATTCGCCCTTTGCCCTACGCCCTTCGCTCTTCACTCCAATCACTTCCCCCTAACCTTCCGCAATTTCCCCCACCTTCCCCCAACTTTCCCCAACCTCTCATCACTTCCCCCAACCCATCCCTGACTTACATCATGATGACATCCTCTCCCCTCACTTTTTGATGCCCACTCCCCCGTGACTTTTTCTACCTCCTCCCTTCACTTCCCCCAAACCTCTTCCGACTTACCCCATCCTCCTGTTAGCTGTTTAACATATTGTTAACTTTTCACGAAATCTCCAGTATAATTGTAAAGCCATCTTAGATTTACAATGATACCAAATATAAATAATTGTATTGTCATCAGAATTAAAGTGTGTACCAAATTTCAAATCAATCGGTCAACAGGAAGGGGGTAAACTTTCAATTACTAGATTTGACCCAACAAACAAATAAACAAAAATCAATAAACTTGTCAAGCTAAATAAAACCGTTAAAAAAACGCTTTGAAATCTATCTATTCATTTAGGAACTACAATGCCACAGACAGACAAAGGTTTCATAACACCCCTCTTGTTGCGTCAAAAAGGATTCAGTGGTGAAAAAGAAAATTATCACCATGCTCAGTCGTACATCCTGCAAATTCCCTTAAGTTTTTTTACTTTATCGCATTGATTTCAATTTTTATTTGAGATATTAGAAATATGTAAAGTAGTTTTTTTGGAATCTCTGAATTTGCAAAGTCAGTTTAATAGAAATATCAGGGGGTGATTTTAAGGCTTAGCCTTCATATGAGATGACGGCATCTTCTATACGTACTCTTCGAAATTTTTGTGCCATACTAGATGTCACGTCATCTTGTATCAAAGCTAATCTTGCATGAACCGTGAATTGCCCCTCAGCTTGTATAGAGTCAAATCACTGTTTTACACTACTCTCTTTTGGCTAGGGAGATACCGGCATGTGCCGTGTCGTGTGCGATAATTAGCCGTAATGTAAGGCTACTGCTGAAACGGGAGCCGAGATTAGGATGACCTCAGGGTTGCTAATATTCAGCGCTGTTTATTTTGGAGAGATATACTTCTCTTTTTAGGAATTGGACTTGTCTTTGTACGTATTTCAATATTATAATTAAGTTTTTGCATCTTTTCTCTCTGTGTAATGTTAGGTAATGTGTAAAGGGCAATGGTAAATCCGATAGTAACAAACAATTTTAAATACAGAAATTTTGTATTATACTAGCTACGCCCCGCAGCATTATCCGTGTGCAAATTTTGCTTTCCCCTTTCACTACCTTAGGAATGAAATTTCTCAAAATCCTTGTCTATGTATTGGATACTCAAGGAACATTTCCTCCAAATTTGAAATCCTAGATCCACTGGTTTAGATTGCGCCTTGCCTGTCATTAAGTCAGTCAGTAGGTATGTCACTGTATTGTTTTATAGTATTTAGATTAGTCTTTAATTAAATGTTTTGGTTATCATTATGATTACGGCAGTGTATTTTTCTGCTTCGCTCTCCTTGTTTTTTTTTTGAGTATTGAAATGTTTTAATTTGACATTTAGTACCCTAGCGCTTTCTCAACTCATAATAAAACAAGACTATCATCTACCTGCTAACCCTAGCACGGAAAACTTCAAAAATTATACCCGAGTGCCGCGATAATTTCTTTTCTAATGCTTTTCAAAAAGTTTTAGGGCCTCTTCGTGATTTCCTTTTATTTCTAATAAATCTAAAAGAAAATAGAATTTATGGCACCCCGCTTAACTTTTTACGAGAGGGCAAAATGTTACAGCTAATTACAGAGTTTTATCCTTTTGTCTTTGAATTGACACTGTGCAGGTTCTTTTAGCTGAGCATTAAATAAAGTAAAAACATCTAAACGTGTGTACTTAAATAATATGGAATTAATAATTTGGTTTAGTAGTGAAAGTAGGTAGCTATTTATGTGGATTGATCGTGGCAAATAGATAAATTAAATTTAACGTAGGTGTCATAAATCATCATCAGCCTAAGTTGGTCCACTGCCAGACGTAGTGAATGCCACTGAGCTTTCAGCTCTCCTCATCCATTATCAGAAGTTAATTGCAAATCATCACTCCACCTGGCCGTTGGACAACTGCCTAAACGCTGTCTCCACTCTAGAACTTGTGTACCCCAACTCGTGTACCCCAAAAGAACTGACACCAGTCAGTTCTTCAAGCGATGTGACCCATACTAGTAATATTATATTTTCATACATTTTTTTTTATGTGTTGAATGAAGCCTTTACCATTACTGCATCGGAATCAGTGTTTTATTAAATACATTAAATAAACATAGAGATAGCTTTTATTGCTTCTGTGTATCAGAATGTAAGGTAGATTTTTTATTCGTTATTTATAGATCAGATGTTCCCATTTTATGTTATGGTTTCCATTCAAATTAAGGCCAAATTGTTCGGTACATTTAAGTTAATTTTTACCTGAAATTTTCCGTAAAAGGGGTCTTTTGGGATTTCCCGACGTCGAAGAATAATTTGGTTGCCTAGCGACCTTTCTTTCTATAATTGGGAATTGATGAATTGTAAATAATGGGTCCCTGGCTGACTTTTAAAATATTTCTTTTCATATTTTTAAGGATAATTGGTATACCAACCAGCCACAAACCAAAAAATTTGTTCAAAAATGGGATTGCTTTTTAACTGAACAGAAAGAGAGAGAGATAATTAGACACCAAACTTCATCTTCTTTTGAAGTATTCTACTGCTCTAAAGATTTCGATGTGTTGAATTGTAATTAACACTATGTTTGAAGAACTAGAAACTATATGTATATATGTACTGTAGACATACTACTCACTACTGTAGACTCAGTCTCATTTCACAGCGTCGAGCTTAGAGTTTAACTTAGCCGTCTACAAACATTAAACAATTTACTACTGAGCTTTCTTACAATGTTTCATTTAGAATGTACTTAATAAGTGTTTCTTTGAATGCTCACGTAACTTTGCTAATTTTAATTTAACTTTTATTGTTAGCGCAAGTTTATAAACAACGTTGTAATTATTTTTAGTAGAGTAACATTTTGAAACCATCGATGGTGGTATGCTTGAAACAACATCAGTTCCTCGAGTTATTGTAGCTTATTACCGAGAGACTTCCTTTTTACCCGACTACTGCAAAGCAAGGGAAGGGTAATGAGTTAAATAGTATATGGTTGTTCCACTATAGCGTCGCCCCTAGTGGTCCGAGGTATGAATCGATTCGTCTTCATTTAAGGAGTGTCATTATTTTTTACAAAAAGAGAAAGGTATGAAATCGATCTAGATCAACAGTGTAATTCACAAAGACTATGAATTTAAGCAGCAGAAGATAATAAGGAGGTTGTGTTCAGTGATAACACACCGCATCAAATGTCTTTAATACCAACCACGGAGTTGAATAAGCCGGTGATTAAGATTTTCAGTGTTTATGATTGCTGGTATTTTGGTTCATTAATTTGACACATTTGAAACTTCAATATGTATTGCATAGTAGTGTTGATGTTGAAATTGTAGCATTTGGGAAGATTTGCTGATGACATCTAACAGCATAGTGGAGAATCTTAGAAAATTCGTAGTAAATTTCTTCTAAACCTACTTCTTATTGAAAGAAAGAAAGGAAAAAATACATTTATTGACACAAATCACATTACAAAAAAAAAACAGGTTATAAAAAATGCTATAAAAATGACATATTGTAGCTGCGCTGTACCAAAAGGGCCTGCGCTCAGCAAAAATGTCCAGTGCTAGCCTCCGGACGCTGATTTTCAGGCAAACGCCGCGAGTTTGTTAAAAAGGTGCACATTAACCATTCATTTATTAAAGTTTGTTTACGATACGCCTTAGTAACGTTAACGAGATGTGTAGTTAGTTTTGCCAGTAAGTACCTACTTGCCTTTGTACCGATTGCAAGACAGTATTTTATACGCAACGTCAAAGATTTACCGGTCGTCTCTTTGTGCTTGTGCAAACAATGCGAAAGTACCAATCCCGATTTTGTCATAAAACGTCAAAGGATCCAAATGAAAGGCAGGTAATATCTCTTTTGCATAAAACAGCTGTCTCATCCAGTCATTTCATAAAATGAACGGAACAGATCCGAACACGAAAAAGCGATAAAACCGTACCTATATTTCACAACACTCAGGATTCAGAATTAGAGATGCAAGAGGTAGCTGCTGAATTTCTGGATATTTGCTTATCCGGCAACTATTTTGTACGTATTTGGCCGGACTGCTGCGTAAAGCTTAAAAGTGGTAATTAAAACCATATGATATAATATCTCCTGCTTATATGAAGTTTATCATCAAGAATCAACACTTGGTAGAAAATACCACCAAACTTGATGCTAGAGTTTATTAAAGAATACCAATAGAAGTTATTACACAGAGGCAATTGTCTGTTTAAAAAAAAACGTTACTGATTATATCTCAAGTTTTGAAATTAGGTGTGGCTTGTTTCTCGTCAGAGTGACAGAGATTTTTCACATAGCTTTGTGATTTATCAATTTATCATGGATTTTCGTTATATGAATTTTGCGCTTGTTTTAGATTAGACTGAGCTATCATTCAAAACTCCGACCAAAGCACGTCCAGCTTCATATCTAATCGGTAGCGTCGATGTTTGATAAATACGTCCGTGATGGAATATAAATTAAATAAGTCGTAGGATCTCCACGTTGAGATTTTTATTGATGGCCGTAATTTATTTGAACGGCGCCCGCAGAGCCGGGAGAAATATGAAAGGCATTATAGCGAAAAGGCCTCTCCGAATTTATGAGCATCTCATTCTCAGTTTGATAACGTTCGAGTTTTCATAGACGCCCGCTGCCGTTTCGAGCTCTACTTGACTTGAAAGCTTCTAAATCAGCTTCAATGAAGTTGGCCGCTCCACTCTGGACCAATGTACTTTTGTTTAGATGTTTCAAAGATTGAAAGTGGTTTACCACTGGTGGTAAGACTGGGGTTACCACGGTTACGAAACGGCTTGGAAGCATCTACATGGGTAGGAATTTTCTACGTAGTCATATGACCGTGATGTTTATTGGTAAGTAGCTGCGCCTCGTGGTTTCACCCGCGTTGATGATGATGATGATGAAAAGTATGAATATCCATCGTTGAAACTTTTTACCCAAGTAGGGTGAAGCAGGTAAGGGTAATGAGGTTAATGGTCTATGTATGTGGGAATGTGGATGTTCCACCTTAGCGTCGCCCTTATTAGTCCGATTTTGACAAGCGAGGAATCAATCAATTCGTCTTCAGGTATAGTAGTATAGTGTTGTACCTATTTTTTTTACCAAAATAAGGTTTATGTCTAATTAAAAACTTGGTTTGATTTTTACAAGCGAGGCATCAATTGATTCGTCTTCATCGCAGGAATGTCATAGGCAATTTTTTACCCGACCGTGTTCGGGTTTTAGTTTTAGAACTTATGTCTTGTTGTTTAGCCGTGACGTACCATGAGGCTTAACAGAGAGAGAAGTTTAATTTGGAAATTCGAACGAAGCACACACAAGTCAAGTTCAAATTCAACAAGTCCACATCAAGTTTAAATTCATACAAAAATCCCATAGAAAAAGGGCGTTCGCAGTTTATCCTGAATTTGAAAATTTTCTGAGCTTTTTTTGTTTCCATAAAACCTAATTCGGACTATTATGAACATTTTATAACAAAAAAATGCCAAATCAACCTGTGATGCGCTTACCAACGAACAAAATTTCATTTTTTTAAATTATATTGTAAGTATATTAGTTCTTTGAGACAAATTTTGATACTTCTCTCAATGTCTAGCAAGGGTAGGTAAAACAATACAAATCACTGCGTTGTATAAAATCAATTCAAACAAATTTTTATTCTGACAATAGCTATTATTTTTAAAGGTGTTTTTAAACTAAATGCAATCTGTTCGACTACAACTCAAGCTATACATAAAAAACGGCCAAGTGCAAGTGGGACTCGCGCACCGAGGGTTCCGTACAGTCGTGGGTATGTACCTAAATAATTCATCCATCACGGGAATCGAGTCACAAGCGTTTTTTTATGTAACTATAAATTTACAATTTTATTCCTTCACTTATACACACCGACGGACTGTCCTATACATATAGACAGACAGATAGATAGACGGACGGACGGACAACAAAATGATCCTATAAGGATTCCTTTTTTCCTTTTGATTTACGAAACCCTAAAAACACAAAATCTAATCCAACTTGCCGAGAACCAGTTCTTTCTAACTTTGACAGTTTAATATGTACATAAAAGAGTCTCAGGGCGGAGCATAAACATTGAATAGGGTTGTTTGTAGTTGTTTACATTACACCTGGGAAATTAATTACGTAAATATGTAGCGGTGTATCCAGCGTCTAGAGCGACCGCAGCGGGCTGGTTCTTTGTATAATGGGTGGGCTAATAGTGCAGTTAGCTGGAAGAAACTGTTGTAAGACTGAAAGTGATCCGTCAGACTGATTAAAATTGTTGTTTGTCTTGATGTAAGGCTCATTTTTATTTAATAGAGTGACGAGTTCACGTTGTTCACTCTCGCCTTTAAACATATCTGTGCCACACATAACTTTGGTAGCAAAATCTTGCGTGTCACTGCGCTATTATTATATTGGTTTTTAGGTATCTTGTCTAGTGATTTCGCTGAAAACTTTTTCCCTTTAAACAGGAACACAGAAATGTATCACACTACTAGTTGAATATCTGGTAAAGGTTACTTCCTCAAGCAGACCTTTGCTGAAAAGGCCTAGATAGAACTACCATGTCCTACAAAATCAATAAAAAATAAGTTTGACTTCTCACTAACAATTAATAATTTTAATGCATATCTTTGTTTATGAAACCTGTCCTATATTATGATTAAATTCAGAGTCGAAGACCTGAATTTAAACAACAGGACACCAACCTAACAAACAACCCTTCCAACAGGAGCCGTTTCTTTATATCTCAATAAACCATGATAGAGTGAGATATGACTCCTTTGATCCATCCAGCGTCTTTGTTCCATGCAAGGAAATGAAATACAGAAAACAAATTCAATTCCGCGTGAAAGATGGACCAAATTATCAACACAATGGAAAATGCAGACTAGAACAAAGCCTGGCATTTTTTAATTGAAAAAGCTCGTTGTTTGCCTTTTGGTGCTATTATAACCATCCTTTGGAGCAAAGATGCCCTTTTGCAGGCTTAAATTCTGTTAAGTCCTGGGGTTCATGTTTATACAAAATAAATTTAGGTATATTAGTGATATATGTTATCTCTAAATTTCTCATAATGAACTACGCGACGTTATAATTAATAGTTCAGTCGCCCACGACTACTATAGGTTTAAAGAGATTTTATTCTCAAAAAAGACATAGTAGTCACTTACTTGAGAACAGTAATAGCTTAAGATTAATATTATTACATCGTTCGGCACATGAAGTAACAATAGTAGTTAGCATTCATTAAGAATTTTGTTTATGTTTTTTTTTGTATGTGG
Organism: Alsophila aescularia; assembly: GCA_946251855.1. Taxonomy (NCBI): domain Eukaryota; kingdom Metazoa; phylum Arthropoda; class Insecta; order Lepidoptera; family Geometridae; genus Alsophila; species Alsophila aescularia. The sequence continues at coordinate 52,364,683 of OX276378.1, forward strand.
GTAGGTTAAACACGCAAGTGGGGAATGACAAAGTTCAATAGCTTTCGACAACATACTGCGCAAGCTTAGTTTTAAATGCACTAAATGAACTCCCATCCTTTATGTTCGATGGTATTTTGTTATAAAGCTGTGCACCCTCAAAAGTAAACATTTTTTTCCGTAGTTAGTCATTGTTTTGGGTAGTACCAGAAAACTTACTCGCCGCGTACTTCTTTTCGTTATTTGCTTTACTCGAACAAAATATAAGTTAGTGTGGAGTGAACTGTTTAATATTTTTCTTACGATAATGCAGGTATTGAAGATGTATAACTGTTTTATGTTCATTAAATTTGTTTCTTTATATATTTCTAGAGTAGGTGTTAAAAAATTGTAGTGAAATAATAGTTTTATACTAATAAAGTAGTAGGTACACATGCGAGCGCTTAATCGGCTTTACCGTTACAAAGCTAGTGTGCCTAAGAGCCTATGGTGTCCCACTAAAGGGAAAATGTCTTTATCCCACCTTTTCTCAATTTTTCGCGATTATGTGCTGCAGATGACCACTCTTTCAAATAGAAATCAAGGTCATCCCGCCACCTCCTTCTTGGTGTACCACGACGTCGTTTTTAAACGGTTTTATTTAGCTTGACCTGTTTGTTGATTTTTGTTTGATTATTGTTTTGTTTATTTGTTTGTTTGGGTCAAATCTAGAAATTGAAATTTTGCCTCCTTCCTGTTGACCGATTGATCTGTTTGGTAAACGCCTATGAATTCTGATGACAATACAATGATGTATATTCAGTATCATTGTAAATCCAAGATGGCCACCGCCACAAAATGGCGGCTTACATATTTCTTTAAACTCCTCAATATAAGTATCAAATGAAAGGGCTTAACTAGTAGAATACAGTACAAAAAACAATGAAAATTCTAAATCAAAGACGCCGCCACAAAATGGCGGATTACTTTTATTTATTTTTTCAATCACCTTTTAATATGGGTATCAAATGAAAGGGTAAAACTAGTAAAATACTGTAAACCATACCACCATGTACCATGAAAACTCCAAATCCAATATGGCCGCCACCACAAAATGGCGGATTTTGCTTTTTTCAATACCCTCAATATGGGTATCAAATGAAAGCGCTTGACAAGTAGAACACAGTACACTTTAAAAATAAATAATTAAAAACCTAAAAACTTGAAAATAAAACTATTTTTTTTATATTACTAATAGCTATAAAATAAAATAAAATCGTGGGGCGTAGCGTACCCTGAGTAATTAAAAATCTGACAAGCCACACGATTTTATTTTATTTTTTAGCTTTTAGTATATATAAAACCATTTAAATCCATTTTTTTTACTTATTTATTTTGTTTTATTGTGGAGCACATTCTGCAAAGTGGCTTTGGCATTCGGCAATAAAATAAAATAAAATCGTGGAGCGAGTCGAATTTCTATCACTCAGGTTACGCTACGATTTTATTTTATTTTGTAGCTTTTAGAACGTTACCTGCATCATCATTCTTATGTATCTTTACAATAAAACCGTATAATTTAAAATATTTATATTACTTATTTTATTTTCAAGTTTTTAGTTTTTCATTTAGTTATTTCTAAAGTGTACTGTGTTATAATTATCAAATCCTTTCATTTAATACACACAATGCTCTCATTATTGAAAAAAAACTGCCATATTGTGGCGGCAGCCATCTTGGATTAACAATGATATTAAACATTCATAATTGTATTGTCATCAGAACTAAAGGAGTGTACCATTTCAGATCAGATTAATCAGTCAAAAGGAAAGGGGTAAAAATTTAAATTACTAAATTTTACAAAAAAAACAACAACAAACAGGGTAACTAAATAAAACCGTTTAAAAGGTTCAATTGTTGGCTTTATCGGCTAATTAGTAAACTTTTCGAGGTAACCTTATTTTACAGAACAGTTTAACTTAAACCAAAATCATCCCTATAAACGAATCAAAGTCTGTTTATTAAAAAGCTTCACAAAGTTTAACTCATTTCTTTGTTCCGGAAACCGATTTTTCTATTTTTCCTTCAATTAAATATCACCATAGTGCGCAACGATATTTTTCCTTCAGTAAAATATCGAAATAGTGCGCAACGATATTTTTCTTTAAGTAATAACATCGTAGTTACACAACAATAACAATCACCCAGTATACATAACGTTGTCAGTTAACATCCTAATGTAATCATTAATTTGGCCCTGTTGTATTGTCCTGCATGAAAACATGTGTGATCTAAGCTAATCCGCCGTAAACCATTTGAGGTACGTATACAAATACACTGGCGTTCAAAATTTAGTACCACAATTTTAATGTATGTTTCCTATAACGTCAAAACTACTGGACCGATTTCAATACAATAGTTACTAGTGGATTTTGGTTTTGACTTATAAATAATGAACTTAATAATGTACTTGGTATCTCAATTCGATGAGTAGCTAAGCAATTTAATAAAACATCTAAATTTATTCATTCTAAAAGTGGGGACTAAGTTTTGATTAAAACTACTGAACCGATTGCGATTCGATTTTCACTGTTAGATAGCTTGGGTTTTGACTTAAAACTGGTGTATTTGTTATCTTAATCTAATGAGCAGGAGCCTAGTAAATTCATAAAAAAAAACCAAAATCTTTTAATTTTAAAAGTGGGTATTAAGATTTGAGTAAAAGTACTGAACCGATTGCAATTTGATTTTCACTGTTGGAAAATTTAAGTTTTGACATAAAAACTGGCGTACTTGCCATCTAAATGTGATGAATAGAGCCAAGCAATTTAATAAAAACTCTATTAATTTTAAAACTGTGGTACTAAGTTTTGAAGGACACTGTCGTTTGTCAATTAAATTTATAAATATCTAGTTTTCCCGCCCGCAACTTCGTCCGCGCGGACTACTGTTTATCGCGAAAAAAGCATCCTGTTTTCTTCCAGGATATTAAAAACCAATGCTCTTGAAGTTTTTTGACAGACTTGTTATTTCGTTGCCATGGCAACCGTTCCTTACCACCAGTTATCAACATTTTCCAGTTTTCCCGTGGAAACATACAGGTTTCCGGGACAAAAAGTATCCTGTGTTTTATTCTAGGGTATAATCTATCTCCATTTAAAATTTCATCAACATCCGTATAGCCGTTATTGCGTGAAAGCTCCCTAAAACAACAAACAAACAATCAAACAGACAACGTTTCACGTTTATATATTGGTATGGATTGCCTTGCAGACAAGCGTTTATAGTTAGTTCTTATTTAGGTACAAGCGTAGTGGTTCTTCATGATAACGCCTGACCACCCTGTATAACAGAACGCCATCAGCTACAACTATTGTAGTGGTGGCAAAATTACAACAGTTAAAGCTAATTAATGACCTTTCCACATCTAGGTACCATACTCCCCAGACCACAGTCACTTTTATCTTTTATATTTGTAGTTTACATGTTTTATTATAATTGTAACATTTGAAAAATATATAAAGAATTAACAAATATGGAAAAAATACATCCCCGTAGAGTTTCTTGGTGCTCTCTTCTCAAACGGGCGTATTTCCGAAGCACCGGTAGATTCAGAAGGGTATTTCTTTTTCCAGTGTGAAATTAAACTCTGTTGGCACATGAAAGGGAAATTTCCTTTTCAAACTCAAAGAAGCTTTAGCACTTAGTTTAACTTTTTATAATATTTTATGTATTTCTCCTTGTTCATGAGATGCTAATATTGACTTGTAAAAGTGCTAATATTGACTTGTAAAATATATTATTTTTGCCTATTTACAATAAAATACTTTGACTTTGACAGACATTAGTAATAATAAATAAAAAAAAATATCCGGGTCAAGTCACACAAATAATCTAGCCGCAAACTAGGATACTCTGTACAACAAACATCTCTCTCTCTGGATAAACATACATAGATACGAATGTTACATCTATAATAATAATAATATAATATATTCAGGACATTTCCACACCAATTATCTAGCCCCAAACTAGGATACCCTGTGCTATGGGCACTAGATAACGGATAAACATACATAGATAAGAATATTAACATCCATGACTCGGAAACAAACATTTCTGCTCATCACACAAATGATTGCACCTTGCAGGATTCGAACCCGCGACAGTTCGATTTCGTACCTAGGATCTCTAGCCACGAGACCAACCGGTCGTCCGCTTATCACACAAATGTCGTGGGATTCAAACCCACGACCGTTGCTGGACTTTGCACTCAGGGTCACTTTGCAACTACACAGACTGGTCCTCAAAATAATAAGGCAATAACACGATTTCCCCACGGTGCCCAGACCTTGCACCTACAGATTTTTACTTTTTTCCTAGATTGGATAACTTATTGCAAGGTGAAGTGTTTACTTCAATTCCAAACAGGCAGTGATGAACAGAAGAAGCAGTAAGAATTAAAATAACACGATTTCCCCACTGTGCCCCAGAACTTGCCCCTGCAGATTAATACTTTTTTCCTAGATTGGATAACTTATTGAAGGTTCAAAACTTCAATTCCAAACAGGCAGTGAATAACAGAAGAAGCAGTAACAGGCAGTAAGTGTTCATTGATTCAGTAGCATCAACAAACGGCCCTGGGGCTGCAGTCGCAACATAGATAGCAATAGCTCTACAACTGAAATCGGTCGCAAAGTACGGATACCGATGACAATCAATAGCTTCTGTCATTAACTGTGGAAAGCTAACGATTTTCATCGGTACCTATTACGGTACTATTTAAAGAAAGAAAAAAAATACATTTATTTATAACAACACACAACATTATACAGAAAAACAAAGAACAATAATTACAAACAAAAATAAAAGATAAGAAATTAATGCTATTCGTATTTATTTAGCGGTCGGTAGCTTGCAATGGCATTTCTATCTATGTAAAGACTACAGCTACTGTCAAAGATATCTATCGATTGTTATCGGTATTAACGAGCTTTATTGCAAACTTTACGTGTTTGCGAATAATTTTGCGTCCATTACGTCTAATACTCAACCTCTTTGTACTTTTACGCCAGTAAGCGTTATTCAATATCTTTGACTAGTAAGCGCCAGTGTTTCAGTAGGATCATTTTACTATTTTTACATACACTTTTTTGAAACATTGGTACCCATGATGATAGTACCTAAAGTATTCTCTTTGCTCATGATTATCATGGGCGCAAGCAGGATTATTTTCATGTTGAGTGCATACATTACACGAGATATTTATGTCGGCGCAAAAGTAAAATATAATTCCAAATCATAATGAAAATTTAAGTTAATACAACTATATATGCGCGATCGAAGCAGCGCAAATATTTTTAAACCAAAAATTTTTAATCTAACATTTAAAAAAATAACGATATACGAGGCTGAACGATCACGGCTGAACACTCAGTGTTCATAGGGAAAAAGGACAGAAATGGTAAAGGAAGACATTGAATTGAATCGACAATTAGTTCATCCATTTTGGACAACAACCTAGACTTCATTTTTTATTCATTAAATGTTTTTTCTACAACCGCACCATTTTATCCCCACTACAGCAAAGCAAGGGAAAGGGTTATGAGTCTATTTATTTATTTATTTATTTATTTATTTATTTATTTATTTATTCTAACATTCCTTTATTTTTTTATGTATCTATATATGTCGTTATGTGGATGTTTCACCATAGATTAGTGTATATATTCTGTGCCATAGCGTCGCTTCTATTGGTCCGATTTTGTCAAGCGAGGTGTCAATCGATTCGTCTTCAGATACAGATGCCATTTTTATCTGACTACAGCTAAGCAAAGGAAAGGTTATATTGTGTAAAAAACTAAAAACATAGTCCGATTTTTAAAAAGCAAGGTGTCAATCGATTTGTCGTCATTTATAGAGTGTCATAGGCTATTTATTACCCAACCGTAGTCGGGTTTTAGTTTTTGAACTTATATCAATAAGTTAGGTAGGTATATAAAGTTTCAGACCATGATAAAATTATGTAAAGCCAGGGGGGTGCAACTGCATCCCCTCCCCCCTTTGCCAAGGGCAATTAATGTGGGCGATCAATGTGATGTCTAATAGATAATAGACGATTTTGCTCGGTACCTTGGTTTTAGGGTCTTGCATTTTTTTTTTTTTTTTTTACGGACTAGGCAATCGTTTGACCACAATCTCACCTGATGGAAAGCGATGATGTGGTCGAAGGTGTAGCACGCTTGCCTAGTAGATACCTATTCACTCTTGACTTGAACACACCGAGGTTATAATTTACCGGAAACACTGACGAGGGCAAGGCTTTCCACTCCTTTGCAGTTCTTATAATAAATGAAGAAGCGTAACGCTTCGTTCTTGTGCGAGGTATTTCAACTATGAAAGGGTGGCGCTTTGCTGATCGTCTAGTCGTACGGTGATGGGAAGGTGATGGGGGAATCAGGTTGTGCAGTAAAATAATAAATTGCTTTCGTTATAATTTAACGATCGGTAGACTCGTTATCTATGTCGAGACTGTAGGCCCTGAATAGAATATATGATGTAAATTCTTGATTAAATAACATTTTTTTAATACCCACTAGACAAATTTATTGGTAAAAAATATGTAACTACTAGCTATACCCGCGGTGACGATGATGATGATGATGATGAAAGTATCCTATGTGTTATTTCAGGACCAAAAGTAAATATCTAATGTCTTTCTAACCTTTTTGGCTTAGCTACAAGCGTTTCTGAGATATCATCATGAGCCTATAGTGAATAGCACTGCTGGACGTAGGCCTCTCCTAATGCACGCCACTGAGCTCGGTCTTCAGCTCTCCTCATCTATTTTCTTCCAGCCGCTTTTCGAAGGTCGTCACTCTACCTGGGCACAGGGCGTCCTACACTACGTTTGCCACTCGAGTACTCGTGTACCTCAACGGTTATTGGTTCTTCGGGAAATATGACCAGCCGACTGCCGCTTCAGCTTGCTTATCCTTAGAGCTATGTCGGTCACCGTGGTTCTCCGTCGGATTTCTTCATTACGAATCCTGTCCTTCAGAAAAACTCCAAGCATAGCTCTCTCCATAGCTCGCTGAGCGACCTTAAGTTTGTTTCTAAGATACAGGAGCTCAAAAATTGCATAATGAGTTATACGCTATCTTTGAGATCCAACATCTCAGAAACGTGACACTTTAGGATGCCAGTGTATTATTATTTTTTGTTTTTATTGAACTCTTCTGTAGATACATTAAGGTTAGATTAGCAGCCACGACTTTTCAGTATTTTCACTTCTAGCTATGCCAGGTTTAAAATGTAAGCTTTCATGTGAAGGCCGGACATACATTCACATACACACTCACAAACTTTCCCATGTATAACATTATTATGATTTCGCATAGGTACATCCATATAATTGACTTCAGTATCTAGTTCATTACAAATAAGTAAAACTTAAAAAAAAGAAGCTTTAACGATTATTTTTTTCATTAATGTTTTTTTGTTCAATTTTATTTTCTTTTTTTTTTCATTTTCACTTATCACTTTTTTCCCTTCTTTTTTTCCCTTCTTTTTTTTCATATTCTCTTTTTTACATTTTTACAAATTTGAAACGCAAGATTTCAGGACAAAATACATAGATACATAGAAACATAGATACATCGATAAATACATACATACAAGTGAAGTTAAATAAAAGCTCAGCTTTTGATAAAAGCTTTTAAAATGAATATCAATAATAATCTATCAATACACTGGTTTCATTAGTTCACAGATTGGCAATCTAATACAATTACCATCCCGTAACCATTAATATGACCATGTGTGGTCTAAACAGTTAATCCTCTGCCAGATTACATTAGAGATCCGCACACAATAGATTGTAATCAATTTGAAATCGAGCGTCCGTCGGCCGCCCGCCTTGTTTCATGTATTGCGCCTCACCGTTTCATGTCAATGGAGCTTTTGTATGGGAACCGCACAGTGGTCCGGTAAAGGTGGGCGGAGCAATTAGCTGATAGCAATGCCTTCGTCTCTATCATTTCGTGGTATACGGGGGTCCCGTGCGAGCTTCTAGCTTTTAATCGACTTCACAAAAAGAGGAGATTCTATGTTCGATAAAACGTAAGTTTTTAAATGTATTTTCACCGATTACTCCGTCAATCGTGGACTGATTTTAAAAAATATTTTTTATTTGAAAGAATAAACCACCATATAAATTGTATCTAAATTGTATCAGGTTTTTTTAGTTATTAGTTAATCCGTTTGAAGTCGATTTTTGTACCATGGTATTATGTACAGCACTTGTCTTAAATTGTATTACGTTCAGTAGTGCTAGAGGTGGCAGGATTTAGAGTACATTACTGCCACGGTCTGTAATGGCTGCGTTGCTGGCAGCGATGATGATGGCCGATAGCTTAGCTAAGCTAAGCGCGAGGCCATCACAGCTCAGTTAGCATTGCAGCCCTTGATGGCCAAGCTGGAATGAAGGCCGAAACCGAAGTCAAGGCCTTTATAGCGCAGACAGCAAGTGCTGCAATAATGACCAAGCTTGAAGGCCGAGACCAAAGCTCGAGGCCCACATACTCGTAGCGTGGCCAGCAGTGCAGTCATTGCGGACCAAGGCTTGTATAGTGCGTTACTCAAACAATGCGAGTAATTTAAATAAAACTACCTAACTAACCACAGAATAAATAATAGTACTCAGAAAAAGAAAACAATAATGGATTTTCAATGGAAATAACTGGCCGCAAAACACGACAATAATGAAATTCCGTACAAGTTTGCTGGCGCCTGTTCAAGAAGCGCGGCAAGGTCGACTTTGGTCAAAGAAGGTTGTCGAAATAATGACCACATTTCAAGCTTGTTTGAGTAAAATTATATAATTAGGCCGCCTTCAGTCCCCCAGGCTAGTTTTACATTGAAAAGCTACACCAGATTGACCATTCATACTTGATTAACAAGTGTAAGCGGTCGATTTTATATTTTATTTGATTTTACGGGAGGACAATGTGTCAAGCGTGGACTACTATTTATCGCGAAAAAGTATAGTTAATAAAACCACATCTAGCGGTCTTACTCAAGACACGGTACATGACTATATATGTACTGTGCTCAAGGGGAGTGCGGAAAGATAAACTCCCGTTTTTGCCTTTTAAAATTGACACTCTTACTGCTCTTCCGATTGATAGAAGAATAAACCATGGAATAATTATACTCGCTAGAATTTAAATTCAACGGAATGTAATGAATTGATCGAGTGTAGGCTTCGGTAGAACAGTGCTAGGTTAAAATAACAATACGTTGCGTACTGCAACTTTACAAAAAAATTGGAGGCACCATTATTCGCGAAACAACGTAACCGTATGTCCCACCATGTATACGCCTTTAATGATAGGCAAAGCTTCCCTTAAGCCGGCCTTACATTAGCTCTTTAAAATTCATCCGGCACCACCTTGCTAAGCAGTGATGTGGTACTACTGCAATGTAGGATTGAGGAATATTTATAGAAACAGACCAAAATAACAGTTATGGAGGTATTTTAAAAGGACACGTTGGAACTGTTACGGAAAAAACCAACTGAACAATTATTTTGTAGAACTGGTTAAAACATATTTCCCGCTGTTCTTTTTTGTAACGATATCTGAAAGTGATATCACTGTTTCAATTTTGAACAGAACTCTATTTTGCTCTAGGTAAGTAGGTCCAATATTGCACCATGTGATTTCTTATTTTATTTAAGTAGGTACTGTTTCTAAGCTCACATTGAGCGACTGAGTGTGAAAGACGGAGATCCACAGAAAAACCAAGGTGGAAGACATAAGTACATAAACCTCAAGTGGCGATGAGAAGGACTCTTGGCATCTTGCATTGATGGCAGGTGAAGTAGGTCACTGATAGATTGGTGGCCCCGCATGGAAAATCGCAGCCGTAGAAGACCAGTGCAACAACGGGGGGTCGAGCTAAATTTGATATGACCTTGGCAAAGATTGTCTGAAAGCAGAGATGATAGTGTCAGAGGGAGAAGGTTTATGCCCTGCATTGGGAGGATGAAGCTGACATTGATGATGATGATGATGATGATAGTAATTATTATAGCAACATCATCTAAGTAATATAACTACAACATATTCAGTTTCATTTCATCATTGTCATAATCATCCTGGGGCATGCTCACCATCTGTTCACCTATAGGGCTGTTGCTTGTCTCACTCACTCAATTATTTCTTTCCATCGAAATGTTGACTGGAAGAGATCGCTTTTAGCGATAAGTCCGCCCGTTGTACTTTAATTATAAGATTGTTCCTATTTGTAGTATTTTTTTGGAAACTGGTGTACAATAAAGTGTTATCTATCTAACTATCTATCTATCTATCTATCTTGTACGACACAACGTCCATAATAACATGTTGTTAAATAAAATAACTAATATTACACAATAATAAGGTAGTGTACAAGAATCTTTAAACACCAAGTAAGCGGCAGTGGCAATGTGAAGAAAACATGGTCCGACTTGATTTGACCTTGATGATGCCACAGGGCTCTTTCAGACGAACGGCACAATGCCGTTGACAGAGTAGCTGCGAGTTGATGGGCAAACCGCGAACTCTTCGCGTGTCTGGAAATATTTTAAAACTAGCGACCCGCCCGCGACGTCGTCTGCATGGGATACAATTTATCGCGAAAAAAGCATCCTGTGTTCATGTAGGATATTGTAAAACAATGGAAAAGAAAACCACCTACGTATTGTATTCTCTTTGCCACCAACGCTGTTTATGCTTCTTGACAGACTTTTTATTTGTTTCCATGGCAACCGTTCCTTACAGAAAGTAATCGAAATTTTCCAGTTTTCCCGTAGAAACTTACTATTTTTCGGCATAAAAAGTATCATATGTGTTATTCCAGGGTATAAAGCTATCTCCATTCCAAATTTCACCAAAATCCATATCGTTAAAACTCGCCAAATAAACAAACAAACACCTTCACTTTTTCACATATTTTTTTTTTTATATATATATGTGTGTGTGTGTATGTGCGGATAGCGAACGACACCGTAGTGACTAGCGACCCGCTACAGCTCCTGTAAGTCTAGGCTTTTTCTAAATATTTATATGAATAAAAAGTATGTGCCCCGCCCGTATCTCACCAACACTCCAGCGTCGTTGCACTATGACACCATATGAATTGCGAGAACGCCGTAGCGACTAGCGACCCGCTACAGCCCCTTTATGACTAGGCTTTTCTAAATATTTCTATGAAACGTTGTATCTTTGTTTGTTTGGTTTTTTGTTTGGGGATTTTTAACGCTAAAGCGATTGAAATTCTGTACAATATAGAGACCAACATAGAATATTTTTTATCCCAGAAAATGATAAGTTTCCAGGGGAAACTGGAAAATGTAGATTACTCGCTGTAAAAAACGATTGCCATAGAATCGCAAAAATGACTAGTCTGTCAAAAAAAAACAAGAGCGTTCGTTGGTGCTACACTTTTGCATTGGTTTTTAACCCTCTATAGCATTGTGTAGACTGTAGGTAACATACCGTACAAACGCCTCGAAATTTAAAATAATTGATTTCATTCCGTAATCACGCACTGTAACTCGTAGTCTACACTCCGAACTAACGAACTAGTCCCAAAAAATACGACTAGATGGCGCTTCATGTAACAAATTGAGATTTGTGTTTTGACAGTCGGTATTTACGAAACGAGGCGGTTAACTGTGATTTAAAAAAATATTTAAAAATTGTTCAGCTTGTGTCCTGTGTATGATATTGATAAAATGGAGAGGTAAGTGTTTGAACTTTATTGTGTAACGTTATTTTTGAATACTTTTCACATTTTATTTGGTTTTTGTTAGTAAATAGTGATTGTTGCCCGTAGGCTACATCAGACGAAAAGTGTAAGATTTTGTTTGGTACCTATTATGCTGATTATTGTTTTTTTTTATGTTCCAGGATGTCTCGTAAGCGGCCCCTTGGTGAAATAGACATTAGTTTTGCGCTAAATGATAATACAGATAGTGAAGATGGCCTAGATTTGGATGACGACAGCCTAGCCGATCCAGATTTTGTTCCTGAATTGGACACCTTCGAAGATGAGGCTCCAGAGGTAGATATTGATGTGGATTCCATAATAGAAACTCTAGAAAACATTGACGAAAGTCTTTCCCCTACCACGGAAACTGCACCGTCACACGAGAGCACTGCTGGACCTTCCCAAGCTAATATCCCAAGAACAGGTGCTAAACCGAAGCCAGCTAAACTAAATTTACGCTGGAAGAAAAAAAATCTAGAGTTGAATGCAGAACAGCTCATGTTTATGGGAAACAATACCCTGGGTCCTGATCTTCTTGAGCTAGATACTCCCATACAGTTTTTTCTCTACCTATTTCCAAATGATCTAATCAAGAAAATTTCTGAAGAGACCAATTTCTATCAAGTGCAGAAAGATCCTAATAGCGGTTTTCGGATGTCTGAAGAGGATGTCAGGCAATTTATAGGTGTGGCATATCTAATGTCTCTCGTCCAATTACCTAGAGTTACCAACCACTGGAGTCCCATACTTGGAACACCTCTAATACAGGAAACCATGAAATTGAACAAATTTGAAAAAATTCGTCAAACTTTGCATTTCAACGACAATAGCAAAGATCTTCCTAGGAGCAATCCTGATCATGATCGAATTCACAAAATACGTCCAGTGGTAGACTCCTTGAATGAGGCATATAGTAAAGTCCCAATGGAAGAGCACCTTTGTGTGGACGAGCAAATGTGCTCCACTAAAGCACGGAATACGTTGAAGAGATATAATCCTAATAAACCACACAAGTGGGGTTATAAAGTCTTCGTAATGAGTGGCGTTTCTGGCTTTGCCTATAAAACAGAAATCGAAACTGGCAAAGAAAATGTGGTCCTACACGGAGAGCCAGATTTAGGCGCCTCATCTAACGTCGTCATGAGGTTAGCGCGTATGATTCCAAGGCACCAGAACTTCAAACTCTATTTTGACAACTATTTTACTTCTCTTCGTCTGATGCAATATCTGGCCAAAGAAGGCATTCTTAGTCTCGGTACTGTGAGAAGAAATAGAATACCAGATTGTAAGCTGTCATCAGAAAAGATAATTATGAAAAAAGAAAGGGGCTATTCAGAAGAATACGTAGCCGACGTCAACGGGATCGATGTTTCAACTGTCGCATGGAAGGATAACAAAATCGTCAATCTGGCTTCCACCTTTGCTGGGCAAAAACCTGAAACTGATGTTCGAAGATGGGACAAACAGAACTCAAGGTATGTGAACATAAAGCGACCCAATGTTGTTGGAGAGTACAATCGCCATATGGGTGGCGTTGATCTTCTTGACAGCATCATGGGTATATACAAAATACGTTTGCGAAGCAAACGATGGCCCATGCGACTATTTTATCATTATTTGGATCTCACGATATCCAATGCATGGATACTTTATAAAAGAGTTGCTAAATACAAAAACCTTCAATCTGGCCGCTTATCTTCAGCAGATTTTCGTCTGGAGGTTGCTGTGACCCTTTGCAAAATGGGTATAAAGCCTAGTTTATCTAGTCGGCGGTCGCTTGAGAGCGAGATTCAAGCGAAAAAACATAAAGGACCTGCTCAGCATGTGCCTCCGAAAGCGGTCCGGCAAGACCAGATTGGGCACTGGCCGCAATGGTCTGATAAGAAAATCAGATGCAAGTTTCCGAAGTGTGTTGGCTTTACCCATAATGTATGTGACAAATGCGGGGTAGCCTTGTGCTACACGAAAACCAAGAATTGCTTCAAAAACTTCCATCTTTCGTAACATGTCATTGTGCTACCGTACTCTAAAGATTTTGACCACTTACCTCAGTGTTGCCTAAAAGCAACACTCCCTATTTTTGTAATTTTTTCTTCCAAATAATTAAAAAAAATTAAAACCCAGAAATACGTGTATTTTATTTTTTTGTAATCATCTCCAATCCAAAAAATCAAATAAATCCCAGTTTATGAGTGATAGAGGGTTAACATCCTAGATGAACATAGGATGCTTTTTTCACGATAAACCGTAGTCCGCGTTGACAAAGTTACGGGCAAAAGCTAGTAAATTATATTATTAGCAACCAGCAGTGCAAGCATGGATCTTATCGATCGATAAATTTACCGACTTTTTTAAATTAAGTTTCACGTTAATATTCGATAATACGAGTTCAGTAGCACGGAACGTACTTATTGACAACGACATAAATTCGATAAATCATTTTTAATATATAGATTTATATCAACAAAAGGAAGCATGAATCTTATTTTTGACACTTGTGTTCACGACGACACTAAAAACAACTTAAGACTAGAACATAAGTGAATAGATTAAGTTTAGCTATAGTTTGTACATACGTTTTTTTACACAATAATAAATGCCGATTTGGGGTTGTTTGATTGGTAGGGTCTACGAGAGCAAAAAATAAGGTAATACAGACGACAAAAACATTAAGAATTAAAGGCTAAAATAGGATTACAAAGACAGAGAGGGAGCGACGTGCGAGCGAGAGACACTGCTTGCCACTCCCACCGCCCTCGCTGCGGCCGACCGCCGCGAGACAACAGTGCGAATCAACCGCATAAATACAGGAACATTTTAGCCCGAAATTCCGAATAAGATCGGCAGAGGGCCACACTAGGGACTCACTATAGGGGCACCCCCTCTGTCTATCCCGACGGAGGGGACCAGGTTTATCAAACTCACTTCCCGGTTCACCCCCGGGTCGTAACCCCCCGCGTAGTCCACTATGGACTCCGACCGACCCCTTACCGCTAAGGATGCCTGCAAGGGCTTCCTAAATTGGGCACAAGAATGCGGCCTTCTATCGCGTTACGCCCGCGATCAACGTATCTCCTCCGAGCAGGAAAAACTACTGCTCGACTTTTTCCGCCCCGCGTCCCCCGCGTCTCCCTCTTTCGCTAAGCCCCGCGCTCCCCCCGCTCCCGTCGCGACTAAGGCTCCTAAAGCCACAAAAGCTGAAAACGCAGACAAGGCCGCTCGGGCCTCAAACTCAAAATCCGATCGCAAATCGGACAGGCGCGCGTCGTCAGCCGGACCGCGCCGGTCTCGCTCTCGCTCTCCAATAATATGCCCCATCCCAGACTCCCCGGCCAGCCCCGATCCACCTCAGGCCTCCGAACCCGAGATGGAGGTCGAATCCATACCCGCGAGCACGGACGACGGCTTCACCCTCGTCTCTAGAAAAGCGAAAGGAAAGCGTCCACATGACGATTCCTCTAGCACGGACGCCCTTACGGCCAAAGCGGCTCGCCCTGCCTCCAGGGCTACGCCTCCTACCACTCAGATAACCGCAAACTCTGTGGCAAAAGAGCCCGCGAGGACCAAACTCCCGCCTCCCTTTTTCATTACTGAAAAAGAGAAGTGGGACGCGGTCACGCGACTCCTAGCCTCAAAGGGGGCGGCGTTCACATCTGCACACAATACCCAACTGGGCATCAAAGTGCAAGTCCCTACCGCGAACGACCACCGCGAGATAACCAGGATCCTTCGCGACGAAGACGTGCGTTTCTACACGTACGCCCGCGAAGAACAAAAACCCCTCCGTGTAGTATTGCGCGGTGTCCCCAGCGAACTTGAGACAACGCTCATTTTCAAGGACCTTCAGTCTCAGGGATACCCCGTAGTGGAGGTACATCGATTATACAGGGGAAACCCTAAAACACCCCTCCCTCTTGTCCTTGTCGTTCTTGAACGTACCCCGGAGGGGAAGGCCATCTTTAACATAAAGACGGTCTGCCACCTATCCGGGATTTACGTAGAGCCCCCAAACCGTAACGGAGCACCCAGTCAGTGCCATAAATGCCAACTCTACGGCCACGTCGCGCGTTTTTGCTTTGGCCATCCCAGGTGCGTAAAGTGCCTGGGCGACCACGGCACTTCCGATTGTACCCGCCCCCGCGATACTCCCGACCCACCCAGTTGCGTTCTTTGCAAGTCCGAAGGACACACCGCGAACTATCGCGGCTGTCCAAGGGCTCCAAGGAGCGTTAAAGGGCCCGGACGGCGAGCGACCTTCAGTCAGCCTCCAATGTCAGCACGTCTGCAGAGGTACACCCCTAAGGTGTCCTTAGCCCCCCCCCCATGCCTCTCATGCAGGCCCCGCTCTTTATGCCGGCACCTCAGCCGCAGGTCAACGCCTGGGCTCCGGCCATGACCAAGCCCACCCCAAAACCGCAACCCGCGCCCGCCGGTCCGTACCGGCCTCCTCAAGCCCGCGCGAAAGTCCCAACCCCCCTCGGGCCCTTGCCCACTCCTCCCCCTCCTAAGGCAGGTCAAGACAACCTGTCTTATGTACTCGGCTACGTAAATGCGGTCGACTTGAACGAAGTGGACGTACTCGCTGCCAAACTTCGTTCGTGTAAATCCGATTTGGAAAAAGTTCACTTTTTATATGAGCACCGTACGCTCCTTACTGCCCTCCGTAACCTCAATTAACGAACCAAAATGAATAATACACCAAAACGTTTTAAACCCCGCTCCGTAGTGTTAGCGTTCTTTAACGCTGACGACCTAAGAGAACAGCGTGCCCCAGTGCACGAGTTCTGTAAGACCCATCAGGTCGACATCATGTTAATACAAGAGACCTTTCTCAAACCCTGTAACAGCGATCCCGGGATTGCCAATTACCGCGTCCATCGAAACGATAGAGTCACCAAATTTGGCGGTACTCTAATTTATTACAAAAACTCACTCCACTGTATGCCGATTGACACCCCTACTCTGACCAACTTAGAAGCCTCCTGCTGCCAACTTGCGATGACCGGTCATCAATCAATCGTTATAGCCTCCTGCTACCTCTCCCCCAGTAAAAGCTTACTAAAGAGTGATCTAGAGGTACTCCTCTCCATGGGAAGCGCAGTCATTCTGGCTGGCGACTTCAATAGCAAAAACCCTATCTGGGGATGCCGAAGACTCAACACAAACGGCACTAGACTATTCGACTTTAGCGAATCTCTCGTCTTTGATATAATCCCACCCTCGGAGTGGACACATTACCCCAAAAATCCCGACCATTTACCCGACATACTGGACATACCTCTCCTAAAGAATATAAATCTTAGTTTCCGCTCAATCGAAGTTTTCCAAGAACTAGAATCCGACCACCGTCCCGTCGTTATGCGCCTAGGCCCCGACCCGACAGACCCATCCTCCCATCCACCGACAAAGACGATAGTGGACTGGAAGCGTTTGGGGGAAGCCCTAAAAGCTATCAGTTCACCCGACCTCGACCGTATCCCCGACGACATAATCACCCCCGATGACGTTGCTTGCTCGATCGATGCCCTCACCAGCCACCTCAACACCGTTATCGGTGAGTGCTCCAGGGAGGTCCCAGCGGAGGATATCCGCCACTGGGTCCTACCTGAGGACGTGAAGAGGCTGATGACGACACGAAACGCAGCCATTAGAGCCCACGATGCATTCCCCAACGCTGAACGCAAAGCCACCTTGAGCTATTACCACCGTTTGGTCAGGACGCGCATTAGCGAGCTGCGCGCACAGCGTTGGGAAGACCTATTATCCGAAATCACACCGACCCACCAGGCCTACTGGGGGTTGGCGCGAAAGCTTAAATCCGACACCATCACCGTAATGCCCCCTCTCAATAGAATCGATCTCCCGCCAGCATTCGAAGACGAGGAGAAGGCCGAATGCTTGGCGGAGAGCCTCGCAGCCCAGTGCACCCCCGCTAACGATCACGTTGATCCCGTCCACATCGCCGCGGTGGACCGCGAAATAGAACGTAGGAATTCTCTACCTCCGACCGACCCCCCCCTCGAGCCCGTTAAAGCCGCAGAGGTTGAGTCGATCATCAAGGGCCTCAAAGTGCGAAAGGCCCCCGGTGCTGACGGCGTCAGTAACAGGGTCCTCAAGCACTTTTCTGTCCCGTTAGTTTATCTCTTAGTCAGCATCTTCAATGCAGCCTTGAGCAATTGTTCCTTCCCCGACGCTTGGAAGAGTGCCGACGTCATCGGCATTCACAAACCAGGCAAAAAGGCATCCGAGCCTTCCAGCTACCGTCCTATCAGTCTCCTCAGCTCTCTGGGGAAGATCTACGAGCGAATCCTTCTGAATCGACTCCGATCCATCGCGAAAATCAAAAAGCTCATACCGGATGAGCAGTTCGGCTTTAGAGCGAGACACTCTTGCCCTCAGCAAGTGCACCGCATCATGGAACACATCCTAAAGGGTTTCAATAGGAAACCAAAACCCCAAACCACGATGGCCGTCTTCCTAGATGTGGCGAAGGCTTTTGACAAGGTCTGGCACGCCGGGCTGATATACAAGCTGTATCAGCTCGGGTTGCCAGATCGTCTTGTGCTCATAGTACAAGACTACCTCACCAGCCGGAGCTTCCGCTATCGTGTCGAGGGCAACCAATCATCCCCCCACCCCATCAGAGCCGGAGTCCCTCAGGGCTCCGTGCTGTCTCCACTTTTGTTCACGCTTTACACAAGCGATTTCCCCCGCATCCCCAAAGTAGAGATCGCTCTCTTTGCGGACGACACCGCGATTTATACCACCGGATGGAACCCAGCTATTCTACAAAGAGCCATCCAACGAACGCTCCGAGCGCTCGATGGATGGTTTCGTAAGTGGCGAATAACGATTAATCCCGAGAAGAGCGTAGCGATGCGTTTCACTCACGGGGTTAAACGCTATTTCCCAATTAAACAAGTCAGGATCAATGACCGACCCATACCGTGGGAAAAGTCAGTTAAATACTTAGGAGTCACCCTTGACTATCGACTCAACTTCAATGATCACATCCACGCCGTCCACAAAAGGGCGGCATTCTACCTATACCGCCTCAGGCGCTCAGGAACATTGGTCCTACAGATCCGGATTTATTGAAGACAAGTGACGCCATGGTGCTGACACGCTCCGACACTGCGAGAGCGTCACGCCGGGAAGCCAATCCCGGCACCAGCGGGCTGTCGCCCGAATTTGAGACAACGACGCTGCAACCAGCGGGAGTGACGCAGGGTGCGCCACTGAAAGCCGAGGGCGCGCCACTGACGGCCGAGGGCGCGCCACTGACGGCCGCGTCCTCCTCCCGCCCAGCCGCCGAGGGATTCGAGGGAGACACGGGTGCATTTATACCCCCCCTCTCTCAGACGCCGGGAGCGCCGCAGGCCCCCCCCCCCCCCTCACGGGGCCCTCCTTCCGGACGACGCATTTCGACGCCCAGTATTCACCGGCGTCACCGACGGGACCCAACAGCGGAGTCCGGCACCTGACAGCCCGACTCCCCGCTGTTTCAACGACGACGGACGCGGCCACTGATAGCACCGCACCCGCGAGCCACCTGCAACTGCTGCGGATGCGCGCGGCTCACTCCAGCATGACACACCATGCGGAGCAGACTATACCCCGAGCGAGGACGCAATCGGGACGAAACAGCCGACATTCAGAACGAATACTACGACTGGCGCGTGCCAAGGAAGAGCACATACGCGCTAAAGAAGAGCAAGCCCGACTACAAGTTGAACTTTCCGCTGCCCGCATCACGACTTTGGAAGCGGAAGCTCAAGTCGAAGACGAAAAAGATGCACGAACGACACTCTCAGAAGACGAAGCGGAACAGTCCCAGCGCGTGGGCACGTGGGTCAGCGATCATCACATGATCTCGCTAAACGACCGACGCGAGCTCACAGCCCCGCCGCTGGTACCGCCGCCTCTGAGGGAGATTACAGCCCCAATCTAACAGCTGCAACTGCCCCCCCCCCCCCCCCCCCCCCCTACTGAAGCACCGGTCACTGGGGGCTCTGCCGCGCCTGCCGCTACAAGAAGCGACATCGCGGAACTGGCCGCCGCCATCACAATAGCCACCCGACAAGCGAAGCCCGTTCCACCACACCGTTACTATGGAGAGCTACCCATCTACAACGGGTCACATCAGGAATGGCTATCTTTCAAAGCCGCCTTCAACGAATCGGCAGACAGCTTCAGCGCCACGGAGAACACCGCCAGGCTCCGTCGCAACCTCAAAGGAAGAGCGCGAGAAGCAGTAGAGAATCTCCTACTACATTACACCGAGCCGACGGAGATAATGCGCACACTAGAAGCACGCTTCGGAAGACCAGAAGCCATCGCAGCAATGGAATTGGAAAAGTTACGTGCCCTGCCCAGACTAGCCGACACACCGAGAGACATTTGCATATTCGCCAACAAAGTGTCTAACATCGTCGCAGCACTGAAGGCCCTCGACCGACTGTACTACCTGTACAACCCCGACATAACGGCAGCGACATCTGAGAAGCTGCCCCCGACTCTACGCCACCGATGGTTCGACTTTTCCGCCTCTCAACCGGCGGGTGAACCTGACCTACTCAAGATGGCTCACTTCCTCCAACGCAAAGCAGACCTGTGAAGCCTCTATGCACAACCCGAGCCCGAGGGAATAGAGGAGTTCAACAGCCGGCGCAGACAAACACAAAACCAGAGGACGTACGTGACGCAGTCCAAAACCGAGAAGAACTGCGCAACATGTCGCAATCCGGGCCACAACCCGCCCGATTGATTGCGCAGGCTTCAAAAAGGCGACCGTCAACGACCGCTGGGACATGGTGAAGCGCTCCAAACTGTGCTTCCGCTGCCTATGCTTCCGAAATAAGGAACATCGCTGCAAGACAAATAGATGTGGCATCGACGGGTGCACATACACCCACCATGAGCTCCTACATCACCACGGAACACCGCAGCGAGAAGTCAAAACTGAAGACTACTTACTTACTCCACTACTTCGCCATTGAGGGCGAAGTAGAGAAGCCTGTGAGCCTGTGAGGGACTTACAGTCGCCGCCAAGTCACCGACAAGTGACCCTGAACAACGCGCTTTGAAGATACTCGAAGAGAAAACGCATCAACTTCCCGATGGGCGTTACGAGACCGCGCTATTGTGGCGCGATGAAGACAGGTCGAACGGAAGCTATCCAAAAACCCTCAAGAGAAGCAGCAATATCAGCAGCAGATGACAGCACTGGTGACAAAAGGGTACGCCGAGATAGCACCTACTACCAGCACCGAGGGCAAGACCTGGTACCTGCCGCACTTCGGAGTTAAGAACCCGATGAAACCTGGAAAACTGCGCATCGTACACGACGCGGCCGCCAAGACAAGAGGCCAGAGCCTGAATGACCTCCTACTTACCGGCCCAGACTTTCTGTGTCAACCTGAGAGTATATGGCCCGTCGCGCGGACACCGCCCCTCGTAGAAGACACCAAAGAAGAAAAATGACGAACATGCTCGGCGAAGCAATACCGAAGCCGGAACGCTTCTCAAAATGGGAGCGATACCTACGCGCCACATCGCGGGTACTCCAGTTCATTGACCTATGCCAACGAACCCGCCAGCGCACCCACTACAAACGAACGAAGAAAAACCCGCTATCCGATCTGACGTGGGAAAGGAATAATAATAAAACGACAGCGAAGACATCACCGGGTACGACACAGGAAGCGACACTAACGCCGCGCCACATCGAGATAGATGCCGAAACACAGCGCCGCGCTGAAATACTTATCTGGCGTTTAAATCAAGAAGAAGCATTCAAAGACGACGTAGAAACAGTACGATGCGGAAAAGAGATGGCACACACCAGCCGACTTCACAAGCTATCCGTGACTTATAGAGATGGAATACTGCGGCTAAACAGTCGCATCGAAAACATAAGGGGAGCCGACAATATAGTAACGTCACCGCCCGTACTAGATGGGAATCGACACGAAGTTCGACTGCTGATTGACTATGTACACCGCCGTATGCATCACGCCGGAGCCGAAGCCACCATCAGCGAGTGCCGACAGTCATACTGGATACTGGAAAAGACGTCCCTCCGCGACCATCCACGGGTGATCACCCGGCGTGCTGACTGGCGCACCATCAGCGCCCATTCACCTTCGTGGGACTGGACTATTTCGGGCCCTACCTCGTCTCTACCGGCAGAAGCACGCAGAAGTACTATGTCGCCATCTTCACGTGCCTCACGACGTGCGGAGTGCACCTGGAACCAGCAGCGTCCCTCAGCACCGACTCCGCGATCATGGCCCTCCGACGCATGATCGCTCGCCGTGGTACGCCAACTGAAATCTGGTCCGACAATGGCTCGAATCTGCGGTCAGCAGATAAGGAACTGCGACGGGCGCTGGACAGGGCGACAGAAGAGGAAGCATCGAAGAGGACGATCAGCTGGCGCTTCATCCCTCCCGGAGCCCCCTTCATGGGCGGGTCCTGGGAGCGCATGGTACGCGCGGTAAAGGCAGCGCTAGCCGCCACACAGCAGCCCAGACACCCGACCGCGGAAGTACTCGACAGGAGCGTGTGCTCCTGGCTGAGGCCGAGTTCACGGTCAACAGTCGCCCGCTCACTCACGTCTCGGTGAGTGCCGATGACCCCGCCCCGCTGACCCCGAATCACTTCATCTTGGGCGGCCCGGCACGAGTTCCGACGCCCAGCACCTTCAGCGAGGCTGACCTCATCGGACGCGCACACTGGCGCGCCGCTCAGCACCTCGCCGACATCTTCTGGAGTCGCTGGCTCCGGGAGTACCTGCCCGACTTGCAACACCGGCGGGAGCCCCACAGCCGCGGGCCCGCGGTGAAAGTCGGCGACGTTGTCGTCATCGCAGACGGCACTCTACTAAATTCCTTTTTGGATTATAAGCCAAAACGTAGAGGTATCAGAACATCGTGAGGCAAGTTTTAGGGATGCCAATGATCCTTTCGATCTGGAACCGCATTTTAAGATTATTTTTAGAATTAATAAGGAAATTTCCCTCGCTCTCATTCAAGATGTTGAGGGCGTTTGAGAAGGAGTCGATCTAATGGACTACCTGCGCATGTTGTAGTATCTACTTTACATAATAATACCAAAATACTTAGTTACGTTTTTTCTATATCCAGAAATTATCTTTTGTTGTGATTGTGTCTAATGCTCTAATTATTATGGTACCTAGTAGGTAGTCAGTCTAAAAAACTACCTGTATAATCATTGTTGTAGGTTCTATCAGCTGTTTTATCGCTTTTTCACCGAGGGCAGTTGCACCAACGATGCAACGTCCAGGAATGTAATATAGCACTAGGACAGCGCACTGTCAGACTTGTCAAGGTGTCTCAAGCAATTGTGCAACGAGTTATGGCTAGTTATACTTTAGGTTAGGTTCAAGGAATATACTACTTTATGGTATTTAGGTAGAATTCCAAATGACAGAAGTTTCTCCGTAACAACTCAAAATAATAAAACTCTGCCAAATTGTGTCAAAAAATATTTTTAGACTATTAGTCGTCTATCTGATATATGGTATAGTCCACGAGTTGCCATTTTTTAAATCGATAAACTCACGACGTGTTATCGAATCAATAAAATTTACCAAGAGGCTAGATCCATGCTACCGCATTTTGATAAAATTGATAAAAAAAAGAACTGTTTACCGGTCGATAAATTTATCGAATTTTATCGATCGATAAGATCCATGCTCGTATGGCTGATGCCGGTTTATTAAAAAGTATACACGATCACACACAATTTTATACTAGTGGCTCTGTGAGCTGTAGACCTCGCGTGCACAAACTTTTTTTCAATCGATCTAAGGGTGCACAGTAGCACCGTCTAGTTACCTTATTGTAAAACTAACATTATAACCAAGGTGCTCCATCAATCCCTACCTAAAGTAGGTAAAGGGCCGATTCCACTGGTAGAAACCTAAAAATGAGCAATTTACTTCATTTTGAGGAGCTCTTCTGCTACTCACGCCGAAGATCCGATCTTTATAAATTTTTATGAGACCAAAATTAAAGTTCTATCTTTCAAATAAAAAAGGACCATCGAAATCGGATCATATAAGAAGAAGATATTCATTAGCTCCTATTTTGCTTTTTTTGGGGGGAAGTAAATCAAAAATGCTAAATATTTTAAATAATTCTAAAAACTCATCAAACCTGTATTCTAAGTTTCATCTAGATCGATTGAAAAATGCAACTTGTTGAGGAGAACAGTGATCCAGACAGACATACGAAGGCATTTATACCCTAGCTGAAACGATGCTTCGCTCGCACTTTGCGCTCGCTCGGTCAATTATACTTCACAAAATAACACACATGAAATACTTTTAGAAATTAAATAAGGGGAATTTAAGAAACGCAATTAAGAGATAATTGAACACCTTCGACTGCCGACGGAATAGTGGAGTTTTACTCCCGCCATCTTTTCATGCCATCTCACCACCAGCTGCTAGGTTCCGCCTCTTAGCGTGATATTCCTTGCAATATATATATATATCAAATTTAATTTAAATCCGGACTCTACTTTCAACAAATACCTAATGTTTCTTCATATAAACTATGCCATCCCCGTTCACCGCTTTAAAGATGAATTTTCAAATATTATTAAACAAGTCGATTATAAAATCGACGAATCAAAAAGAGACCGTAATATGTTTTTTTATATATGTACACCAATTTATCCGTCAATTGCATACCGACAATAAAAATTATTCCTTTGTTTGAAAGGGTTATACTCTCCAAGTGATTTCATATAAATTTTATCAAAATTGGTTCAGTAGTTGTTCAACAATATTTTTTATTATTTTTTAGTAAATCCATTTGATTTTGCGTTTATATTGCCTCATTAGGATTTCAAAACCGATTTGGCTTTTTGATTTGGTTGTTGTTATATTCAAAAGGGTAAACTTTCAGTGTAGTCCCAAATAAACTTCATCAAAATTGGTTCAGTTCTTTTAATTAGAAAATCTATTTGTTTTATAGTTTATGTTCTCTTATATATAAGGATTTCTGAACCGAATTAGATGATGGTTTTTACTTGAGAAACAAGACTTCCAGTATAGTCATGTTTAAATTGAATCAAAATTGGATTAGTGATTGTGAATTGAAGTCGATTTTTTTGTACCATAGTTTTTTGTGCAGCACTTGTTTAAGACTATATTTACAAAGTGTCATCATCATAATTTAATAATATAAAAGCGGTTGGTGCTTTGTCTAGGTGCATGGCCATTTGTTTGTGGTGAAACGTATAGGTACGCTTCGTACAAATCGTGAGTTATACCGAATTACAAAAACATATGTTTTTCTGATTATCCTCTGTGCGTCCTGCCACGTTAAACTCCGTCTTTTGACAAACAATATATATTAGGTACATCATAGAGCTGAGTTAAATACACCTCTTGGATACTCAGAGAATTTATCCTCCAAATTTCAAATCTCTAGATCCACCGGTTTAGACTCTGCGTTGTCTGTCAATCAGTAAGTCAGTCATCAGGTACATCACGGTTCTGTTTTATAGGTTTACTAGTGACTCGCCCCGGTTTTACACGGTAAACGCTCACACCACGGAATTTTCTCACTTTTAGCATTTATATGTAAGTTCTAAAAACCCAGCAATGAGTGTAATTCAAAATCATTTGCAGTAGTGAGTTTAAACGAAAGACTATTGCCTACTCACGTACTTGACAGACTTGTTATTATTTATTTTCCACGGAAACATGTCATTACGTTCCTTTTACAGCAAGTAATCATCATTTTTGCATAGTTTTGATACCTTGAGTTACATTATTGCAATTTTCGTACGGATCTCTAATTTTTTTAATGATGAAATATTGCCCATGTAACTCGCTGGTAATGAAGCATTTTATAAATGCAAGAATTTTTAAAATCAGTTTAGGATATTTAGAGTTTATACCATAAAACCAACAAACAAACATGCAAGCAATCAAATTTTTCCTCTTTAAAATATATGTGTTGAAGTTGATTAGTGTAGAAGAATATGTAGCTTATTATTGTTTATATTTACATAAGTTAACATTCTATTGCCGTCAACACAACTGATGCTGGTTGCAATTGACATCAATAAGTGCCGTTCGTCTGCAAGGTTTTGTAGGTTTTCTTAGCAAAATATTTAAAAATAACCATTTATTTGTGCTATTTGAAAATTGTGATTTAATGTAATGTGATAAGTTATGTTTTTGAATGACAAATGACGGTATTTTAATTGAGAAAGTGGATGCGAATATTTTCGAAAATTTGATTTCACCTAATTTGGTATGAAATGATCGATAATAAACTGTATAACTGTAATAACTGTAACCATAGTATATGATTTATTTTTCCATGTGTTCTTTTTACGTGTAGATGACGTTGAGCCAATTATACCAAATAAGACCGCCCATAAGGTTTCATTTGGTATGATTGGCTGAAAACTATAAGAAAAGCGGAGCGTCACGGCCAGTAATTTCCGCCTTCAAATATTTTGCGTAATTCAAAATATTTGAAGGCGGAGCTTGATGACATAAAATGGGCTTTTACTTACTTATGTCAAAGTATTGACGTAGGTAAGTTTTCCACATTTTCCATTGCTCGATTTATTAAATGTCTTTCACAAGCTACTTGTATTAATAGCGCAATGAAACAGTAGATTATAAAATATTGGTGTCAATTTGAATTATGTAACCTAAACATTACTCCCCTCGTGCTAATAATTTCTTGAGCGGATTTAAGAAAAGAGTGGATGTACATCTGACAATCGGCTAACTGCAACCTAGCTTTTGGCAATTTTGTGCTATTAAAAGATATGCTTTGATAATATACAGATAAGATCTATTTTCTAATGAGAAATATCAGTAAGTGCGGCTAAGAAAATCGATCTAAAATTTCACAATTTGGATTTTACTTTTTGTGGTGTTAAACAATTGAGAATAAACTGTATTACCTTAACATAGGATTTATTTTTCTTTCTGATTTTTAAACGTCAAACCTAGGAAGGAACTTAGCAAATACCTGCAGTTTCAAGGCTTTCTTTTTATAATGACTCACATAAAATAGGTCGAGATATCGCGTCATGTATATGATATATGTTGTTGAAACTTACGCTATTTTCAATAAACTAACGTAAACATTGCGCGCCTCGTGCTGATAATTTTATGAATGGATTAAACAAAACGAACAATGCATGCCGAAGAAATTGCTAAATTCGACCTAAAAATTACTGCTTTTGTGCTATTTTTAAAATATGCTTTGCTAATATACTAATAAGATCTATTTTCTAATGGGAAATATCAGTAAGTGCGGCTTAGAAAATCGATCTAAAATTTTTCAAATTTCCTCAGATTTTATTTCACTAAATGAGATATCAAATAATTGACAATGAACTGTATTACCACGAAATAAAATGTATTTTTCTAGTTATCAAATATATGTAGAAACTTAGTGCAAAACAAGCCAAATAAGTCAGATGGAATATTATACCATATTGCAACGTATTAAAATTTATTTACAATCCGCATACCTCGCGATTGCTAAGAGGTATTTACATGAGTTTTTAAATTAAAAACGTGTTCTTGCATTTCTTGCTTTTCACCTATTAATTAGGTTCAGATGTACCACATCACTAGCGAATGTCAAGGAGTAAGCGAGCCGATTTTTCTTAGGTGTGAGGAGGCCTTTAGCTACATCATACAAAGATGAATACGATTGAATACGTAACGAGTATATCGTTATCGTTTAGCAATGATCTTTGCTGTGATAGGTATTGCTTCTCTGCTAGATTAGTTTCAGGATCTGCTTCTGGCTGAATATGGCTTTATGGGTGAGATACTGCGCATAGTATAGACTTTGTTAAAGTGTAGTAAATTACAAAAAAAGAGCCGTTGTGGGGAGGGACGCCTGGCAGATCAGAAACATTGAATGTGGCCGAGTTGAAAAGCGGAAAAGGCTGAAGAGGCCACGAGCGGAGCGTCGCCACGCCTTTCGAGTGCCAGGCCAAGAGTAGGTATTACCTTCATACCGCGCCATTAGATCAAATATTGTGGACCCGTTTTTTCGACCCGATTACACCAAGCATTCTATGAGTAAATTCTTCATTGTTAAGTTAGCTTTCTGTGTCGATAATAAATCTCACCACATCTGTCGCTTATCTGCAAATTAATTATTTTATTTATATGGGTAAGTTAGTTAATTTTTCAAATGGTCCATGTATGGCTATAATTCCAACACTGGTACATAGCAATACATAAGTTATAAAGTTAAAACCCGACTACGGTCCGGTAAAAAAGAGCCTATGACACTCTACCGATGAAGATGAATCGTTCGATAGGTAATTAGGTACCTCGCTTGTGAAAATCGGTCCAATAGGGGCGACGCTCTGGTGGAACATCCACATATTATATACTTACATAAAAATACTGTTAAACTTTACCTTGCTCTTGCTTCGCCGTACTCGAGTATAAATAAACGGTAAGAAGCCTAACAGTAATCCAGTAACAATACCATTTCCGACGTTTCCCTTTAACTACTATTAGTACGCCGAAGTAGTGTTCGGGAAATGACAGTCTGTCTGACAGCTGTCACAATAATGAAAACTCAAACTCAAAGGTTTTGCAACAGCAAATTCCATTTCTAACCACTGCTCTTCTTTAATTCATTACCTGCATCTTGTAACAATAACATCTTTATTACTAGTCGTACGTCGAGTTGTGTTTTGGAAATGATAATCTATGTCACAATAGAGCAAACTCTCGTCGCGCGCCACAAAATTGAAAATCCAACACCTGCGCCTTTGGAATAACACATCCCATTTGCTACACGTTGGCTTAATGTTCTTCTTTTAATTCATTACCTGCGGACGCGTTTTAAAGTGTATTGGTTTTTGCATGGTTGGGATGTTGATGGGATTGGTTGGATGTAGATGTACACCAATACTATTTAGGTAGATTCTATCCATTTTGTTGGGAGTTACAGGCCTAGGGGGTCTAGAAATGGATCATTTAAAGTTTTTTTACATTTGGATTTCCACAAAGAATAACTTATCTAGTCGATGATCGGGTGACGATACGAGTATATCGCCAACACGACTCATTGCGCGCACACTGCGCATGTGCACGTGGCAAGGTAGTGCCAAACTATATCCTTCGTAGATACAGGAAATCATATTAACCACACACATAATTTAATTTATTATAATAGCTTTTAATTAGAAGTTGTAAAATAACGTAAAAAATATATATAGTGTGACAATTGGCTGAAACATAGCTTGATGAATGACTGTTCCTTGCGAGACGTCAAACGTCATCGTCAAAAGTCAACATAAAATTAAATGAATTGATAGTTTATAGTCTGTGGTCGAGGAGTGGAGCGGAAGAGCGTCAAATCATCCATCTACGAGTACTTCCATCAAAAAGCCACAGTTGGTATACCTTGGAAGAGTGGTATTTCCGTCGAGGCAGTTGGCGCCCTTGGGATCGCCAGCCAATCAGCGTGAAGCATTTAGCCGCCTGTAGAATGGCGCCAGCAAGACAACCTGTTGGATCTTCAATATTTTTCAGTTCAGTTGTTCATGAGATTTAGAATCAGCTAGATTGGCATATGTTTAGGAACGGTAATGTGCGGCTTCTATTGAATTGTGTAAAGCTAAGTATTTTATGTAGAACTGCGTGTGCTTTTAGATTGTTTTTGGTTCTTAAAGTGAAATAATAATAAGTTGCAAAGTTTTAATAATAATGTGGCTGTGGTCATCCTTTGGAAGTTACTTGATTGAGATTTAAGATTTGTATTGTAATTACATGCGCAAAATATGGAAAATATAAATAATGGTTGGATTTACTGTTTAATGATTATTTTCTATCCTAATGCGTATAACAATTTATAGCGCTCGCGCATATCCAGCCACGGTAGCCCGGTCTATTCGACGCGGTAACGTCGCCTAGGGTACTACTGAGTTTATAGTTTTTTAACTATTTATAATATTACAAGTAGGGTAATATATTTAAATATATAAATAGAAAATTAAAATTAAAATGCGTACCTACTCACATTATATGCCAAGTGAACGACGAATGATGAATGATGTATGAGTGTGGACGATGAGTGTGGTATATTTGAGGGCGTGTGAATGTGAGTGTGAGTATATGTGTACATAAAGAGATATGGTTTATATATGTGCATGCCTGCTTATGTGTGTAGGTACATGTACCAGAGTTATGCCAAATATCAAAGTCATTTGTGATTACTGTTACTCATTCGTACTGTAGCTGGGTGTTTGCGAAACTATATCCTTCGTAGATACAGAAAACCAAAGCATGATTCTCTGGATCATAATATATAGATGTATGGAATCGAGTAAATCTACGATAAGAGGGAAGTTGAACTATGCTTTAGGAATTATAAATTAAGTTAAATAAAGGTTAAATAGTATTTTTAGGTATAATAAGTTGGTGAAATAGGTTGTGAAATATCACAATATTTCAGTGAAATTCATTAAATTTAATTGTAATTCAGGGTATGAATGAAATTTGGGCCTGTTTCTTTCCATAATAACTGACAAAAATGCCCTTATATGCCTAGAATCCCCTTGATGGTTGAGACGAAACAGACCCCTACTATCATTTGTGACTTGTTAAAAAACTCTCAGTTTCCTCATATGAAATAAAAATATAAAGTTTCTTATCTGGATAATATAAATTATATTGAATAAACATTTGGTGATTTTCATATCTCGTGAAATTGTTCTGGTCCCTAAAATACATGCCGCATACAAAAACACCCACTACAGGATCATCATAATCAAAAGTGATAATTTATTCCGGGTCAATAAGTTTATTTATTCAACCATGCATGGGTGGCAATCGACCATCTGTCCTATTTTGAATTATTGTAACGCTTGTCACCTGGCAGATAAAGAAGTAGAAGAAAGAAGCCTACGCCACCTACCTACCCTAGCAGTGGCTGTAGGTCAGAAGAAAAACGTAACAATAGTAACTACCAGTATAATTAGATAAAAAAAGGTAACAGATTTAAGTCTCAGGAAGTAAGTTCGTGGAGATAGTGGTGTTCGTTATATTGTCCTTCACGGATTGGGACTTAGCTGAGTGAACGTGCGCGGAAAGGCATTCCGCGGTGTGTTCCCATGGCCGCGCTCCGGTCAAGCGTAGACCACTTCGAAGCCAAAGGTAAATAACCCCAAAATTGGGGTTTTCCTTCACTACACTTGATTCACAAGTATTTATAAGAATTATGATTGATAAGTAATTATGTCCAATTTAGATGGAATATGCGTTTAGAAAACCGTTGAACGAAAGAACGAAGCCAAACCAAGGCGTGACTCACTACCACAGAATAAGTAGTAATACTACCTCGGTTTTGTCTATTTTCAAAACTCAGCATGTTCTGGTTGCGTTCGAAAATAGATGTACGGGACAATTACCTATCCTGTTTCAATCAGAACTTCATTATCACTATCATTTAATGCGGTGCGTTGGAGTCGATATTGCTATGAAAATCTATTTGCAACAAGTCATATTGGTGTAGTAAAACGAAAACAAACGTGATGTGAAGTGAAATGTAACACGATACGTCGCCCCAAAACCTAAACCTAGGTAGGTACTGAAACCCAGTTCATTTACATGTTAACTTATATAGGAACACGTAATCCATATGCAACGTCGACGTAAATCGTATTTACCATGTGTGTAACTACGAAACTCAATTTATCGTTGCTAACTGTTGCCCGTGACTTCCAAAACAAGAATATGAAAATTATAATGTACATTAGAAAAATGAAATATGAATGGAATTTGCAAGAAATAAATCGGTCTAATTTCGTTCTAATAAATTAATTTTCAGTCGGGACTGACTGCCTAATTTACTTATTATTTTTACCATTCCAGGGTTCCTTTACCCACCTACCAGCTCCATCATCGGACCAGCTTATCATAATCATCATCATCAGCCTATATAATGCTCCATGTCGATTAGGAGTGCCTAATGCACGCCACTGAGCTCGGTCGCAGAGCTGAAGACCGAGCAGACTATAGTACCATAATATTGGACTGTCATCGAAATAAGATAGATAAGATTTGAAAAGTTTATATGGATACGACCACTAGAATATGGTGCACTATTATATATATATATATATATATATATATACATATGTATATTTTTACAATACAGTTTGTAATGTTTTAAAATAGTTTTCTGCTTATATTTCCTTTCACTTATCAAAGCTGCAATATTAACTCCGTGTACTTTAGTTTCATGATTCAGAAAACAGAACAAACAAACAGACTTCCTCAATTTTAAGTAAAGACTTATGTATATCTACGTAAAATATAATGTACAGTTAGTATGGACCGCATGAATATATCGAGCGGTCGGAAATTCCGCATTTTCGGTATTACTACTAGATATTCTGTGCTTTTGGGCAGGATTAATTAATCTGGATTTAGAGCTCCCTTACGGCAACGCGAGATAAAATGAGCATGTGTGTGTGCGTAGTTTATTATGTTGGTTAAGTTTCTAGAAACTATGTTGGGATACATTTTAGGGGGCTGATAACTCAGCGTCCGTAGGAACGTGCTTTCGGTCAAAACCCTTTAATCGGTTCTTGTCAGTGAGTTATTAAATTTTCTGATGCTGCTAAACGAATAGCCCGGTGTAGTGGTTGAAAATATCTTCTTATTTTTTTGAAACAGTTTTTAAACGGTTTTGTCTAACTTGCCCTATATGTGTTTTCTTTTTGTATGAATTATTTGTTTGGGTCAAATCTAGTAATTGAAACTTTATCCCCTTCCTGTTAACAGATTGATCTGAAATTTTGTACACACATTTAGTTCTAATTGCAACACAATTAAATCCTAATAAATAAATATATAAATGTATATTCAGTGTCATTGTAAATCCAAGATGGCTGCCGCTACAAAATGGCTGATTACATATTTTTTTCAACCCCCTCAATATGGATATCAAATAAAAGGGCTTAACTAGTACAATACATTACACCATAAAAAATCCTAATCCAAGATAACCGCCACCGCAAAATGTCTTCATACTCCCAATTTTTTTTCAATCCCCTCAATATGGGTGGTATCAAATACAACGACTTGACAAGTAGAACACAATACTCTTAATAAAAAACTAAAAACTTAAAAAAATATGTAAAAATGATTTTAAGTTAAACGGTTTTATATTATAATATGCTATAAGCTAAAAAAAAAAACAAATAAAATCGTGGGAGTAGCGTCACCTGAGAAATAGAAATTCGACTCGCTCCACGATTTTATTTTAATTTCTAGTACATCTATAACAGATAAAGTTAATAAAATAAAAAAAATATATTTTTTAGCAGTTTTTATACATGTTTTATTATCGACCGGAAAAAAAACATTTCTCGTTTATGGATTTTTTCTCTTCTCAGAAACAAGAAAATGCATTTGGACGATGTTTTGTATCATTTTCTAGATACGAGTATACCTACTATAGTCTCTATCCTCAACTATCTTATCAGTTCTTAATCCTCATCATCATCATCAGCCGGCAAACTTCCACTGATGAGCATAGTATAATATTTCCCCCGTAGAACACCACACCGATCAGTTGGTCGCTCTTTGCATCCAGAGCGGATCCCCGCACCATGACTGCCACCATCGGTCAAACTCGTTATAGCTGTCCTAAGTTGTCTTCCAAAACGTGGTCGCCGCTCGAGGGTGCGACGACCGTAGCTCTCAAATGAATGGAACGATTTTTTTGTTTGAAAACTAATGTGATTGAGATGCTTCTTAGCTATAATGGGTATGGGAAGTCGGCGGTTATAAAAATATATATATATTTGTGCTTGTTCATACCTTGTGTTTGTGTTACATTATTGCAAATTCCATCACTAATTTTTGAGTTAATCCAGTATAAACTATCAAATATTTCCTCTTTATAATATTAGTGTAGAAAATTAATATTTGAACTGCTATGTTCAGTAGTTTGAATGATTATTTCAAATGTTTTTGTGAATGGAAATATTACGCTCTAAATGTTAAATACTACAATAGTTGTGTTTACGCACTGTTATTACAAAAAATAAATAATATTTAGCTAATTCTTCATCTAACAATAGTTCCCACTATTCTGCTATACAGTTAACATACATTGAACTACATTTACGCTTAAACACTCAAAGAAGCGTAGTTTCAATT
The DNA here is from genome assembly GCA_946251855.1 of Alsophila aescularia. Taxonomy (NCBI): domain Eukaryota; kingdom Metazoa; phylum Arthropoda; class Insecta; order Lepidoptera; family Geometridae; genus Alsophila; species Alsophila aescularia. The sequence goes on from OX276378.1 coordinate 52,398,668, forward strand.
CGATTTATACCCTTTTGTAATCGTAGTCAACCGTGCACCTTCCATTAACTTAACAGGTTCTTGGAGATACGAAATGTTATCAGTACTATCTTTACGGAATAGCGTAACTCCAGTTAGGAGTAACTCGTGTGTTAGAGAGTTTTATCTTTGGATCTCATCTTTGGTTATTTTGGAAACATTCATGGATTTAGTTTGTAATAAGATATTGGCTAGCAGCTTTGCCAATGTCTATGTCATTCATCTCATTAAATGAGATGGCTTCAGAAATTTTGTTGTTTAAATTAAACTCAACTCATTGTTAAAGCTTCGGTTTCAAAATATAACTTTTCTTTTCTATTGTATTCGTGAAATCACCACGTCACGATCAAATTTACCTATGAAGTAAAAACATTATTATACAATATACAATAAATTCGAAAGTTTGTATGACTGAGGTGTATATGTATGTTAGTTGTTCACGCTGAAACGGCTGAACGGATTTTGATGTCCTTTTGTGTATAGATACGAGTGGTTTTTAGGTCCTGGAATAAAACTTAAGGTATTATACTCGTACCTACCTAGTATCATCATCATGATCATCATCCACGCGGATGAAACCGCGGGGCGCAGCGAAATGTTTTATATTTTAGTTTAATATGTTTTTTATTTATAGATTTTGTCAATCCATTCTTATTATAGCTAATTTGTTTCAAAACGCTGGAGAAACTATGACGACACTTTTTGATTGTCAACTATGAACTCACACATTACACATCACATGAACTTATGTTAATTCCACTTCATTCTTGATAGAAATATTCCGCGTAGTTTTCTCGAAAAAATACAACGAGGCAAATGCTTTGAAAGCAAACAAGCTGTCAAAAATAAGAACAAAAGTGGACTTTTCGCCTATTCTCGCTGTATCTATTGTCTCGTTTGAGCTACGAAGCCAGCAAAAGCACTCGTTTCGGGCCAACTTCCTTAGGAAAAACTTCCCACGAGAAACCATCCCATCTCGGTCTGAGATTGCGAAATATTTCTGTCTGTCCCAGCGGTGTCATTTGCCTAACTTTCCAGTTTGAGTAAGCTTAAAACCTCGAAGTTTTTGCGCTGAGAACGCTTTTAGAGTTGATGCAACATTTTTATATTTGGACGAGGAATATTCCCTAACAATAAGCGCAAACAACTTTTTTCCCTAAGCAGTCTATTTAATTCCCTTCGGCCGGAAAAGGCGACTTCAGAAGTTCCTTTATCATTTCATGGTGGACCCGCTGTTGGGACATATTCAATTTCAGTTTATGAGAGTTTTAATAGGACCGTCTGTTTGGATTGGGATTATTTGTATTTTGATTTCACTAAATCTTATTTTGCTTGAAAATTTCATTTGTCTGTAAACGTTTCTTTTGCGAAGAAGCCATTTATGCCCTTTTAATCCTGTACATTTTAAAGGACTCTTTTGTAATGGGGTCGTTAGCAGGCAACGTAAAAAACGAAAATGTAATAAAGGGACTACATAAGTCAGTGTTATTGTACCTAGCTACATATTCAGCTGACATTTTTATTTACGACCATACAATTATTATGAGAGGTGAAAAAGAGTTGGATTGGTAGAAAAACTTCAGAGTTTAGGCGATAAATAAGGCACAATGGCCCATTTCTTGAGAATATATTATGATAAAATGAGTTGTAATATTATTGTTAGAAGGTTTCTGTAGAAACATAATAGTAATATTGGCACAATTTGCTAGAAAACTGGCATCACGATCGTAACTCAGAAGATAACTGTGATTGTTGTGGTTTCAAATTTTTTTTAGTGGTTTTATATATTTTTAGAAAATTATTTAATTTGAAATATGTTTGTACAAAGAACGCCAAATATATTCTATCTAAATAAAACATTAATTTTGTTTCAGTCTCAAAATGCTGGAGACTACACGCTTCTATGGTAAGTGGACAAGCAAAAAATTGGAAATAGCAAAGTACCTACCTACCTAATTTAGCACCTATAGATGTATCTTCCAAGAAATGCTAACAATCAGTGCTCACGCGTAGCTGGCCACAACAGTTGCCGAAAAATAGTAGATTACTGCATCGAGCGGAAAGTGACTCACGGAGCTGCACCAAGTGGTTAGATTGTGGCCTGAGCTTTAGGGAGGGCTCTAAAACCACGAGTGCAGCAAGGAGTCACTTGAACGAGTGTCAGTAATCTGCTTTTCTTTCCACTGCAAAGTAATAAATATCACAATTGGTCCCCTAACCGTAAGCAGTACAATTTTCAGTCACATTGAATTTTAAATTCAAGCCATTCCATCGCGCTCACATCTCAAAATTAGTAAATTCTATTTCTAAATATCTATTGAACGAATGCATTCATTCAATAGTAGCTGCGCCCATTGGTTTCAACCGCGTAATGGATGATGATGGTGATGATGATATTGATGATGAAGGTGATGATGATATGGATGATGATGATGAAAAATATCCTATGTGTTATTCCAGGGTATATACAAAAGAAAGAAAAGTGTGTAGATAGATAGATAGATAGATAGATAACTCTTTATTGTACACCACATAGAACAAAAATACAATAATAACTAAAACATTTATACAAAATATATGGGACAATGGGCGGTCTTATCGCTAAAAAGCGATCTCTTCCAGACAACCTTTAAGCTTTTTTTAAAAAAAAAAAACGGCTTTGTGAAATCCAAATATCCAAATATCATCAAAATTCGTTCAGCCGTTTGAGAGTGAAGTAAAAAATGATGATGATGAAAAGTATCGTATGTGCTATTCCAGGGTATAAGCTATCTGCATTCCGAGTTTCATCAAAATCTGTTCAGTTGTTTGAGCGTGAAATAGTAACAAACATACAAAAACACACACACACACACACACACATATACAAATTTTCGCCTTTATAATATCAGTGTAACAAAAAAAACAGTGCAGTAATGGATTTCAATACTTACTTTCCGGAATGTAAAACTGTGCAGTAATAGATTTTATAGGTTTTTATTGAGCAGGAATGATGCACTTTCTACTTACGTTTTAGGTGAACAATGGTGATTTTAATGTGTAGTGGGGAGAAAAAATATTGCCTGTACTCGGGATGATGTAAGGATTCTAACCATAACCCATACCTCTAAATTTAAAAGTTATGGTAGAATAAATAAGCTCACATACATACAAACATACATGAACCCTGAAAATATAACACTCCTTTTTAGGCAGTCGTGCAATAAGCCAAGTTCAGCACATAAACTGAGCTCTGGAAGAACCTACTTCATCTTGAACGACATTGTTTCCAGAAGCGATACGCCACGAACTCGCTCAGGCTCGAGGATTCAATTAACCGGCACCTGTTTGTGCTCATCTTTATGTTCTGTTAGCGGTACCTTGTTTACCACTTCTTGGAATTCTGAAATTAACTTTTGGATAAAATGGGTCGAGATTTTTGAAGAGAGGTCAAAGTTCCCATCTGTTTACTGACAAGTAGGTAAGTCAGTAAACTTTGGCATTCTAGAGACAGGGTTATTGGATAACTGAGTGAAGGTTGAAATCGATGGACATCTTTCAAGTGAATTAATGATTCTGACTATGGATTCACTAGTTGCTTGACGACTATCTGGTTTTAGTTCTTAAATATTAGCGAGAAATATAAAAGCATTAATTTAGGTAACACAAGTAGTAAAATCTAAGTTCGAATGAAAAATATCAAACATAATATACTTGCGCTACTTCAATTGATTTCTCTGATATTTTTTACCATGGTAAAGAATTCCCAAAAAATATCAGAGAAATCAATTTAAGTAGCGCAAGTATTTTATTTTCTCTTATGGAGTGTAACTGTCTAATACAAAGATTACAGAAAGAAACAGACCTGCGGGGAACAATTCGTTTAAGTTTGCAGCAAACTTCAACGAATTGTTCCCCGACTTCAACGAATTTGTCCCCGCAGGTCTGTTTCTTTCTGTAATCCTTGTATTAGACAGTTACACTCCATAAGAAAAAATAAAATGCTCGCCACGCCATTGTCATAGACAGTGTTTGATCAGCAAATCAGACGAACCGGGTTTTAATTGGTGAACCGATGAGCTATTCGATCGTTCCTGTATAAAACTGCGGTTAGATGGTTAGATGAGAAGTTTTTTTTTAATTTGTGTGGTAAATTTGTGGTGAGGCTGGTGATGGTGTAGAATTGAGGTTGATCTATAAATATATATTAGTTTATTGTAATAATATTTATTAGTTTGTCGTATATTTAATAGAATGTATTTTTTTATTACAGCGCCCGCGCTGTCTGCTCTTGTTCAACCAATACTGTACATCCATTGGTTGTCCGGAAGATATCACTCTTAGCGATAAGACCGCCCATAGCACTTGTTTTTGTTAGGTGCAATAAAGTATTATCTATCTATCTATCTATCTATCTATGAGTGTCCATGTCAATGTCCCTTACACTATACAGGTTGAGATTTAGACCATGTTCCATTATTTGTAGTTAAACAGTTTAGACTCAGAGGCCCTCGAAAAAACACATGTACACTGTACATAGGCCGCCTTTCTTAAAATTTGTCTGAAAATAGTCAAAAAACTTTTTTCCAAATAACCTAAGCCGAGACCGAGTGGCTGGCTTGTGACAGTCATCCGTATTCCTTGATACTGAAAAACATTTTCATAACAGTGAAAAGTTTATGTTTTAAGACGAAGCTCCATAGTTTTACCTAATTGATTGGGATTAGTTTATTTTAGTTTATCGTTTACGCGGCGACGCTGTGGAGTAAATGTGGTACGAGCAAGAATCATTCTCCCCAGAGGGACAATTACTGTCCCCCCTAGCTGTCTGGAGCTAGGGATGTAACAGAACATACATTAAGACACATCATAATTTTTCTCCTTTTCCTACTAAATGTTCGAAACTTAACCTCAATCGTTAATCGGTGGCGTTCAAATGTTCAATATTGAATGCCTGTTTGTAGTTAAGTCTACTACAAAAACATATAATCACTAATAACAGTGCCCACGGCTTTACCCGCGTGGATATTTCGTTTAAAAGTAGCCCATCCGTGTTATTCTAGGACCAAAAACTACATTTCTTTAAAATTCGTTCATCCGTCAAATAGTTTTTTATCGATTGCTCGGCATCTAATCATCGGATTAAGATACCAAGTACCTACTCCAGTTTTTAAGTCAAACCCTAAGCTATCCAACAGTGACTGCATCGCAATCGGTTCAGTAGTTTTAACGTGATGCGCGAACAAACATACAGACAAACAAACAAACAGAGAGCCTCGATTAAAAAAAAACTTGTTCTGTTGCTTTTTTTAAGTAGCCTAGACCTAGACTTTAAATTATCTTCTTTGTATAGACGTTTTCGTTCTTATTGCTTAATTTATCCTATAGATAATAAATATACTCATCATAAACATAATTAATATACCTACCTCTAGCTGCACCCCGCGGTTTCATCAGCATGTATGATGATGATGATGATGATAATAAGTATCTTATTTGTTTTTCCTGGACCTAATGTATGCATATACCAAATTTCATCGAAACCTGTATATCCGTTTCAGCGTGAAGAAGTAACAAACATACACAGACAAACTCAGTCACAAACTTTCGTATTTATAATATTAGTGTGAACAATTGCCAAAAACAATCTAATATGTTAACAACAATCCTAAAAAAGGCCTAATTCCTATTTTAACTCGTTTAAGATTGATCAGTATCAAGTAGTCAAATGGTAAAGCCTTTTCCACATGATAGTCATGTGGAAAAGGCTTTACCATTTGATTACACAACTCAAAATATGGGTACATATGATCCGTGTATACACGAGAGCAACGTTTCCGCTCACCTCACTTATTATACCTACACAATATGGAATCAGCAACATGTGTTGCCAATTTAAGCAATATTATGACCGTGCGAGACAGTAATTAAAGTTCTACGAACGAAATTGACAAGCCAAAGGGTGCAAAATTAAAATGAATTTGATCTTTTCTGAAACAATTCATGTATTCATTTCAACTTAGTGTGCTGAATGATGCTTACGAAAAACTCATTGGCAGAAAATAAAAATAACTTAGGTTCCTACTAAAAAAAAAAGTATAATTTAAAAAACAAATGAAGAAAAAGAATCTTTGACGAGTTTTTTTGGATGTCTGTTTTGTAACTTTCAAGTTCTTCTTTTTGTTTTGTTTTTGTTTTTTTTATTGCATTGTCATAATCGGAAACTTTGAATTGTAAGATTCCAGGACAGACAGAAATACATAGATACATATATACATACATACATACATACATACATACATATAAGTGAAGTTAAATAAAAGCTTTTAAAAAGAAATGAAAGTTCAGTGAACTTAATGTAAATTTTTCTACATCACTTAGTGAATATATAAGATTAACTACTAGTGAATTACTAAAATAATGTTAAATGTATAATAATGTAAATATATTGGAAATTATGGCAGTCCAATATTTACTGACAAGAAACAAAATATAGACTGAAATTATGCAGCTCAATATGAGATTTCTACCAATACTTATGCTTTGCAAGGTTATGTACTGTTTCATGCAATGATGATATTTGAAACTGTGTGCTATAATTAACTGGAAATTCTATGCTCTGCACACGTGGAAGATTGTGATGGGTAATTAATTTTAAGGTAAGCTTCTTTAGCTAATTACGGGGTGTATATTTGATGGGTAGAACTAGAGTTTCAGCAGAATAACATCAAAGTACCTAATTAGTCCGTTCAAGCAAGCGAAGTGTAGGGAGACCACCCCTGTGGGACACCGAAGAAAATACGGACGCAGCTAGTGTACTGAAATTGAAAAAATATATTTAAAAAACCCACCCTGGTGGATTTATATTCACAAGAAATCAATCGGTATCAAAGGTTTGTATCATGTACTTTTTGCTTGCTCTTAGTGAACACTATCTAGACAGGGAAGAACAAAATCAGGAGAGAAAAAAATCATATAAGAAACTACACCTAATGAGGCTCGGGAGAAGAGGTCTTTGTATTCAAACACTGAAAAATATAAAAGTAAATTTGCCAAAGAAGCACGCACTATCTCCTTGTCTTGAAGACAATGATATATTCACTTAACTGTTCAGACGAGCGTGATTCCTGAAATTAGGAGGTAAAATGTTGTTGATTTTAATGTTTCCAAAAATCCAACCAGTTACTTATTACATTTATATACATGTTTGACATCAATTTATTTATGACATGGATTGCTTTCTTGGCTGAACAAAATTGGCCCAAAATAATACTTACTAGCATTTTATCAATGAGGTTTTTTTAGTCGATAACATACTCGGATAGTAAGTACTTTATCTAATCTACAAAATTATAAAGACGCCATTAACAAGTTCTATTAAAATAAGTTTCTTACCGAGTTTAAATCGCAGCTTCCAGTTCGCTCGTCAGTTGCCCCAGAATTTGCCAGAATGAAAAATAAAGAATTTCAGTAATGCACGCGGGCGCCGCGGGAGCGACGGAAGCATCAGGCGGTCGCCCCGCTATCTTGACACATAACTCCTTTACTCTTGCACTTCTTATTTATGAGAAAAACATACGAGATACCGGAATAAATTCGCTATTTGACTTCCGTGGTGCTATCTTGATGACACTGTATGTAGGTTTTAGGTGAAAAAGTGAGTTGCAGTTTGAATTTTTGAACATAATGTAGCAATTTTTCGCATTGCGGCGTCGGAACCTTAATGGAAACAGGATATTACCATCACAGTATTAGTTTAAGATACAAATATCACAGTTAAATAGATTAGTGGCAACGGACAAGCATATACACGTCAAACTACATGTCAAACGCGTACGACACCCCTTTTTCAGTATATATTACTGAATTTAATAACAATTCTACTTCGGTCACTATTCCTCACTATATAATACACTTGCTTTCGGCCACGACTTCGCCCGAACGGACTACAGTTTATCGCGAAAATAGCATCCTATGTCCTAGGATATTAAAAACCAATGCAAAAGATAGCACCAACGCTCTAGATGTTTCTTGTCAGACTTGTTATTGTTTCATTCCCATGGCAACCGTTCCTTACAGCGAGTAATCAATTTACCATTTTCCGCGATAAAAATAATGCCATTTTTTATTCCAGGGTATAAGCTATCTCCATTCCAAATTTCATCAAAATTGGTCCAGCCATTATCACGTGAATGCTCCCCAAACAAACAAATAACGTTTCACTTTTATAGATACATAGATAGATAGATAACTCTTTATTGTACACCACATAGAACAAAAAATACAATAATAACTAAAACATTTATACAAAATAAATGGGACAATGGGCGGTCTATATATGGTTTATATATGGGTGTTTGGTGTGGATAAAATTTTGAGTGGGCCAATTGTAACTATATATTGATATGGGCAATATACTGGTCTTCCAGCTGCCACCGAAAACAGTTCGCCCGCTCCACTGCCGCCCCACTCCTCGCCCGCGCCCTTGCCAGTCTCGCGGTCACTTTTATAAAATGAGAATCTAACTTGTTTGCACGACTGGTGAGAGATTATCACCGAGACACACACATTTCTACATCGACATTATCAATGCAGACTGTTTTATTCATTTAACATAACCACGAATGGTGCAAATGGTTGAATTGAAGCTAGCGTAATAAATATATATAATTTACAAACTCGTAGAATAGTAGGTACATTTTGTGGTTTCGTGATGAATATTAATATAGCGCTGCCATAATTATATTTATATTATTACGACATTATTGTAGCGCTGCATCTGATATGACGGTACAATTACATAAAAACTTTTCATAAAAAATTAACTCTTATTTTATATCTTCAGTATTTTTATAGCGGTCTGCTAAAAACCAAAACATTTTCATGACAATACACTTCAATCAAAGAAATGAAAATGACAGAGTACAGAGTATGAATAATGGAAATCTTTAATTCATTGTTTGAATAAAACATTTTCGTGAAAACAATAACGTTTGGGGAAAGTTTAAAATTTACTTTGAATTCAAATACAAAATTACATTTTACTTTATATTAGGTACTAAGTATATTATTTTGTTTTAGGCTGGTAAACTTATTTTATAATGCATTCTTAGTTTCCCACTTCCCGCTTTTCTCACCTGCGGAGCTAACACGAAACGCCAAGGAGCAACATATCATCATCATCATCAATAATTGACCGAGCGAGTGCGAAGCGCGAGCGAAGCGTCTCTGTTTCAGCTTGGGCAAAAATTATTTCGTATGTCCGGATGTCTGTCCGGATGTTCTCCAGTACATGTCGCATTTTTAACCGATCTAGACGAAACTTGGTATACAGGTTAAACGAATTTTTAGAATTTTTCAGTCTTCGGGGATTTTTGATTGGGGACCCAATCAAAAATCCCCGAAGACTGAATAATTCTTCATTCCCTCAAAAAGAGCCAAAAAGAATAACTACTGAACATCTCTGCCTTATTAAATCCGATTTCAATGGTTCTTTTTTAATTTGAAAGGTTGAAAATTTTAAAGTAAGTAATTTCAACGTGATGAGCAGAATAGCTCCTCAAAATGCAATAAATTTCTCACTTTTAGGTTTCTACATGTGGAATCAGCCCTTTATCTACTAGATAGGGATTGATGAAGCACCTTGGATATTAATGTTAGCTGTACAAAAAGGTAATTAGATGGCGCTACTGTGCACCGCTAGATTGATTGCAAAAAAGTTTATATGCGTGAGGTCTACAGCTTACAGTGCTACTAAGTATAATTTAATTGACGGCAGTTTTTCTCTTTTGTCATAGTGTATGCGGTCCAATGGCATCTAAAATGTAAAATTAGGCAACGTGCAATAATTCAACATTAGTCATTTTGCCCTTAACACAATCAAGCATTAGCAACCAGGTTAATGATTAATGATGCTTTTAATCTTGTAACATGAAGATTTACTTCCCTTTCAATAACTGCTATTCCAATCAATCTCTTCAAAGCACTATAATTTTCAAACACATGTTTAAATTGTAGTGCCAATCCAACAAGGCCGGAGAGAACCCCAAAGCTACTCGATATTCCGTGCCGAATATTTTTGACGTGCATTGTGCCCGTGTCGGTCCCGTCCCGTGAGATCTGACAGGGCTGACGCAGCATTGTGGAGACGGTACCTAAGATTACAAGATTTAACCCATATCGAAATATTCGCTAAAGCAAAAAAAAAACACTTAAAAATAATATTTTAAGATATCTGTAATGGAATTGAGGTTATTTTTCTGTTTTTAATACAGGAATTGCGAATAAGTGTGATCTTTTGTTCAAAAAAAAAAATGGTCCTCGTGGTGCGAATGTCTAATCGAACCAACAGGAAAAAAGTTCACGTCGTCCGATCGAGCGGACTTAGCTGTCGGACCACGTGTTCATAGGGAAACTTTTGTATGTTTTCCGTATAAACAAGCACAAATACAACAAATAAAAATAAAACAGTTCTCCCCTCCATAATAGCTAACAAACCATCTCGACTACAGCTTTCAAACTGAAAAGAATGCTTCAAAATCAGTCCATTCGTTTGAGATCTACGATGCCACAGACAGACACACACGCACAGATACACACCCTTAACTTTTAACACCCATCTCTTTTCGCGTTCGGGGTTAAAAAGAGTTTGAACACTGTTTTTCACAGTGCTGCTAGGATCTGGCAGCCCCAACGTAGGGTAATCCATTTAAGTCGCGTAAGTCGCCCTAGAATAACATAATTTGACCATGCCTAAAGGCTTACCCGAAAAATAAAGTAAACCTACGCCGTACCTCTATGTACAATTTAGAATTACACGTACAAACACACACTCTTAAAACCGGGCTTTATCGAGTTAAAAAGTTGATTATAAATAGGTACAACCAAAAACAAGAACTTCAAACTGTCAAAAAAACACATCTACGTGTAATTTAAATACAACTTTGCGTATTTTGTGTGATCTTTAACCTTCAACCACAAATCGATGGGGCAAATGATAGAAGGGAAGACGTTTACTAAAGAATTTATACGAAATTAATTAACTTAGGTCGAAATTGCCTGTTCCAAATTACTTTTGGCAGGAATTCGGCCAAATTAATTGAAAACAAATATTTGAATACCATTTTCTAGGCAAATGTTTGCCATTTGTACTAAGAAATCGGGTCATATTATAGTGAATTGGGAAAAAAAACTGTAAAATATCTTGTTTGTTGAAAGAATGAAATCATCCAGCTATAGTAAAAAAATATAGGATTAACTAATGAACTAAATTGAGACCTTTAGACACTTTCCCCTAAAAATAATAACGGCTGGCCAATTTTATTAAAGGATGGTTAAACTAATCAGAAAATCACATTTATGTGCTGTTTTTAACAAAGAAACAGAATCTCACTTCAAGATAAAGTTATTGTCGCCAGATAAAAGTTTTGTATCCATCTAAGTCGCCGTACTTACAGTTATTTACGTTTCTTTGCCAACTTTAATCCTTTTTCTTTTTCAATGATAAGAACGGCTTTAACAAGTCTCGAAGTTTCTTACAAGTCCTCTTACAAATCAATGAAATGGAGATGCATAAAGGAATTGTAGAAAATTGTCTTGATTTTTACACTAACTCCCAGTGTTATGTATTCAGTAACTTTTCAATTCGTTCCTAACTCTTCAACTTTTCGAAACGTTTGTTTTTCTTACAAGTCTGCGTCAGTTTGTAACGCAATTCAACAATAATTTGAAATAAAAAAGTTAAGTAGGTATTCAAAACCAACTTAGTTGGTTACTTAAAACTACCATACCTTTAGTAGATAGTACAAATAAACAAAAAAGAACATTGTAAGTACAAAGATAAAAGTATAGAAAACTATTGCTGCATCTACCGTAAGAAAAGAGCATAGAGCATAAATAATAGAGCAGCTTGAGCTCAAGAAAAATGCTTATAAACCGCACTCTAAGCTTGAAGTATCTTAGATGAGCAAGTACCCAAATAGCTTTTAAAAGTATTTTGAAGTTAAGCCGCTGCAATACTTATTTTTATGACGGTGAGCCACCGAGGATTTTGGTATAACGCAGAGAAAGATCAATTTAAAGTTTGTAATGCCCATAACAGTTTCTTTTTACGACTTTTCTGCTAATGTTTTTGACTTTTGTAAGTCGAGTTTGATTATCATCCAAACCTGAGATTGAAATCTAAATCTATCTCAAAAGGCTTGCAAATGGATGAGGCTGCTTGTTTTCAACTATTCTAGGGATAGAAAATGTAAAAGCTAGTTACGCGATAAGTACATTTTGTTTATGTTGTTTTGGGAAGACTAATACGAAATCAGTTTAAACATGAAATTAGAAACGTAAAAGTCATTAAGTCTCCATTGGTATGAAATTAGTAATACTGCGTTGTACTATTTATGAAAAGTAAATGTTAAACGAGATTACAGACTAACGGTCAGTTAGATTAACAGTCTATTATGTATCTATGTGGGTATGAGGATGTTCCACCATCGTCATGTTCGACGCTGTCGTCGAACTGCTGCTCAACCGCTTGCTGAACCGCTTGTCAAAATCGGACTAATAGGGGTATTAGTCCGATTTTGACAAGCGAGGTGTCAATCGATTTGTCTTCAGATATTTGTCAATTGATGAGTCATAGGCAAAAAAAAATCGACTACTGCGAAGCAAAGGAAGGGTGTTCAAACTAAAAACTTAGTCCAATTTTGACAAGTGAGGCATCAATCGATTGCTCTTTATCGCAAGAGTATCATGGCTATTTTTTACCCGACCGTAGTCGGGTTTTAGTTTTTGAACTTAATTCTTGTAGTTAGAAGCTTTCGTTCTTATGAAACATTGTTAGGAAACATTGGGTCTATTTTGAATAAAAAAATAACTGCTTTCTCAGATTTAAAATTAAAAAAACGTGCAGACAAATAATAATCAATCATTTTATTTCCCACCAGGAAAACTTTTTCCAAAGTAACTTAATAAATAAAAATGTTTTTTTTTAAATGCTGTACTGTTTTTTTTAAATGTATATTTTGGGCCGACTGTATTTATTTTGAAAAACCAAAATTTCTGTTATTTTTTTCTGCAAAATAGACGCAACGTTTTCTAAAACTAAAGCTTCTTACTACAAAGGAAAAGGTACCTACTACCTACTCTTGATGCCTTACTATTTTGCCCCAGCTGTATAATATCAGCATCAACGTTGCTATTGATTTAGTCATCATAATAACTGTTTGCATCTCTTGAGTAGATTTTCGAATAGTTTGGGAGTCAATAGCGGATATTATTTTAGGGTAATTAAATATTGTACAGAAATGTGAAATTTCACAATTATATACACATTTCAGATATCTGTAGAAGATGAAATGTATTTCACCAATTATTTTATAATGATAATTATTTGGTTTTTAGGACAATGTTCCAGCGAAATTACTGGGCTATGTGACATAACAACCAATGTCTCAAAGGGACGAGCGCAGTGCAGAGACGTGCAAGATTTTGCAACCAAAGTTCTGGGTTGCACTGCAACTGTTATGGGCAGGCGTGACTCTTACCAGGCGAGCGACCTGCCCGTCTCATCACTCAACGTAATAAAAAAAAAAACATTACACAAAAAGTCTCACGTTGTATCAGATAGTGAAAACCGCACTTACAAAAGTCGTTGGTGCGGAGCCTAGACCTAACCCGGTATCGTTGGATTCTAAGGGTGCATTCCGAGACACGATGAAATCGATGTGAGCGATCACAGTACTAATTTGCGTTCCGATTCAGATGTCGCGCTCATAACAGTTGAGTGCTGCAATTGATTCGGAACGCTCGTGAGCGTGTTAACAGGATCACAATATAAAGTATTACACTTGGGAAAAGTAGTCTATCTAAAAATTGGTCAATTATATGTATTAATATATGGAAAATTAACGAAAATCACACACAACTGAATTCAAATAACAGTTTTCTTTGCAAACAACCGTCATTCTGTGTAGTTTTTGACAGTAGCGCTCACGGTGATATCGGTTTGTATTACACCGACCATGCCGGTCGGTGTAATTGGAATATGGCGGATGTAATGACGTAATCTGTGATGTCACAAGGGATATCGTTTTAGCGTGTCTCGGAATGCACCCCAAGTTGCACAGGCTACCATCGCTATTATGCGGACCCCGCCAACAAACATGTAAGCGCAGCGATCATAGGTTCTTTTTAAAAGCTTTTATTTAGCTTCACTTGTATGTATGTATGTATCTATGTAGCACTTCCCGATTAACTATCCGGCTGAAACTTTCAGGGTAGCTCACAAACCGATGAGAAAGCAATAAAAAAAGAAAAACAAATAAAAAAAACATTAATAAAAAAAGGTACTATTTTTTTATTTTTTTTTGCTTATTTAACTTAATTTATCTTCGGCTATTTCGTGACCCTATAACTTGATTGTCTTGATAACTTGAAGTCTGTTTTTTTTGTGATTCGCGGGTAGAATCCCACAATTTTTAAACAGATTTTAAGTTTCAAGATGGGTTGTTGGTTTCATACCTAATGTAAATGCGTAGCGATAATCAGTGATTTCATTAAAAAATATCGAAGTAGTTAGTGGTTTTTTGGTCCTTTCTGTCTCTTGAGATTTAAGTCAACTTTCTTGTTACTGGTACTCAAAATTCAGAGAACCGTCCCAATATTTGATTCTACATCTTTACTTGTTGAATAATTTATGATATTTAGGTCAAGTGTTTACTTAGGATGATATTTTGATTAAGTATCGTAGCCCGCAATCTATACGGAGTTGATTAATGAAAGGGTATACGTAGAACATACCTACTGGTTATAAATAATTCAGTATTTGCTGTAGATAGGTATGAGCTTAGTGGGTATGAAATTATGAATGTGTGATATAGAGTGAATTTAAAAATCAAGCCTTATGTTTGAGCGTAGAATAGAACATAAAATTAGTTTCATGTTTTATTAAATATTTATTGCTTTTTTTAAAAATAAATTATATCTAACTAAACCAAAATTGTGCCACCTAGTTGGATACCAGAACTCCAGCATTCAACTAAAGTACTTTTGGTTTTACCACGCGCTTGGGAAATCATTGACCTCGACTCATTCGACAGCTCGGTTGACCTAAAAAGAATACGAAAATTGTAATAAGCAACATTCGAAATTAAATTATAATAATTCAGCATTCCTGGAACCTTTAATGAGTGAGCCGTTTAATGTAAATAATTTATCGCTGAATGTTATTTTTAATCCAGTTGTAAAGCGCTTATAAAAATACACACCGTTGATTAAATACCCACTGCCTACCTATTTAATTGTTAAACCCAATTTATGTGATACTGATTTTGAAATAGATCTTTTTTGATTTTTCAATCAGATAAGCGATCAGATAGCTTTTATTGTACGAATAGCATAAGGCTAAAATCTCGGTCAAAATTGAATATCGTCGATTTTACGTGCTTACTTATGGACCTTTTTCTAAGAAAATAATGTAATATAATCTGCATTATAATTACTGCATGTAATTATACGTAATATATGCTAAAGATGAGTATTTTTTTACGTTCATTTGGATAGTTTTTGATAGGTAAATCAAACGTTAAATACACCTCTCTCGCGCCGTGCAGCTATTAGAGCTATGTTCGCACTCAAAGTTAGAGTTTATAAATAATAAATTAAAAATTGTATAATAACACATAAGTAACACGACATTCTCTTCTTGAATATGCGCTGAATAAATTTTTTCAAAACTTAATATTTTTCTTAATTGTGATGCCACAATATAGACAATTTTCACAGTTTTTAAACTGATTTTATGTTTATGTTTATATTAAGTCCGCGTATTGAAGCAATCAATTGAATTTCATAAAGATCAAGTATTGAATGACTGAATTACACGAATAGTATGTATACAGATTATATTAAAATAATTATTACAATCCATAAATAATGCATTTTTATACAGAAATCAGCGACAAAATTTCTCAGTGACCGCTCAGCGGTCGAAGCGTTCGGACGTGTGATCCAGGTAATTTTTTCTCGCTCTATCATAGTACGTGCCTCTCGCTCTGACCGAACAACGAAAGTTGCTCTACTTAATTTGTTTTTGTATATTTTTATAATCTCAAATAGTTGTCGTGTATGTTGCATGTTAGAATATTTTTAATCGATAACAACGTGTCTTTATGAAAACGATGTTAATCTCTTGTTTAGGATGTATGATTTTGAGCATCAATATTTTGCAAACTAATTTAAATATATGTCTACTTTATCCAGATTTTAAAAAGGCGTAGGTAATATCTATTTTTGCCCGGGTACGGCAAAGCAAGTGATGGGTAATGAATTTCACAGTCTATGTCTATCCACATACCCACATACTTACATAAAGTATGTGGGTATGTGGATGTTACACTATAGCCCCTATTGGTTTGATTTTAACAAACGAGGTTTCAATCGATTCGTCTTCTGGTATAGAGAGTCTCAGTTTTTTTTCCTCGAATACGATGAAGCAATATAATGGTTATGTGTTCAAACTTAAAACTTTATCCGATTTTGACCAGCAAGGTATCAATCGATTTGTCTACATCACAAGAATGTCATAGGCTATTTGGGTATGTCTTAATTGTTATCGACTTCTAAAAGGAGGAGGTTCTTAATTCATCTGCATCTAAATTGTTTTTTATGTGTTCGTTATCTTATATCCCTAAAACCTCTGAGCCAATTTGGATAATTTTATTTTGTTTGAAAGAGTATGACACCGATTAGGTTTCATTTTTTAAATCTAAATTAATTCTGTAGTTTTTAGTAGGAGTATAAGGATGCAGGATATCTGAACCAGTTTGATTTCAAAGGGAAGACTTTAATTGTACTTTCATATAAGTTTCGTCAAAAATGTTTAAGTTTTTTATTAGCAAATCGAATTGTTTTGGTGTTTATATTCTCAAATTTCCGGTATTCTGTACCAAATTAGATGCTTATTTTTTACACAACTATCCAAAAATAAGGAGTGTAATATTTTTAGGATTCATGTATGTGTGTATGTATGTATGTATGTGAGTTTCTATGTTCCACCATAACTTTTAAATAAAAACTTTTAAATGCTTGAACAGATTTAGACGTTTCTTTAGAATCCTTGTATCTTAAGAAAATTCAATATCTTGGCAGTATGGCTCCATTTTCAAATGCAAAAAAACTATTTTCTTAGATTTTTCAATATGGATACAAATTGAAGCACATTTCTACAGTATATAATTTATTGGCATATTTTATTTTTTGGCAGGGCAGGCGTGTTTTTTTTGTAGCTTTTAAGCTAGTTTTTACTTAATATAATAAACCCACCATTTGATTCTGTATAAATTTCATCAAAATTTGTTTATTTGTTCAACACTAGCTTTTATTTAACTCATCATGTTAGTGTGTTTGGGAACAGTCTAGCAGGTGAATTTAAACTACTTTATGACGTCCAATCCAAGCTGAAATTTGCACTCGGGTATAGTTTTGATGATAATACAATATGATGGTAGTAATAAGCTGGTCCGATGGAATCAAGTCCATTATTTGATACTTAAATTTATTTAAAAATCAAATAATGGAAGTGATGGAACGAACCCCTTCTAGTTTGGGCTCATTGGATTTGTTATGATAAGTTCACTGGTTTGATGTGGTATCCAGGGTCTGGTGATGGATCAGGTAGGTAGTCAATGCAACTCAACAATCAAAATAAGATTAAACCCCTTTGAGTATGGGCTCTTTTGGTTTGTCTTGATGAGTTATCTGGTCTTATGTTGTGTCCAGGGTCTGATGATGGAGCTGGTAGGTAGTCAAAGAGACTCTAAAATCCCTCTAAAATCCCTACGAGTTTATGCTTATTTCATTGGTCTCTTGAGTCCTCAGGTTTTACTTGTAAAAGCTTGCTTTAAGAAAGTATTTTTATATGAGTTTATTAGGAAATCAATTTGTTTTTGTGTATATGTTCTCTTGTAAGTAGATACAAGAGAATAGAGAGACACAAGAGAATCATTAAAAAAATATTCAAAGAATTCCAGTGAATTCACAGATAATATTCATCATAATAGTAGTTTTTATATAAGTACCTTATTCATCTTTGGTTTTATTTTGTCATCGTCTTTCCTTCCATTGTCGGAGCGAACGCCATGCACGTGAAATTGATGCTTATGTTGCATGATCTCAGGGGTTAAAATAAGCTTAACTATTTTGGTAGGCGTATAAATTGAGTTAGGTAGAAGTCCGTGCTACTACCGCTAGTTTTTTCACGAAGTCGATGATTTCCAAGGATGTTTGATAGGGGATCATTGGATGACCCTCGCCACTCAGCATCTTCGCTAACTTGATTTGACCTGGTGCCATTATTCTAAGCTCTTTTCTTTGTTAAACGATAAAGACGTTGTTTTTCCGCTCATGAAAGTGGTTTTAATTGTTTGCAAACGGGATTAATCCTTTTCATTTTGACTATTTTTGACATTTTTATTTTCTATCTCGGCATGTTGGCGTGATAATTATGTTATAACTCTATCAATCGACATTTTTGCCATTAAATATAGAGTACACTTTAGTCTGTTAAATATGATACTATCGCGAGTCATACTGATCGTCACCCGGGCGACACCACATTTTTAGCTCTCACTCACGCGATTTATGACGTATAACACGTGAAGAGGGGGAGGGGGGGGGGGCAGAAGCAGAGGGTAGAGGGGGATATATATTATTGTATTGTCATCAAAAGGATCTTCACAACAATATAACTATCGCTTTTGTAACTTTTAGACTTAAGCAAAGCTCTAAAAAGTACACGTCTAGAATAAATCATTTTTTCTGAAATGCCCGCTTTGATGATAACGTACATTGAATTCACAAATAATAAAAAAACAAACGTAAAAATAGTTTATTAAATTAGTAGTACCTAATTTAAGTAGTCTTCATATTAAATGGTCTTTTGTAAATAAATACTAAAAATAAAAAAACAATTACAATTCAATCAGAACAATATCACTTTTCCAAAATTAAAAATGTAATACCAATTTAAAAATACAGCATCAGATAAGAAAGAGTTTTTTGAAGTCGGTACCCAAAGCAAGCCATTATTATATTCTAATATATTTAAAACAAATAATACCTACAATACATCTACTTATCTACGCACCCTCTTACAAAACATGACATGCAGAAGAGAAAAAACAAGAGACTGCAGTCAAACGAACGGATTTTGACTTTCACACTTCAACAAGCCGATTGAAGTGTGAAAGTCAATACAGCAATCCATCAAAATATATTTTATTACTGACAAGGCAAACATTTGAGGTACTCTGGAGGTACTGAGAAGCTTTATCGGCTGAAAATCTAGACGTATGGATTCTAAACGGAATAAATAATACGAAGCATGTACGAGAAAAACTAAATTAGAATCAAACTAAGAAATATGAAAAGTACGGAGTTGTATAATGCGTGTTTGCCTTATGAACTGGTAAAAAACATTCGTTGAAAGTACAGTATAGTAAGATGAGATCACGAAATCAATAATAAATAAGTTCATATATCGCCTTACAATCACGCAAAGTAATACGATCACGTAATGGTAGTCTTGATTCGCGATCTTTTGGAAAAAAAACGTATTTGTATAAAAACTCGGGCTGGGCTTAAAATATTTGATGTTGATTAGTTTTAAGGACTTGGATAGTTGTAGTTCTATACAGCTCAATAATTATTTCGTGAAGATTGTATAATGAAAATTATTTAAAAAAAATGGTGTAGGGGACTTAAAATGAGCTAAATTATCCTGGAATAACACATATTTAAACCCATTTAAGTGATCGCGTGGGCAAAGCCGCGGGCAATACAGCTAGTCTTAAAATAAACCTACATGTCAGATAATTAGTTACAGCATAGTTTTAAAATGTTCCTTCTAAGGTTAAATCAATAATAAAATTTGAACTAGCTGCACTTCCCAAAGTGAGACCTTGCATTGTGTCGATTTTTTTCAAGTTGTAGCTTTTAAGTAACTCAACACATCAACTGAAAAACTTAATAACCAAAGAAGTTTATAATTTGTAGTGTTTCTAGGTACCTAATTAATTATTATTAATTATTAGAAAGTGTACTAAATAAGATACAATTATTTTCTAGCTTCCCTTGAGCTCGGCACTTACGCAAAATTATTATTTTTAAACAATGAAACTCGTAAATACCGGACCGGAAGGATTAAGGCTGTATGCATATTGTTATATAAATAAATGAACAAAAATTGTTTTTTTTAATATACAAATACAGCAATGAAACTCGTAAATACCGGTCCGGAAGTATTAAGGCTGTATATATATTGCTATATAAATAAATGAACAAAAATTGTTTTTATACAGCATAAATATTATACCTAATTTAATGCCGTTTTTTTAACCCCTCTTTGGGCTACTGGATCCCTGATATCCAACAACCTCGAACCGATTCAGATAATGCATATTACAAATTAAAAAAGATTTAGTATAATCACTTATTACACATAAAATCTTATGTAGCTATCTATCAATTTTTCAAAAGTTACTGTATGACGAACGTCCCTCACTCCACCATGGATTGCGTTTTTATAACATTTCGTCATATTACGAACTAATTTTTTTATTATAAAGATTACACAAGTCCGCGTATATAGGTATTTTTCCAAATATTCATGTATCGAAATGACTGTTACGTGATAAATTGAGTTTTTACGTTACTCTCTCACTCCTCCTAATATATTGTTGAAAATAAAACAGGTTTTTTCGATTTTTTTATGTTTAAAAAAATATACAAAGGCACATAAAAATGACGTGTCCCTAACAAAATTTTAATAAAGTAGAGTAACTTTCATTGCTTTAGGGTACAGCTTGGATATACTATTAGTTATTCTGTGGTAGGGAGCACAAAAAGTCAAATTACAAATTTTGCACAGCCGGTCTTGGCCCATAAGACTGAATTTTTCAATCGTACGATAGGCTTTATTTAACGAATTACACGCTTAACTGAGGAATAAATTAATTTATCCGTTGGACGGCCAGCTAACCTCTTATTCGACAATTTATTTGTCATTGAATCGTTGATGTATAGATTCAGTTTAAATTTGAAGTTATTTTTTACGTCTTGTTTATTTCAAATTGTTAAAAATATGTCAATTTTTGCATGTAGCATATAGCCACCTGGCAAGCGAAAAAAGGCCATAATAAATGAATACGAGTATATAAATCTATCAATTGAACCTCAGTGGTATTAAAATTTGATGAACGCTTTCTTTTCCTCGATTCCATTGCAATCAGAACTAAAAAGTAGTACATAACTAACACAACAAATAGTTTTCTTAAAATATTTACAGTAGAAATAATTAATCATAACCTCGAAATAAATGCCAAACAAAACAATGACATTTCATTGATAGACAAAAACCTGACCTGGTCTTTTATTCGTATTATCAATTTATTTGTTTCACCTCTCTGACTTTAGTGTCGCCTGTTTAGCATTATTTGGCCAGATCCATGGAATAAATGTCAATTGAAAAATAGTTATCTAAATATCAGACCGTTGAACAGTCTAAATAATTTATTCCTCGTTATTAGCCCGTTTATCTGAGCATTGAAAAATCAGCCCTAAACAAAACACAACCACCCAGATTAACTCACAAACAAATGAAAATTCCAGAATACGTTTCGTTCATCTATTTCATAAAAGCAGGCACTAAAAGAAATTTCAATTTCCGATGCTCATTCTCTAAAAACGCCTGCAATATTTTTGAGTCAACACCTGAACGTTGAACAAACAAAACTAAAAGCAAAAATAACAATAGGATGCTTTAGTACCATTTTTTACGTTGGAAAAATTATGATGAGGCCCGGGGAAATGCCCAGCTGTGCGGGTGATAAAGGTGGTATATTGAAAAAAAAAGTATTTCCGATTTGTAAAGTAGGTTTAGACAGGTACTGAATTATTTCAGTTTGTAAATAAAACTATCTGTCGTGCCATGACACGTAATGCAAAGCGATACGTGCGTCTTTTTTTTTTAAATCTTTTATTTAACTTCACTTGTATCTATCTATGTATGTATTTTGTCTGTCCTGGAATATTGCAATTCAAATTTCGAGCACTTCCCGATTAGCTATCTGGCTGAAACTTTCAGGGTAGCTCACAAATCGAAGACAACGCAATAAAAAAAGAGGTAAAAAAACAGTATGTTAAAAGTGAAAAGCCAAATAGAAAAGATGAAAATAAAAGAAAAGAACAATAGGAAAAAAAGAAAAAAAAACGTAAATGTTACTTTTTTTTTAAATTATACATATTTCGGGAAAAGCGTGATTAAACAATTAAACATTATGTGAGTTTATCGTGTTGAAGATTACTAGTAATCTATACCGCCAAAACTCCACACGTCTCTATTTCTTAATAAAGTAACCACCTACTTAAAATTCAGCTTAAAATAGCGTCACACATGTAACGGTCTCACCAGGACTATGTGTCACGGCAGGTTACCCCAAGGGCAGCGTAAAGCGTAGGCTCTAAGACTTGCCCACCTGTGTTTGAGCCCTACCTATAAATAAGGACCGACTTTGTACTGTGCAAGACAGAGTGGATACTAAGCAGAAGTCAGGCTAGTGAGATTTCACATCCACGTGGATGTGAAATCTCATTGAACTAGTCTGAATTGATGATGATGTCATCTTACAAAGAATATAAACACAAATATATATTAAATTCTGGAAATGATACAAAATCGCCGGTTGATGTTCGGAAAATGTATGAAAGCTGGTACTAAAATATTTAAAATTTTTGTTTTTCGTTTGATAGAATGAACAAACTTGCCACACTAGGTAACTTACTCGTACCTCTGGTAACTCTGCAGCCGTACCACGTAAGTTAAATTCAATCATATTTTCAATATCACTATCACTAATGCGTTGCGATAGAGTCGAAATTGCTATGAAGAAAGTGACAATCTGATTGAAACCAAGTTCTGTGGTCGGGGCCCTGATTTGACACTAAGGACGACAGTGAAATTCAACACGGCACAATGTATGTAGATCTGGCACTGACAGCTGATTGATAAAATATGACAGGACCTTAAGTTTTTTTTTCTACAGGCTTCACACTTGTTATTTTTTGATGACATTGCGTGAACGTTTTGTAATTGTATTATTATTTATATTCACATGCTATAATGTAATAACTGAAATAGCAAAACATATAATATATAGAAATTTGTTTTATTTTATTCCCAGTGCACGAAAAACACACTAACTCAATAAAATGGAAAATGTTAAAAGTTTTGTTCAACTTTATATGTAGGAAAATATTTTCTCAATTGTTTATGAAATGGAGGCTCAATAAAATATAAATTAGATAGTATTTATGTAGCTCAGTCAATAAGCTTTTGATGAAGCTTGAAAATGAGATGTATATAATAGCTGCTGGAATTTTCTCGGAATAAAGTACCACTTCTGACCATCTCCTTTGTTGCAATCAACAAGCAGGCGTACAACAAGCTTCAATTGGCAAATACGCGCATAATAAGCTACACATCATTATTGCCTGCAATATGCCTCATAGTCCATACAACATACAAGCACAAATAAAAAAAAAATATAACCACAGGCTCCCCATTATTAGCTAAGAAGCATCTCGATCACACCAGTTTTCAAACATAAAACCGCATCAAAATCGGTCCCCTCCCCTCTCTCCTCCCCATCCCCCTTATATCTAAGAAACATCTCGATCATATCAGCTTTCAAACAAAAAAAATAACGCATCAAAATTAATATTTATTAGCACAACAAAGTTTGCGCCGTATTCAAAAAGCGGCATTGGTCGACCCCAAAAAAAAACCCAGTTAATACTAAATTATGCCAACAAAATTAACCAAATAAAAACATTTGATAACTAACCCACTGCTAGTTTACTGTGCCTCACCTACCTCCCGTTGAGATAATTTATTTTCCTTATTTATGAAGTGGGATCACGACATTGCTTCATTGTATTAAGATGGAGTAAGCCCTACATTATAAAGTAGGTATAAAAATCTCGTCGCATTGTGCTATTTATTTATCTATTTTTTAGTGGTATTTGTTATTAATTAAAAAAAACTTAAAAAGTAATAGTATCTTAGAGGGACCTATAAGGTTTGATCTCCGACTGGACTGGATTAATAAATATACTCGAATGCCAAATATAGTTTTTTGCCATAATAGACATTGATTTAAATAGGTACGTCACAACTCAATATTTGCGCAAACGCTTGCATTGAAATGAATGTATAGGGTATGGTTACTCAAATCATAACACAGCCTAAGTCGTACCCTAGTAATAATTATAAAAAGTGACATCTAGTAGTGTAATTATGAACTATTTAGTCACACGAGTCAACAAAAACAAGTGGGTGTCTGGCTGGTTTCGCAAGGCAAAAATTATTAATAAGTAAGTTTTTCTACAGTTTTCATTAAAATATTTCACTCATTCGTAAGCTTTTCCAAGGAGGAATATCATGGGTAAATTGTTTTTCTTATTACCGTCTATTTCTATGGTTTTCTGGAAATTATTTAAGTCCACTCAAACGGTAGAAAATTTTGAGGTGATGTCAGGCTTAAGTCATGCCTGTGGCAATATAAAATTATATATTATAAGACACAAAGTTTGACTTTTAAATTATAGGTCGTATTTTATGAAACATTTTTTTTCCATATATTAATAACCAAGTAAATTACAAATAAAATATAAAATTATATATTTTATTAAACGTATTTTTAATAAAAAAATTATAGGACGTCAAAAAAAAGTTTATAAAATAATTTTATATTCTTTATGTAATTTCCATGATTATTAATAATTATTATACAAGTTGATATAAACTGAGCTGTAATTTATATTGATAATGATTTCGTGTAATCACGTATATATAGTCGTACAGGTGTTTTTTTTAAAACGCTTATTTATCTAATAATAATTTAATAAAAGATTTTTCGATTTTTATGAATGTAAATTAAACGTTAAATAAACAAAGATTCAGACACCGCAGAAGATTTTGTTAAGTTTAAATGACACTCAATATTACAGTATTATTTTCTTAGGGTGTACAACATAGACAACCTTAACCTATATTAAACATTAACAATATAAATGGGTACAACTTCTGCACTTATCCTCGAATTGCAAGCTTAATTAAAAAAAAAAACCTGTAGGTAAACCCTTTTATAAAGCTTATCTCATGAGACATCACGCAATTTTGAAATCGTTGTCGGCGACGATGCTGTATTCTTTTTTGCAACGTGAAATCCCAGAAATACTGTAATACTCTCTTAGGATTAGGAACAAAACAATATTTTTACAACAGCAAGTTGAAATAATGGATACGAGAAACAAACATCCTGCCACCATCCTATCAATTGACACTTAATTTACATCGCTCCGTGCTTCAGAGGGCACCTTATGCTGTAGGTCCCGGCTGTTATTGATTATTAGCAGTCGTTGTTAAGCCATGAGAAAAGCCCTCGGGCAGTCTGATAAATTCTGACACTAGAAGCACTGCACTGCCTCATAAGACCAACAAACAAACAAACAATTGATAATGAAGAACACGTTTTGTTTGAGCGATGCATACTGTATATTTAACATGCATGTGATGCTATCAAAGGTCCGAACTAGCAAATATCCATCTAGAAAAAAAACAAATGGGCGATTCACACCGTAATCCAAAATGCCCCAGTATAAAATGCGGTGGGAATTTCACAAATCCGTCAGCATTTCACACCGTGGTCCGAAAGGAAATGTCGAAGAGCCTGGACGCAGCCACGTTCTAATTTACCTCAGACTAGTACTTTAGTGATATTAAGTCTGAGTTATCTACAGTGTAAACTTATTATGGACCTATGTACGAGTATCTATTACTCTCTATTTAGTGGCTCTGTGAGCTGTAGACCTCGCGCGTACATTTTTTGTAAACAATGTAGCTGTGCACAGTAGTGCCATCTAGTTATCTTATTGTAAAACTAACATATAACAAGGTGCTCCATCAATGGTGGAGTGGCCTAGTCGCTAAAGAGCTGATTCCACTGGTAGAAACCAAAAAGTGAGAAATTTGCTGCATTTTGAGGAGTTATTCTGCTCATCACGCCGAAGACCCTCATCAGATCTACACCAAATTTTTATGCGACGAATTTAAAGTTACTACCTTTCAAATAAAAAGAAAACCCATCGAAATCCGATTTAATAAGGAGATATTCAGTAGCCCCCTCTTGGCCCTTTTCGGGGTAAGTACCTCCCCAATCAAAAATCCCCGACGAATGTGAAATTGGTTGAGATATGCGACTTGTAGAAGAGAACAGAGATCCGGATAGACGGACATCCAGACTTATGAAAGCATTTTTGCCTAAGCTGAAACGGAGACGCTTCGCTCGCACTCGGTCAATTAACAACTACAGATTACAATGTTGGATTACCCACATGAACAAGCATAAAGGTAAGTACAACAAGACGTGTCACTAACACTGGAAATGTACTCATAAATAGGAAATTTACCAAGAACTATCAGAAACTCAATACAAATAATATCCCATTTCTAAGTACACTTCCAATAAAATATTCCCATATTTTTGGAGTTAAAGCCCTCCAATCTTTGCAGGTACATTTTGTTCTGAACAAAATATACCTAAGTGTATTCTTTTATTTTTCTTATATATTTTAAAATTATTATTGTATGGTATTGGTGTCTTAAGAGAGGTTCACTATAACTGGACTACAAACCCCACATACAAAAAAAAACTCGTTACTAGTGTTAGTTTGGACAAAACGACTAAGTTTGTAATTAAATCTTCGAAAATAAAAGATTTATCACCGAAAATATTAAAAATCACGGAACATACAATAGGGGTGATCCCGTTAAGCCTTGTAATGGGTTAAGCCTACCTCCCATTTTTAATTATACTCTAACTCTTGGGACATCCTGAATAACCGCTGCATAGGTGTATGACAAGACATAAGTTAAAAAACTAAAACCCGACTAACATCAACTAAAACCAGACTAACATCAACTAAAACCCGACTAACACCTAAGCTGAGGCGTCTCCGTTTCAGCTTAGGCAAAAATGCTTTCATATTTCTGGATGTCCGTCTATCCGGATCTCTGTTCTCCTCTACAGGTCGCATTTCTCAACCGATCTAGATGAAACTTGGTATACAGGCTTAACAAATTTTTAGAATTTTATAGTCGTTGGGAATTTTGGATTGGAGAAGTTCATACCCCAAAAAGGGGCAAAAAGGGGGCTACTGAATCTCTCCGCCTTATTAAATCGGATTTCTCTCATAAAAAAATAGTGAAGATCCGATGAGGATCCGTGTCAGTCCACAGCTGGACAAAAGCCTCTCCCAAAGCAAGCCACTGTACCCGATCTTCAACTACAACTGCTGCCAGACACTTTTCGCTTCACCTAGCTGGAGGGCGCCCTACACTACGTTTACCGAGCCGCAGTCTCCACTCAAGAACACGTCTACCCCAAAGGTTATCCTTTGGGGTAGACGTGTCCTACTAGTCCTTTGACAGATATGACCAGCCCACTGCCACTTCAGCTTACTAATCCTAAGGGCTATGTCGACAACTTTGGTTCTCCGCCGGATCACCTCATTCCGGATACAATCTTTCAGAGAAATTCCAAGCATAGCCCTTTCCATAGCCCACTGAGCGAACTTAAATTGGTGAACTAGTCGTACCGTGAGTGTCCACGACTCGGCTCCGTATGTCATAACAGGTAGGACACGGGTTAAAGATTTTTGTCTTCAAACTTTGCGGTATTGGCGACGTTTTGGAAATGGTGCCCAGCCCAGCTGTATTCTTCTGCGGGTCTCTTTCTCGAAGTTGTTTTTACCTAGATGCAAAGTTTGCCACAAATAAAAATACTCCTGAACAACATCGAGAGCAGTTCCGTTAACAGCGAATTGGTTCCGGAATAACAAAACCAAGATTATGTTCAACATTCGTTGAACATAATCTTGGTTTTGTCCAAGTTCATCCGGAGACCAATGCTTTGAGAAGAATCAGCTAGGCTGTCCAATATCTGTTGCAAGATCTGCAACTTTTCTGCCACAATGACGATGTCATCCGTGAATCTCAAGTGTGAGATGTACTCACCGTTAATGTTAATGCCACATCCTTTCTAGTCCAAAGTCT
The DNA here is from genome assembly GCA_946251855.1 of Alsophila aescularia. Lineage (NCBI taxonomy): Eukaryota > Metazoa > Arthropoda > Insecta > Lepidoptera > Geometridae > Alsophila > Alsophila aescularia. The sequence continues at coordinate 52,426,833 of OX276378.1, forward strand.
GAAATATATCCTCCAATGCGATCAAATTTGAGAACAATTTCGGAGAAATAATATCCCTTTGTCTCACACCTCGATGCAGGGGAGCTTAGGCAGGATGCTAAGTCTGCTGGTTCTGTACTTGGACGGTCATTTTTGCGGCGTTATACAGACATTTTAACACTTGGATATACCGCTAGTCGACTTGGCATCGTTGCAGGGACTCCATAATAGACTGTCTCGATAGAGTCAAAGTCTCATAGTCCACAAACGCTAGGTAATACAGGGGCTGATTATACTCTTTTATCTTCTGTATAATCTGCCACAGTGTATGGATGTGGTATATGGTGCCGTATCCTCCCTGAAACCCGGCCTGCTCTGTTGGCTGGAATTCGTCGAATCTCCGTGTAAGACGATTCGTGATGACTCTCGAAAACAGCTTGGAGACATGGCTCAGGAGGGAAATGGGCCGATAGTTGCGCTAAAGTGGGGTTTTATTTAAAAAAAAAGGCTATGCCACTCTTGCGATGAAGACGAATCGATTGATACTTCTGTAGTCATAATTGGATTAAGTTTTTAGTTTGCACACATGTTAACCCTTCCTTTGCCTTGCCGTAACCGGGTAAAAAAAAGCCTATGACACTCTATACGTGAAGACGAGTCGATTGATACCTCGCTTGTCAAAATCAGACCAAGTTTTAGTTTGAACAAATAATCCTTACTTTGCCTTGCCTAAGTCGGTTTAAAAAAAATAGCATGTGATGACACTCTATATCTGAAGACGAATCAATTGACACCTCGCTTGTCAAAATAGAACCAATAGGGGTGATGCTATGGTGGAATATCCACATACCCACATACATAGATACATATAAACTCCTTTCCCTTGCTTTGCTGTAGTCGGGTAAAAATATAGTTTTTTTGGCTCGCATGAAAAGTGAATAAGAAATATTAGTATTTTTGCTTAAATTGCATGGAACATGCAACTCTAACTCATAAAGCACGGTTAAAAAAAAACGAGTACAAGGGCATTATAAAAATTACGAACAAATATAGAACCATTTTTTTTTGTTTAGTCATCTCGTGATCACGATCAATGCAATTTGATCGAAACGTCGAGGTCAATAAAAACTAAGTTTTCAGCGCGATTAATTCCCGTTTAAATATATAACCATTGACAATGTAGGTATATAACTATAGAATTAACTAGTTTACGAGATACAGCTGACAAAGTTAGACCAAAAATAACTTTTTTGGCACTACTAGACCAATTACATTGAGATTTTCATAGTTGGGATCTTAGGATCTAGTCTATCCGTGTCCAATATGCACGTGGCCGGTTTTTTTATAATGTTTTACTGAGTTTACTTTAGTAATATGTAGAAGCAACTATAAAATCGCCGTTAGAGATGGTGGCAGGGAAAAACTAAAGTTTTATTTCTCTATCCCTCACGTCAAGACGTTTAGTGGGCTCAATTAGGTTCTTAGCAGCCGTAACAAGGTTTGGGGTTTCTCTATCTTCGGGGATGTGATCGCTGTCTGTTCCGACTTGATTGCTGTAACCTATGACGGTTCTTTTAGAAAAATGTACCTACACGTAACTTACTTTACAATTTGTAATAAATTAATCGTTGACTGAATAATAAAGTAAAAGATGAAGACGAACAAAAAAAGTGTCTCAAACTGAGTGAGATTTGTGAATTACTGCTTTTTTTGCGACATCAGTGGATACCTTGAATTCACCATTATTAACGTTTAGTTTAGGTAATAGTAGAAAAATGACCGCACATTACAATTTACTCAAACATCTTTTCAAAAGTTTAATAAAAGGCGTGAAATTATTCGTTTGGATAATTGAACTGTAACATTTACAAATATGTCTAACAACCAAACAAGTTTTGGCTTTTATATTTTACTAGCTTTATTGCCCGCGATTTTGTCCGCGCGGACTACTGTTTGTCGCGAAAAAAGCATCCTATGTTCTTTTATGATAGTAAAAACCAATGCAAAAGATAGGTAAAGCACCGCCGCTCTTGATCTTTTTTGACATACTTGTTATTTCGTTTCTATGGCAACCGTTTCTTTCAGTGATTAATCAACATTTTCCCACTTTTTCCAGTTTTCCCGCGGAAACTTTCAATTTCTCGGAATAAAAAGTATCCTTTGTTTTATTCTTTATTTTATAATAAGTCCAAATTTTATCAAAATCCATCCTATACAATGTTTCTACTTAGCTTTGGATAACTCACTTCGCTCGCGCCAGCTGGCAGTTCGGATAACCGGTAGTTCTGATAACCGGTAGTTCAGATAACCGATAGTTCGGATGAACGACGCGACGTTCTGATAATCGACGCTCTACTGTAATCAACTTGAATCCAACCCATTTTAGCCGTTATAATAACGAGCCACACATTGTACGCCACTACCCAAACCTGATTAAAGCCTCCCTACGACCATCAAACTCTAAAGCGAACATTCCACCGTCCAACCCCCGTAAAACCTCCAAGGTGAATACTTCCAATCACCGAAAACCGTACAGTCAGCCACGGAAAAACCAACCCTTTTGCGGTTCGATCGAAATAAAACGACGCGGTCGCTTTGCCAGATTCAGGCTTTAGTTAGGGCTCCGTCGCAGCATTCAAGCACAAAATGGAAAACCGGAAAGGGACCCTAAGGACTGGAAGCCTCTTTATGTAAATTCGTACGGTACAAAAGGTATGCGAGATTGGGACGCTTTTACGCTCGCTCCGTATCGGCAGGACTGGATCAAGGAAATTAAAGAAAATATAGGTAGGTTGAAATAAAAACAAATATAGTAGTACCTTAAGATAAACGACCTCATAATTTTGCAAAATATGCATTTTTCTGACTAATCAAAAAAGAGTTTTTATATGTACGGTACACCAAAAATTAAGTATGTTACCCACACCTACAGCCATACCAGTATATAAAAGTGAAACGTTGTCTGTTTGTTTGTTTGTTTGTTTAGGGAGCTTTCACGCGATAACGGCTGGACGGATTTTGATGAAATTTAGAATGGAGACAGCTTTTACCCTGGAATAAAGCAGAGGATACTTTTTATCTCGGAAAAATGTAAGTTTCCATGAGAAAACAGGAAAATGTTGATTACTCGCTGTAAGGAACGTTTGCCATGGAAACGAAATAACAAGTCTGTCAAAAAACATCAAGAGCATTGGTGCTATACCTACTTTTGCATTAGTTTTTAATATCCTAGAAGAACTTAGGATGCTTTTTTTCGCGATGAACTATAGCCCGCGCGGACGAAGTCGCGGCCGGAAATCTAGTTAAAAATGTAACTAAATACAGGGTGGCGCAATAGAACGTGCATATTTGAAAAAATAAAATAAAAATAAATACAAAAGGTATAGTCAAAATAAAACTAAGGTATTGTAAAGAAATAACTGAAGTTTATTTTTTAAAAATAACATCATCTAAATGATGACCCTCTCTACGACGGCACTCCTCTAATCGCAAACGGAAATTATTGAAAACTTTCTTCAGTAATGCTGGTGTAATTGTTGCCATTTCACCACGGATATTCTCCTTGAGCTGATCGATGTTTTTCGGATTATTGCTGTAGACTTTGTGTTTGAGGTATCCCCACAAAAAAAAGTCAGGAGGCGTCAAGTCTGGACTACGTGGGGGCCATGGGATATCACCTCTTTTCGAAATCAGTCTGCCAGGGAACATCTGTTTCACAACCGCCATGGAGTTATTTGATGTGTGACAGGTAGCTCCGTCTTGTTGAAACCAAGTCCTAGAATTCACTATTCTTGAATTTTCAAGCTCTGGAGCCAAAAAATCTTCCAACATCGCAACATAGCGTTCGGTATTAACAGTGACGTTTTGCCCCCGCGTATTTTCAAAGAAAAATGGTCCAATTATTCCTCTACCAGAGATTGCTGCCCATACTGTCGCTTTAGGACTATGCAGTGGTTTCTGGTGCTTGAGTTTGGGATTCTCACTGTTCCAGTAACGACAATTTTGACGGTTTACGAACCCATTGATATTGAAATGGGCCTCATCGGAGAAAAGGATATTGTCATACTTGGAAAATCGATTAAGCATTTCATTAGCAAATGCGAGCCTTGCTCCGAAGTCAGACTCTTTCAATTCTTGTGTTAACTGCAGCTTGTAAGGATGCAGTTTAAGATCCAAGTTTAAAATTCGTTGCAAACTTCGTCGCGATAAGTGTAAGACAGACGATCTCTTGCGAGTAGACATTTGTGGATCTCCTCGTACCGACTGCATAACTTTCTCAATATTGTCGTCGGTCCTAGATGTTCTTGGACGACCTTTTGCTTGTGGTTTAAACGTTGAACCAGTGTCTTCAAAACGCTGTACCCATATTTTAATTAAATTACCACTCAGAGCTTCACTAATTTGCCGTAGTCCATATTCAGAACAATATAAACGCCTAGTAACGATGTATGAACGAGAGTTCTCGTAAAATGCGCGCACGCAAAATGCGCGACGCTTCCCGTCGAAGTGACTCATAGTGACTAAAACTCCATGAGCCCGCCTACCCAACGACGCAGGCTCCCCCCGCCCGCGCACTTTGTACCCCGCAAAAAAAGATGATGCAATATGCACGTTCTATTGCGCCACCCTGTATGATAAATTCAATTCAATTAAATTCAATTTCGTTTATTTGCAAGAATATAGTGTTTACATAGATGGCAATTATATACAAAAGATCCAGTACATTCTACCATGGTATTGTTTTACTATCGGTAATCCGAATACTTTTTTCAAGTCCAAAGAGAAACTTAAAAAGATAACATTTATTTCATTTTATTTATTTTTGTTAAATATAATTATTTTAATAAAAGAGAAGACAGAAAGTTTGTAGAAATTAATGCTCATTGGATAGAATGTACACCTAGCTTAAACAAAATGTTACTATATTCACATTAATTTATTATTAAACAGGCAAACCTATAAGAAGTTGACTTTTAGAAAGTACAAAGGAATAACATTTAATTTTGTCCTGCAAACCGATAGGTTTGTTTGTTTATCGTATGAAGTAGTGCTGGCCTCTGGAGTCAGAGTAACACAGGCCGCCCGAGGGCCTCTGATATGGCTAAACGACTGCTTTTAATCAATAATCACCGGGGAAAAAATACAGAGATAAAAAAGCATCTATAAAGACTAAAGATAAGTCTGAAGACATCATGAGCACCGAAGGTAATAATTGTAATGGACTGGTAAGGGCCAGCTGGGAACCACAAGTTATGGAATAGGTCTTGTTACTGCTCTATCGATATCAAAACGGTCTCGCGAGAGTGACCCTCCACAATATATGATTCCTTTTATGTGGTTCTGTAGTTATTAGATCGTTGTAAATAGAGATTGTTGTGAGCGTATTTCTACAGGTGAGTATGTGAGATTTTGAAAGTAATACTCTATGTACGGTAAATCTAAAACGAAAAATCTTAATGAAATTTTCGGCATAAAACAAAATAATTAAAAGGCACAAAATGAAGACAATGCAGGATCCAAAAACGCATTTTCCAATAATGATAATAAGTGACATTATGGGCAACCTTATCGCTCAAAGAAAATTCTTCAAGATTTGCTTTTGAAGCCAAGGATGAATGCATATTGTGTGTTTTGTGTAAATTAGCCAATCTACACCGATTTTTAACACTGAAACGTCGATTTTGCTGATTTTCAATCAGCAAAATCGACGTTTCAGATTTCTTTGAGCAAAACTGTATTAATTCTTGTAACTTTTAAACTTTCGCGATTCAAACACATAGTTATATATTTCTCGTGACCACGATCAATGCAACTTGATCGAAACGTCAGGTAAATAAATATTAAGTTTTTAGTGCGATTAAGTCCAGTTTACATATATAACTATGTATTAATGCTTATCAAATTATAGTAAGTAGTGTTCGTTAAATGTGGATAAATTAATCATTTTAAACATTTTTTTATGACGAGAAGGTTAAAAGCTATGATGATGTTTTTACCCAACTGAGGAGGGTTACGCTTTTGGGCTGTATGTATATGGTCTGTATGCATTTTTGTATGTTTCTTTGGCACATCCTACAAGCCTAAACGACTTGATGGATTTTGATAAATGAGGTATCTATCATTGGATTCGTCTTTTACGAGAGTGACGGATATGTGAAGTGAAAACTATGAAAACTAATACGGCACCTTACAGCTGCCATATTGTAGTTCCGAGGGAACAAAATATTACCAATACCTAGCGAGTAAGATGTCAAGATGAAATTCTTTAAAATACTGTTCCAGTAACAAATAAATTTATTATAAAAATACAATAAACCCGACTGCGTACAAAATTACTGACTACGAGCTGACCGCCCGCAAAAATAATATCACTAGTATTGTAAAGCCGAAAGTTTGTAAGTATGTGTTTGTTTGATACTTTAATACTTTTACGCTTAAAAAGCTGTACGGATTTGGATGAAATTTGGTGTGTAGGTAGCTTATACCTTGGATTAACTATTTACTTAGGGTAGTATTTATTCCAGAAAAATTAACGGTTCCTGGGGACGCGTGTGAAACCGCGGGCACAGCTATTATAAAAATAAATTTAATGTTTCTTTTTTACTTATATATTTTTTTATTTTGATAATTGCAATTACAATATTGGATTAAAGTATTTAAATTAACATGAATAATCTAAAATTAAAAATTTTGTGAGAAGCTTAAAAGAGAATTGCTTCTGTTTAATTATAAGAATTATATATATTTGAAATCGTCTTTTAAAGACCTGTATTTTGATACCTCACTAGATAGGTTTTGGTATTTATTTGTCCCATCGGAAATACAATATGGCAGCTCTCAGCCGCCATTTTAGTATTTTGACACTTCATATATTCTATAGCAACCTCGTGATCAAGACGGATCCAATGATACTTCATTTATTTAAATTCATCAAGCCGTTTAGGCTGTAGGGCGTGCAAACGAACAAACATACAAACATACATACAATCAACACATAACCCTCCTCAGTTAAAATATTTAATTCTTTTACCTAATGAGTAAAATAATAAGTTAAAGAAAAAACGATTGCGACCAAAACAAAAATGGGGCAAAAATCTCTTCTTCATTGACGGGATCAGCTACCTAGCGATGATAGCATGAGGGGTAGCCTCATGCCTAAGAATTTTGAAGTACCCAAATTTTTTATGAATATAAGTTGCAGTCTTATCAAGAAAACCGCATATATTCGTCAATTGCTGGACGTAGGCCTCCTAGTAAACGCCAGTGAGCCCAAATTTCGGCTCTCATTATCCAGCCGCTAGGCTGATAGCCGATTAGAAAGTATGGTATTGCGCTCAATGATGTTATATTTGATTCCGCTGCGCTCTTTACCCTGAAAACTAAATCAGAATATAGTAATGCTGTACTGGGTTACAATTTGAGCCTTTCGTTCACCTACCTACCAGTAATAATAATTATTGCAGTGCAATTGAGTTGCTAAATCTTGTGCGGCACTGGCATAAATTACTAAGCACTGGATACAGTGCCTTTAAAATCCGCACACCAATACGTTTGTTTGTTTATCGTATGAAGTAGTGCTTGCCTCTGATATGGCTAAACGACTGCTACAAATCAATAATCACCGGGACCGTGCCCTCGATAAGTTTGAAAACTATTGCCAGTTGAATATCTGGCAAAGATAGACTCTTGCAGTAAAAGAAATCGAATACTCTGGATATTTTATTTTTATGTATGTAAGGCATTTGACCGCGATCTTGCTGATGGTAACCAATGATGCCAAAGATAAAGCATACATGCATAGATATGGAGATATGGTGTCGGATATGAAAACGCTGGTAAGCAGTCCTTGGTTGCTTTTATTTGCATTTCAACCTTTCACAACTTAAGCACGGAGTTTATAACTAGGCTTGCAAAGAGTTTTCACGAAATTATATGCACCAAAAGAAACCCAAACTAGAATAAAAGCAAAATTTAGGTATACAACAATATGATGTATTTAATGAAAAATAATACAATAACCAGGTAAATAATACATATTTATATCCGAAACAAATAAGAACAGGTTTTTCTAAATATACCTTGATATTTTATACCCATCAGTCATATTTCCGTTTCCCCTGGATATATTATTCTTTCAGCGGGTATTTTATTTTTGGTAAAGAGGCTGTCGGAATAAAGGAAGCGTTCTTTTTTGTACAAAATTGTTATTAGATGCTTTTCACTTGTCAACCTGTATCTGTTTTATTTACCTTAATTGTGGTGGCCGAAAGTATATTGACCTGATACTGTAATAACAACCTTATGAGCCGCAAAATTGATTAATAAATTAATACGTTTTTGAAACACTCAAAAGTAGAAGATCAAGTGTAAAGTGAAAAATATCATGGCAAGCAACGTAGCAATTCATAAAAACATACGTTCACTACTGCTTGCTTTATACACCATTGCGCTATCACTTCTTCCAGGAGCCCAAAATAAGTCTGGTGCGGCAGATAAATTAGCAGAAGAAAATTATGTTCAAGAGGCGCAAATACAGAAATAGGTAGGCAACCTCGACAACGGGTGTAGTATTTGAAGTTGAGACACAGGACCTTATAGTGCCAGGATCCGTCAACCCACATATTATTTTTCTATACATAAATTCGTTTTCATATTTTTCATACCTCGTTTTAGTAAGCTAGAGGGGTTACTTTCGAAAAATAATATTACGCAATAATAATGACATACACACGTCCTATCTCCCTGCATATTGTAAGCCCGCATTTTGTTCCGTTTATGTTTATTTTCGATTTCACTTCGCTCTGCATACGCGAAGGGAATAATCAGATTAAGTTAAGTGAAAACAGATGAATCAAAAACATTTATTAGAAACAAAACGGTTTCATGAAATGCTTTTGGTTTGTGAATTAATTTATGAATTCATGAAAGAGTTTAGAACATGATAAATAAGTGATGAGCTTTAAAGATCAAGCAATTGTAACATTCAGTGTACATTCAGAATTCGAAAAGGAACATTTTGTACGAAATGTTTTATAAAATGCCAAGTTTTACATACGTTTCGATTAATTTAATCTTCCAACTAATTTAAATGATCTTTTTATAAAGTTTTTGCAGAGACCAAATTAAATGAGATAAGAATTATTTTTATTGTTCTAATAATATAAGTCAAATTGCGTATTTGTGTTTATTTTTAAATACTGTTCCCTTTATTATGAATCTACTAAGCTCACAAATGTAATGTATTCACGTGTTTATCATTAGTGCCTCACGTATTGCACATTTTTATCTCTATCTTTTTGCTTCATTGCTTACTGATTATACATTATTCAGTAAACCTTTAGTTTATTTATCCATGCAACATGTTGCTGTTTAGACGTGTATTTGTGATTTTAATAATAAATTACAATTGTTAGTAATTCAATATTATAAGTGAAAATCAATGACAAGATAGCAAATAAGTATCATTCAATAGCGATGGTAGTCTAACGGTTCAATAGTGGAACTTAGAATCCATCGATACCGGGTTCGATACTAGGCTCCGCACCAATGACTTTTCTAAGTTATGTGCTGTTTCCCATCGCTCCGTGCTTCGGAGGGCACGTTAAGCTGTCAATACCGGCTGTTATTGATTAATAGCAGTCGTTAAACCATGTCAGAGGCCCTCGGACGGTTTGACAAACTCTGCCACCAGACGCCAGCACTAACTCATACGATAAACAAACAAGTATCATTCTTATTATTAATGTGTTTGCATAATATTATATTTGATATACAGGTGTTGCAGCGAAAGATGAAGAGAAGAATACCAAGAGTCTTATTGAACTTCTTGGATTTATACAAAGTGTTGAAAACGGATCACTTTTCCTTTCACCGATACTTATTTTTCCAACAGTAATATTACCAACCCAAAAAAGCCATTTTAACGTGAAAAATTGCACCGATCAAATAAACAATGAAATTTTAGTGAAAAATAAACCTGAACTGGAAGATTTATTAATCAATGATATTACCGATGAAGATATTGACGTAAGTTTAAGACAAGCGCTAAACAGAGGTGCGACAATCACGAAAAAATTAATGAACGAAGTACAAAAAGCTAAAATTGCATTAAAACAAAGCAATGATGCATCAAATGTCACTGAGATCAATGAAGAAAACAGTTCGAGTTATGAAAACCACACCGAAATAGTGGAAGTTACCGAAAAATACACCACTAATGTAAATCCTACTACTGAATCTGGTGGTTTATATCCACCTGCAAAATATAACAATAGTGAGATCAATACTATATCTCTGACTATTATATCTCCGCATCAGGATCTTCCTCCAGTTAGTGATAACAGATGGCAAAACTTTACTGTAAGTACAAACATCTCACTTTCATCAAACGTTGATTCGAAATCAACTTTGTCTCCCAGTGATTCTACAACAGATATTTCGAGTTCGACAAATAAGGGTCCCTATTCAACTGCCGTTTATAACAATGCAATGATCGATCAGTTATCAATAACGACAAATTCTTACACAAATGAAGAATTACCTTTACCGTCACCTAAAGATGATCGATGGAGAACGTTTGCTTCATTGGAAAAAATGCCCTATTCTGCCGCAGGATTTAAGCCACTCGCCGGGTTGTATTACGACGGGTTTTTGCATAAACCCTTAACCACATTACCCGGTTTCATTCCAAGAAAATAATATAATCTTTATTAGTAATAAATCCTTGAAAAGATTAACAAAGTTGTTTGAGTTTTGGGGAAAATTACAAAGTGTGGCTTGAATTTTAATATTTCCATGGTGTTTTAGCTCAGTTTTACCACCGCTCATTAACTAAAATGAACTAAAATTTTAGAATCAACTAGAGATTTTATACTAATGCTATGTATGTAACAAAAACTTTGTGTTTAAGTGTAACAGAAGCACGAATGGAGCGGTTACAATTGAAGTTCTCACATTGTCAACTATGCTGGCATCGTAAAATCTGAACAATGCCTGTAACTACTGTAACCAGACAAGGCTCTAAAATTGGTATTGTTAGAACATGCTCGTAAAGCAGGGATCGGCTTTGAATCCCAACTCAAGCGAGTAACATTGTATTGTGAGGAGTGCTATTATTAAGTACATATATATTGTGACTCCTGTATCTGTGACCGACAGGAGTTATTTTGTTTGATTATGCAAATATGATTTTCATTTAAAGGGGTTCAAACATTTTTGTATGGAAGCTGGCATATCCACCGGCCGCTATTTTGATATTTTTTCAAAGTTTCCGCGTTCGGTGAAAGTAGAATGTGTGTGTGTGTATGTAGTAGGTATAGGTAGGGGACACTTATACAAACAAAAAATGACAAGTAATATATTACCCTAAAGTGTCACGTTCCCGAAATATTTGGAGGTAAATGTCACCATATGAGAACATGTAATTGTTCTCATATGGTGACATTTACCACCAAATATTGATATGATTAAAAATGCAGTAATTACGTTTGCATACGCATTGCATTTATGCATTGTTTCCAATATTAGTTCATTTTACTATTTATAAGAAGATAAATATTTGCAAGAGAAAGCCGCTTTATTTTGTAACTTAATTTGCTAACTCTCATCACATCGCAAAAAAACGCTAATATTTTTGTCGAAGTATATACTAATTCTATACCATAACTAAATCATAGCCGTAAATAACTGGTGAAAACTAAAATAAAACACATAATACAGATGTTATGTTATAATCGTTTACTATAATAGCAAAAAAAAAACACAGTGGGTATAAAACAAAACGGCATTTATTTGAGATGTGATGCGATTTAGAAAATTAAGTAAGTAATTAAAGCGGTGTTTTTCGTGCATATATTTATACTGTCTTCTAATAAATAGTAAAATCAAGTACTACTAAGACTACTTCATACAACTGAATACGCATACACACGTAATTACTGCAGTTTCAATCATTATATTTATTCTCATATGGCGACTTTTACCTCCAAATATTTCGGGAACGTGACACTTTAAGTAAAATATTACATTTCATTTTTGTTTGTAAAAGTGTCCCCTACCCTTATATACCACATTCACAGTGCGCAGAAAAAATATATATAAAAAAATGGCAGCCGGTGGATATGCCACAAAGGTTCTATCCCCTTTGCTGCCTTTGATTGATGGAACAAAAATTGTCTGCCTTACCTTGTGCTTTAAGTTATTTCGTGACAAAAACCGAGCCTCTATTTGTAAGGATTTATGCAATGTCCAGATCTAAATTGAATGTACCTCAGCCGTGATTGACCTCGGGTTTCTAAAACGTTTGTTAACGTTGACAACAGATTAAGTCTATTGCTGTCTTTGACATTTGTTGAGTGTCAAACAAAGGCAGCATTAGAATTAATCTGTTGTCAAAGTTAACACACGTTTCAGAAACCCGAGGTGAGTGTGGTAAAATTTTAGAACTAGGTTTGTTGAGTAGAAAAAACAAACGCCACGTACATGTTTGAGAAATATCTATACAGCTCATAAGCTTTATTACACGTTACGGCACTTCGATTGTTTGTTGGTAGTACTATTTAACCTTTGACCTGTGGCGAGCCTTAGCGTCTTTGAAAGTACCCTACAGAAATGATATCATCTACAAAAGTGCAAAATATTTTTTATTAAAACCATCTATTTGAATAACTTTAAAACTAGAAAAGATAGAAACGTGAAATTTTAATATTAGATTGAACTTCAAAAGTTATTTATGTTACGCTTGTATATCTGTATGATGTTACGGGAGTTTTTGTTATATAGTCCAATCGTAACCGATTAGATTTTTTGATTATTGTCCCAAAAAAGTAATTTCATAAAGAAATATTTAAAGAAAAGACCTGCATTTACATACGATGACCCAACTCCTTAGAGTTAAATTTACACACATTGTGTATGGCGCAAAAGGTTAATGCAAACTTATCTATGTAGTATGTACCATCACTAATATTCTTCAACGACCTTTATGTTGACGTAATGGAAAATCTTCAGTTTTTTTTCCAATTTTGCGATTTCGCGTAACTCTATTCCCCTTTGATCTCAAATAAAAAATATATTTAACTCTTATTTCGTGACGAGATAAATCCTCTGTTTTTGATTTAATTCTTGTTTTTGTATTCACTTTCCATTCTTGTTGTAGTTTCCAACGGGAAATGTTACCCTCGAGTTTTTTAATCGGATATATTGCGAGATACACGGTATCCCTTTGTTTCGCATTACTTTTTTGATACCTATTTATTTTGGCATAATGAGTTAGGAATAACTTTTAATTACATAATATTAATTTTGCATAAAGTATTTGTCATACATACATAAATTTTATGCAACTCGGTATAGCCCAAAAGTTATTATAACTTTTGGGCTATACCGAGTTGCATAAAATTTATAAAGCTTAAGCTTATTCAATGTTATCTAGATACTATTCTATAACATACTAGTGAACATGTTTGTTTTACTTAGGTAATATTTATTTATAACATTATGCTACTAAATAATATGCTTGTTAATCGTCATGCTAACATTAGATATGGCACTCAAGATTATGCCTAAACATTATGCTTGCACATTATTAGGATAAGTAAAATTATGCCACACTAAATTATAACATTATATTTTAGGCGTATCGATAGAGAACCTATATACACACCACACGTGATGTCAGTAGCAAAGCTTGCAACAAAATTTTATCAAAGTTTGATATACTTAGGTTAGGACGTAGGAAGGCTACCTAGCCAAGCCAAGGGTCTAGTGATGACCTGCCTATAAGTTGACTGATAAGAAAAAATAAGTTTCTTAAAAAATAATACCACTGAAAGCTTCCTTGGAACCCCTATAATTAGCGATCTTTAGCGTTGTGTTCAGACACAAACAAATAAGAACTTTACGTGTAACGTCACTTTGAGCTGCTCCCAATTTTTGTACCAAACATAGCGCTCGGCCTTTTGTTACAAGTAAACTTTTCATAGGACATTCTAACTGAATTCGATTACTGAAAAACACGACTACCAGTAAAGTATGTTTAGCTCGGTCGAGTAACAGAAAAGCACACTGCGACTTCCTGCGCATTTATTATTTAGCTGACAGAGTCACTCGCCATTGGAAGTTACCGTAAATGTACCCGGGTGGGAAGTGGATTTTCCTTTAAAGCATTATTGCTACAAGAAAGGAAACGGTCAATGGATAACGTTGGAGGTTTACTCTGGTAAAGCATATTTTCAGGGAAGTATTCGATGAAGTTTGAACAGGCTTTCAATATCAATGAATCAATATAAGACACACGATATTTGAGGAAAACTTTTAAAGAATGTTTTTCTAGCGTTGGGGTGGTCATGGCTTCTTCTCTCTCAATGTCATCGCTGCGTTTTTTGTATGTTGAAATACCTGCTGTTGTTTATTCATGCAGCATCCTTAACTTCAAAATCAAATTATTAACCTTGTAATCTTGTATGTTATGTCTCTCTAGTCGAATCTTCATGACTAAAGATTAAGATCTCCATTTCTAAGCAATTTAGTCTGCATAGTGTGTATTGTCTAGTTTCTAAGGTTGCACCAAAGTAGTTGTCATGCTCTCTACCTGATTCTGTGACAATGTTTCAGTGTACAAGTAAAACCGCCTCAAATATTTTAAACCTCATCACCCAACTTTAATTGTCTTCATAATGAGGTATCAATATTCAAAGTCAGTATTTGTGCAAACAGGCCCTCACAGGAATCGCGTCACCAGAATAAGATATTAGGGGACAAAATTCACGCGTTGACCCCTTTTTAAAGGTTAATGTCGGCGTCTTACCCTACCTCACCTGAATACTAATATGTTTATAGGGTGTCTCCTAAAGTTTCCAAGGGTGGTTGTAATGAAGAAACGTGATTAACTTTGTTTTAGGTGATAATCGCTTTGACGACAGAACTTTCTTAAGGATTATTTAGGTGAATACAAAGGCAGATTCAGAAGAGATCTAGTCTGGCAATAAATAGAAGCTAATTAATAGAAGAGTAAACGCGCTATCTAGATTGGTTTTACTTTAGGAACCTATGTCGTCCGCCATTCTCAGTGCATGCTGGTCACAAAGGTTATTAGCATTAAGTTCGCATATTATAATGTTATATGTACATGTTTGTGTATATTTAATATATATTAATTACATATTTTTTTATTTTTTTTTATTACGGACTAGGCAATCGTTTGACCACGATCTCACCTGATGGAAAGCGATGATGTGGTCGAAAGTGTAGCACGCTTGCCTAGTAGATACCTATTCACTCTTGACTTGAACACACCGGGGTTATAATTTACCGGAAACACTGACTAGGGCAGGGCATTCCACTCCTTTGCAGTTCTTATAATAAATGAAGAAGCGTAACGCTTCGTTCTTGTGCGAGGTATTTCAACCACAAAAGGGTGGCGCTTTGCTGATCGTCTAGTCGTACAAAAAATAGTCGTACAATAAATGGAAACTTAAAACTAATTAAGTATATATATACCTATCTACAAAATACTATTTTCACACGCAATTACTTTACCTTACTATTCTTACTATTACTACTACTACTACTACTACTACTATAATGGCGCGATGACCCCAAAGTGGGTCTTGGCCTCCGACAACAAAAGACACCATCGCTCTCTGTTTTGCGGGACCTCTAGCCAATAAGGCAGCTGGAGTGCGCGCAGATCTTTCTCCACCTCATCCAACCAGCGGAACCTGGGACGTCCCATCGGGTGACGTCCTGTCGGCCGTTCCAGGTACGCTCCCTTCACAGCACGATCGTCTCCCAACCACGTGACGTGTCCGAGCCATCGAAACCTATGTGCCTTCGTTTTGCCGATGATGTTTGGCTCATCGAACAGCTCCTCCACTTCCTTATTCTTCCGCACTCTCAAACTGCCGTCATCTCTGCGTATATTGGTCCCAGTATTTTCCGGAGTACCTTTCCCTCAGTAGCTAGAAGTTTACTCTCTTCTTTCTGAGTGAGAGTCCATGCTTCGCTATTGCTTACATGCTTTACTATTCTTACATTAAATGTAAAATAAAAATCTTTTGAAATTCATCAATACGTTCCGTATATTTGCAGCGAGCACGGGGTGGGTGGCGCGCGATGCCACTGCTAATCGATATGTATTATGTATAAAACGTTCGTTTTAATTAAATCAGTCCCTGCTACTATTGCTTGTGTTAAGAACTTGTCAAAGTCGTCACTGATTTCTGGTGTCATTCCTAAACGTTCAACGAGACCTATACCTATTGTGTTTATACGCCAGTAAGTAGAGACCTAAAAAGGCCTTTGCCCTGCAAAAGGTGGTCTATTTAGGTCAAGACTCTGATGAACCCTTATGCTAGGTATTTTCCTCACAATATAAAAAAATAGTGTTTATCAAAAATAAAAATAATTTTACCTTCTTTAACTTTGCCTTTGACGATTTTGACGTAAAATGAACCGTGGCGAATTATTTTCAGTAAACCAATATTTCACACCTGTAATCCAAGATGGCGGCTTATGGTCCCCTCCTTTTAAACTCTTGTCTTCGAGAGAAAAGTCGACGAAGTTTCGCAAATGCTGCCCAGTCTAGCTCTCGATGTTGTTTTTACCTACTTCCAAAGTTTAATATACATACTCATATAAACATACTCCGGAACAACTTTAAACATATCCAAGTTCATCCGGAGACTAATGCATTGAGACGAATCAGCTAGGCTGTCCATCATCTGTTGCAAGTCCTGAAACCTTTCTGCCATAGTGACGATGTCATCCGCGAATCTCAAGTGTGTGTCAATACAAATTCATCAAAAATAAAAATATATAACATAAAAAATAGATAAAAAAGGATTGAAAAATAATGATGTTATAATAATTATACTTACCCAAAAACATTAATTTGACCTTAGTCAGGTGAACCATATCACAGTGGTACACGTACTGACAGTCAAAGCGTTCCGCAAATGCCCCTAGGATACTGTCGCGGCTACCCCGTACCCTGCGTACCAAGGATGTACACTGTTTGCGCCGATTGCGCTTTGCGATTGTGTAGAAGAAATCTACACGTGCTTCGGCAAACATACCCGAAGCGCTGCAGAAGCGGGGCAGCCGCAAGAGCACCCAAAACGCAATGTTGTATTGGACGCGTACAGCGCTGTACTGCTTTAGCGTGTAACATACCCACAAACTGCTCGTGTAGAAAGACGTACAAAATGCCCTGAAAAGGGTGACGTTTAATGTTAATGCCACATCCTTTGCATTCCAAAGTCTTAAACATATCCTCCAATGCATTTGAGAACAATTTCAGAGAAATAATGTCCCCTTGTCTCAAACCTCGATACAGGAAGATATGCTTATTCTGCTGGTGCTGAACTTAGACGGTCAGTGTTGTGGCGTCATACAGATATTTCAACACTTGGATATACCGCCAGTTGACTTGGCATCGTTGTAGGGACTCCAAAACAGACCAAGTCTTGATAGAGTCAAAGGCAGAAAGCCTTTGACTTTATCGAGAAACGTATCTACATAGTCCACAAACGCTAGGCACAGGTTATACTCTTCTGTCTTCTGTATAATCTGCCACACTGTGTGGATGTGGTTTATGGTGCCGTATCCTCTCCGTAACCCTGTTTGCCCTATTGGCTGGAACTCGTTTCTTCGTTTCGTCGCGTCGTTCGTTTCGTCGCTTTCCATTTTTGAGCCATCTCGATTTCGTCAAGAATGGCTTCTGGCAGCTCTTTGGTATAGTGGTGGGTCAGTGTGCCCTGGGATCTTCGATATCAAGTTTGGGTTGCAACGTGTGCGACACGTATAGTCAGCCATAGAAATCTTTAACTTCCGCAAGAATACTTAGAAACGACAACTTTCCCGCTTGCTGTGGTCAATTTCGTCAGATGGCTTCAACCAAGTTGTTGTGTGAAGACTTTTTGACCCCGGATTTTGCTCTATCATTTCTTCTATAGCGCTTGTATTGGAGCGTTGGAAGTCTCGCCTTACCAGCTTTGATATCTGCTTGTTCAAAGCCCGCTGATCTGACGAAGTGACTTTTGGATCTTCGCGTCGTTTCTAAATGAGCTGCAGAGACTCCACCGAAAGTTTAGATTTCCTGCCTGTACGCCGCATTTCGCAGAACTTCGTTCCCTCTTCTCTCAGAATTCCTACCACATGGTCAAGGTCCTTGTCAATTTCAACGTCAATAGTGCTTTCCAAGGCAGCGAATCGGTTCTCCAGTTTCAACTGGAATGTTTCGGTTCCAACAATGGTTTGGAGTAGGTTAGGTCGGAGCGTGGACTTCACCAAACGGAGAAATTTAAGCTTGAAATCAATATCCAGAGTGCCTCGGACAACTTGGTGATCACTCCCAGTTTTAAACCTTGTGATCACAGAGACATATCTGAATACTCGTATGCGCTTTTTGTCCACTATGATGAAGTTGATCCCATTTTTCGTCACAACATCGGGTCTGTGCCACGTCCACTTGCGTTGGGACTGCTTTTTAAAGGATGATTTCATTAAAAAGAGCCATTATTTCTCCAGGAAGTTGACTAACATTTGCCCCCTGTGATTTCTGCTGCCAAATCCGTATTGTCCTACTTTTGACTCGCTGTACTTCTACTTTAGCGTTGAAGTCTCCCAAGACAACGTTGAAGTGAGCCTTGGAGGTGTTGTGCAAGGCTTTAGATATGTCTTCGTACAATATCCTCTACTTCATCATCCAAGTGTTTTGACGGTGTGTATTTCTAAATAACCTTGAGGCTATACCTCTCGGTTCATTTCATTACGAGATAAGCAACCCTATTCGAAACACTGGAGATTTCTACAATGTTGTCAGAGAGGACCTTATTGATAAATAACCCGACACTGCCTTGGAATTGCTGGTCTCCTTCCCTTAAATACATAAAATGGCCCAACTCTAAGGTTACGGTATCCTCTTCCTCTTTTCAGACTTCACATAACCCATTTCATGTGCCCCAGCTCCTCTTCTAGTTTCGTCAGATGTTCGTCGAGACGTTACGTGCGTCCGTTATATGTAGCCAGAGTTAGTCGGTTTTGGCGGCCTTACGTATTCCAGGGATTCTTAGCACCCCCTGCCCGGCCATGCAATGTAAACCGTTATCTCTGAAACCAGCTTTTTAATAAATTTCATTTTCACCCCTGCAATTTCACAACAGCAATTCAAATTAATTTCAATCATTGTAATCTCCATTTCTGATTGTGGACATCACCACCTCGGAAGCACAAACTATTTACTTAGATTTTTTCCTCTTGTAGTTGCCGTGGGTGCTCACAAGAGTTTCTAATCAGACCATAACGATATTATTTGATACGCGTTCAAAGGGTTCGGGTACAAAGTCAGGCTTGTTGGCTTGACGATCACCCCACCTGACTAGCTATACTAATCAGCAGACATACACCGTAAGCCTGATCTCAACCACGAGCGGCTGATTTCTCCTGCGGCATCAGACAGGAGAGTACTAGACCAGTATCGAAATAGAAGCAGCCATAATGTTATGGGGCTGAATACCACTTCTTTTCTGTAACCCCTACTTACTAAGCTGCCGTTGGCACAATAAGTTATTACATGCTGCATTTGCATGAATAATTCTGCCTTATTTCTCCAGGAAGGCAGAATTACAGTTGACAGGGTTTCTTGGGACCCTATCCTGAGGGATAAGAAGGTAAGACTATATTATAAAAGGGACTGTATATACTTGTATTTAATTGTTTTTCTTATCATCACTATAATGCGAATGTAAATGATGATGTGGCTGTATTATGCGAATGACACGGCACCGGGGGCTTATGGCTGTCATTTGTACGAACATTCGTCAGGACGGCTGGCTACACGACGTGTTCTCATAGATTTACATCACGACGTCGACGCGAGGCCCTGGTTCTCATGCCATCGCCATCGCTGATGGTGGCGTGCGTGCGAATCCACGGCTTGGGCATTGTACACATAATATCTTCGTAAAGTTTTTTTTTTTTTTTTGTTCATTGTGGCTTGCGATGACATGTATGGAAGCAAACTATCACCTAAAAGCCCCAAGTCAACCTCCCCTGCCCGTGGTGCATCACGCCAAACAACAAACGAGGCTCTGACGGTCGAAGCCAAATTCTAAAGGCGAGTGAAGGGCAGCAGCGATACTGGTGCGAGAAGCTACGCCCTACGGTCGTCAACTCGCATGCCCAGCGTCTCGATTATAGGCAAAAACCTCATATTGAAAGACACAACTAAGCGTGCGTGCGTGGTGAGCCCTTCGTTCAGCAGTGGACAAAAATATAGGCTGATGATTGATAATTGTAGCTTGGGAGTGGAAAAACAAGAATTGTCCGCAAACCCTGCGTTAGTCTTTTGTTCTTAAAAATTATAACAGAAATCGATCATCTCTTTTTTGTTTCCTCTATGTATTGCTACCGCTACGTATTTTATGTAATATGAAAACAATAGTATTTAGTAAAACAGGGCGAGTCAACGCTTTCTCCCTATTGCCACTGAATAAATAATAGTTCTACCTATTGCAGCTTATTTCCTCGTCCACCTATATAACAGGTACAGCTCGGGGAATTAAAGGCTTGATCGAATCGCTAAATGCGCTTCTGGGAAATTTTCCAAAACAGTATAACGCTCTCACCCCATTAAGTCTATAATGCGACAGGGTTTCTTGGGACGACGACAGGTAATCAGATCATGATGTTGGAGTAAGCATAAAATCTGTCTATAAACTTCTGTCTTTAATATCGTTTCATTGAATGGAATTTCTGAAAAATCATAAGATTATTAAAAAAATATATGAAAATATTAACTTTAATCGGCTCCCAAGATGCATCACTAGAATCCAATAGCGCTCCAATATTTTTGTTTTGCTCGTCAAGTAGATGATGCTCGGGAGCCGATTAAAGAAGTTAACATTAAAAAAAAAAAAACTTACGATTTTTCAGAAAACTTATTTCACAGAAGTATTTAAATCTTTGTTGGAATCCCAACATTTATTTTTTGTAAAAATATCTTTCATAGCAACTGAATGAAGTTGATTTATACCACATCCGGATATAGTTTATGTGAACATTTATTACAAAAAAATAAAAACAAATAACCGTTTTCAAAGGTCTAGTTTTAGAAATTCGTGAGGACGAATCGTCAAATTTGGAGCACATTCGCCTTAATTGATAACGAAAAACAGTAATAAAGTGAGTATGTTTTTTGTGTCATAGATACTGTATTTAATTATAACATTATACATTTTTTAATTCTAATGAATAAGTTCGTCTTTTGATTAACTACTTTAGCCGAGATGGCGTCGCCTTAATTCGATTAAAGAGATAATGTGGAGTGGAAATTGTCG
This sequence comes from Alsophila aescularia, assembly GCA_946251855.1. Lineage (NCBI taxonomy): Eukaryota > Metazoa > Arthropoda > Insecta > Lepidoptera > Geometridae > Alsophila > Alsophila aescularia. The sequence continues at coordinate 52,448,150 of OX276378.1, forward strand.
ATCAAATCCACAGTATTTACATATGTTTTTGATCAAAGTTATCGTTGAGAATGTATTTGTAGACAAGGTTGGTGTTACATGTTAGTCTTCAGGAATAAATACAAAGTGAGTACATTCAGTAATTTATTTATCGTGAATGATGATGATAATTATAAGATTTCGTAAAAACGCAAACAGAATACAATTACTAAGGGAGTACAATACAATAACAAACTCATTCCGGCCCGTACAACAGAAAAGCAGCCGCTGCTTTAGAACGGATTAAAGTTGTAAAACGGAGCAAAAAGGAATGAATATACTTGTGTGTACTGAAGGGTAAATCAGTTTTTAGCTTGTAGTACATTTAATGCAGCTAACTTGCTGTTGTTGTCTTTATTTAATAGGTCAAATTAGCTAACGTACATGTTTCACTTGAACATACAAAGCTATGTCCATGTATGCAAGTTTATGTTATGCATACTCGTAACAAGGTAGTAGTTAACTTTCACTTTCTTTTTGAATGGATATTGTTTCACATTGTTTTTGCCCGTCTACGGCAAACCAAGGGAAGGGTAATGAGTTTAACTGTCTAAGTAATATGTACTCAATACTCACTATTATTCATAAACCAGGTTTCCACGACAATTTTTTTTATCGGAGTAGAATAATAATAAAATACATGTACGCTTCTTCATTTATTAGAAGAACTGCAAAGGCCCTGCCCTCGTCAGTGTTTCCGGTAAATTATAACCCCGGTGTATTCAAGTCAAGAGTGAATAGGTATCTACTAGGCAAGCGTGCTACACCTTCGACCACATCATCGCTTTCCATCAGGTGAGATCATGGTCAAACGATTGCCTAGTACGCAATAAAAAAAAAAACCTCCATCCATCCATACCAATACATAAAAGTGAAACGTCTGTTTGTTTGTTTGTTTGTTTGGGGAGCTTTCACGCGATAATGGCTGGACGGATTTTGATGATATTTGGAATGGAGATAGCTTATACCCTAGAACAAAACATAGGATACTTTTATCCCGGAAAATCGTAAGTTTCCACGGGAAAACTGGAAAATGTTGATTACTCGCTGTAAGGAACGGTTGCCACGGAAACGAAATAAAAAGAATGTCAAAAAAATCAAGAGCATGTTATACCTACTTTTGCATTGGTTTTCAATATCATAGAAGAACATAGGATGCTTTTTTTCGCGATATACAATAGTCCGCGCGGACGAAGTCGCGGGCGGAAAAACTAGTTATGTATCAAGGTATACAACGACACTAAATCAAATTCCTGAAAATATGTAAACGTTTAAAAATATGTCAATAGTACACTAAAAATTTAAATTATTAATTTATATTATTTTATTATATCAGCCTGACGCGTCCTACTGCTGGGCAAATTCCTTCCCTCTTTCCATGATTTTCTGTTCAATGTTTTTAATGGCCAGCCCTTATCGTACGAGTCTAGTTCGTCTTGCCACCGTCGGCGGGGTCGGCCACGCTGACGTTTTGCTTCAGATGGGACCCAATTGGTTGTTATGTTATGCCCACAACTGGTCTGGCATACGACAGACGTGTCCGGTCCAGTCCCATATCAGCGGTGCAGCTTTTCTGGTGCGATTTTGGTTTTGGAGCGCAGTATCGTATTCCTAATGCGGTCAGTTAGTTTGACGACCAAGATACTACGCTCCATTGCGCGTTGGCAAACCTTGAGCGTGGACTTTTGCTGAACAGTCAAAGACCAAATCTGTGCACCGTAAGTGAGGATGTGCCGAATGCACATATCCACGACCCTGCGCTTCAGGCAAATAAAAAATAAATAAAAAACAGTATGTACCTAAATTAAGAAGATGTCAAAGCAATAGAATGTTTGGTCGATAAGTCAGCGTTTCATTCTAGTTTTAAAGCAGGCCATACTGGGAGCTGCGATTATGTCCCTGGGAAGCCTGTTATACACACTATGGCCCATTAAGTTAGTCAGACTGGACTTGACAAGGGAGCGCGGTAATGCCACGAGCTTGTACGCGTTACGTGTATTATAATAATGCTTGTCACAGTGTCACCCATAACAATCCAAATTTGTTCTCAAGTATACTGCCATCTGAAGGATCACAATGGCAGGTAACGTAAGAGTTCCAAGTTCTTTGAAATAAGGGTCTCACGGAGTTTATCTTGCGGCACTCGTAATATCGCCTTGCCGCGCTTCTGTATGCGGAAGACGCGTTTCCACTCTTAGCATCTCCCCCAAAGCTCTGCGCCGTACTGCAGTAACGAGTGCACCGTCGCGAAGTAAAACGCGCGCGTCACCTCCGCGGTCACCATCCGGGACTCTCGGCTGAGCGCGTAACATGCACTTCCTACTTTCCCGCATAGTTTCTGAACACGGAACTCCCACGTCAAAGCTTTATCAGTTTCAAAACCTAGAAATGTTAAGCTGTTTGTATGTGGGTATGTGGATATGTATGTGGATGTCCCACCATAGCGTCGCCTCTACTAGTCCGATTTAAGTGATAAACGCGGTATCCATCGATTCGCCTTCAGCTAGAGAGTGTCATTGGCAATTGTATTTTACCCGACTTCTGCGAAGCAAAGGAAGGTTCAAACTAAAAACTTGGTCTGATTATGACAAGCGAGGTACTGTTGATTCGTCTTCATCGTAAGAGTGTCTTAGGCTATTTTTACCCAACCGTAGTCGGATTTTAGTTTATGAACTTATTTCTTGTTCAATATCTACTTTGTTCGCGAGTCCGCGTTCCTAAAATATTCTATATATTATTTATTTATTATATATATTTATTATTATATTATATATTTATTATATATATATATATATATATATATATATATATATATATATATATATATATATATTACATTATTTATATTTTTTTATATATTTATTTTTGTGTATTCTTTAAATAGTAGTTTAATATGCCTATATTAAACTACTATTTAGAACAGTTGCTGCAGAACTAAGCAGAAAACAACAATCACGACAGCCAAAATTTAACTACTGCAAATGGTGCAATGACTAAACTATAACAAATTTTGTCTGTGTTAAGTTTACGTAAAATCATTACGTAACACCCGAGATTTGGTACCTTCGGCACCTACCTATATTAATCAAAAGCTGTGCCCACGGTCTTACCCACGTGTTCATTTCTTTAACCTATGTGTTATCTCATTACCAAAAGTACCTACTAGGCACAATATAATACATTTCATAAAAATTTGTTCATCTGTTAAATAGTTTTTATCGACTGCTCGGCTCTAGTCATTGGATTGAGATTTATTTATTTATTTGAGAATGACCAGTTTATTATGAAATGGACTATGATGTTGGAATCCCTTGACATCGATAAATACTTTTTAATAATAAGTGCATTGCAAACCAATTATTATTATTACAAACCAATTAATTTATTATTTTTTGTAATTTGATTTTATTTGAATAGGGCGATATACTAGTAAGAATCCAACGATATTGGGTTCGGTCCTAGGCTTTTTATTATTTGAAGGATAAAACAATAACATCAGGGCCGGTTCTTTGTCTACAATTTATGCTTCAGATATTTCTCAATTTTCAAATTGAAAACGAATTGACAGTCCTGTTTAGAAAAGGGGATGAGGTAATGGAAAGGTAAACAAGACATAAGTTCAAAAACTAAAACCTGACTACGGTCTGGTAAAAGATAGCCTATGATACTCTTGCGATGATGACGAATCGATTGATACCTTGCTTGTCAAAATCGGACCAATAGGGGCGACGCTATCTATGGTGGGACATCCACATACCAGCATAGAGGCATCATTCATTTCATTTCTCCTTTGACAAGATCAGCTAGTATTTGGTATCATGATGCCTTCGACTATCCATACCAATATATAAAAGTGAAACGTTGTCTGTTTGTTTGTTTGTTTGGGGAGCTTTCACGCGATAACGGCTGGACGGATTTTGTTGAAATTTAGAATGGAGATAGCTTATACCCTGGATTAAAACATGGTATACTTTTTATCGCAAAAAAATTAAAGTTTCCACGGGAAAACTGGAAAATGTTGATTACTCACTGTAAGGAACGGTGCCATGGAAACGAAATAACAAGTCTGTCAAAAAACATCAAGAGTGATGATAGGTATACATATATGTCTATGTGCTATACCTACTTTTGCATTAGTTTTTAATATCCTAGAAAAAGTAGGATGCTTTTTTTCGTGATAAACAGTAGTCCGCGCGTACGAAGTCGCGGGTAAACTGGTATCTTATATTTATAAATCAAGAATCTAAACCTTGTTTGCCTCATTTTAGTTTTGTTAACAGTAGTTTTTTTATAATATATTATTTTATGCTTGTTCTCGAAAAACTCCAAGATTTCTAGGGCGATTAAGACGATTATTTTTCTCTTGAACAGACAACGCAAAATTTGGTTAAGTAGCTTTGATTTTTGGTTCAAACAATTCTTACTTATAGCTGTAACATATATTTTATTATATATTTCTTCCACCCCATGTCAATACAGGGTAAAGTAACAATACATAGAGTATCAAGTTATGTTTAACGCAAAAGCACAAAACTAAACTCGGTGGAAATCCATAAATCATATTTAGCGCCGAGAGTGCGCGAATTCCCTCAATAATCCGCCACACGCGCCATATCTCGGCTCAGTAACATTACCATCTCAGATCTAGTGTTATGCACGGTATCTCTATCTAGTTACTTATCTTATTTGAATAGGGTGTGGTATGTAGAACTCTATGCATAAGTTAGGAAATACAATACACACTCTCAATTTGAGGGCAATATGAGCAGGTATATTTTGCCCGCACTATACTAACAAAGCAGAGAGTGATTTAAGTATTTTATTTTTCTAGGTAAACTAGTCACTTTCTAGACCGAGTCTGGATGTGAGTTTATCTTTTATATATACTTATAATAAAGCAGTAAGTAACAAAAAGTCTGTCATTGATGGAAAGTTTAGTTTATGACTTAAAATATGGTGTACGTATTATCTCCATACAATATTTTTTTAAATTTGGTATTTTATTACTTTTGGTTTTAAAATACCACATAGGATCCTAAACGTGGGCAAAGCCGTGGGCATAGCTAGTATTGAATAAAAAACTATTTTAATACATGAAATGTGTGTGACCCTCGTCTGGTTGGGTGATAGCCAGACAAAAACAGACAACGTTTCATTGTTATAAAAAAATATTATATTGAATGTAAGACGAGCAAGTCATTCGCCTGATGGAATGCGCTACGCCTGCCTATAACAGAACAGTGCCCCTCCCAGAATAGAGCATATACCTATTATTTATTCCGAGCTCTGCGCTCATCACCTTGAGTCAATACGTGTACTATTATCTATTATGTGACAATACGCCCAGTAATTTCTTTAGAAACATTGCCCTTCAAACTGGAACACAATAATCTTTGCACACTACTGCTTGGCGGATATCTCACAAATATCCGCCAAGCAGTAGTGTTAGTAATAAATTGTTAGTAGGGCCTATGAAGTATGCCTGCCTATGCCAGATAGGTCACTTACGTGTCGTACGAGTATAAATCAAATCCATCTAACATTTTCGGTCGCGTCGAGTCGCAGAAATTCATAATAAGCCAAGTAATTCTCTCTGCAAAATGCGAAATGAAGTGAGCCAGCGAATCTTATAATTATTTGCTCTTCGCTCAGTCCCTAGGGCGTTTCCGGGCTCACGTAATAATATGATCAGTTCATCAATGAATCCAGTTATAACTTCTGTCGTAGTTTATTGGATTTCAGTATGAAGAATGATTTAATTTTAATCTACTTGAATGATAATTGAGCTGTCTTGTAGCTACGAGTACATAGTATTGACATACTTCTTCCCTGTATAATACTTTGCTTTTCCAACAATTTGGTCACGTGCTTCTTCATCACTTTCTCATTGACCCTCAGTTGCGAATAAGATCCTTTGAGCCACTGATCACTGCTCTGCACCAATTGCATCCAGGTATTTCTTGATATCGCTTCCATGCCCAACAGGCAAGTGCTTAGCCAAGGGGCCGTTTAACTCCTCTCAGTATTTAATCTATCAGTTCCTAATCCATTGACTATCAGCACGACTAGCAATGTGTCCTGCCCAACTCTAGTTGATTCTCATTAACTGTTTTCCGAGAAAGGTGATAATAACAGTCAGATTTTAGCAGTAGAATTGCTAATTCTTTAACATAGAAAGCTTCATATCCCTTTGGACGATTCAAAATCACATCGCTATTCATAAAATTAAAATTAAATGTAAGGTCAAATGCAGTCATTAAATTAATTCAGATTCTGGAGTTCACTCCAGCAAGTCTAAATAAAAGCTTCAAATTCATAGAACAAAACAAACTCTGAAACTGTTAAGTCATAAATTACTTTCGAATATAAATAATTACCCGTCGAAGATCTTACTCTTAATTGCTTCGGAACAATTCCATCGGCACCAAAATGCCGGTGCTCTAATGGACCTTTTAAGTTCATTGAAAGTGAACCAATTAGTAAAAGTAGGTGTAGGTACCTTACATTGGAAATGCAGTTCAATGCACATTTTGCATTATGGTTAAAAAAATAATTTAAACTGAATAGTATGTTTAATGCTTAATCGACAGATAAAGGTAAAATATATGAAAAAAAGGAACTGAACTCCTCGCCAAATACACATATATAAAAGTGAAAACGTTTGTTTGTTTGTTTGGGGAGTTTTAACGCGATAACGGTTGGACAGATTTTGATGATATTTGGAATGGAGATATCTTATACCCTGGAATAAAACAAATAATACTTTTTATCCCAGAAAATTGTAAGTTTCTACGGTAAAACTCGCTGTATGTACTCGGTTGCCATGGAAACGAAATAACAAGTCTGTCAAAAAACATCGAGAGTGTTGGTGCTATATCTACTTTTGCTTTGCATTGGTCTTTAATATACTAGAAGAACATTTCAAGTCGCAGGCGAAAGCTAAATCTATATAAAGAAAACTGATATTAAGAAAACTATATAAAGAAGATAATTTAAAAAAATGGTCTATGGTACTTAAAATAAGCTACTGAACTAGAATATAACAATTTAAACAAGCACGTTAAATAAAACTACTGCGAAAAAACTAAAAAGAGGCTAAAATTTAAGTGAGAATGGTTGCTAATCAACTTTCAATCTTTATAGATACTAAATATAATGATAAGAGATACCTAAAGATGATTATCAAATACCTATTCAATGATACCGTACTTAACATAGTTCGTCGACTTTCATTTTTTTCTTTTTCACAATATGGCGTCTGGTTGTCACCCTATTAAATATTGACTGATACATACTTGCAGGTGTCACTAAATATACACATATATTTAGTGACACCTGCAAGATTTAGGCAAATAGATTGATATAAGAATCATCGAAATTGGTCCACGTGTTTGGTCTATATACTGCCACAAAGGAACAGACATACCTAATAATGCGTCTGTATGTCTGTTCGCGCATCACGTAAAAATTACTGGACCCATTGCGATGTGGATACCCTAGGGTTTGACTTAAAACTGGTGTACCTAGTGTCTCAACACGAATAGACGCAATCTATAAAAAACACCTAGACCATTTTTTTTATTATATGTTTTTCTTACTTATTATCAATATTTGCTTTATTATAAGCATAGATAAATAGATAAATATATCAGTGAGACACTAAAAAGTACTCTAAATATACATATTTGTCTTAATTGGAAAGGTACTAAATATGTATAACATTGGTCACGAGCATACAAAGAAAACCATGCCTTTGTTAAGATCTGTTTCAAATTTAACACAAATTCCCAAGAATCAGATTCTCTAACAACCGGGCTCCAAGAATTCTCGTTAGCGTCGGACGGACCGTCGCGTCGGACAATGCTAAAAATGTCAGCTTCTCTGAGTACTACAAAGCCCAGCTGAAATAACTTTGTTAGTGTCATTGTTGGAGCGAATATTGTAAGAAATATTCAACGTCATGTTTTAATTTAAAGTTGAACTTTTGCAAGCGTGGGTAAGTTGATCTGAAGGAACAACGGTGACAAAAAAGATGACTTGGGCGTAGCACAGACCTAAATAAATTTGAATTAGTTTTTTATTTTAAGTTTTATACGACTTGAAGTCGGTTTAATATTTTTAATTTGTTATTTTTTTTACTTTTTAGTTTCGTCAAAGTAAGCCTAAAAATATACCTAATTATTCCGTTCGCTAAGAAAAAAGACATAATGGAAATAGTCAACAGTCTATATCTTTTGAATTATTACACAAAGATTTTTTAAATTTTTAATTATTATTATTATTCTCTATGTAATTACTAAAAATAACTATCATTCTAATTGTAGTTTCTGAGAAATACGAGGACAAACATGTATATATACAATGTGTCTGGTCACCGGTGTCGGAGACTTAAGGGGGGTTAAATATGGGGATTTTTATCGACAAATCACTATCTCGATTTTCTTTTGGCCTCTCCATACTAAAATGGCAGCCATTTTGTTTTTTTTACTTCGCAGCTCAGACGCCTACACTGATTTAATCATTGCTATCGATGTAGACGTCTTAGGAAGACGAAAGAGGTATCATTTGAAAGCTAACAATGAAGACAATCAATTTATGATACATTTTATTCAATATCTTTTTCACAAAATAACATAACAGTATTAACAAAATAAAAATCGTATTTATTTATTGCATTTTTTTTAGTTTTTTAATTTTTTTATGAAAACTAACCTGTCAAGCTATTTTTTTTAAATTGTATTATCATAGTACAAGATATTTCCATTAAAATAAATCTTACATCAAGGTCCTAAGTTAAATATTTTCGAAGCTATGATGGTTTAAATATGACCCTTAAAAACTCTATTAATAGCACACGTCAAACAATAGACTCAAGACCCCACATTCAATTGGCGTGTCGTAAGACAGGCAGCTGTTCTTTGACAACATGTTAGAAAGAGACATGTATAGGGTGTGAATGAGACAAAATTGCGGCTCTACTCAGGTCAGGATACAATTACAGGTAGTCGTCCCTCGCCTAGCGTTGTGATTACATTCTTATCTGCCGAAGTACTGTGCGTTGCTATTTTCTAACCTCTGCTTTGTGTTTTGGACTCGTTTTGTTATTTTAGTTAACTTTCGTTAACTGAAATGGAAGAGCGTCGTTTTTCAAGCCGCGACGTGGCCAACATCCATTTTGTGTATGGATTTTGCGACGGGAACGCGAATGCTGCTGTAAGAGAGTATGCGAGAAGATTCCCTGATAGACCTACGCCGAATGCTCGCACGTTCATCAGATTGCACTCGAATCTCTCCGAATATGGAATAAGAAGACCCGCTAACGAACGTACTCGTTTGGTGTCTCCGCGAGAGGAAGAAGAGGTGTTGGATTTAATAACGCAAGACCCACAAGTGAGTGTCCGTCGCATTGCGATTAGACTCGGTCTATCGAAATGGACAGTTTGGCAGATTTTAAAACGGCAAGGATTGCATCCATTCCATTTTAGAAGAGTCCAGGATTTAATTGGACCTGACGTCGCCCGAAGGACAGTTTTTTCTTCGTGGATATTACGAGAAGCGCGATCCAATCCCAATTTTTTAAAGAGGATTATGTGGACCGATGAAGCAACTTTTACAAGATCTGGATACACAAATCATCGGAACGAGCACCTGTGGCTCCAAGAAAACCCGCATGCAGTGAGACCCAGTAGCTTTCAGCACAAGTTTTTGGTAAATGTTTGGGCTAGAATGATAGACGATATCCTTATTGGGCCTCTTATTTTGCCCGCTACATTAAATGGCCCAAGATTTTTGGAATTCCTGCAGAATGACTATCAAGACGCATTAAGCGAATTGCCATTGACGTATAGGGCAAGAATGATACTCCAATTAGATGGAGCTCCGGCACACTTTGCGGTAAATGTGAGAAATTACTTAAACAACACATATCCAACATGGATTGGACGAGGTGGGACGATTGCTTGGCCGCCACGTTCCCCGGATTTGACACCCCTAGATTATTTTTTATGGGGCACAATAAAGCAGAAAGTGTACGTTAACGTGCCCAACACAAGAGAAAAACTAATTGAAAAAATATTACAAGTCGGGGATGTAATGAGGGCGGACAAAGCCATGATAAAAAGAGCTACACAACATGTGTCAATTAGGGCAACTGCTTGTCTACAACAAAACGGAGGACATTTTGAATCGTGGCTGTAGTACCTAGTTTAGATGGTATTAAATTAATAAATGATAATTAATGGTTTTACTTTGTTCTTTTCTTGCCTTTTCCCATCCCAATCATCGTAGCTTTGACGTGTGCTATTAATAGAGTTTTTAAGGGTCATATTTAAACCATCATAGCTTCGAAAATATTTAACTTAGGACCTTGATGTAAGATTTATTTTAATGGAAATATCTTGTACTATGATAATACAATTTAAAAAAAATAGCTTGACAGGTTAGTTTTCATAAAAAAATTAAAAAACTAAAAAAAATGCAATAAATAAATACGATTTTTATTTTGTTAATATTGTTATGTTATTTTGTGAAAAAGATATTGAATAAAATGTATCATAAATTGATTGTCTTCATTGTTAGCTTTCAAATGATACCTCTTTCGTCTTCCTAAGACGTCTACATCGATAGCAATGATTAAATCAGTGTAGGCGTCTGAGCTGCGAAGTAAAAAAAACAAAATGGCTGCCATTTTAGTATGGAGAGGCCAAGAGAAAATCGAGATAGTGATTTGTCGATAAAAATCCCCATATTTAACCCCCCTTAAGTCTCCGACACCGGTGACCAGACACATTGTATATACATTTGCGAAATTTTTGTATCGTTGTTCAGATACTAGAACAGATTAAAAATATATGAATATTAAGTATTTTTGTCAATATCACATATATACACGAAATATGGTACATATGCTTATACAGCTATAAAGACTAACATTATATGAATATTACGGATTTTCAACAATATTACATTCATACATATCAACTTGAAAGATTCCGTTACATACAAACATACATACAGGTGAAGCTAATAAAAGGCGTGTTAATAAAATACTTTTGTTCCTGGAAAAAATACAAATCCCACGGGAAATAGTAAATACAAAACGGCTTAACAGCTCTCGATTAATTTTGGAACATAGGTACGGTACAATACAATACTATACATAAAATACATTCATCCTGGAAAAGATTAGTGAAATCGAAAAATCATAAAATAAATGGTACATTTGTTGTACTTGCTAACACATCAAAATATATGATATATTTTATCATTGAATACGCAGGCATACAACACGAGAATATACTTAATTAGTATACAGATAAGTGAAATAAAAATTTGTAAATAGAAGAAGTGTTTTAAATGTGTGTGCCAGCAAGTCACGCTGTGACAAGTATGAGCGGGGGTAACCCTTTGAACACTAATCTAATATCTTTGGGGTCTAATATCTTCGTAGTTTTTATATGCCAAAATGATAAATGGTGTTCCTGATAACATAAGAGTGATAATACGAGTATGTGTGGTAAAAATATTTTGAAGGGGCATTTGAAGTCACTTCTGGTTGTAACGTTCCAAATAAACTTGCTTACATGTATGTATGGAAACGATAAAAAAGGAATCAGTACCCAACTCTTTAACATCACTTTGTATTATTTTCAATTAGGCTCAGTAATATCTATTTATGCATAACATGCATATTTATGTACATTTCAGTCAATCTTACATGCTTTTATTAAAGAAAATAAAGATCAAAACCCAAACTCATAATTAACAACAACACAAAGTCAGAAATACACCTATTCATAAATACCACTTTAACACACAGATAAATGAAAAAAGTAACAAAGACACAAATTCACAAATACCACTTTAAAACACAGATAAATGAAAAAGTCATAAAGACACCTATTCATAAATCTCATTCTCAAATAATATTCCAATTTCATAGACGGACTGCTCGCTAAGTTTATCTTGCGAGTGATGGAAAAGTAACAAACTGGAGGGGAAAGTTTCGTTCCCAATCCATCACTTTGAGGGAAATTGAGGGAAGACAATAGAAATCTATATGATATTCAGTCTCGGGAATTTCTTCACACGCAATTTCAAGTTTGTTGAGATGAAAGGAAACGTTGAAGTTATTATTGGGAATAATTGTGAAGATTGCTTTGTATTTTGGAATAAATATCAACGGATGAGAATAATAAATCAATTAGAACCTAAACCGTACCACCTAATTCAATTGGGCAACGTCGCCAGCATTTTGGGTATGCTGCCAACTGGTGATGGGCTAGAAAGCTTGAGCTTTATAGACCTATGTAAAGCCTGAATGACATGGGTTTTCCAACTGTTCTGACAAGTAACAAATATTTTTCTGTTACATCAGGTTGAAAAATATATCAAATAGAAAGTGTCTGACACTTATTTACATTGAACCAAAATGGCTACCAAATTACCCCGGGCAGTGTTAGACACGGGAACGAACTAAGAAACTTTGTATATGGCACTTTCAGTTAAATTTTCGTCCCTGAAGGTAGAATATCAGCAAAGTTTCATAGAAACACTGAGAAAACAGTAACTGAGCCGCGTACACTAGTTGAGGTAGATCAGACACACGCAGAGATACACACTAGATTGCAGCGGTTTAGTTTGACCCAGCATGATCTAAGGTGGAAAGTTTGGTCACATTAGTCTAAAAATTATATATCTATCTATTTTCTATCAGTAAAGCAATAAGAAGAAAAAGTCTATACAACGATGATAAAATAAAAAAATAACTATGGTACTTAAAATAAGCCGATGAAAAAGAATAGAACATTTTTTTAAATCGTAACTGTCTTTTTGTCTGTATATTTGTTCGCGCATCACGTAAAAAATACTGGACCGATTGCAATGTGGTTTTCATAGTTGGATAGTATAGGGATTAACTTACAAACTGAAATGTATTTTTTTGGTCCTGGAATAACACTTATGGGCAGGGCGGTCGCACTCCGCAACAAGTACAAATAAATTCGAGGACCCAATATTCGGGTCCGTTCAGTCGAGTGTCAAGCGTGCGCTCGACGAGTCGCGCGCCTTGTACTTAGCGATAGAGCACCTACTTACGTAAAGTTATTGACAAACTTTATTCGGGTTTTAATTATGAGTACCAAGAAGAAAGCTAGAAAGTACTGCATAGCATTCGGCTGTTTGAATAGTGATAGAAATGACGAATTGTCATTCTTTACGTTTCCAAAGGATATTGAAAGGTAATAAATTGTAATACCTATAATAGGTCCTAGTTATGTAGTTAGATATTGATATTTTTTTATTACGTAGGTTCCTATAGTTTTATGTTATTTCATTTGTGTTCCATACCGAAGCTACGCATATTTAAGATTATTCCGCGTAGAAATAAAGTCGTTTATTAAATCGATCAACGTAATTTTATAATTGATTATAGTAGATATTGTTGATCGGAAAATGAATTACTGTGCTGACTTAGTAAGTAGCCTACAACTAATTAGGAATTTATATAATATATGTCTCGTATAATACCAACCTACTTTTAATACCTTTTATTACGTAGGTAGCAATTTATTTTTCACTCATTAAAAGGCATGGAATTCAGACAGGCACCTTTATTCATCAACGTGCAATACCTATAGGATATAATCGTATTCAACCAACGACACGTAGGTAGGTATCTATCTCACTAAACTTATCGGCGTTCTAAAAACGGGATAGGTAGGTAGTAAAAATGAGGTAGTAGGTCTATTCTGATAAGAAATGTCATTGTATGTAATAGAACTATTTTAATTTAAAATAATAAGTAATAACATAATACATTATTACTTATTTATTCTGTTACAATATCTAAGTCATAACATATCACAGAATAATTAGTAGTACAAGTACCTAGTCATATCTTAATACAACCCTACCGAGCAAAAAAGGGACAGAGCGATTCTGAAACGGTTAGAGCAATGGAAGTTCTCGCGCGTTGTGATACGGTGCATTCTAGCTTGCACGCGGTGGGCGAGCGCCTTCTAGGTAAATATAATTGAAAGCTCGCAGCGCCGTGCGAGTTAAATTGCACTTTATAGCGTTGCAGCGAGAGTCGCTATTTATTTGACTTTACTCAGTTAGCCTTCTGTACTTGTACTATTATTTATTCTGTGGTATGGGCTACTTTTAAATGAAATAAGCAAGCCGGCACAACTAGTATGCAATATACGTAAATTTCAAAACAGTTATTACTGTGACTAAAAGAAAACGTTTCAGGCAGGCCTAAAGTAACAAATGAGAATTGGCTAAATTATTTGATAACTAGCTGTAGCTGTGCCCGCGGCTTTGCCGTTGTGGTCATTTCATTTAAAAGTAGCCCATACGTTACGTTATTCTAGTACTAAAAGTACCTATAATGTACATTATACTATATTTCTTCAAAATTCGTTCAGAGCCTGCAGTCTCGACATTGACAGCGATTGCTTTACAACCGAAATCGGTCGCAAAGCCGGATTATAATGATATTTGGTAGTATCTGCCAAATATCGAAGTCAATCATGATCAATGTCAGTATAAATACCGAGGAAAATCGGGCGACGGACTCGTGGTCACACCGTTTTTTCATACTAGTGTGACCACGAGGAATTTTATTTACTCGTGTTCACACTGGTGTGACTACGAGTAATAACTATTCCTCGTGGTCACACCACGACACGAGGCTAATATCGAGCTATTATAATAGTCAAAATAGTAACAAATTACCAGGAGAGCAGAAACCTTAGGAGGTCGGAGAATGGAGGGGAGGGGAAGGGGGTTAGGTGGAGTGAGACTGTCCCCAACGGTGGGGGTTTAAGGAAAAAACAAAAAAAAAAATTCCGTTTTGCCCAGCACGACAGATTCCTTTTCATCTCCCTTTAGTATAGTGTGAAGTCGGATGACAGCTATCAAACTTAAAACAGATATTACTCGGAAACTATGCTTCGCTGACTCGTAGATTTTTAACAGAAGTGATAGATCTCATCGATATCTTCGTTTTGAATGACCGCTGTCAAACTTAAAAGGCCTATAACTCTGAAACTAATAATCCTAGATTAGTAGTTTCTTTACAGAAGTTATAGATCTCATCGATATCTTCATTTTAGACCTGTCAAACTTTAAAGGCCTATAACTTTGAACACCCCTCACTTACCCACTTCCCCTTCCTAAGTTCCACTCCCCTTCTCCCCACTCACTTTTCCGTAAACTGTCATTTGACACCTGTCATTTGGCACCTGTCACTATGACATCTGTCACTTTGACATCTGTCACGTTGACACTTGTCACTTTGACATCTGTCACTTTGAAACCTGTCACTTTGACACCTGCCACTTTGACACCTGCCACTTTGACACCTGCCACTTTGACACCTGTCACTTTGTTCAATAATTATTGCATATAATTATGTCGATAAGTAATTGGTATTTTGGTTTCCCACACTGGTGTGACTACGAGTCTTATATTTTGTAGCTTACTCGTTGTCACACCAAGCAGTGTGACCACGAGTAAAATAAATCCTCCAGGTCACACTAGTGTGACAAAACGGTGTGACCACGAGTCCGTCGCCGAAAATCGATACCTTTTGACAATAACTGTCAAACCTAAAATTTGTCATCGGTATGTACCGATTATATGTCGAGACTGCTGGCCCAGCAGCCAAATAGTTTTTATCGACTGCTCGGTATCTAATCAAGGATTAAGATCCAGATACCCCTGTTTTTAAGTCAAACCCTAAGCTATCAAACAGGGAAGGTCCAGTACATGATGTGCGAACAAACATACAAACAAACTAACAAACTAACAGACAAACAGACAACACAATTTAAAAAAAAAAACTTGACAGACACATATTAAAAAAATGGTTACATTCTCTTCTGAAGTTCTTGTTCTGAAGTAGCTTATTTTAAGTACCCTAGACCATTTTTATTTAATTAAGTTCATTGTGCATACTTTTTTCGTTCATATTGCTTCATTATAAGTATAAACACCGAAAATTTTGATCCACTAGCAAGGCATAGGTAAATTAGCATATTAGCATGCCGACTAGAGTACCGCCTCTTGTATAATACCCTGTGGCTTCGAAGAAGGTAAACAAGTTTAGTTTAACTCTCATTTCGACACTCTAAGGAGACGTACGAATTCTTAAGTCTAATTACTATTATAACTTCGAGCCATTCGTTTCAATTTAGTTTTAGGCGTGAATATAGCTGAAGTTTGGTAAACGTGATTGTTATCTATGAGACCTTAATAATTACAAATTTGTAGCATTAGCTGTTTAAGTTTATAGGCCCCATTCGTCAGGATAGATTTTTGTGAAGATGTATTTCAAGTTTGTTTTTCAGTGTGAAAACGTATACTGTAGATATATAGATATATAACTCTTTATAACACAAGAAAGGAATTACATTAATAAAAAAAACTTATCTTATACCAATTTGCGGCCTTATTACTAAGCAGCGATCTCTTCCAGGCAACCGTAGGCTAAAAGAGACACAGACTGTTAAGGATGGTAGTGTGCAGAATTATAAATAGACACCTAGTTACTTATCTATCTATCTATCTACATATACTTAGGTTCCTAAGGTTGTCTGGAAGAGATTGATGTGATCGATAAGACCGCCCATTGTACCTATTGTTTATGTTATCTCTATTTTGTAATTTGTTTAACTGTGTGTCAATAAAGTGTTATTGTATTGTATTGTATACTTATAACTATAAAAAAATACAAGGATGGTATTTGTTAAAAATATTGTTAAACAATTATTTTTTTATAATGAATTAGAAATTGACCGGCTTGGAAAAAATAATACTCATGTTGCTTATTTCATATTAAAATATTGTCTTTTTGTACCTTAATTCACGTATGCCCTTAGATGCTGTCAGCTTTGGAACCATCCCATACTCTTACAACAGCTCGACAGCATTCAAAGGGATACTCTCACCGCCATTTTAAATACACCTTTTGATGATCGTGCTTGGCGCCAAGCCTCCCTGCCTGTAAGGTTTGGAGGTCTCGGCATACGCAAAATTTCTAGCGTATCTTTGCCAGCTTTCCTGTCGTCAGCCTACAGCACACAAAATCTAGTTCAGGACATCTTACAGTCATCACTGCAAAAAATTCAAATTACTTTCCTTTCTGACGCTTTCGAAAGTTGGAAAACAGCTTGCTCAAGCGAATCTTTGCCCAAGGCCCCGTCCTCTCAGCGGCAGTGGGACGCGCCGCTCTGTGCTTTAGAGTATAAAAGTATATTAGACTCTTCAACTTCTTCCGCAGAGCACGCTCGTCTTTTGGCTGTTGCTCGTTGGGAGTCAGGGCTTTGGTTGCACGCTCTACCTTCCAGGAATATTGGAAATTTATTAGAAAAAAATACGTTTTGTTTAGCCGTATCGCTAAGAATAGACGCAGCTTGTCAGGTCCCCTATCGCTGCAACTGTGGTGATACTGTAGATCGCCTCGGTCACCACGGATTGTCGTGTACGAAGAGTGCTGCGCGCATACCACGGCACGCCAGCCTGAATGATGTCATCCGTCGGGCTTTTGTCAGTACCGGCATCCCGTCAGTCCTGGAACCTAATGGACTGATGCGAGACGACGGCAAAAGACCCGACGGCATGACCCTCATACCTTGAAAGGTGGGGCGGCCATTGGTGTGGGATGCAACATGCGTAGACACTTAGGCTCCGATTCACCTTCCTGCAACATTAGTTCGGGCCGGCGCTGCCGCCGCTCAAGCCGAAAACCTCAAGCGGCGCAAATATGCGCACCTTGACCGGGTGTACATGTTCGCTCCATTTGGGGTGGAGACGATAGGTCCGTGGGGGCCGGCTGCTTTGGGGCTTTATCGGGACTTGGCCAGGCGATTGGTGGAGGCGTCGGGTGTACAGAATGCTGGCTTTTATTTCACACAGAAATTGAGCATTGCCATTCAACGTGGCAATGCCGCCAGCATTCTGGGGACCTTTCCCTCCACTAATGGTCTTTTAGTTTAAGTTTTTATATAGTTATTTTAAGTTTTAGTTTTTAGTTTTAATTTTTAGTCAGTATTTTAAGTTTTCGTTAATTTCTGTTTTATGAGTTGTGTGTAAATAAATGTCAATGTCTTCCATTAATTGGTTGACGAATGATGCTGTTATAATAAGAAAGCGCGAGCGAAGCAAGTGCGATTATTTTTAATATAACCTGATCAACACCAGTTTAGGCAAAATTTACTACTCTTTTATTCTTATTATGTTTTTTTGATGCCTGCGCGGCTTCACACGCGTGGTCATTTTTCTTTCAGTTTTTACGTGATTCGCTAACAAACATACAGACAAACTAACAAACAAACAGACAAACAAAGAGACACTATTTTTAATAATGTTATATTCATGTTCAGTAGCTTATTTCTTTCTATCTATCTATCTAGTTTTCCCGCCCGCGACGTCGTCTGCGCGGACCACTGTTTTATCGCGAAATAAAAGCATCCTATGTTCTTCTAGGATATTAAAAACCAATGCAAACGTAGGTATAGCACCACTCTTGATGTTTTTTTACATACTTGTTATTTCGTTTCCATGGCAACCGCTTCTTACAGCGGGTAATCAACATTTTTTCAGTTTTACCAGTTTTCCCGCGGAAAATAAAGAAAAAACGGAATAAAAAGTATGCTTTGTTTTATTCCAGGGGATAAGCTATCTCCATTCCATTCCGTTTCATCTAAATCCGTCGAGCTGTTATCGCGTGAAAGCTCCCCAAACAAACAAACAAACAAACAGACAACTTTTCACTTTTATATATTGGTATGGATTATAAGTACTAGTTGATGCCCGCAGCTTCGCATGCGTGGTCATTTCTCTAGGTTAAAAGTACTCTATGTACTATTCCAAGACCTAACAACCAATATACCATCATTTGATCAAACTTCCTTCAGCCATCAAAAAGTTTTTATCGATTGCTCGTCTTGTACTGATCGGATTGAGATACCAACTAGACCATTTTTTAAGTCTAACCCTAAGCTATCCAACAGTGAAAACCAAATCTCAATCGGTCCAGTAGTCTTTACGTGATGCGTGAACAAACATACAGACAAACTAAGAAACTAACAATCAAACAGACAGACACGATTTAAAAAAATGTTATATTCTTGTTCATTAGCTTATTTACCTTAATTTTATTATCTTTTTTGTAATGACTATTTCTTTTCTATTGCTTTAATAAAAGTACAGATAGATAGTTAGATAGATTATAAGTATAGATAGATAGATAGATAGAGATAAGTATAGAAGCCAGTTGAGCTTAGTGTGATTGAAAATAAGTCGCTCAAGCTTATTCAACTGCTCCTGGGTGAGATCGAGATTGCAGACGTCAGCGTAATCAAGAACAAGAAGAAGAAGAAGAGATTGTGCAAGTGCAAATTTAGTGGCCGTGTGTAAAAAAAACGGAGTCACCGAAGCGAACAAGCTGAAGCAAACATTTTTGCGATTTTTGTCTTCAATCTGAGGCTGCCATGATAATCCTGATCAGTTAAAATGCTAATGTTTTTCACCACACTACTAAAAAGTATCTAGGTCCCATCAAAAACTACAGAAAGGAAGGGAAACTTGCCCAGTCAATGTTATATATCATACGTGAGCTAGCAACAATAATGGTTTGCGTTTTAGCTGGATTCACTCTCAGACCAAATAATGCGCTCCACTGAGTTATGCGACGTAGGTAACCATTGATGGTTTCAATAGCACCAGGTAGACTGTTTAGAGGTGAGTGAGAGAAAATCTGGAGATCATCTGCATAAAGGTGGTGGTAGGAAGAAATAATAATTAGAGAAATTAATTTTATGAAAATTGCAAAAAGGAGGGGAGAGAGGATACCACCTTGTGAAACGCCGGCTGAAGTATGACACCATAAAGAAAAAAACTCAACAAGGAGAACCCGCTGCCGTTATCCATAAAAATAATTATGAAACCAGTCTTGCACCTTTGGGGATATGTTAATAGAGCGAAGTATAACTAAGAGAAAGTCAAAATCGATAGTATTAAAGGTGTTGCTAAAATCTAGCAATGTTAAAACAGTTAGCAGGCCATGTTCCATGCCTTGACGGATGTTATCAGTTACTTTAAATACTGATGAAGCTGTGCGCAGGAAGGAAGTGTCAAATTGATAGGAATACAGATACTGAACAGTGATTATAATATTTAATATGCAAAAATTACCAATGGATGGTTTGCAGCGATATTAATATTACTTGAAGCTGGGAGGCACAATCTCTACAAAAGATTTTCTTGTGAAGAGAGTCAAATTATACTTATCATTTAGATCTAAATAATACAATGAATATGAGCGCAATAAAATAGTAAAAAATAAAAACCTTTCTAAAAGAATAAAAACATACACGTCAGTCAAATTCAAGCATTTATTTCAGAATCAGTTGTCTGAACAGTAAAATAAATTGCAAATCTTCAGAACAGATGATCATAAAACACAGATATTCGAAAACAATCAAAGCAATACAGTTCCAATCTTCCATTTCACTTACAGCAGAAAATCAAAATATAACAATATCACTCGTACAAATAACAGTATGAGACGTGGAGAAGAATAGAAGAAAATATTTTGACCTTTTCTATTGAATTAATTTCGTATGGGTGATCCCTTTGTTAAAGTACCTAGTCAATCGTTTGTCGCAGTTTTATACGTCACATTCATCCCGAATCTAATAATAGAATGGTTGAAAGGGTCACGTTTTTGTCATAGTGATACATTTTTTACGTCGCAATATATGTTTTATTGTAATCTTTGTGACATGATATAAAATAACCGGAAATTTTTGTGTCGGATATTTGCTTTATGAATGTTGGTGGCGGAAAGTTGGAATTGCTTACATAAAACGTTTATGCCTACTTACGGTTTGAATTATAGATCAATTCCAGTTACCCTATAACTTGTTTTAAACTAGACGTGCCCGCAACTTTTCCCGCGTGGTTATTTCTCTGGGTTAAAAGTAACCTATGTGTAATTTCAGAACCAAAAGTACCTAGAAAGTATAATATACTACATATCATCAAAATCATATCAAACCGTCAAATAGTTTTTATCGATTGCTCGGCTTCTACCTATCGGATTGATATACAAAAGTGCATCAGATTTTAACTTAATACCTAATCTCCAAAGTGAAATCCGCATTCTAATCGGTCCAGTGCTTTTTCGTGATGCGCAAACACAGACAGACACTATTTTTGAAAATGTTTTATTCTTGTTCTGTAGCTTAAAGTAAGTCTCAGACCAACTTTTTTTTTAATTGTCTTCTACTGTCTTTTTACTCGATGCGGAGGGTTATGTTTTGTGCTGTATATATGTAGGTATGTTCCTTTGGCATGACCTATATGTAACCTAAACAATTTGACGGATTTTGATAAATGATTTATGAAGTGTGAAGAAAACTAATATGACGGCTTACAGCTGCAATATATTAACCATATATTGACGGAACTGAAAAATACTAAAAACTATCTAGAGAGGTATCAAAATGTTGGTTTTTAAAAGACCATTCCGAAAACCTGTAAGGGAAACTAAAAAGTTTAAAATAAATTAAACCTTAATAAAAAAACGACTGAGAACAAAACTAAAAGATGCAAACTAGCTTTAAATTATTGATTGGCAGATATAAGATGCAGTCGAGGCATCATGCTTTTTTGTAGAGGCATTTGCATTTCTCCTTTAACGGGATTATCTATAACTTTGCTAGCTTATCTTGTGTTATTCAGGGATAATGCTTTCTGCCGAAGCTATGTAGGTATTGTCTTTTCTTACTCCGAATTCTTATTATGAGTATATATAAGTTGATGCAGTTTAAAAAGTACTTCTAATTTTTGCCACTGGCCGTATTCACAACTGTGCTTGGTAACCAGATGCCGTAGACGAAGTACTTTTCACTCAAAAAATATATACGTGGATTTTTTTAACCACAACCGGGAGGAAAGTACTCTAAATACTGGAGATAGTAAAGGATCATGCTCAATATTGCATGGTAGTTAGGCTGACCTTACGTCTGGACTAAATTATCGCCAAAAGACTGGAAATGTACTAAGGATTATTGTAAACAGTAAATCATTTAAATATTTGACAGGAAATTGAAGAAATCCTAAATTTTAAAAAGATACGTTTTAAAACTCTTACTTTAAATCAATTTAAATACCACTTTTCCAGTCAGTAAATTAAAAATGTGGTTGATTATCCGTGTTAGTAATGAAAGAGTAGTTTCAAATATTTTTGGCAAATATTGAATATGAGTAGGTACTTATATGTATATCGATTTTAAATCTGCTTTTCTTGGTTGAAAACTTGACAGTTGCCGGTCGGCCAGTGGTCGCCATTGTACGTAGGAAATGTCTATATGACGTGGTCGCTGATACAAATCAAGCAACGTTTTCATTATATTTTATTTTGAAACCCGTATTCCAATAGGGCTAAAAAATATATAAAAGGATTCATAATTAAGACCAACAATTTTGGTACATGAATGGAGATGACGCATCTTCAGCCTGGGTTTGGGCATGATCCTTTACTCAAAGGAAACATTCCTATATTTTTAAAAAGAAACCATTCTGCATTCAAAGATTTATGAAAACTCACTTGCCACACTCGGTAATGGAACCTGCTAAAATCCGAAAAAATACATTCTGGCATCAATCGATAGGGTCAATCTTATGGAAAAAAAACTTTAACAAATATGGTATATTAAATAAAAGGAAAACCATGAAATCTAAACTTATCGATTCAATGGGACAAGATAAAGCACTATTAATCAAAGGACGACGAAGACGAAGACCTATTTAGAATTCAATTTGCACGTTTTTGTAAATAAACTCTTTATTAGTTATTTTCTCTTCTCTTTATTAAAAGAAACTTATGTTCCAACAAAATTGAGCTCGTTTTGAGCAGACAGTTTACACTTTTTTTGTTCTATTAAAATAAGTTAAAGTTATTTAAGTTATGTAAGTTATTTATAATGTTTTTAGAGAGATTTAATTCTTATCATTGACCCTATCGATTGATGCCATAAGAGTACAGAATGTTATTTTTTCCGTTTTAGCCGGTTTGATTCCCAAGTTTGGCAAGCGAGTTTTCGAAAATCTTTGTATGCAGATTTGTTTCTTTTTAAAATTTAAGGAATATTTCCTTTGAGTGAAATTTGCTATCTACAGTTTTTAGAGTACTTTACTCCCGGGTGTGGTTAAAAAATCCAGCCTGTATATTGCAACTAGTTTTTTATGACGTGTCTCTAAAGAAATACGGACGAATTCCCAAATTAAAGCGCTTTACTTTTCCTTTCCAGTATTTACATAACGGTACTCGATTATGGAACGATATTTTCAATATTATTTTTCACCAATTATAAAAGTAAATTTCAATTCCCCAAACGTCCATCCAAAAAATATAATGATTGGATTGCAAGGAAACAAGAGCCGCGGTCGCTCTTAGCGTGATTTGTTAGAGAAAAAAGGTAAAATCGAAGATTTTCGTACACAATCCCGGAAATTTCCATATCTAAATGGAAAACCGACCCCGAACAATCAATTTATCCTCCAATATCCTCAAGCGGTTTATACCACCTGTACAATAAATATTTATACCCTCTTCCCTCGATTTGTATCGTGCAGACCGGTTATTTTCTCAAAACCAAGAACTTTTGAACAGCCATTAAAATAATGACAAGGAAAAATATGTCTCGATACGGTTATTAATGATTCAATAAATCATGCATTAAAACTTTTTTGAATCAAATTGGTTTTACAAAATAATAAATTATTCTCTTTCTGAATGGAGCTAAGATGGTACAGTGTCTTAGGGAAATGTATTATTATAATAGTCTTATCAAAAAATAACTAAATAGATAGTATACACATTCCACAAGACGTACTAGGGAACAGGTACTGCTTTTTATGGCCGATCCGGTCTAGTTTCTAAAAAATTGTATTATTAGTAACACGAATAAATTAACGTAATATGTTTTATAATTATTTTGGTCAGTAATAAGAAATAAAAACTACCCACAGAGTATCTTTGCGCTCTATTTTCTAGCGGGCGCATTTTTAAAGCACTGCCACCGGTAGATTCAGAAAGGTGTTTTACTTTCCTATCTCAGTTTTAGCTCTGAATCATCACATGAAAAGCAAAATTCCTTTTCAAAGTAGGTACAATCATTATTTTAACTTATTGTTAGGGTCTATTCATAATAAGTTTTTTTGTTTTTTCATGTGAAATTGAAATATTTGACTTGTAAAAGTATTAAATTAACAAGTTGCCTATTTACATAAATGTATGTAAACTATACCATGGATGTTATATTCGTATCTATGTATGTTTATTCGTTGCCTAGTACCCATACTACAGGACATACTAGTTTGAGGCTAGATAATTGGTGTGAATAGTCCTGAATATATTTATATATATAATATATTTATAGATAGACTAGCTGTATCCGCGGCTTTGCCAGCGTGGTCATTTTATTTAAAAGTTACTCATACATGTTATTACAGGACTAAAAGTACCTATAATATACAATAATATACTACATTTGTTCAGTCATCGAATAGTTTTTTATCGATTACTCGGCATGTAATCATCAGATTAAGATAATAACCACTTGAGTGTTAAAAAGCGGTTATAACCGGTATTCCAGTACAAGTTACGTTGCTTTGGCGCACAGGATGATCAGGTGGCTAAGTAGCCCCGTTTTTAACTCAAACCCTAAGCTATCCAATAGTGAAAATTGCATTGCAATCGATCAAGTAGTTTTTACTTGATGCGCGAACAAACTTACATACAGACCTTCAGTAGTGACCCGACATGGCCGTGATAGGTTAGAAGACGAAAGCGGGAGCTCGCTAAGCTTCGCTAAGCTTCGCTCTCGCCTTCGTCTTTTAACTATTCACGGCCAAGTCGAGTTGCCACTGAAGGCTGTTGGCAGAAATCTATCTGTGTTGCAATAGCAAATAAATAATTAATAGGTTGGTCTAGTGGCTAGTGACCCTGGGAACGAAATCAAACGGTCGCGGGTTCGAATCCTGCAAGGTGCAATCATTTGTGTGATGAGCAAAAATGTTTGTTTCCGAGTCATGGATGTGATATTCGTATTTATGTACTTTATCTAGTGCCCATATTACAGGGTATCCTAGTTTGGGGCTAGGTAATTGGTATGGAATTGTCCCCAATATATTTATTATTATTTATTAATGTTTGTACAGTCACCAAGACACTTTGTGGAATAGAATAGAATAGAATAGCGTTATATGGAGCGTTATTCTGAACTACCTATACCCGATCGCAGCTCGGCCAGTGACGTCATAAATGTTCGAATGGTGATGTCGATCGCAGCACGGCCAGCGACGTCATAAATGTTCGAAACCTTTACGGTGTACTTTTGTATGCTTCATGAAAATATTTTGTTGAGTGCAAAAATTTTTGAGGCTGGACGAACCTGGGAATGACGGCACGTCAGTTGGGTACTGACACCACTGTGCCACAAAGGATCTTAAACACTGGCCGAAAATTCAGTGTCCGCTTCTGTCTTTTCACTTTGTTTGTAAACAAAAAAAAGTGCGAAAAATTCTTTAAGGCTACTCGGAATTGAACCTGGGAACCAGAACCCGACTTAAGTGCCTTGACGGCACGTAAGTCGGGTTCTGACACCATTGCGCCACGAAGGATCTTAGACATAGGTCGAAAATTGGGTGTCCGCTTCTGTCTTTACACTTTGTTTGTAAACCTTAATAATTAAAAAACTACCATCTGCAATATTACGTAACAAAACTTGACGGTTTACTTCAGGAAATTACATAAGCCTTAAAAAAATCGAAGAAAATGTAAAAAAAACGCACAAAATATGTAAATTCTTATAAATATTGAGGCAAAACATTCATAGCAGCGCGTGGATTCTATCTATGTGCCTCTGGGTTGTAGGCCAGACACCGCTTCCACTGTGCCACTCTGACTTGTGGCATAGGTGCCGAATTTACGGTACCGTTTTATAAGCGGATGTGCAATTATTATTCCTTTCAAATTAACATAACTTTAGACTCATATCCCGCAGGAATCCCGTATTTTTTCGTGATTAAAAGTATCAATCATTTTAACACATACTATAAACTTTGACTGTGCCAAGTTACTTCAAAATCCGTCCGGTAGTTTCAGCGTGATATGTGTTTTTTTTTAAAATATCTTTCAACCCCTATCTTGCGGGAACTATTTTTTTTTTCGGGATAAAAAGTATTCTAAATGTTAATCCATAATATAAGCTATTATTGTACCAAGTTGCATCAAAATCCGTCGGGTAGTTTCAGCTTGATGCGTGTTCAAAGAGACAGACAGACAGACAGACAGACAGACAGACAGACAAAAAATAAAAATAAAACCTTTCGCACTCCATATTGATTTTGAAGTTCATCTCAATTAAAATTTTCAAAAAATATTTAATGTACAGATTTAGCCCAGTTACAGTTTTATTATAGTACTAGCTGTGCCCGCGGCTTCGCTCGCGTGGTCAGTTCTCTAGGTTAAAAGTACTCTATGTGCTATTCCAAGATCTAAAATAAACATTTAATTAAGATACCAAGTAGGTACCCCAGTTTTTAGGTCAAATCCTCAGCTACCCAACACTGAAAACTGCATCGCAATCGGTCTAATACGTTTTTACGTGATGCGCGAACAAAACATACATACAAACAAACAAACAGACAGACACGAATTTAAAAAATGTTCTATTCATAGACCATTTTTTTTAAATTATCTTCTTTGTATAGATTTACGTTCTTATTGCCTTATAGCTGTGCCTGCAGCGTTGCTCGCGTGGTAGTTTTTCTGGGATATAAGGATCCTATGAGTTATTCCAGTACCAAAAGTACCAATATAGGTACCTACCTACCTGTGTTAACAACCTTCAGTGGCGATCCGACATGGTCGTGATAGGTTAGAAGACGAAGGCGGGGGCGAAGCGTAGCGAGCACCTGCCCTCGGTGCCCCCATTATAGCTAAGAACTATCTTGCTTACCTCAGCTTTGAAACATAAAAACCCGCAGTAAAATTGGTTCATTCGTTTGAAAGATACGATTTTCACCCCCCCCCTCACCTTTTTTTAAACTCCTCCCCCCCTCCCATATAGCTAAGAACCATGATGAAACATCTCGATCACATCAGTTTTCAAACATAAAAAAACTGCATCAAAGTCAGGCCTTTCGTTTGGGAGCTACAATCCTCACTTCCTCGCTTCCCCCCTCCCCCCACCCCACCCAATATAGCAGAACCATCTTGTTTACCTCAGCTTTGAAACATAAAAAACAGCAGTTAAATTGGTCGATTCGTTTGAAAGGTACGATTCTCACCTCCTTTTTCTGGAAACTCCCCCTTATATAGCTATAAAAAATATAGAATATAGATAATAATAATATCTAATAACTACAAATAAAATAAACAAACATAATTCAAAACAATCTACCAAATCAACCAACGAATCGCATAAATGATGTAAAAATCTTTTAATTATGGAGCAAAACATTTCTACGGCGCGTAATTTCAATCCACGTACTTCTGGATTACATACCCATGCATCTATCCAACTGGGCCAGTGAGCCTCGTAGCAGAATGATGAAATTCGGTACCAGTCTATAAACGGATGTATGATCACTTTAAATTTAACACAACTTTGGACCCATAGGATGCAGGAACCTTTTAATTTTTCGGGATAAAAAGTATTCAACATTTTAACACATTATATAAACTTTAACTGTGCCAAGTTACATCAAAATCCGTCCAGTAGTTTTAAAATTCAAATCCAAATTCAAATTATATATATTTGTAAGAAGAATGTGTTAATAAGATGTTCATGGTTAGTAAAGTGCAATATTCTACCGTTTGCGGTGTACAAAGTATTATGCATGCAGGCCATTTAGGTAAGTTCTATAAATTATATAAAATTATGAAGTGATTTTTCACGATGATCAAAATTTACTTTAAATTTAAATTAATAAAATAAAACAGTTACAATTATTAAAACGACAAAACATAAAATTAATACTAAAATAACCATGTCAAAAAAACTCATTAATAATATAAAACAAACAATTGAATGTCAAAAATATACCTATTTGAATCGTTATAATCCTTACAAAATTGTCATATTACGACTTGATTTAAAAAATATTATAGTTACCTAATTATAATAAATTATTGTCTTACAATTTTATTTGCCCTCCAAAAATTCAGTGACGGTGTAAAAACACTTAGATAAAAGGTAATTCATAAGTTTGGTTTTAAACATTTGAAGGGTTAACTCTTTATAGCTGACAGGCAGCTTATTATAAACTCTAATTGCCATGCAATACACATTGTCACTAAATACTTTTAACCGTTGTTTTTAGCTTGATACGTGTTATTTTAAATAACTTTCTATCCCTATCCTGCGGGAACCGTTGATTTTTTCGGGATAAAAAGTATCCTAAATGTTAATCCAGTACATCAGCTATGATTCTGCTAAGTTGCATCAAAATTCGTCTGGTAGTTTCAGCGTGATGCGTGCTCAAAGAGACAGACAGACAGACAGACAAAAAATAAAAAAATAACCTTTTTGCTATCCATATCGATTTTGAAGTTTATCTCAATCAAAATTTTAAAAAAATATTTAATTTACAGATTTAGCCCAGTTACAGTTTTATTATAGTATAGAGATAGATAGATAGATAACTCTATATTGCACAAGAAATGAAACTGATGATACAAAAATCAAGTATTAATACAATAGTAGTATAGTAGTTTATAAATACTTTTGAGTTTGAAGAAGGTAAGTCATAAACAGGAATACGGAAACTAACATGTCCATGATCTACAACATTCGTTTCACCTCTCATTTCTGTGTATAAAATATAGATATATATCTCTACTACTGTAATTAACATTTTAGGAAGCGTATTTTTTATTAGTAAGCTGGGTGAAAGTTACCCTGGAAACAAATTTTATTCTTTACTTAATAAAATACAGGATAAATTATATACTCATATCCCTCCCACATTTCTTCATAAAATGTAATATCATTTAAACAACGTCTCCACAAATAACGCTTCCATAAATAAGTCTTTTGAAAAGCGAGCAAAAATAACAAGTCCATTGAAAGTTCTCAATCTTAATCAAACGCGTAAAGAAAAACATTTTCTGCCTTCCCTCGTACCGTTTCACAATTGACAGGAGTCATAAGAAAAAAACTGAAAAGCCATTTTTATTTCCTGTACATTAGCCCTTAGTTTTCACACTAAAGGTCTCTAAAAGAAAGATTTATTATGTAGCCTACGCTACAGGTACACTTACTTGAAGAATAAAAATAAAACACACTTTAAGTGTACGGCAAAGATGTAATAAATAACCGATGTTAAATTGACTGCGAAGAGCTTATGGCCCAGAAACGAAACAAGAAGGGAAATTGGAAGCTGAACCTACTTAGGTGTTATAAAAGTGAAGTAAATAATAAAAATTGAAGTTGAAAACTTTTGTTTCTGGAAATATTTTCCTCTTTGTAACTCGATAGAAAAGAGAAAGTAATAGGTAAGGTTACCTACTGTAATTAAATTTCATTTTGTGTTGGCTATTTTGTAAAATACATTTCGAACAGAAGAAAATTCAAATAAGTTAATCTTAAAACATATATAAATAACTTTTATGCAGTAGCCATGTCATGGTAAAACTTCAAACTGGCTAGCGTAATATAATGCGTACACAAAATTTCGTCTCTGTGCTGTTAACCGTTGAAGAGTTCCCTAGTTAGGAGCCAACCCGGAGTGCAGCAGCCATGTTATGGTAAAAATTCTAACCGGCTATCATAATAGAATGTGTACACAACATTTCGTGTGTGTGTTTTGACCGTTAAAGATTTCCTTTATCTGGAGCTGTCCCTGGTTGTCTATTCAGGTCATGCTTACCATAAAAGTAAGAACTGAACCAACAAGCAAATGTTCAATTGCGTAGTATAAGAAGAAGTGGTTCTAATTCAGCTTGCACGATTTGACCTAAACAAACATACATACATAATACAAAATACAAATATTGCAAGTTAATTTAAGCTTTTAAATTTCAAAAAGCTTTGACGGTAATTTGTTTGTGGTATTTTAACCCGAATCAAGATCTCGCGCTGTACCGTTTACTATTCACATGTCACTTATCGCATACCTTTACAAATAGAGATCGGGTCAACACGTTGATCAGATCATTGTCGAACAAACAAACAAACAAACAAAAATATACATAAAAATGCCAGTTTGGCAAATTTGATTTGGACACCTTGCATTGCTCGGTCATTATGCTTTTGTTTAGAATTTTACTGTAAACACAAGGAACATACCGTGTGCAAACATGTCGTTAGAGACAGCATGCTGTGCGTTGAATTTCATCAGTTTTTCGAATGTTGTTACACAGGAATGATTCACGTTACACCGTTCCAGGGCCGGGCCGTGCCATGGACGGGGCTCTGCCAAACAATCATAGTAAGCTTTTGTATGAACTAATTCATGCTAGATCGGAACGAGACCGTGCAACGACATGGAGTCGAAATGTTGATGGGTATTCTTTTCCGGCTCCGGCACGGTGCGACCACGACACATCGTAACATTATGAATGTGTTCACCGGACTATCGCTGGCCAGTTGATTTGTTTCCCTGCTGTATAGCAATCGGGGACACTCGGTCACCGCACGGTCGCATGAAGGTCTGGCCCAGCCGACCGCACGGTGGAAACGTTATGGCACGGGTATGGCGCGGTCCCGGCACGGTGTAACATAAATCGCCTTTAAATAATAGTGGTTTTATGCACGTATATATTGATAACCTTCCTCCTGAGAAGATTTCAGAGGACCTGGGATTACCAGGATCGATGCCAGTCACAGCAAATTGAATTAAACACATTGTTTGGATCAATCTCCATAGAGTTGAAAAATATAACGTAATTTTTTCTTCATAGGAAATGTGGAAATAAGTAAATACAATAAGAAAGGTTGTCTCAGGGATCCCTTAAAAGAAAATAATGTGTAGGCCTTTACTTGTCTACTAAGCTTCATATCATCTCACGTGAAAGATATTGTGTGTTATACGTGATTCCAACGTCTCAGGATAAAGTGCCTAGGGAGATAACTCTAGATATGTTATTCTAATCCTTGTAAGAAAATACCTGTTGTATTTTTTCTTAAAATAAAATAACTTTTTGGTATTAGAGGAGATTTGTATGTTTGTTTCGAATTCACCACGGATTATTTCTTGTGAATTTCTTTTGGCATGTATATAATTTTGCTCATATATACCATGATAAAATCAGTTTTATGGATATCGAACAATTTTAGAAAAATCATTATTCATTTTTCGTTGCCGATGAATAAATAAATTGCGTTCAAAGTTATCTAAAACTGACTGACAATAACTAGCTTAAAAGCTAAAAAACCACGACGCCCTGCCAAAAAAGAAATTATATCAAAATTATATATTATGTACCTATTGTTAGAATATGCATAACAAGACCTTCAATATGATACCCATATTGTAAAAGTCAAAGTTTTTTTTTGCATTTGAAAATGGAGTCATACTGCATCAAAAATGATTTCAAAAAAATAAAAAATTAACATATCCCATATGTCTTAATCTGTTCAGGAATTTAAAAGTTATGGTGGAATAAAGAAACTCACATACATAATATATACATACAAACATACATGAATCCTAAAAACATTACACTTCTTTTTTTGGGCAGTCGCGTAAAAATACCTTACCAAACATTAGCTATTTTTATGCAAGAGAGAGACCTATAGGGAGAAGCCTCATGAGTTGGTCGAACCAAATCCGCACCAGACTCAACATTTAAGTCGCAGAAACGGTGCAAATTGCCGAAAGCCGGAGCAGATAACGTATCATAATAAAGAAAGCAGTGATGCCATGACATGGTCACGACCAACAGCATTGTGGAAATGCAGCAATGTGGAGGAGTAGCTAACAATAATAAATACTTAGTAATGACTACATGTGGGAAAAACAACCTCGTTGCTTTTTACTCAGTACTGCAGAGTATGCAATACCAACTCCCAAATTGCTCATTTTCCATAACGTATGTAAATGTCAACACCCATGTTTACAATCACAAAACTACATAGCCTTTTACGAGCTAGAGATACACCGCAAATGATATCAGGTAGAGGAATTTAGGGAAAGCTACTCTGCTATTAATCCTCAGGGACTAGGTAGTTAGAGATGACCCACTTTATCCTAAATAGTTGGCGAGCCTGCGAG
This sequence comes from Alsophila aescularia, assembly GCA_946251855.1. NCBI lineage: Eukaryota > Metazoa > Arthropoda > Insecta > Lepidoptera > Geometridae > Alsophila > Alsophila aescularia. The sequence goes on from OX276378.1 coordinate 52,480,466, forward strand.
GGTTTTGAGTAAGGTATTTATTGTTTTGTCTTTGTTTTAAATAAGAATAAATCGTAATATACTCGTATTAATTAAGTTTAAACTAGTGGCTCTGTGAGCTGTAGACCTCACGTGTACAAACTTTTTTGCAAACAATTAAGCGGTGCACAGTAGCGCCATTCTAGTAACCTTATTGTAAAACTAACATTAATAACCAAGGTGCTCCATCAATCCCTACCTAGTAGGTAAAGGGCTGATTCCACTCGTAGAAACCTAGAAGTTAGAAATTTACTGCATTTTGAGGAGTTATTCTGCTCATCATGCCGAAGATCCTCATCAGATCTTCACCAAATTTTAATGGAACTAACTTAAAATGACTACAATTCAAAAAAAAATAACGATCGTAATCGGATTTAATAAGGCGGAGATATTCAGTAGCCTCTTTTTTATCCTTTTTTGGGGGAAGCATCAAATTCAATCAAAAATCTCCGACTTCTAAGAAATTATAAACATTTGCTTAACCTGTATACCAAGTTTCGTCTAGATTGGTTGAGAAATGCGACCTATAGAACAGAGATCCGGACTGACATCCGGACATTCGAAAGCATTTTTGCCCAAGCTGAAACGGAGACTTTGCGCTCGCTCGGTCAATATTAAATGAGAAGATGTAGGGTTATTTTCTCAGGTTCAATACTATAAATAAGCACTAAAAATCATTGGTTTCATGTGGAAAATAGTTTAATGTAATTATTTATATAAATAGTATCATAGCCGTATATTTATTTGGTCGGTGGTCTCTTAGCTTCATATTAGACATACAGGCTTATGTGACTTGTACTTGACAAGCAATGACCATTTTAGCTTCATCATCATAGGGCTTTGAAATTTACAGGCAATCGACTACTACTCAAACTGTTGATTATAATGACGGTCAAAGCTTACTAAGGAGATATACATATATCTGTAAATTATTTATTTACACATATTTGTATTCACATGATCTGTACATAAACAAAATAACTTCCTACACAAAATAGACTCAAGCTTACCTACTATTTCTTGGGGCCACAACTCCCTGGTCGATTAAAGTAGCGATGAAATTGAGGAAGGGAATTAGATTTTGTTATAGTCTGCCTCGTAAACGTGGCATAAACGCTCGGTGTGAAACAACGAGATTATTCTTCATGATCTGCTGAGAAATAAGAGCCTAGATATTTTGTCATCGTGAAGACTTGAAAATGAAGATAATACCCGATGAAAGGCGAAGTGAAAAGAAGCGAGAACGACAACGGAGAGTCAGTATGTTAATTCACTGGTTAAAATCATGAGTCACGAAATACGGTGGAAATGTCATATGTCAAACAGGTACTACTTACATGCCGAATGAAGAGATGACTCAATGTTTGTAAACTCTTATAGGACTCAATGCGAGCATGTCTAAAGAATGTCTTTGATGCAAACATTTTGTCGTATTTCTATCATCGTTTGGTCCCGCTAGCTGTCAACGTACAAGGCTTTAAAATAATTAATGTCCCGTTGTTGTAAATGAGGCAGACTTTTGTCTAGTCACCATAGATTAGGGGAAAAAGTACAAAAATAACCTATTCTATAAAGGTAAATATACTAATTAAATAAAGATATGAGGTATTAAATAAATAAAAAAAAAACAGACGATTTGAAAACCTTCTCCTTTTAGAAGTCCATTAAAAAGTAACCGTGATACATGATAGCTCTATCCATACCAATATATAAAAGTGAAACGATGGTTGTTTGTTTTTCTGTTGGTTTGTTTGTTTAGGGAGCTTTCACGCGATAACAGTTGGAAGGATTTTGATGAAATTTGGATCGGAGATCGGCTTATACCCTGGAATAAAACACAGGATACTTTTAATCCCGAGAAATTGTAAGTTTCCACGGGAAAACAGGAAAAACTTGAAAAATGATGATTACCCATTGTAAGAAACGGTTGCCATGGAAACGAAATAAGAAGTATGTCAAAAAACATCAAAAGCTTGGGGCTAACCTGCTTTTGCATTGGTTTTTAATATTCTAGAAGAATATAGGATGCTTTTTTTCGCGATAAACAGTAGTCCGCGCGGACGAAGTCGCGGGCGGGAAAGCTAGTACTTTATATAGTGTCATATCTATCTATATCTGAGCCGACGATATTGTAAAGATCACGGGTCGAACCTTGTACCGATTGGCACAGGCCTAGGCGAATGGCATGGTAAAAGAAAATCATATACCCAGCAGAGGGAAGATAAGGGCTGTGGATGATGATATCTATCTATATCAATAACTAGCTGCGCCCCACAGTTTCACCCGCGCGGATGATGATGATGCAAGTATTCTATGTGATATATCTCTAAGGTAGGTCATATCTCTAAGGTAAGGTATCTTACCAAACATCAAAATTCGTTGAATCGTTTCTGCGTTAAGACCGAGCATACATACACATACACAAACTTTTGCATTTGTAACATTAGTAGTAGGCGAGCGAGTAAAGCCATCAACAAAATTTGGGCTAGCAGAAAGTGTAGGAAACAGATTTTATTTTTATTTGAAGAAGAAAAATCATCCCAGTTCCTCCGCGGAGGATATGAAACTAATAATATGGATATTTCCAACATTTACTATTACAATTTTATCGGAACCTTTGCCCCTATAAGTCGTAAAGCTATAAAGTTGTCTTTGACCAAAACTTTTTGCGGGGTGCTTAAACGGACCGCCCTATATCAAAAATTTACTGACTCCGGTGTCTTTTTACGAACTTTTTTTGAGTGCGGTTTAAAAAGAAAGCGGCTTACCAAGGTCTTACCTACCCATTTATAGCGTTAGAATTTTTAACCAATTTTTTTACCTTGTTTGTTTGGAAACATAATGATCTAAGTATTTTTTTGGATATATAAATTAAATATTACAAAAAAATATAAGTTCTATATACGTTACAAAAATACAATTTTGAACAAATTTTGTAAAACCATGAACTGGATATGGGTAATGTGAAGTGAAGATGATCAAATCAGAAACTAAATGTAGGCGGGTCAGTAAGAATCATCCGACATGTGAACAGAACAGAACTGAACAAAACTAAATGACGAGAGTGCAGCAGAGAATAACATACTTAATAAGCATACACCTCCTATGTTGTAAAGAGCTAGCTATCTATCTATAATTATAATAATGCAGTAGATACCAAAGAAGATAATTTATAAAAAATGGTCTAGGGTACAAATAAACTACTGAACAAGAACGTAATATTATTTTTTAAACATGTCTGTCTGTTTGTTTGTTCGTGCATTACGTATAAACCACGGAACCGACTGCGATGTTTTTTCAATGTTGGATAGCCCAGGGTTTGACTTAGAAAATGGTGTTCTTGGTAGCTCAATCCAATAAGTAGAAACTGAGCAATCGATAAAATCTATTTGACGGCTAAACGAAATTTGGTATAGGTAATTTTGACCCTGGAATAACAAATATACTTTTATCCCAGAGAAATGACCACGTGGGCAAAGCTACTGGTACAGCTACTGAGCTAATAAACTCACAATCTGAGGTACCTATATAACCAGTTCCATCGTGGACATTATAAGCATTTAGGGCCAAGGTAAATAAAACGTGCTCCGCCGTAATAAGGAAAAAAATCATTTCAAAATCTGGGTCATTCCAAAAACGCTGTTTCACGGCCTTTTGTTGAGTATTGTATGATAAGAGTCTTTGTTTTAGAGAAATTACACGAATTCATCCTTGGGAAGCGTTTTACAGCTATATTTGTTTCTGTCTGTATTTACTTAGGCATCTTTTATTTTATTGGCTGGGCTTGGCTCGGGGAAGTTGATTTATCTTTTGCAGGGGTTCCTCGTAATGAGTTAGGTTTCTTAATCCTAGCTTAAAAAGCCCTCAGATTATGATGACTTAAAGTAGGATAGGATATTATGTTGAAGTACTGCATCAACTTTAATTCTGATTATGCTATTTAATTTTGGAAAAGTAATGTTTCTACAAAGTGGAAAAAATAAATAATTATATAAACACAACAACAAACTAAAAAGAGGCAAACAAGCTTTAAATTTTTGATTTTGAACTATAAGATGCTGTCGGAGGTATCATGCATTTAATTTCTTTTAGAACCTGGCGAGATAACTTTTCATGCCTCTGACTGCATCTTATATTTAAATTTTTGATTTTGAACTATAAGATGCTGTCGGAGGCATCGTGCATTTAATTTCTCCTAGAACCTGGCGAGATAACTCTTCATGCCTCTGACTGCATCTTATATTTAAATTTTTGATTTTGAACTATAAGATGCTGTCGGAGGCATCATGCATTTAATTTCTCCTAGAACCTGGCAAGATAACTCTTCATGCCTCTGACTGCATCTTATATTTCAAAATCTAAATCTAAAGCGTTTGCCTCTTTCAATATGACGGCAGATGGCTCCATTATCACGAGCGGTTTTTTTATATTCTTCATATTTTTTCTTTTTTCAAATTTTGCAATATGATTATCAATTTGAAGGCCTTGTTAAGCACATTATAACAGTAAATAATTTATTGGAATAAGTTGTTTTCGTGTTTTTTTAGCTTTTAAACTAGTTATTTTTTCTTGGAAATGCCTGTTGGCTTTGTTTTTTTTTAGTGTTAGAAGCATATTGGTTTTCAAAATGTTGTTTCCAACAATGCTAACGGTAACGGGGTCCTTGTCAAATACAGTTGTGTAGGTCAAATCATAGTAGTCTCTATTTACTTCTACAAGCATCATGTCACTGATTTATGGTCGTGTATTAAGTCGTGACAGTTTAAACTGTGTCGTGTAATTTTCCCGTTCATAAAAGTCATCAACGGTAATTTTCTTTAATTTAACATTTTTACGGCAGTATTCGGTTCCTAAAAATGATCTTTGCGCAGCCATTTGCACGAAGTACAGAGTGGCCACGACTTATCGGCCGTACTGTACTTAAAGAAAGAAGAAAGAATATATAAAGAATATATAAGAATAGAAGAAAAATAGATGTAGATAGAAGATAGATTTCCTTCTTTGCTGGTAAGGATCTTTAAAAATTTATTCAATGGAAAATGAGAACAAAGATGGACAAACTAAAACATAAATACTGTAGGTGGTTGCTATTTGACTTCGCTCAGCTTAAATTATATTTCTCGCCTAGTCCTCTAGATTGATATATAAACACATGTAGTATCGCAACCTGGTCCCACCATTTTATGCACAAGTTGAGAGTAAAAAGTTTAAGAAAAACCTTCTTGCTCCATTTAAACCTTCCCGTATTTTCCTATTTCTAGTTATGTCATTTGCATAATCTGTGCTCACATTTGCACACGAAATAAAAATATTTTATTATTTTTAATTATTTTTAAGGTATTTCTACGAAGTTAAACAGGTAAATACGAAAGTGTGTAAAATAAACATTCCAAAATATATATATTGGGATATCAAGATAGCAGGCGGTGTTCGCATGTAGATATGATGACGACTCTTTCCTTCTGCATTACATTATAGCCAGGTTTTTTTCATTGGATGAAGTTCCAGTTTTGTGATGTTTCATATCTTGTAATAGCGTATTATTTTACGCTACAATGAGAATGCAATCTGACCTGTCGGGACTGACCAGTCTGGGACATTTCGCTGCATCGATGAATTGGGATATAAAGACAGCAGGCGGTGTTCGCCTGTAGATATGATGACGACTATTTCCTTTTGCAATACATTATAGCCAGCTTTTTTTTTCATTGGATGAAGTTCCAGTTTTTTGATGTTTTCACATCTTGAAGAACCGTATTTACGCTACGATGAGAATGCAATCTGACCTGTCGGAACTGACTAGTCTGGGACTTGTTCGCTGCATCGATGAAAGATTAGCGTTACTTCCGCTCCGGGGAGATTACCTAATCTGATATTATTATCTTGGCTTGCGTTCTTTTCATTGGGAAATTAATCTTGCCATAGAAACATCACAAACGGTTCTTGCTCTGTAGTTACAATCGTTAACTTTTACCTATTTAGGTAAATTCCATGTTTGACTCAAGTCATAGAATATAAAACATGAAGTATTTACGTGGCACTGAGTTCAAACGAGATTACCGAGATTACCGAGGATAATGTCAAGGAGCCTCACCAAGGACCTTGTATTTTTTAACAGATCTAGATCCAGCAGTTCTCTGATCTTAAGAGGAATATCCGATAAGCTGCAAAGTTGATCTTTCCAGCATGCAGGCCACGTAAAGTTCTTGTAGAACGTTTGTACAGCACATAGCATTAAAAAAATCCTAGAAGGGAATATGTTCAAATATTGTGCTTCAAGTTACCTGCCTGGAGTCAGTGACCAGTATACAAGAATATATTCAGAACTGAGAAAGAAGTTAAAACTATAGTACAATAGACAGACCTATCGCTAAAAGCTATGTTTTACAGTTAATCTTTTGGATGTAAAGAAATATTAATAATATCATAATGATACGTGATTTATAATAAAAGTCCAGCGCAATAGTTTTGAGATCTCGTTAACATGCTGGTAAATTGAAAAATAAATTGTCTTAAGAAAATGATAATTATGTCGCAAACTAGAAAATGATTTGATGCATCTAAAACAGTTCTAACATTAACTCCAATATATAGGAGCTTACTCCAAAGTCTGTTGACTTTATACTGAAGTCTGCTAAAACAAGTAGACAGATCGGGTGGCTGGACACCGATTTAAACAAATTGGGTTATTATTGACAACGAGTGTACCAAAACCTTCGAGTTTCGCCCCAATTGTTCCGTTGGATGGTGCATTCTTGAGCTGCCAGCGAATAGCAGCGCGCACGAGGTTTCCTCTTGCAAACTCTGTCAAAGTCACAGCTAAGTACTCTGGTCGTTATTCTGTTTTTATTTTGCATTTATGGGTCTAAGATCTAGTTTGCAGCTTCAATAACTGAACATCGTAGTTTGATGTATAAAAAAAAAACTAACTCAGCTGAGCTTATGAGCTATGATTTATTATGGCAATTCTAAGAAGTTCTTAATAACCTATACAAATGGGTATAGCACCCATTTGTATAGGATCGGAGTATACGAGTAATGCATTGTGAACATAATATATGATAAGCAACTTATTTCACTTATTTTTCTTGAGCTGAAAAGAATGTGCAATAAACTGCGACTCCTTTTAATTAAATATAATAATAATCATGTTTATCAAATATAATCTATAATTATGAATTTAATTTAGACACATTACTAGAATTTGTGAATTGTAAAACTGTTTCGACTTGAAAGATATCTTACGACTGTCACTCACGAGTTGTTTCGTCGAATAATTCAATTCGACCGGTGTTCAGACGTTGGAGACGTCCGTCCTCGGGAGTTTGAGCAGCGAGGGCGTGACGTGAACTGCGGACCACCGCACGTGTCATTCATTGCGTCAGTCGCGCTGGCAGCGGGAGTGCTGCAGGTAGGGGAGCCCCAGCCCAGATGAAGTCTTACTTACGCACGCACCATTTTCACTGTTGTCGCTGGCGTACATAAACAGTTAAGGGTCCTCACAACAGTTGTCGACAGTGTCCACCTCGCGGAGAAACGGCTCACTTTCAGTGTTTCGACTTTAATTGATCTTTCAGACGCGGTTTATTACAATTCCAAGATCATACCTATATCCCATAACATCTATTATAGACCAAATCATACAATATGACGTTTCAAATTCGATCACGCTGAAGTCCATTGCCTGAATTGAAGATCTCCTGGGAGCTCGTACTCTGTGCCACGCGAGATTTCTTGCGGAAGGCGTGTGACGTCATTGCAGCAATTGCCAAACGGTTCCACGAAGATATTGTACCGTGATGTTAGATTGCCTTGCGCTGACTGAGTACTTAAACAAGTAAAAACTTATTTTGAGTATTTTTTACGGGCACATTAGAGCGCGTTTAGGGCAAACCTAAACTTCTACCTCTTAAACTCTTCATTATATTATATACTTCCTCTTTAATATCATTGCCTATATTATCTGTTTATGTACCAGGAAAAGATACGGAATCTATAAAATAGTGTTACGAGCAGGGTTCGGATAAAATTAATGTACGCTAATTACACCAAAAAAATAACACCTTTATTCGCAAAACCACAAATGAAATTAATCCAACAAATAACGCTCAAACACTCTTTAACTTGACTGTACACTCTTATCAATTATCACTGAATACTCGCTTCGAATCACTTTGATCTTTTCGTTTCGTCAGCCAAATCAGTACTGTCCCAGGCAGTCGATGCGCGCTCTATTTATACCGCGACCGAAGTTTCGAGAAGGTACTCATAACTACTCGTATGTACTAGTGGTAGTCGGTAGGTCTTTGAACTTTCAAGGTCGGCGGCGCCTTTGAGTTGCCGCGCCACGCCGCGCCTGTAGGTACTTAAGGCCGCCGGCACCTTTGATGTCGCCGCGCCCGTAGGTATATACCAACCACGCGCTCTGGAAACTTCTGTAGGTACCTACGCTCTACTAGTGTGTTCCAGAATGTTCCTTTAAATGTAGGTATTGCGTCATTTTAGTACCTACTGTTTATCTAAGAATCGACCGGCGTAACACTACTCCCTCCTAAGACATGTTCGTCCTCCCGAGCAGTGTTATTCCAGTGATATTACGCCAGTCGATTAACATAAACAACCCCAGGAGAATCTCTCTGACTTTCCCCTGGATCCGGCATGTTACGTCGCTGATCCTGTTCATAACGTGGGTATGTTCCACCCCTTTCTGCCTGCAACCTTAGAAAACCACCTCTGCCGTGCACTGGATCATGCAACCGAACCAGTGAACCCTTGTCAAATCTCAGATCTCTTAATTTCCGGTTATATCGAGCCCTCATCTTCTCAGACACCCGCTGTCCAGACCGTTCGACCTGCCTACAAACTTCATCCAACCTTAAGCGCGAGCCAATTGCACAATCCGCAATGCTGCGCGGAGAATCCTTTGGAATGCTAGTTATCAGGTCTGCAGGTTTGCGGTACCAGTTTCTCACATCATCACGGCAGTGAATCCAAAAAAATTGCTCTCGTATCTTTAACAGGGCCCTTTTGATTCCCATACGGCCTCCTAAACATCCTTCGTAGCAGAGTTGTAGAACATCAGGCACCTTCGCTTAAGGAATAACCATTTGTAAATGACAGTGGTCTCCTCGAGCATTTTCCAATTTTCTGCACAATAACCCATCGTGGATAGCCAAACTGTCCCTATGCCCCCAATAGCTTCCCGTCGTTGCGCTCATTCCTGCAACATCCCGCTATTTAGGCTTAGGCGCATCCACTCAAGAATTTGCTTGATATCTGGGTCATTTTGCTGTGCCAGCTGCAAGGCTTTTCTCCACTCATTACCGAAGTCCGTTCTCAACATTCTAACAGGTACCATTTCTATGGCCTCTTGCCTCTCAGAATGCTTACAATTCTCTAGACAAAGTCCCCTGGACAGTTCCTCCACGTTACTGTGAGATCTTTCATGTTCAGGTTTATCCTTTCGTGAGCTTTTGAGGTCAAAATTCTGGTGTCGTTTTCAATAGTCGACTGTACTCTTCCTGTGGTTCTGGCGTCTATTCGTTTTCCAGGGTCCTGTTCAGTAACGGCGCTAACCTCCCGCCAGTGCTGTAATCGATGTTCCCTGCCAACAACTCGCTTTGGGCAGCTGGGCTTCAGGTGACCTTCCATTCCACACTCGTAACATCTAGGGATAAACCTAGGGCGAGTGTCACGGGGGGGGTGATGCCACAACTTCCCTGATGCAATGGGCTCGATGATCGTAGCGTGCGACCTCCACCTCCAAAGCATGGGCCAGGGCATCCTTAAGGGATTCGTGATACCCAAGTCTCACAGCAGCCCTCACTTCCAGGTCACGAATCCCATCGACAAATGCTTGGATCAAAATCACGTCGATAAGAGCAGGTGAGGACTGGTACGCCTTTCGAACCAGCTTTTCAATTCCGAGAGCCCACTGTTGTAGGTTCTCACTATTCCGCTGAGCCCTGTCCTTTAACTGAGCACGAAACACGTGCTCCAGGTGTGCGTCACCGTAGCGAGTTTCCAATGCTTCAAGAAGCTGTTCGTAGGTGACATCCTTTCCAAGAGCATCGAGTATAGTAAGGGCCTGGTCACGAAGGCCCAGTGTGAGTGCAGTCACGTCCTGCGCTTTACTCCATCCGTTCGCCTTGACAATGGCCTCTAAATGGATCTTATAGGCCGACCATGAAGAGCTTCCATCAAACGGCGGCACTTTGAAACCTCGCGCCGAAGACGCAGTAACAACAGGGGCTGACATTTTGCTTCCAGATTTCAGGACACCCAAAGCTTTCTTCACGTCTGCGATCTGGGTCTCAGTTTCGGAAAGGCGGTTTTCAGTCACGGAGATGCGGTTCTCATGAAGATGTACCTGCTCTTTTACATCTTTGAGTTCTTGACCAAAAGTTGCATGCAGGTCTTTTATGAGGCCAGTCTGTTCTTCCTGTAGGCGAGCCTGTTCTTCCTGTCGGCGAGCCTGCTCCTGAAGTAATGCCATTAAGCCCGAAAGATCAAATAAGGGTGGGGCTATAGAAGACGGAGAATCTGTAGATGGACCTGCGGATAGACCGGTGGCAGCGGTGGCGTCTAACTCGGTGGTTTCTTGATTGTCACCACCACCAGGCGCTCGTAATGGCGAACCAAACCGTCTTTCGTCCACCTCCTTCTCTCGTTGGCTTCTCGTTCTCATGCGGTCTGTCCCCTGCTTTGGTGTGGCCGGCATTATTTTATCCTCGCTTCTGATACCAAATTGTTACGAGCTGGGGTTCGGATAAAATTAATGTACGCTAATTACACAAAAAATAACACCTTTATTCGAAAAACCACAAAAGAAATTAATCCAACAAATAACGCTCAAACACTCTTTAACTTGACTGTACACTCTTATCAATTATCACTGAATACTCGCTTCGAATCACTTTGATCGTTTCGTTTCGTCAGCCAAATCAGTACTGTCCCAGGCAGTCGATGCGCGCTCTATTTATACCGCGACCGACGTTTCGAGAAGGTACTCATAACTACTCGTATGTACTAGTCGGTAGGTCTTTGAACTTTCAAGGTCGGCGGCGCCTTTAAGTTGCCGCGCCGCGCCGCGCCTGTAGGTACTTAAGGCCGGCGGCACCTTTGATGTCACCGCGCCCGTAGGTATATACCTACCGCGCGCTCTGGAAACTTCTGTAGGTACCTACGCTCTACTAGTGTGTTCCAGAATGTTCCTTTAAATGTAGGTATTGAGTCATCTTAGCACCTACTGTTTTTCTAAGAATCGACCGGCGTAACAATAGCTTCTGACTTAAACTCAGTCTCAATTTTGATCTTATTTTTTATTTATGTTGATATCACCTAATTGCTATTGCACCAGCGGGCCTGTTTTTTTATACCATATTATGGTGCCTGTTTTTTGTTCATTTAAACAAGATTACGGCGCAGCTGGTAGCTTAAGTATAACCTTAAGTACTGCGAAACCGCTGTTATAATAGTAAATTTCAAGAGAGCGAATTTATAACGGTAAATTTAAATCGATTAGGTAGTTTGTTTTAAAATCAATAGATAAATAAAAAAAAAAACAAAAAAAAACATAAAAAAATATATGTGTATATGTAGATACGAATTACGAATCAGACCAGAATTTTAATGTTTTTATTTCATTAATAACGGCTGATAGACACACAGGAAATATAATCGGAATGATTATTACCGGTGAGTCATTTCTCCTAACCTGACGTCAAATAAAGAATGATGGATTTGACTGAGCTCAAAACCACTGAAATGTCTAGTAATGCACCATATGTATCATACCTGTATGCACGCGCGTAGGCACGCGTGCTGACATCCATCGTGAGGTGACGTTTCGTCAGTGTGGCGACTTGAGTATGTTTATGGTGCTGCTTGCCACATAATTATCGCTTGGAGACTATAAACCATATATCACATTTCGGTATTTTTAGATATTTACGTTGAAAACTTAACGGTTACTTGATGCCTAGTCTTCATATCGTATAGTGACCCGGACGTTTTAGCCGTTGATTCGATTACACTAATAAGATGTTATTTTATTCAGTTATTTAGGCCATTCCACCTTTGTTTTCTTACAATACTGATTGAAGACTCCTGTTTCACGTACTGTGACCCAACTTTTTTCTTCTTTTATTTAGCAATGTATTCGTATTATTGTCAAAGAGAAGCTATTCCGGGTCGCATCTTGATATTATAATAGATATTATAATCTTGATATTATATAAACTGTGTTATGGTGGAACTTTTATTAGAGGACTGTCAAGAAGTAAGAATTCAATATCGACAGTTATTTATTTTTTGAACTCTTTAGTTTGATAATGGCTCCTAATATAGGACCACGGAATAGAACGAACAAGTAAAGGATCTTGATTCAATGCCTTCAAGTTGCCGATGATACGTAACAGTTTAAATTAACAGTTCAATTACGTTTAAATTATTACTTCGTTCGAAACTTACAGTAGCACATGTGATATTAATCTTGTTTTGGATAATTTCAATGATAATTTCTAATTTAGAGTTTTTTTTTGTCTAAACTACACTTTTGAATTAGCTGTTTGATATTTTTAGTTGTGCCGATGATTATATATTACGATAGTTTCCAAACATTTTTTAAGTTTTTCTATTAAAATTGGTAATGTTGATATATTGCTTTACCGTATCACGATGAAATCGCAAATATGTATTATGGTAGATATAATATTTCACTGATAGATAAGCGTGTGTTATAGTTAGGTATTTTTTTATTATTATTATTTTTCGTCAATACGCTCAGCTGAAAAGCTCTTACTTTGTTGTATTTTACATCGTTTTTTAATGGAAGTCTGAAGATCTATTTTTATATGTATTATTAAGCCTCGCAAACTGGTAGTAAGGCAAACATTTAATTGCTTAATTAAAAGCAATCAGGATGAGCGCGGGATGTAAATAAATAATAAAAAAGTAAATTTATGAATAAATAACGATAATGTTGACACAATCTCAACAATATTGGTTATTGGTCACAATATATTATATTAGTATACAGAGTTCTAAGATAAATTGTTCATTTACGTTAGTTAATTTATTAAAATTATCATCACAAATTAATTTGTGATAAAAATGTACTGTGAAGGTACAAACTTCTGCATTGATGATATTACCTTTATTTCTGAAGGTCTACATGTGTTTATATATCAATCTAGAGGACTAGGCACGAAATATAATTACTGATTAAACGAACTAACCTGTAAGTGAAGTTCTATCATAATTATAGGGGCGCCTAGTCCGAAGAGATTGATAGGAGAGTCTTTAGACTGAGAATATGAAATATAGGAAGGGGCCCTCCTATATTTCATATTCTCATTCTAAAGACTCTAGCGGTAATATTATCAATGACAGCAGGCTTAGAGCTGGAAAGCTCTAAACAAAATGAAATAACTAGAAATAGGAAAATACGGGAAGGTTTAAATGGAGCGAGGAGGTTTTTCTTCAACTTTTTACTCTCAACTTGTGCATAAAATTGTGGGACCAGGTGGCAATACTACATGTTTATATATCAGTCTCTTCGGACTAGGTGCTCCTATAATTATGATAGAACTTCACTTACAGGTAAGTTCGTTTAATCAGTAAGTATAACGACTCTCTTTAAATTATTGCAAACGCCCCACCATAAACTTGCTCAGTTTCCAGTATTGATTATTCAGAAAGCACAAACAACTTCTGTTTAATTAAACGCATATCCGAAGGCAATTACCGAGTAAATACAACGCAATATAAGAGATAACGAGTACGTGGTTTGGCCGGATATTCGGAAATATATACAATTTTTGTATTGCAAATATGGAATTTTGTTTTTAAATTCTATATTTGCATTATTTATAATAAAAAAAATCTTAGCAGGGGGAGACGTACCAGTAGATAGAATCCTCCCCCTCTACTTCTACGCATTTTACTTCAATCTTTATGTCGCTACGATGTGTCAAGACTGCAGACTACGAGAGTTCCTGTATCTCAGATGCCAGCGCCCTCCTAACAGTAAGTCATCATCATCATCATCATGTTAGCCTTTTGAACATAGGCCTACCCCAAAGAGCGCCATGATGAGCGATTCTGTGCCAACAGTAAATAGTGACTAAATATTTACTATTACATTATGACAATTGTAGAACAGACTTAAATTATGCAAAAAATATTGGCCAGAAATACGTATGTTACTGTTGTTTAAGTGATAAATAGGAAAAATTTTCAAAAAAATTCAAGCGATCGACTTGCGTTATCGCGGTTCAATAGCTTACAGAATCGGGGCCCGGATATAATTGAAAAATGGCTGGATGCAGTGCAACTTCACCAGATATTACATATCGTTGTTGAGATTAATGCCTGTTTGCTAATGAAATTGATGTGCCGTGTTTACGTTGTAAATTTTAACGTATCCGTGCCTGATCAGATTTTGCGAAAATATTGAGATATTACGCTTTTGTCAAAGTGGGGCTTAAGAATAAAAAAATATAGGTACCGTAGATTTACACCAAATTCATCACATTTACAAACAAGGGGCCGCATACTCGTACACCTGTTACAGTTATGAGGTACATTCGAACTGTGCAGCTAAAAGATGCGTCTGCTCAATATTACAATGTGTGCCACATAAGTAAGTACCCAGAAATAAATAGATAGAAGATTGACCTGGATAACTCCTAATGAGACCCTCAGCAAAAGAATTAGGGTTTTTTTTATTATCTATGTATACTACGCACTATGTAGAGCAATCGTACATATTGAAACAAGTCTTGGGGCGGCGCCTCCGCTACCTATACGTTAAAGTTAGAACATACTGAACGTGCCGTACTACAAGTAGCATCTTTTAGTTAGACTATTTACGTTTCCGACCGTAGACCTTTATAATGATTGTAGAGTACTAACAGTTCAACAATTATATATAGAAAAACTGATACTACTTTAATTCAAACAGATAAATACAAAAGAAGTAAAATCGAAATTAAAAAGGAAAAAAGAAAGCACAGAGTTTTTTACATACCTCTTTTCTCGGCCCTTATTTATATAATAATACATGCAAATCAATAGATTATTCTATAGCATCAGTTAATAACAGAGAAGCAAACTAGCACTGTACATGTGACTGAAAAACCTTAGCCACGACGAAACCGAATTATTACTGAAGGTATTGGTATGATCGTCAGGAATATACTAAAGAATAAACACACATACGCAGACACACACACACGCGCACACACACACACACACGCACACACACATACACACACACACACACACACACTCACACACTCACGCACATGCACAACTCACGCGTTTATTGGTAATAATGAGTACGGCGATTAGATTCGTCTTTTTTTGATAGTCATGGAGTAAAATGAGTCTGTTTATTTTGTGATGAGGCTAGACTTTTAAAAAATGGCAGATGTAGTAAATGAAACGATTTGGCCCTAAAATACTGAAATAAATACCAACATGAATTTTATGCAAACTAACAGTTGGTAATGTAATTTAGCTAATGATCCAAACTCACACGGTGCGAACATTTAATCATACGGTATCACTAAACTTGTAAACTGCAGTAATATACTAACAACGTCTCAAAGTGAGCACAATCATGATAAATTTAAAACGATTTCCTTAAGTAACACAGTTTGTGTACACTACAAAAGTCCCTGCGTCTGGATTTTATTGAGAGTTTCCGCAAATAAAACATACAATTTCTGGTTTGTAGTTTAGTTGTATTGAAAATTTAGCGTCGTGCTCGCGAGACGTCGACAAATCCAAGTCGGATCCGATAACGAATTGGATACGGTTGCATTACCGCTCGGGGATCGTATAGTGTTGTACCGAAGTTATAACGTCAGATTATGAAGAAATACTATTATTTTTATACATTAGATTACTGACTACCATTTTGGTGACTGCATTATTGGAATTCTCTGATTCTCTTTGAGTCTAAAGTAGAGAAACGTACGTAAACGTAACGTAACGTCCCCTACGTTACGTTACGTTTACGTACGTTTCTCTACTTTAGACTCAAAGAGAATAACGTAACGTACGCTTGCCTGTGAAATGTAATCACAGGCAAGCGTACGTTACGTTACCTCTACGGTAGGCGTCATCTTCGCCTTCCATCAGGTGAGATTTCGTAAAATGGAAGCTGTTCTTTACACATATATTATTTTTACATGCATTTCTTTTTTGCGTTTGACCACCTACTTTGTTAATTATTTCTTTCGCATGGAAATACAAATAAGATCATGTATCATCACAGCCTGCTAATGCCGCATTAGGCCTAAGTGCACAGCTGGACTTAGGCCTAATGCGGCACTACTGAGCCCGATCTTCGGCTCCTCATTTAATTGCTGCCAACTTCTTTGCGTAGGTCGTTGATCTATCTGGCTGGAGGGCGTACGGACACAGAATCGAATACTATTCTACTGCAAAATACATTTTATTTGAATAAAGTGGTTTAGGTATCAAAACTTTTTTCTCGTAACGTAGTCTTCATATCGTGTGGGTGTTTCAGCACATTTTCACAAAAAAAAAAATTTTGTTTGGTCACATGTACCGCACTGTCTGTGGCGTCCATTAAGTCTACTGGATTACAGGTGTAGGGGATCTAAAGGCAAGATATTAGGGTGCTTATTCGAGCACACGAAATGCCTTGCCGAAAACGTGTGACGTCATTACGCCAATTGCCGAACGATACCACGAAAATATCGTAACGCAGCGCGTTACGTGCGTGAATGGTCATAGCGAATAAGGGCCCAGGTATGACATTGTTTGTGTGGGTTCTCCACATACACATTGGGTGTTTGTAACCGGTGAAACTGGTGTATCGCAGTAATATGTCCCCATCACTAATCATATCAAGGCGTAACAATACAACGAGCTCCTTGCGACGATGTTGTAGCGCGACAAGTGTCGTCGCTTTTGAGTTTTCGCTCGGACTCTTGCCAACTTTATACTGCGCTTGTTACTACAAGTCGTCAGTTACAACACTATTGCTTTCACAAGGAGTTTGATGTAAAAACGTGAATTGCATGTATTTATGTATGTTTCTCTTAGTAGAGATACTGCTGCCAAGTACTTCCATTTTCTTCCTATTCGAATAAGTTGTTCGTATACATTTTGTAAGCTCGTTTTTAGTGTTCCAAAGTCAAACAAGGAATCCTTATTATAGTTTAATCATGTCCGTCTGTTCGTCTGTTTATCCATTTGTCTGTATGCCATAGGTATTTTTTAAGTTATGTGCGGTTTTCAATTGCTCCGTGCTTCGAAGGGCACGTTAAGCTGTCGGTCATGGCTGTTATTGATTAATAGCAGTCGTTAAGCCATGTCAGAGGCCTTCGGGCGGCTTGACAAACTCTGACACCAGATACTAGCACTATCTCATACGACAAACAAACAGACATTTTATTCAGACACTATATAGTTATGTATAATGTTTTTTTTTATTGTGTCATACAAAAAATATTGAAATACATTATGAGCGTCTCCCGTACTTGAAAATAATAAAGGAAAAAAACCTCTTCACGTGATTTCTCGTTGAATAGGTATTTGTAAATTATTATGAGGTTTCACCGACAGTTTTTTCCTATTTGATTCTGTTTACGAAATATTCGGCTCTTAAATGACTTTTTGCTTTTGACCCCACACTAACTCATAACGTATAGATATAAAAAAAAATAGTGTACTAGCGCATAATACAAATTTACTAGTAAAACTATCATGGCTATGTAGGGTTTACTGCTTACGAGCTATAGCAGTCCAAGATAACGCATTTTATGCTCGCGGCAATTCTGAGCATATTCCATAATGAGAGACATAATCCGATCTTAAAAACAACTGTGATGGCATAACACTTGAGACTACTGGACCAATTGCAACGCGGTTTTGCTAGTATCCTGGATACGGAACCCTGAGTCTACGCATTTCTAATACGAACTAGGACGGTTTTTATCGCTATCTCCATGCTATCTCACATAATGAATGGTAAGCAATGATGTGATCTTGGAAGTTTGTGTCGAAGATTTATTTTCCCATTGTGAACCCGGGGGAATTGTGAACTAGTTCGTATTTAAATAAGAGTAAATACGTAAGATGCATTACATCAACTTAAGTGCATACTAACTGCCTGTACTTACTGACTAGTCTTTGTGCATACGTAAGTCTTATAATAATCATGCTCGTAGACGGTCTATGTAACTGGAGTCAATGTAGCATAATTAAACGTTTCAATTATACAGACAGCATCTTATACTACAGTTCCGTAAGGAGATACATATTAATTTCCATTTCAACTTTCCTCTTTGTAAAACGGTACAGAAACTAAGGAAGTCATGTGTAATGTAAGTTAATAGTTTCTTTTAGGGTTGACAGGGTTGCTGTGAAGTAGTCTGGCTATTTCAGAATTCTATTATTAGACATTTTCATATGACTTCGTCTGTGTAGGCTTCAGATTCTAATAAAAGTATTATGGACATTGGTAGCAATTTGGACATACCCTAAACTAAACTTAATTTCTTCAAATGTCATTTAAATCTTGGCTTCGTAACAAGGTATTTTTGCTCCTGGCATCTATCCTTCACTCACTAAACTATCACCAAAGCCTGTCAGCGTAAAATTAACTTTGTTTGTTGTGCGGCGAGAGTCCCGATTTGTGCAAACGTTGTCTCAGTACGAGTTTGAATTTATCCAAACACTGTTAGATAGCGTGCTAAAAACCTGTTTTAATTGCGTTATTTTAAGCAGTGCAGCTTAAATTGACGTAAGTTTAGAATAGATACCAGGGGCAAAATGTTTTTTCTGCTGCAGCTGCATTTACCTCAGATTTTAAGTTGAAACCACGATAAAACCTATTAGGTTAGACCTTATGACGTATTGACTAAATAAATTTTTGATGAATTATTAGGAATTAACATAGTGCAGATACTTCTGTGCTTAGTTTCCGCGACGAAACGAGAAGCTAACGAGCAGAA
The DNA here is from genome assembly GCA_946251855.1 of Alsophila aescularia. Classification (NCBI taxonomy): domain Eukaryota; kingdom Metazoa; phylum Arthropoda; class Insecta; order Lepidoptera; family Geometridae; genus Alsophila; species Alsophila aescularia. The sequence goes on from OX276378.1 coordinate 52,499,479, forward strand.
CCGTGAAGCTCTTGAAAAGTGACAGCCCTGCAATGCCGTAGATTATCTAACAGTTCCAACACAAATAGCCATAGAATAAACAATAGCTATTATATGTGGGAGTCATAGACTAGTTAGCAGTCACAGTATAATGGCAGTGAGGTAGCTATCTAGTAGCGGAAGCGGCTTCAAAGCGCCCCCTTATGTCATTGTATAGAGCAAAAGTTACGAAATAACTTCGTAACTGGCGACTGACTGCGGAAAATGGCGGCAGAGTAATGTATTGTGAGCTAATGTTAGTAGTTTTGTTCGAGGTGACGATGGGATTTGCGTATTTTTACGCATTTAGTAACTATACTGTATATGTACTTATATGTATAAAAGCAGTATGTAAATAGGCTACTGAACAAGAATATATTATTTTATTAAATGGTGTCTGCCTGTCTGTTTGTTGGTCTGTTAGTTTTTTTTTAAGGTTACGCATCTCGTAAAAACTACTGGATCGGTTGTATTGCGGTTTTTCACTGTTGGATAGTTTAGGTCTTGACTTACAAATTGGTATACTTTGAATCTCATTCCGAAGAGTAGAGTTAGAATACTATTTGATGGATGAACAAATTTTGATGAAATGTATGTTTGGTCCTGGAATAACACATAGGTTACTTTAAATCCCGAGATATGATCACGCGGGCAAGGCTGCGGGAACAGCTACTATTTAAATAAATCAAAATTACACTATCCAACCGTACTAATATTATAATAGTGAAAGTGACTCTGTCTCAGTGTCTCTTTTTATCGCGATAAACTGTGGTCCGCGGGGACGAAGTCACGGGCTATGCTAATGTACATCATGAAGAAGGACAAAGTTTCTTATTTTTACCCGACTGCGGAGGGTTATGTTTTCGGGCTGTATGTATGTTTGTGTGTTCCTTAGGCGTGTCCTACAGCTGTAACTTTTAAACTTTCGTGATTCAAACACATAGTTATATATTTAAACGAGACTTAATCGCGCTAAAAACTTAATTTTAATTTACCTCGACGTTTCGATCAAGTTGCATTGATCGTGGTCACGAGATAGATGAACAAATTTTGACATGAAGATTCTCTCCACGGAACTTCACTACTACTCCAAGATTGTACGTGAAGCGGTTGAAATTAAAAAGTATCCCAACTTCAACCGAGAAGATGGTTTGATTGTTGCTGCATCCTGGAATCCCGTGATAAGCAAGTGTTCGCGTCGCGGTTTATGACAGAAGAAATCTGCAGATGTCGTTAGTGTTGTGTGTCATGACAATTCTGAATGTTTACGCTGACACCCGTCACTTCAGTCTTCTCGTGATCATGATCAATGCAACTTGATTGAAACGTCGAGGTAAATAAAAATTTAGTTTTCAGCGCATTTAAGTCCCGTTTAAATATATAACTATGCGACCTACAGCCTAAACGGCTTGATAAATTTTGATATATGAGGATTCGCCTTAATTACATGACTGACATAAAATATTATGAAAACTATAAACGTCAAGAAAACTATATGGCAGCTTACAGCTGCCATATTGTATTACCGGCGGAACAAAAAATTACCAAAACATTTCGAAACCTACCCTATCAAAACGAAGGTCTTTCGAAGACCATTCAATAAATATTAAAATAATACTAAATTATTATAAAAAAACAACTGCGAACAAAAATAAAAAGAGACAAACAATTTTTAGATTCTTAATTTTGAAATATGAGGTGCAGTCTGAAATATAAGCTTGGTATCTCAATCCGATGAGTAGAAGCGAGCAATCGATAAAAACTGTTTGTAGGCTTTAGGAATTTGAGTATTGGTATTTTGGGTCCACATAGAGTAATCATAACCCAGAGAAATGACCACGCGGGCAAAGCCACGAGCACAGCTAGTACATGAACTTATCATTTGAGCACACAGTCAGCTGTTACTTTAGTTTTGCTTTTCACAGCCGCCGGCAGCCGCCCTTCCGCTTATACAAACGTGTATTTATAATATGGAATATGGAAATATGGTATACCCTTACAACCAAGTGGCTTAATCGAAGTTTCTCACGCCTCCCAGTTAATCATAAAGTACGCCTTAAAGGAATTACTCAATTAACACGCACCCTCGCAGTGTTTGTCGGTCTGGTTATTATTTATTTCGCATTCTGGAGAACATGGCGTAAGCGTAATTTGAATATCGTTGGTGGAAATGGCTTCCTTGTAAAATTTATGTCGCAAAACACATGAAAACCATTCTTGTTATGATCTGGCTAATGACCGGCATAAACATAGTAATGTCTCTTTAATCATTTTTGTAGGTTTTTTTCTTTTCTATATCAGAAACATTCACGCAAGTGCCAACAACACAAAGATTCTACTCAATCGAATGAATGATAAACACACACACAGAGACCAAACAAACAGGCAATTAAACATTCATTTTTAAATAGTGGATTAGGACTAAAAATCAGTACAGTGATGGATTCTATTTGACAAATTCTATTTTCAATACTTGTCAATGTTTGAAATATCCATCTATCTATACTTCCTATACTTATAATAAAGCAGTAAGCAAATAGTATGTACAAAGAAGATAATAAAAAAAATGACTAGGGTACATAAAAAAACGACTGAATAAGAATAATATAACATTTAAAAAAAATGTGTTCTTCTTTTGTCTGTCTATTTGTTCACGCATCGCGTTAAAACTCCTGGACCGATTGCGATGCAGCTTTGATGGATAGCTAATAACTAGCTTAAAAGCTAAAAAAAACACGCCTGCCCTACCAAAAAAGAGCTTTTGCCAAAAAATATATATTTTTGGAATGGGCTTATCAAGACCTTCAATTTGATACCCACATATGGGGGGATGTAAGGATTCTAACGATACCCTATACATCTAAATTTGTTCAGGCATTTAAAAGTTATGGTGGAATAAAGAAACTCATATACAAACATACATGAATGTTAAAAACATACAAACACTCCTTTTTTTGGGCAGTCGTGTAAAAACTGGTGTACTTGGTATCTCAATCCAATGAGTAGAAGTCGAGCAATCGATAGAAAACTATTTAACGGCCTTTGCCTGACGAAATTTGGTAAATATATTGTAACATAAAGAAACTTTGGTCCTGGAATATCATAGATACTTATATCCCAGAAAAATTACCACGCGGGCAAACCGTGAGCAGTTAGTAACAAATTAACCTATTGATTCAATAGATCAATTGATTTGATATGCCACAATATGCTACATTCACATCCAAATTCGTCATCTATATGTTTCAAAAACAAACCTATTTGCCAACTGCCTCGTAGCCTGTCTTAAATATGCCTGCTAGTAAGTACGCGCCTATAAGTGGATTAATACTAACATGTTGGCAAGTTGGAAAGTACATACGAAGCTGTAATCTCAACAAAGTTTATCCTGATGCAGGCCGCGAATCGACTAACTCCACACTTTAAACTACGCAGCGCGATCGGTTAGAGCAGACATCTGAATGAGATCGCAGATTTATAGGTTGGACAAGCTTGTTCGACATACTGTTGACTCTCGTATGCTGAGCTAAACATTAATCTTCATGATATCGCATACTAGCTGCGCTTCACGGTTTCAGCCGCGTGAGGGATGATGATGATGATGATGATGATGAAAAGTATCCTTTGAGTTATTCAATGGTATAAGCTATCTCCGTTTCAAATTTAATCTAAATCCGGTCAGCTGTTTGAGAGCAAAGTATGACGATGATGAGGATGAAATGTATCGTATGTGTTATTCCAAGGTAAAATAAGCAATAAAAAAAAAGCAAGCAACCAATATAAGCAAGGTAATTTAATTTGGAGATAGCTTCTAGGTATAAGCCATCTCCATTCCAAATTTAATATAAATTCGTTCAGCCGTTAGAGTGTGAAGTATGATGATGGTGATGAAAAGTATCCTATGTGTTAGTCCAGGGTATAAGCCATCTCCATTCCAAATTTCATCAAAATACGTTCAGTCTTTTGAACGTGAAGGATGATGATGAGAGTATCGTATGTGTTTTTCCAGGGTACAAGCAATCTGCAATCCAAATTTCATCAAAATCCGTTCAGTCTTTTGGATGTGAAGGATGATGATGAAAAGTATCGTATGTGTGTTTTCCAGGGTACAAGCAATCTGCAATCCAAACTTCGTCAAAATCCGTTCAGTTTCTTGAGCGTTAAGCATGATGATGATGACGATGATGCTCATGATGATGATGATGATGATAATGATGAAAAGTATTTTATGTGTTATTCCAGGGTATAAGCTATCTCCAGTCCAAATTTCACCAAAATCCTTCCAGCCGTTATTGCGTTAAAACTCCCCAAACAAACAAACAGTCAACGTTTTACTTTTATATATTGGTATGGATAATAATTTCTCTTACGAATTTATTTAGCTCTCACGTAAAACTCGCAATCAATGATTTGCATGCTATATTACACAATGAAAGTTTTTTTTTAAATTTTATCTTTATAACGGAAACTATTACAGCTGCAAGCTTTTTGCTGTGTGAATACATATAATATAAATAAATATATATTCGGGACATCCTTCCCAACAACAATATCACCAGAAATGACAAACATTTAAGAACGCAAATCATGTAGGTGTGTGTCGTGTATGTAAGTGCGTCAGTCAGCTGCTTAAGTTTCTAAGTATACGTAAAGGATCGTACAGATGCGATCTCTCTTGCTACTCGTATTTTGAACAACTTAAGTGGTACCACAGAATACGTCATAATACTTCGGTGGACTAAGTGGTAGGGTAGGAATCAAATAGTTTAAGTTCGGTTCGTTTATAGAAAATACAATAATACTGGATGACAAAGGATAGATATTAATTTGGAACGGGCATTCAAATTGCCCCGTACCAGAACAAAATAATAACTAGGCATCAATGACATGTTAATGACGTCAACAGAAAGACGACATTAACCTCGGCCTCCAAGTAAATTAAAATATCATTAATGACAGTGAAAAGTATCTGATTCCCCCATCACCTTTCCATTACCGTACGACTAGGCGATCGGCAAAGCGCCATCCTTTTATGGTTGAAATACCTCGCACAAGAACGAAGCGTTACGCTTCTTCATTTATTATAAGAACTTCTAAGGAGTGGAATGCCCTACCCTCGTCAGTGCTTCCGGTAAAATATAACCCTGGTGTGTTCAAGTCAAGAGTGAATAGGTATCTACTAGACAAGCGTGCTACACCTTCGACCACATCATCGCTTTTCATCAGGTGAGATCGTGGTCAAGCGATTGCCTAGTCCGTAATAAAAAAAGAAGTCGTGGTGATATCGTAGAATTGATTATTTCATGATGTGGCTAGCTAAAACTGACCACATAGTTGAAACATCAACATTTAGTGATATTTTCAATCCAAATTTGGCCATTAAATATCATTAATGTAGGGTTTTCATGATACCATAGGTGTTCAAGCAGATAGGTTTTCAAGGCTAAATAACTAAGCTTAAAAACCCACCTACCCTGCCAAAAATGAACTTATGCCAATAAATTTTATAATGTTGGAATGTGCTCATCAAGGCCTTCAATTTGATACCCATATTGTAATTCGCATTCGTATTGTTTTTCGCATTTGAAAATAGAGCCATCAGGCAGCCAAATTACATTATTTCATAAAAAAAAGTTGCCTTTGTTACTCAGGGGGATGTAAAGATTTTAACGATACCCCATACGTCTATATCTGTTCAGGCATATAAAAGTTATGGTGGAGTAAAGAAACTCACATACATTCATACAAACATCCATACAAACATACATGAATCCTAAAAGCATTGCACTCCTTTTTTGGGCAGTCATGTAAAAACACCAAGACGAAGGCGAGAGCTCGCTACCCTTCGCTTACGCCTTCGCCTTCTAACCTATCATGGCACAGTCGGGCTTCCGCCTAGCGCCTCAATAATAAATATATTCTGGACAATTGCCCAATTACCTAGCCCCAACCTAGGATACCCTGTAATATAGGCACTAGATAACGGATAAACATACATAAATACGAACAACACATCCATGACTCGGAAACAAACATTTCTTGCTCATCACACAAATGATTGCACCTTGCAAGATTCAAACTTGCGACCGTTTGATTTCGTTCTTAGGGTCACTAGCCACTAGACCAACGATATAATCACAAATGTTTGACCATATCATGAAATAGATATCATGATTATTTTTTACCAGGGTTAAGACCGGCAGTGATCACCGCATGGTAAGAGAGTCACTGAATATCAACGTAAAGCTCGAGAGGTCTCGTTTGATGGGATCTACTCTTCGCCCAAGTCCTGCCGAAATCCAAAACCCCGAGAACTTTCAGTTAGAGCTCCAAAATCGCTTCCAAATCCTAACGACGAACTAAATAACGGGCTGGTGGAAATTGTCTACGCGGTTGGGTCGGAGTTTTTTAAGACCCCCCCGCAAAAAAAGAACACAGAAACTCTCTGAGCATACACTCAAACTTATGGCAGAACGAGGCTAGATGAGGCTGCATTCTTCAGTGGATATGTCGAGTTACAGCTTGCTTAATAAACAGATCTCCAAGACAATGCGACACGATTTGCGTTCCTATAATACTACTTGTATTAAGAACGCAATAGAGCGGAACAAGGGCTCCAAAGTGTTCGCAAGAGATCTGTCTATTGGGCAAAGCCTGTTGACGAATCTGAAAACCGACAGTGGCAGCATCGTTTCGTCGAAGCCAGAGATTTTGAGTGAGCTCGAGAAGTTCTATGGACAATTATACACCTAATTGCGTAGTCCTCCTAGCAGGACTAGCGATGCAAGAGCCCGTTTGACCCGACATTATACCGAAGATCAGCGTACCGAGGATCCCGGACGTCAGCCTATACGAGATCAGAATGTCTCCTAAACAGCTTAAGAGCAACAAGGCACCAGGGGAGGACGGAATAACGACAGAGCTACTGAAAGCGGATGGAACGCCGGTACTTAAAGTCCTTTAGAATCTGTCTAATAAAGTTCTTCAGAGGCTGTTTAACTCCGTCATCCTCGAGGGTACTACGCCAGAGGCGTGGCACAGGAGCGTAGTGGTTTTGTTCTTTAAGAAAGGTGATAAAACCCTCTTGAAGGATTATAGGCCCATTTCGCTGCTGAGCCACGTCTATAAGCTGTTTTCGAGAGTAGTTACAAACCGTCTTGCTACGAGTAAGACTGACGACTTTCAGCCTCCCGAAAAAGCTGGATTCCGGAAAGGCTTTATTAGCACCGTAGACCACATCCATAGGCTCCGGCAGATTATACAGAATACCGAAAAGTATAATCGAACACTATGTCTAGCGTTTGTGGACTACGAGAAAGCCTTTGATTCAGTCGAGACCTGGGCAGTGCTACAGTCATTACAGCGGTGCCAGATTGATTACCGATACATCGAAGTGTTGAAGTGTTTGTAAAGCAAGGCCACCATGACAGTTCGTCTTCAGGATCAGAGCACGAATTCTATGCAGCTGCAAAAGGGGTGAGATAGGGAGACGTTATTTCTCCGAAACTGTTCACGTCTGCACTGGAAGATATATTCAAGTTTCTGAACTGGAACGGATTTGGTGCTAACATCAATGGTGAATACATCACTCACCTTCGATTTGCTGATGATATAGTCATCATGGCTGAAACCCTGGAAGACCTAAGCACAATGTTCAGTGACCTCAATATTGTTTCCCAATAAGTGGGTCTTAAAATGAACATGGGCAAGACGAACATCATGTCGAATGTCGATGTCGTAACCATGCCGGTTTATGTTGGGAATAATATAATCGAAACTGTTGATCACTATGTCTACTTGGGTCAAAAGATCCAACTTCGACAAAGAGGTCAACCGATGAATCCAACTTGGATGGGCAGCGTTCGAGAAATTACGCCATATCTTTTCTTCGCAGATACCGCAGAGCCTCAAGACGAAAGTTTATAATCAGTGCGTGTTGCCAGTGATGACATACGGCACTGAGACGTGGTCGCTAACTATTGGTCTCATACAAAAGCTCAGAGTTGCGCAGCGTGCAATGGAGAGAGCTATGCTCGGTGTTTCACTACGTGATAGAATCTGACATGAGGAAATCCGTAGAAGAACGAAGGTTATCGACATAGCTCTCAGAGTTTGCAAACTGAAGTGGCAATGGGCATGCCATATAGTTCGCAGAACCGACAACCGCTGGGGAATATAGGTTCTCGAATGTTGACCACGAACAAGCAAGCGAAGTGTGGGGAGACCCCCCACACGATGGACCGACGACATTGTCGCCATCGCAGGAAGTCGGTGGATGGAGGTGGCACAAGATCGCTCGTCATGGCGCTCTTTGGGAGAGGCCTTTGTTCAGCAGTGGACTTCTAAAAGGCTGAAAATATATATATATATATATAATGAAATGGGGTACGCTAGGGTGTGACTGAGGCGAATCGCCAAGTGAACTAAAGCTTATTCTTAAAAGTGGTTGACAACTGGCTTAAAACATGATGTTTAAAATAGATTGATCAAGCAGGCCTAGATTGAAATGAGGCCTTAAAGGAAATTATTTTGCGGATTACAAAACAACACGAAATTAAGTGAATTTGTAATTTATTCTCCGGCGAAACGTCTGCTTTTCGAGATTCCTTACTTGTTCTGTCTTCAGATTGGTACGCCTTGAGGTTGGAATAACAATGGGATTGTTATTAATTTTAACGCTTAAGAAATAACGAAGAATAGGTTAGACTGAGTTTTCTTCTGACATCAATTTAGTCGAGTGATCCACACCAATATATAAAAGTGAAAAGTTGTCTGTTTGTTTGTTACGGAAGCTTTCACGCCAAAACGGCTGATCCGATTTTGTTGAATCTCTGTAAATAGGTGCTGTACAATATAGAGACCAACATTAGATACTTTTTATCCCGGAAAATGGTAAGTTGCCATGCAGAAACTGGAAAATGTCGATTACTCGCTGCAAGAAAAGGTTACCGTGGAAACGAAATAATACCAAGTATGTCAAAACTTTTGCATACGTTTTTAATATCCTAGGTGAACTTAGAACTTTACCTAGGAAGCTTTTTTGCGATAACCTGTAGTCCGCGTGGGTGAAGTCGCGGGTGAAACCTAGTTACCAATAATATAATAAGGTTTTAACATTTCATTAATTGAACATTTCGTTTACTCAATTCTAGGATAGGATTATTAGTCATAATTTCTTCAAATCTATACAATTGACACTTGCAATAACCCCCTCCCCTCGTCAACCGGGAGAAACTTGGCACATTCATCTTGCTCTAATTAAGATAATCTGTTTTAGTTTCGAACACGTTTCATTAGTTTCCAGCTTTTACTTGTTCGATACCTTCGATTTTCATTAGACACCTCAACTGTTGAGGTGCGTGTTTGAGTTATTTAGATATATTAGGCCCGTGCCAATCAAAATCAAAAATATCATTCTTATGGTATTTAATATACCTTAATGAATAAGCCTGGTGTTACCGTTTAAGGATACAAAAATAACACAACTTCCCGAAACATTTTAAGCAATCAGCCTTATCACGTAGATTTTACAGGCAAGCATAGACGTCAAGTCTATTCTTGCCTGGAAAATCGCGCAGCTATAACATCTATCTATACGTAAAATAAAGCAATAAGCATGAAAAAACTGTACAAAAAAGATAATTTAAAAAAATAACCTGGTACTTAAAATAAACTACTGAACAAGAATCTATCTATACTTATAATGTACTCGTATCTTCTATACTTATAATAATAAAGCAATAAGAACGAAAAAGTCTGTAAAATAAAGATAAAAATGGTCTAGGGTACATAAAATAAGCTGCTGAACAAGAATAGAACATTTTTTAAATTCGTGTGTGAATATTTCTGTGTTTCGGTTAAAGGGCAATTTTTCCAGCAAAATTACTGAACAAAGTGTTTTAAAAACCAATGTTTCAGGTTGACGAGCGCAGTGCAGTGACGCGCAAATTATTGCAACCAAAGTTCTGCATCTATTACAGACACGCGTGACGATTAACATCATGCGAACAACCTGCTTGTCTGATCAATAAATTTAAATAACTACAGAATCGTAGAATTATATGACTTGAAGTAGTTACCTACTTATTTACCTAGCTTAATATGTCAAATTTAAACCTTGTAGTGCTTAAGTAGGTTGTTTTCTCGAAAGTTTATTAGAATCTGAATAAATTGGCTGTGACATAAATGACATGCTTGGATGAAACTATAAGGGTTCCTTGTTTGATGTCAAATATACGTAAATATTAACGTAAAATAAGGCTTGAGGCAATCCAAACACACAACAGCAAAGAGGTCGCTGGGTAAACACTTCCCTTGGACTGAGGTAAATGTTCCATGAAATTACCTCAGCATTTTACCAGCAATGAAATTCGTTTCCCACTAGCCAATTTCTACGTTATCCGGTAGAGCTGATCTTTGTACTGGTTGCTTACTATGTAGGTTTGTGTGGGGACAGTTACTGTTGGTAGTAGCAGTAAGGACCTTGGTATACGCACTTGTTACTGAAAACTGTGTCATATATCTATTTGTTGATGTGTTTGGGTTGTATGTATGCTTGATTGTTTGTTTATGTGTTTCTTAGGCGCGTCCTACAGCCTAAACGGCTTGATGGATTTTGAGAAGTGAGGGTATCATTGGATTCGTCTTAGTAACGAGAGTGCTATCCATACCAATATATAAAAGTGAAATCTATCTGTTGTTTGTTTGTTTATTTGTTTGGGGAGTTTTAACGCGATAACGTCTGCACGGATTTTGTGGAGATAGCTTTTACCCTGGAATAAAATATAGGATACTCTTTATCCCGGAAAATTGTAAGTTTCCACGAGAAAACTGGAAAAAGTTTATGAATCGCTGTAAGGAATGTTTGCCATGGAAATTAAATAATAACAAGTCTGTCAAATAACATAACAGCGTTAGTCTCTACTTTTGCATTGGTTTTTAATATCCTAGAAGAACATGGAATGATTTTGCGAAAAACTGTAGTCCGCGCGGATGAAGTTGCGGGCGGGAAAGCTAGTATAGGATATATGAAGTGTCAAAAAAACTAATTTGGCGGCTTACAGCTGCCATTATTGTATTTATGACGGGACAAAAAATGACTTAAACCTATTGAGTGAGGTATCAATATGAAGGGCTTTATAAAACCATTCCAAAAATGTATAATTCTTTAACCTAAACAGTACATAACAATTGCTTTATAGCTTCTTACGAAATTTTCAGGTTATAAAATCAAATGAGTAAAATTCAAATTCAATTCAAAAATATTTATTGCGAGTAAATGTAATGTACATATTTTCACAATGTCATAACTAAATTCTATCTATATTAAGTACATTGTCTTTACAAGGCTGGGCCAAGTCCCAAAGTTTGTTATCTACTAAATACTGATCTCCTTTGTAGTAAGCCTTCTTTGTCAGTATTGATTTTACAATTTTGTTTGATTAAATTTTTGAATTCCAAGAGGTATTTTATTGTAAAATTTTATACTATATCCTAATATATATTTTTGATTTTGGCCTAAGCAAACATTGGAAAGAATATATGCCAAAGAAAATAGTAGACAATCACTCACTTTAGACTCGAAGCGTTGGTAAATTAAAACCAAGGATGAATAAAACCTACATATATTATGACAACTGAATTAGTTTTGTCCATTTTCCATCATTTTGTTGTTGCGTTCCTGTGACTACCTTCCGGCTCCGTCATCAGACCCTGAAAACCACATAACACCAGAGAACTCATCAAGACAAACTAAATGAGCCCAAACTCAAAGGGGTTCCATCATTTTGTTGTTGAGTTCCTGTGACCTGTGTTCCGGTTTCCTATTTGATGTATTAATAAGGATATCAATATTAAAATCGCCACATACTATAATATGTTTTTTAAACGCAAACAATTTCCTTAGTACATTCTCCATTATTAGCAGAAACTGTTTAAGATCACTTTAAGGTGGTCGATAAATAGACAGTATAATCAGCCTTTCCAACTTGGCACAAGATATTTCTGTCACATGTTCCACTGAAAGATTGACTAAGTCCAGGCGATGATACCAGATGTAGATGTTCGACAAAATGAGCTAGCTATATATACGGGTACCATACCTCGGTCAAGCCATGTTTCTGTAAGTTATACGCAATGTATATTCTTATTGTTAAGGTACATTTCGATCTCAAGCTCCTTGCCAGAGAGACTTTGTATGTTTTGGTGAATTAAGTGAAAGTTCTCTATTGTCATACACTGTAGTTTAATGACTGATTGTTTATTGAATTGCTACCTTTTACGTTAATTGTTACGTATTTAGAGAACAATTAGTTTTCAAATCCACAGAATCGAAAATATTATATGCTAGCAGAGAAGCTAGTTGTTTTTTACAAAACCATGACATACATGTATTTATTTATTGGTGAGAATAAATATCTGAACAAACTTGTTCATGTCAAATAAAGTTATTGTGTTATATACACAAATTTTATGTATAAGGTTGTTTAATTTGTAAATCTGACAAATTTTTTATGACTTACGTTGCTACACTATAGAAGTGTGCACATGATCACATTTTTAACATCCTTTGCTAAGCATAAGAGTGCTTCAAGGCATTCTAATAAATCAGTGTATTTGCAGCTGAACGCGTCTCCTACTAGTACAATTATTGTTGTATTTGAGTTGTAACCTTCATAGTGTAACAATTTATTTGTTGTTTGCTTCAAGGAGGCATTAGGAAAGCTATTATTTATTAAACTTTGATTGCCCATCCTAACAATTAAATACAATACAACAACTCTGTATTGCACACCAGGCAAAAACTCAGTAGATATGAAACATAAAAACTATAAAGTAAGTAAAGTTAAAAGTTCAAGCTTGGGGTTTGCCAATTAAGAGCGATGGAACGGAGCGTCTTAGGGATCAGGAGAACTGACCGAGTTCATAACACCACGTTGCGTTCTATCACTGGTATCGTGGATGTGGGTCATAAGGCTGCCAGATTGAAATGGGATTGGGCGGGTCACGGGACGCGAATGCATTTCGACGCATGGGCCAAAATTGTTATGCACTGGGTGCCAAAAGACGGACGGCGACGCCGAGGGAAGCCGAGAAAGCGCTGGCGCGACGCTCTGGATGCATACCAGGACTGTTGGTTGGATCTGGCGGGTGATAGAGATACATGGAAAAAAATGGGGAAGATCTTTGCCCAGCATAGGTGAAGTAAAAAATAATTGTATCGTGTGACATATCATATGAAAATCTCACAATATTATGTCTGTTTGCTCGCATCACGTAAAAAAATACTGGACTGATTGAAATGGGGTTTAAATTTTGTTTCATAGGTTAGATTTTGACTAAAAATCTGGTGTAGGTACTTTGTATCTCAATCTGATTGGTAGAAGCCGAGCAATCGGTAAAAAACTATTTGACGGTTGAAAGAATTTTGATGAAATTTAGTATGCTGTACTTTTTAGTTACTTTTAGTCTTAACATAAAGGTTACAATCCAGATAAATGATCACGCGGGCAAAACCGTGGGCACACCAAGTCTTGTACCTAATGATAACGGTGGCAGGATTACCGGAATCACTCATTTAGTGCCAACCATGATTCGGAAGGGTGTCTATAAAGGATCTAATTGATTCGACTGTTTTTTTTTTGTGTGTATGGTTACAGAATTTTTAATATTATTGCATAGTTATATTGTTAGAAACATCAAGGCAGGAGGCGGAGCCTAGCAGCTGGAGATGCGATGGCGTGAAAAGATGGCGTGAGCTGCTGGACAGACTTTTTGTCGGCGAGGCACTGGGACTAGCGTGCCACTTATTTGTCGGCAGTCGAAGGAGGCAGACTTCTCAAGTGCGTTCCTTAATTCTCTCTTTTTTTGACGAGACATAGTGCTGTACGGATGTATATAAGAATTAGCGTTCTACTTTACTATTGAGTAAATCTTATGTTAAATGCTATTCGAAGTTGTGCAATATAGAATTGTATGTTCCTGTTTATCTGTTTTTTATGAACTCGCTCCTGGTTCTTAAAAATATAAATTGTATTCACTAATTTCTCTAGAATTTGTAAACTGATTTAGTTGATTCTTCTTATGCTGGAAAGCATCCTGCCTTAATTGTAGTTCCTTAAATTTCATCAAAATTGGTTAAGTGGTTTGTACCTCTAGAACGTAAATTTTATGTCAATAGTTTGATTCAAAGAATTATAATTATTTCAAGTATGTACCTACAGCTTCCATGAAGGTGACTGAGATAGTTAATAGTTGTTTGTTTACGTTTAGCTCAGCGCGCCAAATTCAAATTTTCTTGTTTTTTTGTCAATTACAGCTCTATTAATAATCGTGGGTTCATGAAAACTTATTTTACGGCAATAAATAGGTTGTATCAAGAAATAACACCAACCAAAAAATCAAAATGAAACCTAGTTTAAGTACATTTATTTGTCAGTAAACCAAAAACCAAGATGCATAGTGACATTATTAGCTTATCTAGCCAATATTATCTAGGTGATAATTTTAACCGTAATTTCTTGACACAACCTATTTATTGCCGCAAAATAAATTTTCTTGAACCCACGATGATTAATACAGCTGTAATTCTCAAAAAACACAAGAAAATTTGAATTTGGCGCGCTGAGCGAAACGTTTAGATGATCTGATGATGAAAATAGATTAGGAGAGATGAAAACTGAGCTCAGTGGCATGCATCAGGAGAGGCCAACGTCCAGCAGTGGACAAATATAGGCTGAAGAATATGATGATGATGATGATCTAACTAAATACATTTCAAATCACGTTTAAAACAAACAAAAGGGATAGGTAGTGTTCTGAATATTGATGGGTGGAGGTTGTTTTCGACGCACCGAGGATTCTCACTTATTGATGACCCGATATTTATTAGGCACGCGCACTCGGTTGAACGGGGATGTGAATAAATGTGATGAGGTGAGCCTACTACTTATACTCGATTGAAACTCAGACTCTGTCGAACAAATGAGTTTGTTTTTATTTCTTCAATACTAACTTTGCTTGAATGTATCCTACCAATATTGTAAATGCCAAAGTTTGTGAGTGTGTGTGTTTGTTTGTAAGTTCTTCACGCTAAAACAGGTCAACGGATTTTGATGTTTCTTGTGAAGATATTTTGGTTTTTGACACTTGATACTTTTCATCATCATCATCATCATCATCATCCTTGTGGGTTAAACCGCGGAGTGCATCTAGTATTTTTACTTAACATTAATTTGTTACAATTGTGAAAATGTATTGAAGCTACGTGCATCTTCAATGTAAGATCAGATAGATGTTAAAGTTGTTTTCTTGTCACGAGGCGGTCCTAGGTTTTGGTTTGTTCCACTAGCCCAGGGACCAAACCTCAGTGGACACAAAAGTACAGGAACAATTAGGAGTCTTTGGAGATGTACATAAACAGAGATCTTGCACTCGACTATTCTATTCAGTCTTCTCTCAATTTAACTTCAACGATACGGATGAAAACAACCACTTACGAAGGTATTATCATATATATTTAAAAGAGTCCAGTTGTAATAAACTTATTTAACATTATTTCGTAAAATTCGGTTTTGCTAATCCAATCAATATCAGAATGACCGGTTATTTGAATTTAGAATTAATAATGACAAACTATCAAATGGAATGAAATGGATTATGAAAGAATTAAGAGATCAAATGAGTATTATTATGAAAGAAGTTTTGACATCGTCACAATCATAAGATAAATAATAGTACGTAACCAAGTATTAAGTACTCTTATGGTAGTAGCTGTCCTTATTGAGTTATAGAAAACTATCTAAATAAGTACATACATATAAACACACACATACGCACACACACAAACACGCATGTAGATACACACACATTTTTGTCACACTTCATATTGTGACAAAAAAAGATACAAAAAAAGAAGGAATTTCCAATATCCACAGAAATAAACCGATCGTAAAGTTAGTATCTAATGAAATAAATGAAAGATCGTAAAGTGTAAAACGTTAAAGGTAAACACCAGGTATTGTAAATTAGTACAAACGCCGAGACAATTTCAACTACCTACACGAAATATTCCTACACCTTAAACTTTAGTAGCACCCTGTCTCGAGCACGTAACTCTTTAATTTCAGCTGACGCGTAAACTTCAGTCGGTTCGGTAAGCCGCAGCCTATTGACACAGCCGTAATATGAGCGAGAATATTATGAGAAATTCAATATTGCTTATAGCACTTAGATATTATAGATTATATATAATGATGGTGAAAATTTGTAATAGGTCTATAATCAACGATCTGTCATTCGTCACAGCAAACCATTCGTAATCTACTCGTACCTTCTAATAACGAGGCATCACTATAACGTACCATAAGCGGTAGCAAAACGAATTACGGTAGGTAACTTTGACAGTTCCCTGTTTTTTTATAGGAACGTCATAATCTATCTTCTTCATACATTATGCTAACGGAACATATCTGGTAACCTTCCCATCAATTAGTAACAAACATTCGTTTTATAGGAACAGTTTCAGCTTACGTCTGGAAGAAAATGTTACTATTCGTTACTAAAACTAGTCGTTCCAATTAAATATAGAAATAGCCCGACCAAACATAGTCTTGTAATGTTCTTCTGCTTCTAGCGAGTCAATGATTGCCAATGCCTTTCATAAGATCTTCTTTTGTGTAAGGCACAGGGGACATTCGAGTAAATGCGTTATCGTTTGGTTAGAGACGCCGCAGTCACAGTGCTCTTGCAATGTTATATACACAATTTCAAAACGTTTTACGATGCCACTGATTCCCTCGATTCATATGTTACTCATCTTCATAACATCATATATACGAAGTATGCAAGCGAAGCTGAAAAATTAAGCAAATATAGTTTTCAGCTGTATTATTTAGGTTCTTTGCCACAATAAAGATATGACGATATCTATGTCTAAAAGAACCCGAGATCCTGTCACAAAGAGAGATCAGAGCTGAATATTTTTGAAACAGCAGCTTCACTAATTTATTCGAAACAAAGCTCCATACATCATTAACATCGCCCGCGGATTACCCAAGGTAAGTCTGAAAAACAGCGTCCATGATTTTCTAGCACTGTGGGTCATTGATGCTGAGTACAAGCCCCTTCTGGCACACTCACAACTACTATGACTTGCGTCTTAAGTTATTAGTAAGTAATTTCTCTTCATTGTTTTTTGTATGTTGTTGTAAAGTGACAAATAGATCTGTATTCTTTTTCTTCAATAGTAAAAGCCTAGCTGTAGCCTTAATGAACGCTCACAGCATATCGAATTACTCGTGGAGGCCCTCAGGCTTAATACCCTTAGGCTCAGAACAAACGGCAAGATTTGTTAAATAAAACAAATAACCTCTTATTTTATTTTCTAAGTGAAAAACAGATTTCTTAGAATTTAAATTCAGACCTTAAGACATCGCTTTAATAAAATAACGCTAACTGACAATGCTGGCTGTTTATTCACGTAGTACAAATATCAAAATATTATAGAACCTATATAAATTCTTATCTACAATGCGCTGGCAGCATGTTAATGTGTCATTCTACCTATCCTATACCTATCATATCAAAGTTTACCTCCTTCTGTTCTATCTCACTAAATTCAATAGCACTATCCCAAAAATAATTGCCATCACTTACCGCCAAAGGGCTTCAGTCTTCGTAATTCACCCAACTATTTCCCGCCTCGTGTAGGGAAAAGAAATATGACGCAATTTTGGTAATGCTTAGTTGTCGGCCCACAAGGGAATGAAAAATTCAAGGGGCTGACGAGCATTACCGTACCACATTGCAAGAGTTTGTTACCTCCCAAATTTGAGTATATTTTTCGAAGGAGCGTTACTAATGGTGCTTGTAGTAGTCATGATACTAGGCAGTAACAAAAGTTGCGCTATTTGGAACGCCAAGCCAAGCCAAGCCTATCCATACCAATATATAAAAGTGAAAAAAGACTGTTTGTTTGTTTGTTTGGGGAACTTTTACGCGATAACAGCTAGACGGGTTTAAATTAAATTTGGAATAAAGATAGCTTATACCCTGGAATAAAACATAGGATACTTTTTATCTAGGAAAATTGCAAGTTTGCGCGGGAAAACTGGGAGAATGTTGATTACTCGCTGTAAGAAATGGTAGCCATGGAAACGAAATAACAACTGTGCCAAAAAACATCAAGAGCATTGGTGCTATACCTACTTTTGCATTGGTTTTTAATATCCTAGAAGAATATAGGATGTTTTTTTTGCGATAAGCAGTAGACCGCGCGGACGATATCGCGGGCGGGAAAGCTACTCGTAGTACTCTATAAAAGCAGTAGGGTTGCTAGTTTGCATCCGACTTTCGTTGAATCACGAATACAGGACATAATCATACAACAAAGTGTGTTTTAAGTGGGTAGAAGGTGAAACGGTGAGTATTTAGTTTTATTTTACTTGTAACTTGTTGCAACACGAGCGAAATTTATCTCGTTTGATCATTTTTATTCATGTTTCCGTTTTGTCGCAGTAGCGTTTTAAGAATTTCTCTCTAAATAGATGACTTCAATCACCTCTGTTTAACCAATATGGTTAGCTGCTTGCTTGTCGTATGAGGCAGTGCTGGGTCTCTGGTGTAAAAGTTTGTCAGGCTGCCAATGGCCTCTGACGTGGCTTAACGACTGCCATTAATCAATAACTCCCGGGGCCGACAACATAACGTGCCTTTCGAAGCACAGAGCGTTGGAAAACCGTTTATAACCTTGAAATGTCATTGGTTTAGTCATTTGGTTTGGTGGTGCCTGGGACAGAACCTGGTATCGTTGAATTCTAAGTCGCACTAGACCGCTAGTCTACAATAAATTGATGTAGTAAGCCAAGTAAACTAACACAATTGGGGCTACCACGACTTTCTAGATCACCAAAACATTTTAAGCAATTACGTAAGTAAGTGTGCGTAATTTAAAACGAGCACAACTTTGATTTGCTTGAAATTATACACTGTGATATACTTTGCAGTTTGTTGTTGAGCATCTTGTTGAGTGAGTGATGTTTTTTAGTATCTTGGGGGTGGGGACTCAGGTGCTAAGTTTTTTTGGTAATGGATGCGTTTGTGTTGAGTGGTGCAAATCTGTTTATCTCATCATGGCTGAGTAAAAGTAAGTATTCAGAAGATTTATATATAAAATGGTGAGCAATCTTAAAAAATATGCCGCCATTGTATGAAAATAAAATTGTAGTATACTATTTGTTGTTATAAATTGTACATTGTTTTAGATTATTTATTTTCCTTTGTCCCTATTTTTTATATTATTAACATTATCATTCTTTTAAATAAAATATCAAGGGTTTTTAATAGTTTTATTCCATTATTAATGTTGAACTCATTTTTTAATTAACCGATGTAAAATGAGTTCGCGTCTATTTACCACAACGGTAACAAGCTATGGTAGACTAACGGTTCTAAAGTGCAATTTATGATCCAACGATACCAGGTTCGGTCCTAGGTTCCGAATCAAAGACTTTTCTAAGTTATGTGCGATTTTCTATTGCTCCGTGTTTCGGAAGGCACGTAAGCAGAGAGAGAAAAGAGGCCCTCGGGCGGCTTGACAAACTCTGACACCCGAGATCAGTACTAACTCACACGACAAAAAAACAAACCCCAATAAATATTTATCAACAAAGTACTATCGAATGATTTTGTTGAACTTCAGTCCCAAAATTCTTCTTATCCAAGTCAGGATAGACAAGTTCTCGTGTAGGGTCTCCATTTAAATAAAACGTAGTTTATTTCATCCTCAGACTACATAGAAATGTCAGGATTCGCAGAAAAGACAAGCCTGTAGTAAAACTGATACGATACGATACGAAACACTTTATTGTCATTACCAATTATTATTTATTATTTAAGTACATGATTATCGGGTGGCGATGATTATCGCGTGGCGCTATTTCTTCTAACATTGCGCAGTACTGAGCGCATACATGCGCGTGCGCGCGTGGCAATCAACTGGTTAACTGATCCACGTTAACGAGATCATACAATTGATGAGATGAACATATGGATTTTCGTCTTTCCGCAAAGATAAATATGTGCAATAAATATGTGCGTGTAATCTCTACACGCACATATTTATTGCTTAAACGCATTTATTGGATTAAGCGTTGGATTTTTAAAACACACGTTTAAGCATTAAGTTGAAATTTGGTATAAACTACTATAATCAGTATGTCATCATCATCGTCGGCCTGAAGAAGTCCACTAATAATAATAATAATTCATTACTGCCGCGGTCTGTAATGACTGCGTTGCATTCAGCGATGATGATGGCCGAGGGCGCAGCGTAGCGTAGGTCCAGGCCATCACAGCGCGATCAGCATTGCAGCCCTTGATGGGCAAACTGGGGTGAAGGCCGAGACCGAAGGTCGAGGCCGAGGAGAGCGCTGATGCTATACTATTTGGACTTTTTGGATTTGTTTTTATAATATCCTAGAAGAACATAGGATGCTTTTTTCGCGATAAACTGTAGAGCGCGCGGACGAAGTCGCGGGCGAAAGCTAGTATATAATATATTCGAGACAATTCACACCAATTACCTAGCCTTAAACTAGGATATCCTGTACGAGATAACATATCTACATAGATAAGAATATTACATCATGACTTGGAAACAAACATTTCTGCTCATCACATAAATGACTGTACCTAGCGGGACTCGAACCCGTGATCGTTGGTTGACTTCGCAGTCAGGTTCACTAACCATTTGGCCAACCGGTTGTCACTGCTAAACATAGAGCTCTAAAAACAAGCTGTTGACACGTTTTTGTTTTATTATAGGGGATTTTGACATAATCACCGCGCTTGGCAGGAATCTTGGTGATTGCAGTAGTTGGTAATTATTATAATACACAGGAAGATACTGCTGTCCATTTCCTGAAATCCTTTTGCTGGTTCTTACAGCACCCACGGGATAAGAAAGGATGGTCCTCTATTATTTTACCAGACACCACTCGGCTATAGCACTATAGCCAGCAGCCAACACAAGAATATGAATTTACATCTATTTTAACCCCCGAACTCCAGAAGACAGTTTACCTCAATTTTATTGATTTGCTCTTATTATAATATTGTATGTATTTCTCCTTCATGAGATATTAAGTTTGACTTGTAAAAGTGTTATTATGTTGCCTATTTACAATAAATCTTTGATTTTGACTTTGACAGTGGTGGTTTGGGATGTGTATAATTGTATCTATGTATCCGTGTGTCTGTCTGTGACTTTGCAGCTCCCAAACGAATGGAGCGATTATATTGCGGTTTTTTCTGTTTGAAAGCTGATGTGATCCAGATGGTTCTTAGCTATTATAATAGGGGGAGTGAGGATCGTAGCCATCAAACGAATGGAACGATTATGATACGGTTTTTTTGTTTCAAAAAATGATTTGATCGAGATGCTTCTTAGCTATGATGGGGGTTATATAATTATTTTATTTGCCCTTGTTATAACATTTTCTTCTCCATCACGATCAATGCAACCTGTTTGTAACGTCGAGGTTGATAAAAATGATATTTACATATTAATCTGTGTTCGAATAGACCCGTTTTTGTCTGAAAAACATAGTAAAGTATGGATACCATCCCTTAAACCTCTCACATTCTTATCTCCCCTCATTACACTAAAACATATGTGCGTTCCCCTGCAAGGAAGTGTTATTTATTGCATGTGCCGACCGACCGTCTCGATGCACAACTAATACACTTAGCACTTGTCGTAGGGGAAGTTAATACTACACTGTCATTGCAGTACCCTAATTTTATAATAACACTGTTTTATGAATTATATATACACAGGCTACGAATAATCATATTTATAATAATACTAGCCGTGCCCGCTGCTATAGATAGATAACTCTTTATTGCACTAAAAACTTAAATTATGGCACATCAACATTGACCTTAAAATAGTACAATCAGCGGCCTTATCACTAAGCAGCGATCTTTTGCAGGCAACCTTAGATTAGAAAGCGAGAACATGAACATTAATGAACGATAGTGTGCATGTGCAAGTATGCATTTACTGTAATGAATAAATTTATATTTTTTGGAAATAAAATATAAAAACCACGTGGTAATTTTTATATATTATTCCAGGATGAAAAGTGACATGAGGTACATGGTGTACATATACCAAATTTCGTTCAGGCGTCAAATTCTATTTTCGAATTTTCGATTGCTTGGTTTCTACTTGTTTGTTTGTAGTATGAGGTAGTGCTGGCCTCTGATGTCAGAGTTTGTCAAGCCGCCCTAGGGCTTCTGATATGGCTTAACGACTGCTATTAATCAATAACAGCCGGGACCGATCGCTTAACGTGCCCTCCTAAGCACGGAGAGATGGAAAACCGCACATAAGTCAGAAAAGTCATTGGTGCGGAGCCTAGGTTTTGAACCCGGTATCGTTGGATTCTAAATTGCACTATAGAACCGTTAGGCCACCATCGTTTCTACTTGGATTGAGATACTAAGTACACCAGTTTTAAGTCAAACCCTAAGCTATCAAACCCCATCGCAATCGATTTAGTAGTTTACACGTGATGCGCGAACAAACAGAAAAACAGACAAACAGACACTATTCAAAAAATATTATATTAATTTTAAGTAGCTTATTTTAAGTCCCTTAGACATTTTTTTTATAAATTATCTTTATTGTACAGACTTTTTGTTACTTAGTGTTACTTTATTATACTCGTATATGATGTAATAATAGATAAAATTTTCGTATGTCATTCTTTGAAATATTTTTTTATCATTTTAACATTTATTACTAGTAGTGAATTATTTTGAAGCAAATAACAAACAAAAGTCCTTGCAATCGAATTTTAATTTATCAAATCTAGATTGCATACATATCTTTAAGGTAAGCGCATCGTTTTTCTATCTTTCTGACGGCAGTCTTATGAAATTCTAAGCAAAATGATTTCTATGTAACCTAGCTACTAACTGCACGATGTAAATTTCCTTTCTTTGAAAACAGAGGATGTTGGCAACTGTATTATATATGCTACGTGAAAAGGGAGGCGAGAGAACATGACAATATATGTAACGCCATAGATCTAAAGTAAAGGGTGCATGCATTATTAAATTTTGCACATGGGACTCGTTTTCAACGTTATGGTGCATAATCATAACGTTGAAAACGATATCTTTCATGATAGGACATCATCATCATCAACAGCCCGCAGTAGACTAACAGCATTAGTCCCGTGCTGGACGTAGGCCTCTCCTAATGCAGGTCACGCAGACGGATCTCCGGCTCTTCTCATGTAATTGCTGCCAGCTACTTTGCGTAGGTAGTCGCTCCATCTGACTAGAAGGCTTTGTTTTTCTATGATCTCCACTCAAGAACTTCGATTAAGTATTAATAATAAGGATAAAGTACCCAAACGTCGGCATCCCCTTCCAAATATGGGCATGTCACATAACACCGAATATTAAGACTTTAAAGCCAAAGTTAGTAGATTTTAAGAAAGAAAACGTTATGGTAGGGTTACTGTGGTACCTTCATTATCAACACAATTCTTGATCATCGTACCCAAAATGAGCGGTAACTGTGGTTACCATTAAGCTATACAAAAATCGGTTTGTGATCGTGCGCTCGCTTTGAATATGTCTTTAGAGTCTTTATTTTCGACGAAGCTATTTGGGACATTTTCTCCTATTACATAAATCTGAAACATCACCATCTTCATCAGCCGAAGGACGTCCACTACGAATATAAGCCTCCCCACAAAACGCCGTGATTATCGGTTCTTGCTGTTTATATCCTGCGGTTCCCCTCGACTTGTAATGTTTTAGATTCAGCCTCCCACCCCGTGGGACTTACATTTTTGTAGCACCTAAGTCAATCACCTCAATAAAACCAAATAGGTACAAGAGTATATTAACAATTTATATAACCCCGCCCCCACCCAGATCCCATTATAGATAAGAAGCATCTCGATCACATCAGTATTCAAAAATAAAAAAACCGCATCAAAATCAGCCCATTCGTTTGGGAACTACGATGCCACAGACAGACACACGGATACAGTGACACGTTTACAATCATACACATTCTAACTAAGCTTATAACACCCCTCTCGTTTGGAGTTCCGGGATCTGTCAGTACTGTAAGTACTTTATTCAAAATTGTGTCTAATATAACGTCTGTAGTAAGTTACCAGAAAGACTTCCCGATCACAAAACAGGAACCAAAAAAAAACGATTGATCGCACTATGCGGTTGGACCAGGTGGCCAAAATTAGACTAAATTGGAATTACCTAAACTGATTACGTTAAAATAGTTCCCCAACTCCGAAACCGTAACAAAGTTTCGTATCCTGGTATATCTGTGATTTACGACTAGAATATTTATAGGTACTACACATCATACACAGTAAGGAAAATAATCGGAGTTAATGCTTATTAAATTTACACCAGTTTGGCACTAAGTAAGTGTTTCTACCTTAATTGCTGTGGTTTCCTTTTCAAATACACAGGGGGTGTTACGAACCTTGGCTGCTTAGGCCGTCGACTATATTACGGGGATCGAACTAAACACCCCTGGATTGCTAGTGTTAGAGTGATCTAGGGGGTCCTGAAAAAAATGGCTAGAAGCTCTTTGATTGCTTTAATTAACCGACCACCGATTCGGAATACACCTTCGAGAAGAATCGGCAAGAAACTCGAAGGCTAATAAAAGCGAATTAATAACGGGACCTTCGACATTCGACGAGGCAATCACTGCCTGCACTGCGGCAGCGATTTCATAGTTCAATCCTTCCGTCTACGTAGGGCGTCTATGGATGGGCTAGTAAAAACATCTGTGTCCTTACTGTCTTTATACTATCTTCATAGTTTATACACGCAACTTGGCCGGAAAATGTAAAACAATCTTCATAAATCGAGGCGCTCTTCGTATATATCGCTTGACCCGCAGCTGGAGTTCTTTTAAATTGATTCTACGTGATACGTGCACAAATGGCATACATTTTGATTCCGCCTAACTTCGACGAATGTTGTGTGCTTCGTATCGATTGGGTATTTTATGGCTTTATCTAGGGAACTGCATCTTGTCTTGGCTTTTCGATCATGTGGATAGATTTTATGATCAATCTATACAGTTCTCAGTTGGCTGCTTGCTGCCAAGGGTCTATAAAAAGGATTTTAGCAAACAGGTTATGGAAGCCAACAGAAAAGACACACACTTAAAACAAAAAATTAAATCGAAAAAAATAACGCTTGCGCTTGTTTTTTTTACAACAGTGTGTTAGCAAATAAATGTTATAATTTGATTTGGTTGTAAAATAAAAATTTATATTACAAAAAAGTAATACAATTCAATTATTAGCAAAATAATGTTACTACTATGATAACGATAAATGCTTCATTAATTACTATAATGATGTTAGTCTAGCGGTTTACATGTGCGATTAGAATCCAACGATACTGGGTTTTGTCCTAGGCTTCGCACCAATTACTTATAAGACCGCTCATTGTGTTTATTTTAAGATATGTTTTATGTGGAATAATATTTTTTTATGTACAATAACGTATTATCTATCTATCTATCTATCTATCTACTTTTCTAAGTTATGTTGGTTTTCCATCGCTCTGTGCTTCGGAGGTCACGTTAAGCTGTCGGTCCCGGCTGTTTTTGATAAATAACAGTCGTTAAGCCTTGTCATAAGCCATTGGATGGCTTGACAAACTGTGGCACCAGGGCCAGCACTACCTCATACGACAAGGAACCAAGCATAATGCTACAGTATTATATTATAATTATCATTGTAGTAATAAATAAAGTTACTATTGTAGCATTATTGTAATTGAAATATCAATGTGATGATATCTAAGTGTATTTGTTGTGATTGATAACGGAACAATTACTTATTGAGAACAAAAGATTATACTCAAGTGAATATAGAAAGCAGTGCTGTAAAAAACGTAATTACATTTTACTTATCAAATAATCACATTATTGTCAATTGCTGGACGTAGGCTTCTCCTAATGCATGCCACTGAGCTCAGTCTAGCTCTTCGCATCTATTTCTGCCAACAGTTTTTAGCAGGTCGTCACTCCATCTGGACTCAGGGCATCCTACGCTGCGTTAAGCGTGGTCTCCACTCGAGAACTCGTTGTTATCGGTTCTTCGGAATAATTAGGTATGTGATCAGCCCACACAGCTAATTAAGCTTGCTTGCTTATCCTTAGAGCTATGTCAATTACCTTGGTTCTCTGGTGGATTACTTCATTACGAATCTTGTTCTTCACAACCCTCTCAGCATTAGAAAGTTCGAAATCTCAAAAACCTCCAAGCCTTATAAGCAGGAGGCCCTATGTGACACGAATAAAAATGAAATTCAAAACCTTTCGTGGTCAATTCGATCGGACCCTCAAGGGGTACCAAAAGGGTACCAGAAAAAAGGGAACAAGTGTTACTGTACTTGAAATTTCAACCTCGATCGTTAAATGTAAAGCGGTTGAAAAGGTTTCTTTCAGATCAAATAAAAGAACGGGTTGGCCTGTTTATCGAGGTGTGTTTGTGTTGAGGAATTTGAGAGGTATCTGTATATTAGGTGATAGACAACATGTTTTGTTTCTCCATGTCCTTTTTCCGTCTGTCTGTATACAGCAACAAAAACAACAAGTATGATAATTTTCTAATGGAAAAATGTTGATCACGGACGAGATTCGAACTCGCATATATCCATGCTTCTGCGTAGCACATGCCTGTAACCAATTCGGCTACCGTGACTTATGCATTGAAACCCAAAATAAGAAACCAATAGATGGCGTTACCGTCCGAAGACGGATTCAGAAGCTAAGCGGGAAAATTTGGATAACCATGCTCAGGTCACGGTAGCCGAATTGGTTAGACGCATGTGCCGCGCAGAGGCATGGATGTTAAGCGAGTTCGAATCTCGCGCGTGATCTAAAACGTGCTCCCGGCTGTCGCGTCAGCCAAAACTCAGTAGTAAAACCGGTTTATGCGCGCGCGGGTGGTACCGCTTAGAAGTTAACGTTAAGAGCGCGCCATAACAGCGCTTCGAGTTGGACTTCATGTATTCCTTCCCCCTCACGTCTCTACATTATTACGCGCGGCACCAGCACTACAATGCGACCGAGTGCGCGTGTTCGAGTTACGCGGCAACGCGTTTTAACTTAGCCGGAGTTCAGCACACCACACTAAAATCACAGAAGAAATATTAGTACTAACTAATATGTGCATGTATTGACATATACCTATACCAACCTACATGAAATAGTTGTACATACCTAGGTTATGTTGCAAATAACATGCTATGGAGACCTTATGATTTTTTCACTAATTATCTACCAATCAAGATTAGGTGCAGGTAAATCTGTGTTACAAATAAAATACTGTAGGTAGGGATATATTCAATATTTAATCTTTTATACATCTATGCAAGTAAATTAAAATTGAAGTGTCTGTTTTTAAATGTCAAAATAACAGCTTTTACTAAATGTCTATGAAAGTATATACGGTACTAATAACAAACACGGGACTAATAAAAAAAAACGATGTCTGTTTGTTCCGACTAATCTCCAAAACGGCTGGACCGATATTTTGGGGACTTTCATTGGCAGATAGCTGATGTTATAAGGAGGCTACTTATAACATCAGCTATTATTTCGCACAATAATTAGGGTTCCTAGCAAAATCAATAAAAAACATGAATTTTGACCACACGGGAAAATCCGCGGTCACACCTAGTATAACTGTGTTTTTTAATTTGATATAATCAAGAAACTACATTGCCTGTTTGTCTGTCTGAATAAATTGTCAAGAGCGTGTCGCGCATGAATTATTTTAGATTCCGATCTCATAATATCATGTCTACTTGCCTGTCTTTCTGTTTGTCCGAATAAATCGTCAAGTGCGTGTCACGCACGAACGTGACATTGTACGACGAGATGGAATAGTTCAGGGTTCCGATCTCATATCATGTCCACTCGCATGTTTTTTTGTTTATTTGAATAAATGCCAAGTGCGTGTCAGAGCACGAAAAATGTAGGGTTCCGATCTAATTTCTTGTCTATCTGCCTATTTATCTATCGGTCTGTTTGATGGTCTGTCTGTCTAAATTGTAGTTGTAATCACACTAATATTATAAATAAGAGATGCGTTTACTGTTGTAAACAGGCAGTAAATGAATTCTCTCTTATGGAGCGGAAAACTTCGTTTGCACGATGCAGAACTCAATACAAAACATCATAAAATGCATAAAAACCGATTAGCGCCGTCTAATATACTATGTTTGTTTGTGTATTTGTTACACTTTCACGCCGTTACTCAACCAATTATCATGGAATTTTGCACACACGCTGTCAGGGATGCAGAAAAGGACTTATCGGTTCTTTGGGAAATGTGAACAGTCCACTACCACATAAACTTGCTAGCTATGTCGGTCACTTTGTTTCTCTGTCGGATATCTTCATTACGAATCGTGTCCTTCACAGAAACTCCAACCATACTCGTAGCTCTCTCCATAGCTCACTGAGTGAGCTTAAATTTTGTGGACTAGTTTGATCGTGAGTGTCCATTTTTCGGCTCCTAAGGCCATGACTTCAATGCACGGCAAGGCCTGAAGAATGGCGATGAACTGAGAGTGGGGCAGTTTGTATTTGGACACCGGAACCAAGGGGTCAGCGATTGGCCGACTTCATGGAGAAGGAAGGACTATTTATGATGAACTCCTTTTTCAAGAAGCACCCGTCCAGGAAATAAATGGACGTAGCTGCACCCCGGCGGTCATACACAAGCGATAGATTTCATTTTGACGACCAATTGACAGCAATCGGTACCGGGTCAACAAGATCGTTAAACATGATCTTGGTCTTGGTTTAATTGAATTAAAAAAAAATGTTTTCTCCTATTAGTTCCATATTTACTATGCCAACACCAAAGGCTTTCGTAAGGCATAGTTTTTAATTCATGAAGAAATAATCTAAATCCACGATTCTTCTTTCAATTTATTCTCCACTGAAGTCTTTACTGGATGTCTCCACAACGTCGTCTTGAAACCTACTGTATGAATGTTATATTATAAAATAATCACCACACATTTACAATTACAATCCTCATCATGGACATTGGACATACTAATATTTAAACTCAATACTCAGTTTAGCTAGAATACCAACTAGTGAGCTTAGTAAGAGTTAAGTCGGAATATTATGTTTTTTACATTCTCATTTTTTGCAATTTGAGTTATCATTTCACGTGTTGCAAGCCCATCGCCACTTTTTGACTATGAAACCCTAAAATTTTTGAGTCATATGTGCCATTTAGTATGTAGGTAGATAATATATTCCAAAATAAACTAGATGAAACTAAGGATTTCTAGTTTGACCACGGAACACAATAAACATTGAGTCAAAGGCACTATTTAGTAATTGGGTAAGTAATTCATACAGACATTAATTTGATGAAACTGTAAGGGTTCCTAGATTGACTACGGAATCCTAAAATATATTGAGTCATAGGCTAGAATATATATTATATCATAGGTACTAATAAATATCTTGGTAGATAATTCATTCCCACATAAACTAGATGAAACTGTAAGGGTTCCAAAATTGACTAGGGAACCCTAAAATATATTGAGCCATAGGTACTAATTAGTATGTAGGTGGGTAATTCATTCCTACATAAACTTGACGAAACTGTAAGAGCTCCTAGATAGACTTCGGAACTCTAAAATATATATTGTAATAGCACAGAACAAATAATTGTACTACTGGTCATAGGTATTATTTAGTATGTAGGTAGGTAATAAACTTGATAAAATTGTAAGAATTCCTAGGTTGATTACGGGACTCTAAATTTTAGATAGGTATTTCGGCATGTTGACAATAGATTCCAGTAGCGGCGAGTCGTCAGCCATCACCTCCGCACTCTGTTCTGAAGACAAGGTCAGCGACCCTGCCACCGCTGTCGCTGTCTAGATCCTGCTATCCGCGCCACTTCCAGCTCCTCGAGTGCTTGAGGAGGCTCGTTCGTCGTCACATTCACAAACTCAATGAGTTCTGGTTTTCTGCAAATATTTAGGTAGTCGTATTTAGTAGGTACACATTACATTACACATATGACTCTTTTTTTTTGGGCGACATTAGGTAAGAAACTAAGAAAATTGAAGTTGTTACATACTGTATTATAGGTAATTAGATAATTTAGTAGGTAGGTACTTACTTCATCTTTCTTTGTCTCATTTTACGAGTTTTCTCCTTCAAATTATTCTTTTGCAGGCATATTTTTTGTATTCGACATCTTACTCGTATCTGCACTACCACATACAAGAAAAACAAATCTAATATTTATTCTATGCTACTACAATAAGTGTAAGAAGTTTTAGAGCGCAAGCCGGCAACGAAACACAGGTCCGCTTCGCACAAATGCCACAGGCAGACTGATTGAACAAATAGAAAGTAACAGCGTCCAATGATTCCGCATGCGAAGAAGAGACAGAGTGTGAGAGCGCGCGCGTCTTTGTAAAGGTCGTAAGCTCCAAATCAAATAATTGATTCTTACAAGAAAACTACACAATCAATCAATAAACTAGTTTACAGAACTGAAGAAGTAGTATCTAGTAGTTATCTACGTATCAAAGTAAAAATCATCTTGAAATATTATAGCGTACCTGAGATCCACATCAAAACGTGTACGAAACAGAGATTTTTCTTTTATTTTATTTTTATCGAGAATTTTATTTACAATTGTGAATGGAGATAGCATACCCTAGAATAAAACATGGGATACTTTTTATCCCGGAAAATTGTAAGTTTTCACAGGAAAACTGGTAAATGTTGATTACTCGCTGTAAGGAACGGTTGCCATAGAAATGAAATAACAACTCTGTCAAAACAATTTCAAAAGCTTTGGTGCTTTACATAGATTTAATAGGGTCATTGGTGCTATACCAACTTTTGAATTGGTTTTTAATTAATATCCTAGAAGAAAATAGGATGCATTTTTCGCGATAAACAGTAGTCGGCGCGGGCAAAGTCGCTGCCGGGAAAGCTAGTATATTTATAACACAGTTACCGCTCGTATTGATCATATGATCAAAGGCTTATGGTCTTCCTCCTTATGTGACATGATAAGACGAAAAAATAATTTGTTTCACGTCGAACGAGTCTCGCAGAATGAGTATTTTAAAATTATTTAGAAGTTCCTTTGACAGATTTCTTTAATACCCAAGTACAGAAACAGTACATATATATTCCTACATATATGTACTGTGGTACGGCGAAGCAAGGGAAGGGTAATATACCCACATACGTGGCCCCATATTGGTCCGATTTTGACAAGCGAGGTACCAATCGATCTGTCTTCAGGTATAACATGTCTAAGACTTTCTTTTAACCCGACTACGGCGAAGCAAAAGATGGGTTATGTGTTCACACTAAAAACTTGGTCCAATTTTGACAAGCGTGGTAACAATTGATTCTCCTGATTGTTATAGGCTTCTTTCGATTCGTCTTCGTCGCAAGAGTGTCACATTTTATTTTACGTTTACGTTTTTGAACTTATGTCATGTTTAGTTCCGTTTACGAAACCAAATAAAGAAATTTTAAGTGCATGTTCCAACCCTTTTATATATTATAGTTTAAAAAATATACAAAATATGTAGGGCACTAGCGCTAATACGAATTTACGTTATAATGCCTTTCTAGGATTCACTAGATTATGAGTTATAGCCATAAATCAAAATCGGCTATAAATCAAATTAGCGCGTAGTTACCCGCGTCAACTCTGAACGAATTCCATAATGAGATACATAATCTAACCCTAAAAAAAAAGTTTATTTGCGCATCACGTTAAAACTTGAAGTAAATTCTCTGTTAAGTTTTTCCGTTTTTCTCAGATTTATGTTATTTTCACGTCCATTACACGAAATTACACTTACACTCTTTATAGGTACTATCAGCAACGCAAGTTGTTGACAAAACACCCCTTGTGTTATTGATGGTCATAATTTATCGCAACAACCTGTGCTTAGGGGAAGGAATGAAATCAAGAGAGTGAACAGTAAATTACATAAATAACTAAGCACTTCGTAAATAAATTTTGCCGTAAAAAATATTGTAATTTTCTTAACCGATCCAAAAGTTGAGGAAGAAACAAAGCGGAATGCTCCGTGGATGCTGCGCAGTCTAAACTCAGTACAAAACCCTGTTTACACGCGTGCGCTTACTAATACACAACTAACGCTAGTTACTTTTTTCCCCACCATTTTGGTTTGAAATTAATGTCAATTTACTTACAAGACATAAGTTCAAAAACTAAAACTCGACAAAGGTCGGGTAAAAAAATTTGACACTCTTGCGATGAAAACGAATCGATTGATACCAAGCTTGTCAAAATCGGGCCAATTTATCAGTTTGTACACAAACCCTCCCTTCCTTTGCTTCGTCGTAGTCAGGTATAAATGACACTCTATACATGAAGGCGAATAGATTGATACCTCACTTTTCAAAATAGGACTAATAGGGGCGACAAGAGCGACACTATGGTGGGACATGATATAGCACATACTACATGTATGGAATGGCCAGAGTGGTGATAAGAGTAATACAAAACAAAATAACAAAGTTTTTCACATCTTATTTTATTAGTTTTTCCGAAACCAAACAATCGTTTCTGTAGTCTTTTCGTAGCCCCTGTCATCCATTCCGAACAGCTTTTACACTTCAATCAAGGACAATAACTTAATAAATCCAAAACACACGTAAGGCACAGACTACGCTTAACAATCTCGACATACATGCATACATACATACACTCGTACGTACATACATACATCATAGACAGTTAAACTCATTACCCATCCCTTACTTCGCCATAGTTGGGTTAAAAAGGCTAATAATGAGTGAAACGAGTAAATTGATTGACAATGATTCTTGAGTATAAATTGAGATGATTAAACCAGACCAATTGAACCAGATTAACTGAAACACCTTCTAATTGGAATATTTAGTAATTTTTTCTTGATTGAAAGATTTAACACGGAACCAACATCACCACAATTGAGTCTTTCTCTTTCCCTTTCCTACCCAAATATAGAGCAAACAAAATAAAGAGAAAACGTCTAAGGATGTCAAACGCCAATAGCTGCAGCGAATGGACAGCCAAGTGGATCTGGAAACCAATTTTCCTACTGACTAGGTAAGTAGGTAAATACGTAATTTCATGGCGCATTAATTTCTAAGTAGATCATACAAGGGCGGCCTCTCAATTTGCATTCGTTGTGTTCGACGTTTCTTTGAGAAATGTTTGTTTGTCAAAAATGGGTTTATACTCGTATCAAGCCGGAGGGCATAAGGAAATCCCTTAAGTCCTACCACAGAATGCAGTGGCGAAATATATAGTGTATAATGTATGTCGAATTAGATAGTGCCAATCTCTGGTGTCAGATTTTGTCAGACACTGACGTGACTTAACGACTGCTATCAATAATTGTTAGCTAATCTAACTAATCGAATAGAACCGAATAGAAACGAATAGAATAGAATAGAATCGAATAGAATCGAATAGAATCGAATAGAATCGAATAGAATCGAATAGAATCGAATAGAATCGAATAGAATAGAATCGAATAGAATCGAATAGAATCGAATAGAATCGAATAGAATCGAATAGAATCGAATAGAATCGAATAGAATCGAATAGAATCGAATAGAATCGAAGAGAATCGAATAGAATCGAATAGAATCGAATAGAATCGAATAGAATCGAATAGAATCGAATAGAATCGAATAGAATCGAATAGAATCGAATAGAATCGAATAGAATCGAATAGAATCGAATAGAATCGAATAGAATCGAATAGAATCGAATAGAATCGAATAGAATCGAATAGAATCGAATAGAATCGAATAGAATCGAATAGAGTCGAATAGAATCGAATAGAGTCGAATCGAATAGAATCGAATAGAATAGAATCGAATAGAATCGAATAGAATCGAATAGAATCGAATAGAATCGAATAGAATCGAATAGAATCGAATAGAATCGAATAGAATCGAATAGAATCGAATAGAATCGAATAGAATCGAATAGAATCGAATAGAATCGAATAGAATCGAATAGAATCGAATAGAATCGAATAGAATCGAATAGAATCGAATAGAATCGAATAGAATCGAATAGAATCGAATAGAATCGAATAGAATCGAATAGAATCGAATAGAATCGAATAGAATCGAATAGAATCGAATATAATCGAATAGAATCGAATAGAATCGAATAATTTGTAAAAAAAACTCATTCCCTGAAACAATTCGCATTTAATTAAAATAAAGAGAAATCAAACTGCGTGCTATTAACGAATTTAACTTTTACAAGCACACATGAAATCGTACCAAGTTGAAATACTTCCACTAGCCATTGACTAAGTAGCCTAATGGAGTGCAGTATTTGGCCGCGCATGTCTGTTAGCACATTAGTGCAACACCACTTAATATTAAATCTATAAAATCAAATGCTGCGCTGCTGAGCGAAACCATCATCCACACCAATATATAAAAGTGAAACGTTATCTGTTTGTTTGTTGGTTTGGGAAGCTTTCACGCCAAAACGGCTGATCCGATTTTGATGAAACTTTGCAAATAGGAACAATACAATATAGACACCAACTTAAGATACTTTTTATACCGGAAAATGGTAAGTTGCCAAGGAAAAACTGAAAAAAAATACGATTATTCGCTGTAAGGAACGGAATGACGTGCCGTTGCCGTAGAAACTATATAATAACAAGTCTGTCAAAAAGCATCAAGAGCGTTGGTGCTATACTTTTGTATTTGTTTTTAATATCGTAGAATAACATATGATGCTTTTTTTCGCGATAAACTGTAGTCCTCGCGGACGAAGTCG
Organism: Alsophila aescularia; assembly: GCA_946251855.1. Lineage (NCBI taxonomy): Eukaryota > Metazoa > Arthropoda > Insecta > Lepidoptera > Geometridae > Alsophila > Alsophila aescularia. Next base: position 52,534,419 of record OX276378.1, read on the forward strand.
CGGGGGAAAGCTTGTCTAAATTGTTGTCCAATACATGCCTCTGCATAAACAATAATATTGTTGCGTGACATTGTATTATTCAGTTTTATACTACTTCCGGCATCAACGATCCAAGAAAAAATATATATCTTGTCAAATACTTTGTGCATAGACATACATAACCAGAGAAAGCTTTAATTATGACAAAAAAAAGGTACACAAAAAAAACATTAAATAAAAAAGTTAGTAAGTAGTTAGGTTTTTTGCCTTAAGCCTGCCCAACTCATTAACTCATTAATGAAATAAGTCAAATTTTTGTTGAAACTAAAGTAAATAAAAACATTTATTTATTTAATTTTATAGAAAAAAAAAGCTAGAAAGATCGAGGGTACTGGCCCTAATGGTTTATTTCCAACGTTGCCACGCGTTTTTTTTTTATTTTACAGACTTTTCTCCTTCATTACATTAATAGACTTGAACCCATTCGATTCTGAATCGTAACTAATGGGTGACATGTGTCGATTCGAGCTTCTTGAATCCTACTAATATTATAAACGCGAAAATTTGTAAGGATGGATGGATGTTTGTTACTCTTTCACGCAAAAACTACTGAACGGATTTGGATTAAATTTGGTATGAAAAATATATTAAAATAGCTTATACCCTGGATTAACACATAGGCTACTTCTTACTCCGAAAAAATGCAGGGGTCCTGAGGGACGTGGGTGAAACCGTGGGGCGCAGTATACAATACATAAAATATATATTCTGATTAAGAAAATACGTATAATTATATACTGAGCATTGTTATATTGTGGAGGTTATTTATTTTGCCATAATCAAAGTTCAGGCGTGAAACAAATAAGGCATAAGACATTTTAGTTTTTTAACACGACTGCCCAAAAAAAGGAGTGTAATGTTTTTAGGATTTATGTATGTTTGTATGTATATGAGTTTCTTTATTATACCATAACTTTTATTACTAATTTAGATTATTTTAGAACCGGAGTTAAAAGAACAATTTTTAAAAAAACATTGCGTCAGTGTCCATTTTCAAATGCGAAAAATATATATTTTTCTCGAATTTTACAATATGGGCAAAGATGGGTATCAAATTAAAGGCAGCACATTAAGCACATTCATTAGCACATTAAGCACATTAAAGGCAGCACATTAAGCACATTAAGCACAAAGATGGGTATCAAATTAAAGGCAGCACATTAAGCACATTCATTAGCACATTAAGCACATTAAAGGCAGCACATTAAGCACATTAAGCACAAAGATGGGTATCAAATTAAAGGCAGCACATTAAGCACACTAAGCACATTAAAGGCAGTGCATTAAGCACATTCCAACAGTATTTAATATATTTGCATAAGTTCTTTTTTGGAAGGGCAGGCGTGTTTTTTTTAGCTTTTAAGCTTTTTATTTAATGTGTTTTAATTGGATTTCCTATGTATGCAATTGAAGCGGGATTTATTGTGTTCCAATAATAATTGTGAAATGTAAATATAAGGGATATTATAATCTCTTATTCTTTAGGGTCTCACGTCGATAATAACTCTAGTTTAAACTTTCCCGACGGACTTTAAACCTGCTAATAATAAGTACTTAGCTAGTACGTACCTGAATGAAATACAATAAAAAAAAGGTTGAAACTACTAAAATACACACTTAGCTTTTTCCCTACATTATAGTCAAAAATCCACGATGAAATCTAATAGGGAAACGTAAAAATTCTCAACCGTTCAACCATAATAATTTATTAAATTCACTCAACCCCAGACGCGGCACGTAGGTTTGATGATTCGTATGCCCGCGTCGATCCGACACGAGCACGGGTTTCTCGATCGGCGCTTTAGCTATTTACGTCTACTACTATTTCTTGGAAGACGGTAATGCCCTGTAATGGCAACTCTTTGAGGCTATGGAAAATTAGAGCTGCTTTCCCTTTGTGATGACTTGCTTTGAAGTATCAGTGTGTGATTGTAGGTGACAAATTGGTTTTATTGATTTTTGTGAACTGATTGTGTAGAGACGTGGGCGTGAATTAGACTGGGTTGGAATATTGAATTAGTAAGTATGTCTTTTAATATAATTACTTTGGAACAGTTGTTGTTGTTTGGATGTTAGACAGCCTAGCTGATTCGTCGCAACACATTAGTCTCCGGATGAACTTGGACAAAACCAAGGTTATGTTCAACGAACATGTTATTCCGGTATAGGGCTACGGGGGCAGGTTACCCGTTAACCCTATGGTTTGGATGTTCTAAGAGATGTCGAAATCAAATAAGATACGAGTATGCTATCATTTAACACATTTTATTGCGTTGGTGTTCCTGGAAAAATAGTACACCCAAACGAATACGAAGTAAAAATATTCTACAACTATTGAAAATGGTTGGCTGCTGGATTAAGTACTCACAAAAGTCAAAAGTCTTCAACTAGTGTGTCCTACCTGTTTTGACATACGGAGCCGAGACGTGGACACTCACGGTACGACTAGTCCACCAATTCAAGGTCAGCGGGCTGTGGAAAGGGCTATGCTTGGAGTTTCTCTGAAAGATCGTATCTGGAATGAGGTGATCCGACAGAGAACCAAAGTGTTCGACATAGCCCTTAAGATTAGTAAGCTGAAATGGCAGTGGGCTGGTCATATGTGTCGAAGGACTGATAACCGTTGTGGTAGACGTGTTTTTGAGTGGAGACCATGACTCCGTAAACGTAGCGTAGGGCGCCCTCTAGCTAGATGGAGCGATGATATACGCAAAGTGCCCGGCAGGAGTAGGAAGAGAAGAGCCGAAAATTATTCTCAGTGGCGTGCTTTGGGAGAAGCCTATGTCCAGCAGTGGACTGACACGGGCTAATGATAATGATATGGAACTGGACCTTACGTCTACAGTTTGAATTTTAGTTTTACATACTTCATATCATACGTCCCATAATAAGCCCACTATAGAACAGATTCTTCTGTCACTGTCCTCCCCCATTTTAGGGGTATTTTGCCTAAATCACCACACTGAGATATTACGACATGTTATAAAATGGTTTTAATTTTTTGACCGAGCGAGGGAAGCGAGTAAGTCTATGCGTCAGATTCAATCAACTTGCTTTCGTGTATCAGTTTCTTGATACCTCTCCTCTACAGGTTTATTTTCAACTGATCTGGATGAAATTAGGTATACAGGTATAACGATTGTTTTGTTTTTTTTTAGCCGTTGGGGATTTTTGATTAGAGGAGTACATCCTCCATAAAAGGGCAAAACTGGAGATACTGAATATCTCTGCCTTATGAGATCTGATTTCAATGGGTTTATTTAATATAAAGGTACCAACTATAAGTTGGTCTCATAAAAGTTTGGTGAAAATCTGATGAGGATCTTATTTATTTGGGATTTTCGGCGTGATGAGCAGAATATCTCCTGAAAATGCAGTAAATTGCTCACCGACGACCGATTGGTCTCGTGGCTAGTAATCCTAGCTACGTAATCAAACGGTCGCGGGTTCGAATCCTGCAAGATGCAATCGTTTGTGTGATGAGTAGAAATGTTTGTTTCCGAGTCATGGATGTTAAATATTCGTATCTATGTATGTTTATCCGTTATCTAGTACCCATAGCACAGGGTATCCTAGTTTGGGGCTAGGTAATTGGTGTGGAATTGTCCCGAATATATTATATTATTATTATATTAAATATTTGCACGAAAAAACCGCTTTAATTAGTTACATTTAGGTATCGACTAGTGGTATCAACCCTTTAACTTATGAGGTAGGGATTGATAGATCACCTTGGTTATTAATGTTAGTTTTACAATAAGGTCACTAGATGCCGGTAATAACAACTAGATTGTTGCAAAAAAAAACACGAGTGAGCCTTACAGTAGTCGCATAGGATGTGTAACATCTGACAACTCACCTTGGTAATATGCAACAAAATCTCCATTAGACGAATGCATTCATTCAATTCTAGCTGCGCCCCGCGGTTTCACCCGCGTTATGGATGATGATGATGATGATGATGAAAAGTATCCTATGTGTTATTTCAGGGTATAAGCTATCTCTATTCCAAATTTCATCAAAATTTGTTCAACCGTTTGAGAGTTAATTAAGATGATAATGATGACCATGAAAAGTTTCTAATACATGTCTTATTCCAGGGTATAAGCTATCTTCATTTAAATTTCATCAAAATCCGTTCTGCCGTTTGAGAGTGAAGTAAGATGATGATGATGATGATTATGAAAGTATCATCTATACCAATATATAAAAGTGAAACGTTGTCTGTTTGTTTGTTTGTTTGTTTGTTTGTTTGGGGAGCCTTCATGCGATAACGGACAGACGGATTTTGATAAAATTTTGAATGGAGATAGCTTATGCCCTGGAATAAAACATAGGATACTTTTCATCCCGAAAAATTGTAAGTTCCCACGGGAAAACTGTAAAATGTTGAATAATCACTGTACGGAACGGTTGCCATCACAGAATGGTCTGTGGTTGCCATGGAAACGAAATAACAAGTCTGTCAAAAAACATCAAGAGCATTGGTAATATACCAACTTTTACATTGGTTTTTAATATCCTAGAAGAAATTAGGATGCTTTTTTTCGCTATAAACAGTTTTCCGCGCGTACAAAGTCGCGGGCGGGTAAACTAGTTTGTGATATTCCAGGATATACGCTATCTTCTTTTCAAATTTCATCAAAATCTGTTCTGCCGTTTGAGTGAAGTTAGATGATGATGATGATATAGTCCTTAGAACCTTTGTGTTATTCTAATGTATTAGCTATCTCCATTCCGAATTCAATAAAAATCCGTTCAGCCCGTTTGAGCGTGAAGGAGTAGCAAACATACACACACATACACATACACACAAAATTTCGCCTTTCAAATAATTAGTGTGATGAAACTAAAACAAAAAACTTCTCGTTTTGCACCGAGCGCACTCACTGATCAACTGTGAATCAGCAACTACTTCATCTGATCCTATAGATATTACTTTTCTTCAGAAATCATAAGTCGGGATAGCTCAGCAGGCAAACGCTTGCCTTATAGTCTGAAGTATTCTGAAGTACCGGAGTTCTACTCCCGACTAAAGTATTTACATTTTGCACTTTAAACATTGTATGTGATGGCTTCTAGCTTGATAGCAACGTGCGCGCTCATTGGTTTAATCCATAGACTACTGCACGCTTACTCCGTACGCTAAACAGGCTGTTGACGAACGTTGCAATAAGCGCATTTGATTATCGCCATTTTGGCGCTGTTAGCAGTAGTTTGGCAGCAGTGAACTGAAATATTTGTACCATGGACGTACATGGTGGGACGTACGGGGCGCTTTGAATCAGCAAAAATGAAAGTACGCCCGAGCCTATCCATAGACATTAGTGGTCAAATCAAATAGCGCACGCTTTCCCAGCTTCCTGTTACACTTCCAGTTACACACTTCGAGTTACACATTAGTTACACTTTTCACAAAATCACTCCCATGTATTTCAGGAAAGCGAGCGGATAGACGTTACACATCAAAAATTTTGTGCTGTTCTTAGAACTACTACCTAGTAATAAATTAAAAACTAAGAAAAAATTAAGAAGAGTTCTCTCGTTTACAATACACTTCTATACGAGTAGTTTCGAAGTTGATGACCATGTTTTTGAACTGTCGCATTTAAGTTTATTGCGGCAGGAGTTCTTCGACCGTACTTTTATTTATTCTTTGGTGTGATAGAGCGAAAACGTGGCGTGGAAGCTTGAGGGACTGACAAGGGCAAAGCAAGTCAATGAATCGTTAAAAGAAATATTTAGAAGAAGCTCGAGCAAAGCCAGGGCGAATCGCTAGTGGTAAATAGTATCGTAAATAAGCAAATTAGAATAATTAATTTCACTTTTATTATTTTTAGGATAAGGGAACTCCCTTATTTTCAAATCTTACGCTTCACGTTGCATAAAATTGTAAGCCACAGAAGTATACAAACCGGAGACATTCAGAGATATTCATTATTCAGCGAAGCGGGTCTTATATTTACCGTTTCTTTGTCTCAAGTTCTTACCGCCTGCCGCAAGCATAACTTCAGGCGTATGAAAGATTACGTATTAAAGATTACCCCAGGTTTTTAAACTTACCCCACATTCCCATATAAATGAAAAGTAGTTTTTCCAACGTCTCGTTACTTTTTGACGGTTTTTGTATGGTGTTTATGTGAAAAGCTGACGGACAGTAAGCGAAATAGTTCGTTATAATATAGGAACTGGCGCTTAAAGAGTTTATAGCTGCGTATATTATGTATGTATATGGGTAGTAAAATAATTACAATTACTTTGTCCTATATTACATTACATCAATGTTGGATTACTCAAATTTTCCCTAGACGAAGAGCATCTGCATTCTGAACGTAAGAATCTATCTTGGCTGACTGTAAGAAGATAGGGAAGGAAGGGATGAAGAAGAACATTACAGGTTGTATAAATTGATGCAGACTGTTTTAACCCCTGAACTCAAAGACAAGGCTGTTATAAGTTTAGGGTGTGTATCACTGTATGTATGTATGTATGTATGTATGTATCAATCCGTGTGTCTGTCTGTGGCATCGAATCTCCCATACGGATGGACCGATTTTGATGCGTTTTTTTCTGTTTGAAAGCAGATGTGATTAAGATTGATCCCATACGGATGGACCGATTTTGATGCGTTTTTTTCTGTTTGAAAGCAGATGTGATTAAGATGGTTCTTAGCAATAATGGCAGATGAGAGGGGAGTCGGAGGATATATACATTTTTAATCTGTGCTCGTTTAATCGAGTTCTACGAGGAGGAAATTCCGAATTTGGTTAATATTTTGTGTGTTTACGTTCGCCCATATCTCTGGGAGTAGGTAACTGTTGAAGCTATCTCGTTGGATTATCTTCTATATGGCCGTGAAGAATATTACATAATTTTTTAACAAACTGCATTTTTAAAAGCTGTTATAAGTATGAATGTTAAGGTCAAATCTTGCAAGCTAAATTAGAACTACTTACTCTTATCTTACGGACTTGAATTAAAGCATGCTGGTTCAGTTCCGATGACAATGCAGTATTATGCTTAGCATGACTTGGATCAACATCGAGGACTAGCTCCAGATAAAGGAACTTTTCAACGGTCAACAGCACAGTCACGAAATTTGTTTCCGCATTTTATTATGATTGCCAGTTTGAAGTTGAATAATGACATGGTTGCTGCACTCCGGGTTGGCTCCTGACAAGGGAACTCCTCAATGGTTAACAGCATAGACACGAAATGTTGTCATCATCATCATCATTTCAGCCTTTGGAAGTCCACCGCTGAACATAAGCTTCCTCCAAAGAGCGCCACGACGAACGGTCTTGTGCAGCCTCCATCCACCGACTCCCTGCGATGGCTACAATGTCGGGCTTCCAACGTGTAGGGGTCTCCCAACACTTCGCTAGCTTGTTCGTGGTATCCATTTGAATTGAAAAACCTTTAGTCCCCAGTGGTTGTTGGCTCTGCGAACTATATGGCCTGCCCATAACCTCACTTTAACTTGCAAATTCTGAGAGCTATGTCATAAACATTGGTTCTTCTAAGGATTTTCTCGTTACGGATCTTATCACGTAGTGAAACTCCGAGCATAGCTCTCTCCATTGTACGCTGCGTGACTTTGAGCTTGTGTAAAACCTGAACTAAACTACTCGCGAAGTTGCCTCGTCGAAGCACTGGTTGAAAATTTTGAAATTGACCGAAGTCCGAACTGCGTGACTATACACTCTTGCAACTTCGCGAGGTGCTCAGTCGTCTAGCGGCGTCCACACGCTATGCATCATGGATAATGTTCGAATGGCAGCTGCCGTAGCAATGTGCACACTCGCATATTATAACTAAGTGCGAAAAAAATATGGTGGATGATTGCAATGCACCGGAACAGAACTATGTTAGTAGAATAAACAAGGCCCAATAAATGTTAACATTACTTTTATTTATTTTGTATTGTTTTTATATGAAAAAATAAATGTTAACATTACTTTTATTTATTTTGTATTGTTTTTATTTGTTTTTGTTTTTGTTTCTTCGTTGTAGAACTTTGAAACGCTTCGAGTCCTTTGACTCGGGCGCAAAAACCGACAACAGTTGGAAGTCGCCCGAGGCGAGCCGAGATTCCCTGAAGCGAACCAAAGTGCGCTTCTACACTCTCGTATTCGTTTAACTTCAATCAACTTCGCGAGTAGTGTAGTGGGCCTGTAAGAGACCATTAGTTAGCGACCACGTTTCAGTGCAATATGTCATCACTATGGCAATACGAACTGATTATAAACTTTCGTCTTGAGGCACTGCGGTATCTGTGACAAGAAGATATAGCATAATTTACTAAACGCTGCCCATCCTAGTTGTATTCGCTCGTAGACCTCTTCGCTGAAGTTGGATCTACCCAGTTGGATCGTTTGACCTAAGTACACATAGTGATCAACAGCTTTGATAATATCGTTCCCAACATAAATTGGCATTGGTACGACATGGGCATTTGACATGATGTTAGTCTTACCCATTTTCATTTTAGACCCACCTGTTTGAAAACAATATTGAGGTCACTGAGCATTGTGCTTAGGTCTTCCAGTGTTTCTGCCATGATAACTTTATCATCAGCATATTGAAGGTCCAAATTGAAGTGATGCATTTGCCATTGATGTTAACACCATATCCGTTCCAGTTCAGAAGCTTGAATAGATCATCCGCGCAGATGTGAACAGTTACGAAGAAATAACGTCTCCCCCCCTTTTTGCAATTCGATCGAATTCGTGCTCTGATCTTGAACACAGACCGTCATGTTAGCCTTGCTATACAAACACTTCGATGTACTGGTAGTCAATCTGGCATCGTTGTTATGACTGTAACACTGCCCAGATCTCGACCGAATCAAATACTTTCTCGTAGTCCACAAACACTAGACATAGTGGCGGATTATACTTTTCGGTCTTCTGTGTAATCTGCTGGAGCATATAAATATGTTCTCGAAATCCAGCTTGTTCGGGAGGCTGAAATTCGTCGAACCTAAGAGTGAGATGGTTTGTAACTAAACTCGAAAACAGTTTATAGACGTGGCTAAGCAGCAAAATGGGCCTATAATTCTTCAAGAGGGTGGTCTCACCTTTCTTGAAGAACAACACCACTACGCTCTTGTGCCATGCCTCTGGCGTAATTCCCTTGAGATTAAGATTTTGAAAGTTAAGCAGCTTCTGAAGGACTTTAAGTACCGGTGTTCCACCCGTTTTCAGTAGCTCTGTCGTTGTTCCGTCTTCCCATGGTGCCTTGTTGCTCTTAAGCTATTTGAGAGCCATTCTGATCTCGTATAGGTTGACGTCCGCGATATTTTCGGTATGATGTTGGGTCAAACGGGCTCTTGGAACTATGCGATGAGGTGTATAATTGTCCATAGAACTTCTCGAGCTCATTCAAAATCTCTGGCTTCGACGAAACGATGCTGCCACTGTCGGTTTTCAGCTTCGTGAACAGGCTTTGTCCAATAGACAGATCTCTTGCAAACACTTTGGAGCCTTTGTTTTGTTCTATTGCATTCATAAAACAATTAGTATTATAAGAAAGCAATTCGTGTCACATCGACTTGGAGATCTGGTTTTTAAGCAAGCTGTAACTCGACATATCCACTGAAGACTGCAGCCTCATCTTGCCTCATTCTATAATAAGTTTGAGTGTATCCTCAGAGAGTTTCTGTGTTCTATTTCTGCGGTGGGTCTAAAAGAACTTCGACCAGACCAAGTGAATAATTTCCACCAGCCCGTTGTTTAGTTCGTCCACTGTATCGTATTCGGTAAGGATTTGGAAGCGATTTTGGAGATCCAACTGAAAACCCTCGGGGTTTTGGATTTGGACAGGACTTGGGCAAAGAGTAGATCTCATCAAACGAGACCTTTCCAGCTTTACGATAATATTCACTGCTGGTCTTAACCCTGTTGATCACAGAGATCAACGAAATGTTGTATACGCATTTAATTGTGATAGACCGTTCTAAGTTTCATCATGACATGGCTACGTCATAAAAGCTTTTTTATGTGTTTTTACATTAACTTATTATAACACAAATCATAAAACTTCAGAAACTCCTTTCATTATTCGCGCCACACACTTAACGTTTCTTTGTCTCGAGCTCTGCTGTCGCGAGCAAAACTTCGAGACGTACTGTGTGTTCAAATACCTCCAAGGTTTGTAAGGCGCGCGCTCGTCAACTTTATGATGTATGGAACTGTGGGATGGTGCTTTTGTGCGGAGAAAAAATGTTTCAGCTGCATTATGAAATGTTGAGAAATGAATGAAATACTTATATGTTATAACCTCATAAATACATTTACAATTATAAATTATTTATAATATCTTAAAATATAAGGCTATAAAAAAAAAGACGCAACTCTGCATAATTGTGTTGTTCACAAGCAAACAATACAATGACTTTCAGTTACGATTTTTTCCGGAAAACTTTTTTTTTAGTTGCAGCAGTACTATATATGTAGCCTACAATTTGAGATAAAAACATATAAATAATAGGTAAACAATCCAAAACAAAATAAAGTCAAAATGTATGTGCCAATCTATACTTATAATAAAACTGTAATGGGTCCAATTCTGTACATTAAAGATATTTTGTTTTTTTTTTTACCTTTCTCTATATTCGATACTAAAGACAAAACTGTATTATTTTTCTTTTTTGTCTGTCTGTCTGTATGTCTGTATCTTGGCTAGGCATCACGTCGAAACTACTGAATGAATTTAAATGAAACTTGGTATGATTTGAGTTCATACAACGAGGTAGGACATAGGCTACTTTTCATCCCGAAAAAATGAAAGGGTTCCCGCGGGATGTCCCAAATTCTGTAAATTAAAGATATTTTGTATTTTTTTTTGGGGGCCGTTCTATATTCAATACTAAAGTCAAAACTGTATTTTTTTAATTTTTGTCTTTCTGTCCGTCTGTCTGTCTGTACCTTGGAAGTGCATCTCGCCGAAAATACTCAATGAATTCAAATGAAATTTGGAATGATTTGAATTCATACTTTGAGGTAGGACATATGGATACTTTTCATTCCGGAAAATTAAAGGGTTCCTGCAGGATAGGCGTTGAAAGTTATTTAAAAGAACACGTATCTCGCTGACACTATTGGACGGATGTTGATGCAACTTAGCACAGACATAGTTTATAAGATAGGTGATAATTATGGATACATTTTATCCCGAAAAAATAAAGGTTTCCTGTGGGATATGGGTCCAAATTCTGTACATTAACGATATAGTGTTTTTTTTGGATGTTACTCTCTATTCTATTATGAAGCCTTAACTGTATGTTTATTTCATTTTTGTCTGTATATCTTTCAGTCTGTATCTTAACCGCGCATTACGCCGCCGGAACTACTGGATGAACTTGGACGGAAAACTTGGTATAATTTGAGTTCGTACTACGAGGTAGGACATATGATACTTTACATATCGAACAATTTATGGGTTGTTATTTAGGGGTTGAAACTTATTTAAAAGAATACGTACCACGCTGAAAGTAATGGACAGGTTTGATGCAACTTGGCACTGTCTTAAGTTATATGATGGGTTAAAATTGAGGACATGTTTTATCTCGAATAAGTAAAGGGGTTCTGCGGGATATGGGTCCAAAGTTATGTTAATATTTAAGTAATAAAAATATTTTTTGGATGGTTCTCTATATTCGGTACTGAAGCCAAACTGTTTTACTTTTTAATTTTGTCTGTCTGTTTGTCCGTATCTTGACCGCGCATTGCACCCAAACTACTAAATGAATTCAAATGAAAAAAAATGCTCTTGGGTGCTTAAAAAAGGTTTTGAACAATTTTATTTTTTTGTTAATCGTGTCTTTCTTTCTGTTTGTCTGTATATTTGTTTCTTCACGCATCACGTAAAAAATACGCGACCTATTGAAATGCGGTTTTCATTGTTAGATAGCTTAGGGTTTGATTTAAATCTGGTGTAATTGGTATATCAATCCGGTGAGTAAGAAGCCGAGCAAGTTATAAAGTATTTTTGACGGCTGAAGAAATTTTGTTCAAATGTTGGTATATTGGTTCTGGAATAGCACATTATGGTACTTTGAACCTAAAGAAAAGAACACGCGTGAAGCCGCGGGTACAGCTAGTAACATATAAATAAATAGAAAATGACACAAACTTACGTATGGGGGAGTTTCCACTATCAGGTTACTTTTTTTTAGAGAGTAACATTTATTTAAGTTTTAATCTAAACGTAGCTTTTGACATTGGTTCCTGTAAGGGTCGAGGTATATTTTTCCAGCATTTTTTTTTTTATTACGGACTAGGCAATCGTTTGACCACCATCTCACCTGATGGAAAGCAATGATGTAGTCGAAGGTGTAGCACGCTTGCCTAGTAGATACCTATTCACTCTTGACTTGAACACACCTGGGTTATAATTTACCGGAAACACTGACGAGGGCAGGGCATTCCACTCCTTTGCAGTTCTTATAATAAATGAAGAAGGGTAACGCTTCGTTCTTGTGCGAGGTATTTAAACCATAATAGGGTGGCGCTTTGCTGATCGTCTAGTCGTACGGTGATGAAAAGGTAAAGGGGGAATCAGGTTGTGCAGTTCTTGTGCACACTCTCCATAGTGCAATCTGTAGAATACCGACAGGCTTGCGACCTCACGTCGATGCGCCAGACTTTGAAGCTTACTCTTTACCAGAGTGTCATCCCCAATGAGCCTGATAGCACGTCTCTCAATTGAATCTAAAGACTCGAGCTGATACTTGGCAGAACCGTCCCAGAGGTGGCAGCAGTACTCCATACAAGATCGGATCTGTGCTTGATAAAGATTCAAAAGCTGTCCCGGTGTGAAGTACCGCTTAACCTTAGACAAAATACCAAGTTTTTTTGCAGCTACCTTGGCTTTGGATTCAATATAAGATTCAAAATTCAGGTTTGACGTGAGTTTGACACCCAAAAGCTCCAGATGGTTGCCTATTAGTATTGTTACACTTTGGAAAGATGGAGATCGGTTTTAGTTGCCTGATAGCGAAAACTTCCTCGAAATGCAATGGTCTCATGATCTTTAGTTATTAAAAGATTACCTATAGAAAGGCAAGGTTTATTTCAGTACTAATACAGTTTTATAAATTATTTTTTGTCTGTCTGTCTGTATGTCTGTATCTTGGCTAGGCATCACGTCGAAACTACTGAATGAATTTAAATGAAACTTGGTATGATTTGAGTTCATACAACGAGGTAGGACATAGGCTACTTTTCATCCCGAAAAAATGAAAGGGTTCCCGCAGGATTGGGGTTGAAAGTTATTTCAAAAATCACTTACCACTCTGAAACTACTAAACGGATTTTAATGCAACTTGGCACAGTCATAGTTTATATGATAGATTAAAATTGAGGATGCTTTTTTTCCCGAGAAAATAAATAGTTCCTGCGGGATAATGTCCCAAATTCTGTAAATTAAAGATATTTTGTTTTTTTTTTTTGGGGGCCGTTCTAAATTCAATACTAAAGTCAAAACTGTATTTTTTACTATTTGTCTTTCTTTCCGTCTGTCTGTCTGCACCTTGGAAGTGCATCACGCCGAAAATACTCAATGAATTCAAATGAAATATGGTATGATTTGAGTTCATACTGTTAGGTAGGACATTAGTATACTTTCATCCCGGAAAGAGACCTATGCTTCGTCATCCAAATCTTTCCACTAGGTTCTTTCAACCCGTCTTATGGGGACGGTAACGCTATCTATTGGTCGTATTACGAACAACCAACCAAACACGGCTAATATTGATAAACTTCGTGTCTGAAAGATAACGCCTCCAAAATTTATGTTTTTTATAGCAGTTAACGCCTGCTTAGTGTAAATACGAGTATATATAATAATTTTCTAATGGAAAAATTTGGTTCACGGACGAGATTCGAACTCGTACACTGTGCCTCAGCGCAGCACATGCCTTTACCAATTCGGCCACCGAGACCTATGTATGCTTCGTCATCCAAATCTTTTCACTAGGTTCTTTCAACCCGTCTTATGGGGACGGTAACGCTATCTATTGGTCGTATTACGAACAACCAACCAAACACGGCTAATATTGATTAACTTCGTGTCTGAAAGATAACGCCTCCCAAATCTATATTTTTATATTTTTATAGCAGTTAACGCCTGCTTAGCGTTAATATATATAATAATTTTCTAATGGAAAAATTTAGGTCAAGGACGAGATTCAAATTCGCACACTGTGCCTCAGCGCAGCACATGCCTTTACCAATTCGGCCACCAAGACCTATGCTTTGTTATACAACATTATTATATAAGCTCAACCATATTAATAATTATGGCTCGGCTTGGCACCGCCTTCAAAAAACTCTTCCTTATCTTATGTTGTATTTATGCATTATTATTACGTTGTTAATTTCGAAAAAGTGATACTGTTCTGGCTCAATTGTAATTCTTTTATTCTTTTTAGTGGTTGTTTACAAAATAACATTTTTGTTATGAAGACATTTTTTTTTGGAAAAATATTTTATTGAATAATGAAATATTGCCCATGTTACTCGCTGGTAATGAAGCTTTTTATAAATGCTTCGAAAATTTGCTCAGATTTTATTTCACTAAATGAGGTATCAAATAATTGACAATGAAATGTATTACCACGAGATAAAATTTATTTTTTTAATTATCAAAAGTATATAGGAACTTACTGCAAAACAAGCCAAATAAGTCAGATGGAATATTATACCATATTGCAACGTATTAAAATTTATTTTCAATCCACATATGTAAATGCCTCTTAGCAATCGCTAGGATTGGTATTTATATCTTGCATCTTCGTTTCACCTATTAATAAGGTTCAGATGTACCACATCACTAGCGAATGTCAAGGAGTACTTAGATGTGAGGAGCGCTTTAGGCACGTCCTACATCCTAAACGGCTTGATAGATTTTGATAATGAGGAATCATTGGATTCGTCTTGACACGAGAGTACTATAGGATATATTATGAAGTGTCAAGAAAAATAACATGGCGGCTTTTAGCTACCATATTGTATTTCCGACGGAACAAAAAATGACCAAAACCTATCGAGTGGGGTATAAAAATACAGGTATTTAAAAGACCATTTCAAAAATATATAATTCTTATAACTGAACAGCAGCAATCTTCTTGTAAGCTTTTTACAAAATTTACAATTTTAAATTATTCAGGTTAATAGAAATACTAAAGTCTAATGTTGCAATTGCAACTATTAAAGTAAAGTAAGTAAATAAAAAAGGAACATTAAATTTATATATATACTAACTGTGCCCCACGGTTTCACCCGCCACCCTCAGGAACCATATTTTTTCCGGGATATAAAGTAGCCTATGTGTTAATCCAAAGTATAAGCTACCCCCGTAGCAAATTTTATTCAAATCGGTTCAGCCGTTTGAGCGTGAAGAAGTAACAAGCATACACACACACGCACCCTTACATACATACAAACTTTAGCCTTTATAATATTAGTGAGATTATTTTTGCGGGCGGTCAGCTCTTATTCAATAGTTTTGTTCGCAGTCGGGTTTCTTGTATTTTTATAATAATTTTACTTGTTAAATCAAGTTTTCATAATAAAATACTGCTTTATAACGAGTAACATGCAAATACAAGACTCGCGTGGTCACACCGACCTGGAAAATAAATGGCTGCCTACCGCACTAGCAAGAACGGAAATCTGGGCCACACTTTAAACTGGACGGCCAGTAAATTAATCTGGACAGTACCAGAACTTAGAAGCTTCCAAACGGTAACGCAAAGTCCTCACGTTGTGTTTAACGAAACCTTGTAAAACTGCATTTCCTGCTGTGTTTAGGTCTAAACATTACAACACTTGATCCTCAAGTTCTAGCTTTTTTACATAACCGTAGAGGTTAAAACGCTACTTTACGCTCCTCAACGCTATGTAAATTCAAAATAGGAAACCGATCAGTCGAATCCTGGGGATTGGAAAGCGCGAAACGACATAGAATTGACTGGTTTTCTCTGAGAGCCAATCTTTTCAGACATGTTTTTCGAGAGACGTAGATCGTAATACAATACCGAGAATTGAACATAATTTTCACCATAGAGAGCTTACTCATTATGTAGGAATGGCTTCATACAATTTAGTCTCTAGAAGACCTGGTAGTTTGCCTGATGTAAAGTGCCACGCCTGCACATAATACACACACACACACACACACACACACACACACACACACACACACACACACTTATTTGTTCATGCGTGAGGGTGTGCTGGTGCACAAAACACACAATATCAATGGATAATTGCAATTGAATGCAAATAACTCATACTTTTTGGTTGACTTACCTCGGGTTTCTGAAACGTGTGTTAACTATAACAACAGATTAATTCTAATGCTGTCTATGACTAGAACTAAACTAATGACAGAGACAGCAAAAGACTTAATATTTTTTCAGAGTTAACAAACGTTTCAGAAACCCGAGGTTATACTTTCACACTGAAATAAACACAAATTCACACCCACACGCAGATCTAGCCCCACACAGCCATAGTAGAACTACAGTACACATATTCTTCCTAAGAAGAATATGTGTACTGTGGCAGAACATTGGTATGGGCTTAATCATGCGTCACATACAAAACATTCGTTTCCGTTGTGGTGTCTGATTGATAAATAACAGTATCCCCCTATAGACATAAAGTTTTTTTTTAGTGATTCTTCACAAAAAAAATACATTTTTACAAAATATATTTTGTTCTACCTGTGCCAGCGGCTTTTCTCGCGTGGTAATTTTTTTTTGGTTAAAAGTAACCGATGTGTTATATTAATACCAAAAGTTCCTGTAAAGTACAATTTACTAAATTTAATCAAAATTTGTTCAGCCGTCATATCGTTTCTAAATTAGATACCACAGCTATCTTTCTCGTTTCATGTAGATACTTTTTTGACGAGAAGTTTGAAAGTTATCACCATGTTATTGAGTAGCGGATTTCAATGAATTATGTACCCGTTCTTCGAATGCGATGACCATTCGTCACATTAGCTATTTCGTCGCTATCTTTGATACATCTCTGATACATACATACGGTCACATTCATAATACGTCACTTTGTACATCTAGTCAGTTTCCCTTACTCGTTTCATGCTGTATTTCGACTCTTTCCCTAATTGTCCGACGCATGTGTACAATCAATAACAAAATTCGTACCTACTATTAGTTTATGATGCGGGCGGGCCGCGGGCGTGTGTAACGTAATGTAACGTTTTATACAAATAAATATTTAAAGAATCCCTAAACTACCCGTGCAAAGATGGGGTGGGTTGCTAGTATTGAATAACATTTACTAAAATAACTAAATTGACTAAAAATGTCTAGTATTTGTAGGTACAAACAAAATCTATCGCGTATACCTAAATAACCTTCAGGTTATACCTCTCGGTTATTTTGATTATAAGACACACTGAAGATTTCAACAACGTTATCAGATAGGACCTTGTTAACCAGGTACCCAACGCCACCTTGGGAAGTCTGATCTCGCTCTCTGAAATACAATAGATGGCCCGATTCTAAGGTTACGGTATCCTCCTTACGGAGGTCCTAGGGAGGTTAATGCCTCGATGCAAGAAGGGTTATCCCTTCTTGCATCGAGACTGGTCTGATTTCTGCCCGTCACTGGTATGTGGAATTTAACTACACTTATTCTGAATAGTTATACCGCCATTTGTCAGTCGTCAGTCTCGTTCTTTATTTGGCAGGATGTAACTACCACGGGCAGGTGAGGTTCACGTGGAGTACTGAGGTGGTGTTTGTACATCTCCACAACATGAATAGGATATCTCTATCTCTGAAAAATGACCACGCGGGCAAACAGCGGGCACATATAGTACTCATAATAAAGTAGCAGGTAACCAATATAGTATGTACATTGTGGATAAAAAAAGGAAACTTAAAACAAGTTACTGAACAAGAATATGTATTTTTTTCTGGAAATTTGATCGCGTATTACGTAATAACTACTAAACTAATTGAAATACAGTTTTAGTTGTTGAATAGCTTAATTTTTGACTTACAATTTGGTGTACTGCATAATATTACAATACAATGAGCTGAAGTCGAGCAAACTTTATAAATATTTTTGACGACTGAAGGAAATTTGATCTAATTTGTTATATTGGTATATAAGGTCCTGGAATAACACGGTACATAAACACGCGGTGCTGTATCCGCGTGTTCATTTCTCTGATTTAAAATAAAAACTGGATACTAAACACGACTTGTGCGTCTTATTGCTTAAGTTGTTATGTGAGAAGACCGTAATCTATCAATCTATCTATCTATCTATCTATCTATCTTATATCTGTACTTATAACCAGCTGTGTAGCTATTGTACAGCTAGTACTTATAAAAAAACAGTAAGTACCAAAAAATCTGTACAATGAGCATAATTTAAAAAAAACGCGTACATAAAATTAAAAAACAATCATCTTTTTTAAAAAAACGTGTCTGTCTGTTTGTATTTCTGTTCGCGCATCACGTAAAAACTACTGGATTGATTGTAATAAAGTTTCACTGCTTATGATTTGACTTAAAAACTGGGGTACTTGGTATCCTTATCCGATAAGTGGAAGTCGAGCAATCGATAAAAAGCCATTTGATCTCTGAACGATGATATTGGTACTTTTGGTCCTGGAATAGCACATAGGTTACTTTTAACCCACAGTAATGACCACGCGGGCAAAGCCGCGGGCACAGCTAGTACCAAAATAAGGCTCTTGTAGGTAATACGATCTTTCGTCATGCCCCATAGCGTGCAAACCTATTGTGTATATAAAGGCTTTGTGCTCCCAAACCTATAGCTAATGAGACTGAAACACGATAACGAAAATTTCTTCAAATTAATTATAATTTTGATCATAATACAATTTATTTTACGAGGAAAAAGGAAAAAGGTCATTAAACAAAATTGATGTTCACACAGGTATCGAAGGAAACTTGTTTGAGATCAAAAGGAGAAATAATGTGTTCTTATTACTCACGGTGGCAAAAATAATTTGATTTCAGGCAGGATATAGATAATTGAATTTAAAGTTTTTGTTCATGACAACTGGAATAGATTTTTATGTATACTTTAAAAAAACAACTTTATATTTTCATAAGAATTTTATCTATGCTTGGAGTTTCACTACATGATAAGACCCGTAACGAGGAAATCCATAGAAGAACCAAGGTTATCGACATAGCTCTCAAAATTTGCAAGTTGAAGTGGCAATGGACAGGCCATATAGTTCGCAGAGCTGACAACCGCTGGGGAATAAAGGTTCTGGAATGTTGACCACGAACAAGCAAGCGAAGTGTAGGGTGACCCCCCACACGATGGACGGACGACATTGTAGCCATCGCAGGGAGTCGGTGGATAGAGGCAGCACCAGACCGGTCGCCGTGGCGCTCTTTGGGTTAGGCCTGCTGAAAAAGGCTGTTTTTTTTTTTTTTTTTTTTTTTTTATTACGGACTTGGCAATCGTTTGACCACGATCTCACCTGATGGAAAGCGATGATGTGGTCGAAGGTGTAGCACGCTTGCCTAGTAGATACTCACTCTTCTTCTATTCACTCTTGACTTGAACACACCGGGGTTATAATTTACCGGAAACACTGACGAGGACAGGGCATTTCACTCCTTTGCAGTTCTTATAATAAATGAAGAAGCGTAACGCTTCGGTCTTCTGCGAGGTATTTCAACCATGAAAGGGTGGCGCTTTGCTGATCATCTAGTCGTACGGTGATGGAAAGGTGATGGGGGAATCAGGTTGTGCAGTTCTTGTGCACACTCTCCATAGTGCAATCTGTAGAATACCGTCAGGCTTGCTACCTCACGTCGATGCGCCAGACTTTGAAGCTACTCCTTACCAGAGTGTCATCCCCAATGAGCCTGATAGCACGTCTCTCAATTGAATCCAAAGACTCGAGCTGATACTTGGCAGAACCGTCCCAGAGGTGGCAGCAGTACTCCATTCAAGATCGGACCTGTGCTTGATAAAGATTCAAAAGCTGTCCCGGTGTGAAGTACCGCCTAACCTTAGACAAAATATCAAGTTTTTTTGCAGCTACTTAGGCTTTGGATTCAATATAAGACCCAAAATTCAGGTTTGATATGAGTTCGACACCCAAAAGCTCCAAATGGTTGCCTATTGGTATTGTTACACTTTGGAAAGACGGAGATCGGTGTAGAGGACTCTTTTTAGCAGAAAACAAACACGCTTGCGTTTTAGTAGCATTAAACTTAACCAGGTTAGCATCGCCCCAATCGGACACGGCTTCTAAGGCTAAATTTAAACGGTCTACCATAGCCTCTCTCTGAAACTGGACAGCGTCGCAGCTGGCTTGAGCATTGAAAGTGTATCTCTCAACTACAGTTATATCATCAGCATACCCTCTAGGACTACTCGAATAGATCGTTCCCTCAAGAAATCAACTATCCAATTGCATAAGCCAACAGGTAAACCATATGAGGGAAGCTTGTTTAAAAGGCCATCGTGCCAGACCCGATCAAATGCCTTGGATATGTCAAGGGAGACGGCAATCGCCTCACCATGCATCTCTATGGCTTCGCTCAGTACGTGAGTGGCATACGCGAGAAGATCCCCAGTAGACCGGTTTCGGCGAAATCCGTATTGCCGGTCACTGAGAAGATCATTGTCTTCAAGATATGCCAAGAGCCTAATGTTTATGACACGCTCCATACACTTACAGAGTAAGGAGGTAATCGAGATGGGACGATAATTGGCCAGATCAGCACGACTACCCTGCTTTGGTACTGGTTGTAAATTGGCAAGCTTCCAGCTCTCCGGAACTTTACCTGAGTGAAGAGAGAGGCGGTACAAACGCGTTAAGATGGGAGACAATTCGGGCGCACAGTTTTTCAACACAATCGCTGGAATACCATCAGGACCACTGGCCTTGTTCACATCTAGAGCTCGAAGCGTTCTGAGAACCTCCTTCTGGCGAATGCGAATATCGGGCATAAAAACCCCGCAATGAGGAAGGCAGGAAGGTGTCTTGCCAGAAGCATCTAGATGCGAGGCTTCTGCAAAAGGAGAAGCAAATAAATTCGCTTTGTCTCCAGCAGTGGTGGCAGTGAGGGACGGCAGAAGTTTACTTCGACCGACTTGGCCAGGGACCAAAAAGCTTTGCTACCCGCGGGTTATGAAGCCAGTTTGGCCCCAATTCGAGTTACGTGATCAAAATGGGCCTTCCTAAGTATCTTCTTGCAGGTCTTAGCAGCAACGTTAAATTTTCTCTTCTTAGCCCGAATATCAGAAGACATGCGCTTTCGAGCATCAGCCCAGTCTAGATATGCCGCACGCTTTAGAGCCACAGCATGACCACATCTGGATCAAACCAAGGCTGAGCTTTGCTGGAAAGAGTCTTGTCACTGAAAGGAATGAAATATTTCATTGCCTGACATATTACCTCTGTAACACCAGACGCACAAGTCGACGGGTCCTGGGAGATGAAACATGTTTGCCGCCAAGGGTACGATGCAAGGAATTGCCGCATCTCGTCCCAATCTGCTGAGTTGTATCTCCACACGCGCCTATTTTCCTTAAGGCTAGGATCAGGTGAGGAATACACTGAGACGGACTTAACCAGGCAGTGATCAGAGCTACCAAGAGGTGGGGATACTGATACGGAGTATCGGCCTGGTTCAGTCGTCATCAACAGGTCGAGACAGTTGGCAGTGTCACCGTCACGGTCAGGTACCCGTGTCACCTCCTGCACAAGCTGAGAGAGA
Source organism: Alsophila aescularia (assembly GCA_946251855.1). Classification (NCBI taxonomy): domain Eukaryota; kingdom Metazoa; phylum Arthropoda; class Insecta; order Lepidoptera; family Geometridae; genus Alsophila; species Alsophila aescularia. The sequence goes on from OX276378.1 coordinate 52,556,221, forward strand.
TCTAACGCCAGAGCAAGCTTCCGCGTCTCTCTACCAGCGTGGTCGGTTTTTTGGTATGGGACAAGCCACTCTTTGTGGTGGGCGTTAAAATCCCCCAAAAACACCAATTGAGCAGACGAGTAACGCTGTTGGGCCACACTTGCCGCCTCACCTAGATAGTCTACCAATAAAGTCGTCCCCCGATCTCCGCTGTGTGAGCGGTACACACAAGCATACATAATTTTCTCTATGCCCGTGTCCACCAGCACCCAAATCACCGAGAAGTTAGGGTGCTCAAGATTTCGGAGACGCAGACAGCAAATGTCATCACGGGCGTATACACAAACGCCGGCATTTGGGATAAATAGATGATCCAAGATATAGCCTGGTTAATCCAAGTACGTCGTATCAGCTGGACATCCTATCTGCGTCTCCGACAAGAAGAACAAGTGGGGCTTAGAGGTCTCCAGATGATAATGGACCGGTTGGTTTCAGTAGTTTTTACGCGATACGCGAACAAGTAAACAGACACCATTATAAAAATGTTATATTCATGTTCAGAAGCTAATTCTAAGTCCCTTATATAATTAATTTTTATGATCTTCAATGTTACGACTTTTTGTTACTTACTGCTTTTTTATAAGTAATGGATGGATTATGCACACCAATATATAAAAGTGAAACATTGTCTGTTTGTTTGGGGAGTTTTAACGTGATAACTGCTGGACGGATTTTGATGAAATTTGGAATGGCGATAGCTGGAATAAAACAAGGGATACTTTTTATTCCAGAAAATGGTAAGTTCCACGGGAAAACTGGAAAATGTTGATTACACGCAGTAAGTAACGGTTTCCATGGAAACGAAAGAATAACAAGTCTGTCAAAACACATCAAAAGCGTTGGTGCTATACTTTTGTATTGGTTTTTAATAATAAGTGTGTGTAAGACACAAATAGACGGCTGCAGCCAGAATGCCAGATTCCTCGCTTAGCGTCTAGCGCCTAGCCACTTCCACACTTGGTGGAGGCGACTAGCGAGGGCGTTATGCGCACAGTGCGACCGGTCCCATATGTTTTCGTACATTTATTTTCTCTTAGTGTCTCGCTAGACGCCAGGTCGCTATGCGAGTCATCCGACAGTGCGGCCGCGATAGCCAGAATCATAACCTACACATCTATAAAAACCGCATTGCAATCGGTTCAGTATTTTTTCATGATACGCTAACTTAGTTTTTTTACAATTGGATTGTCTCTCACTATTGAATTTGCTCATAGTTGACGCGGACATAACTATGAGTTAACTTGGACAATTATATCTCGTAAAGATAATTTTGTTAGGAAATGCATATTTTATTTTGCGCTATTGTATACAGATATTTAAAAAAAAAACTGTAGGCATATGATGCCAAAAAACTGTAGGCATATGATGCCAAAAAACTGTAGGCATATGATGCCAAAAAACTGTAGGCATATGATGCCAAAAAACTGTAGGCATATGATGCCAAAAAACTGTAGGCATATGATGCCAAAAAACTGTAGGCATATGATGCCAAAAAAACGGATAAACATTACATTGTTCGTTATTGGTAGTGCATACATTCAGTAATACATAATTGTTCTACATTCAGTTCAGATATTGCCGGTAACAATTTTCAATATTGATTCGGTATAATATTTCCAAAGACTATCAAATTACAGATTAAGATGTAGCAAGTATTTTGAATTCTTCTCCTGTATATTTATCATTCGTTAATCTCACATTTTCTCATACATTAATTTCCAAGTACGTTGTCCGCATTGGGGCCATAATTCTTAATTTTATTCGATACATCGGCGCCCTGCACGTGGCTGATAGGCCCAGCGTGTTGCCCCATATTAACCAGCAAAATTGAGATGGGGTATTTCAAATACGAGATTCGTTTCACGTGAGCCCTATTTTATAGGGTCGGTTAATATTTATCTTGGTTCTTCAAGACGTTACAATATAGTTGAGACAGTAGCTTATGTTATAGGTACGTTTTCATGTAGGTACTTACCAAAATGAGTGGTTAATAGAAGCTAATTTTGAACATGGTGTCAGAATATAGTTCCCTTGAATATATGAAAAGTTTTTTCCAGTGATTTTATTTTTCTAGTTATGTTATTTTATTAGGAGGCTACACAAAGGGCCTGTTATAAGTTTGACTGTCTGTGACATTGTAGCTTCCAAACGGTGGCTCTATTACATAAACCCGTTTTAGCAAGAACTCGTTTAGCTAGTCAAAACAAGTTTTTACTCAAGGCCTTCGCTAAAACTAGTATTTAATACTAGTCAGGTCTGTAATTACTAGTCAAAACTAGTTAAACTGGTCAAAACGCGTTTTGACAGTTTGTTTGACTGTTTTGACCAAGCAGTACGTTAACTTGGTTGTAATGATTTTGAATTTAATTAAAAAAAAAACAATTTAAATTGAATCTAAAATCATTTAAAATGTCAATCTATCTAACTTACACCTTTTTATAAGAAAAAGGCGTACATATCTCGTTACCAAACAATTTTAACACAGGCAGTACATAGTTAAAACGCGTTCTAACTGAAAACAGGGTTTTACTATAACATACCGATTTCACTTGCACTTTTATAATTTTGAAAGCTGGATTTAGTGAGATGGTTCTTTGTTAAGAACCAATTGGTGCAATTTTTCCAAAGTTTACTCAAACGTTTAGTGTGGATGGCATTTTGAGTGGTTTGGTGGCATTCAAAGGTTTTATTTCTTTACCTGTGACTGTAACTTCAGGGGTTCCACAGGGATCCCATTTGGGGCCCCTTCTTTTTGTTATTTTCATAAATGATTTAATTCAGCGCCTATCTTGTAATTGTCTTTTGTACGCTGATGATTTAAAGATCTTCAGCGTAATTACAAAGGTTGATGATTGTCAAGCTCTACAAAATGATTTGAATACTGTAACTGAGTGGTGTACAACAAATCATATGAATTTAAATATTAATAAGTGTTTTACCATTTCGTTTACAAATAAGCATCATAATATCATTAATGACTATAACATCAAAGGCCACATGTTAAATCGTTCATACATTGCTAAAGATTTGGGCGTTTTGTTTGACGATAAGCTTTCATTTCGTGCGCACTATCAATACATTGTAACAAAAGCAAACCAACTTCTGGGTTTCGTCTTCAGGTCAACAAAAGGTTTTAAATACCTCGTACTTTGTTGTACCTTTTTTTTGCTCTGGTAAGAAGTGTTTTAGAATATGGTAGTCCAATTTGGTCTCCAAACTATAAGGTTCATATCAATTAAGTTGGACGAATTCAGAAGAAATGCCTTAGAATGTTGAGTTATCGACAGAAACCGGGTCGCTCAAGTCTTACTTACGAAGAGAGGCTCTCCAAATTTAATGTTCAATCACTAGAGTTACGTCGCATATACTTTGATTTGGTTTATCTTTACAAAATAATTCATAATATAATTGATTCCCCAGAGTTGTTGTCGGAAATCTCATTCAGTATTAGATTCAGAGCACGTAAATCTAATGAAACTAATCTTTTTGTCTTACAAATCTTTAATAACAATATTTCTTATTACAACCCATGGACTAAGATGGCTCGTCAGTATAACGAATTAGCAAAAAACAATATTAAACTTGACATTTTTAGTCCCAAATTAAGCATTTTTATAAATAATATTAAGGAGATCCTCCATTTTCATAATTTGGCTATTTCAGTCGCTAACAGTGGCATTTTGGATATCCAACCATATCATTAACATAATATATTTTTAATTTTATTTTTGTTGCATGTCTGCATAATATCATGTCATTGTTTTGATGTAACATGACGTGTTATGTGTTGGGCGTGTAGATAGTTTTGCAGTTTTCTAATTTGTATTGTCTAACTTTATAAATAGAATATCTACATTCATCTTTTCCATGTAAATTGTATGTAATGTCTTTGTCCTCAACCTAGCTTTGAACATAATATATGTATGTCTTGCTTGTTATGGTTGCTCTGATTAGCTGTACGCACATGTATCTAAGTTGCAATCCAGATCAAAACTGTATTTTTGTTATTTCATATTATTTTTTGATTGTAATGTGTTTTGTGCGTCTAAATAAATAAAAAAAAAAAAAAATGCGTACTATTTGGTTCTGATAAAGAGTAGCATACCGATGGGAGCAAACGTACCTTTTTTACTTTAAGTTGCAAAAATGACATCATTAGGTTGAATATCTAAGGATGAAAACGTATTTGCTGTAAGTAGCCAAATCCTAACTATTCACCAGAGTGAAAAAACTTAATAAATAAAAACGAAATAAAAACATTACCAAAAAGTAAGCCTCGTAGAAACTTGTATTTTTGTATACAATTTTGTTAACAGTCTCCACGAACCTAAATAATATCAGAAACACATTTTTCACTGCTTACAGCAATTATCGTTTTCTTTACAAACCTAAAGAATGTTGTAACTAGTTAATAGATTTGTATGAAAGTAGCTCAGTTCCATAAATTTCCTGATGCATAAAATGCTGTACATAAGATATTTTGTACAATAGATAACTCTCTTTAAGAGAGGTAAGCTTGGTCAAAGCAGGCCAGTCGCACTCCGCAACAAGTACAAATATTATACCTACACTTTGCGGCCGTAATATTGCGGTTCATTCAGTAGAGTGTCAAGCGTGCGCTCGATGAGTCGCGCGCCGTGTGCTTAAGGTAAAGTACCTACTTACGTAAAGTTTTTGACAAATTTTGTTCTTTACTTAATTATGAGTACGAAGAAGAAACCTAGATTGTACTGCATAGCATTTGCATATAATAGTTTTTAGCAAGTCTTGTAAAATACCTACATACTGCCATTTTATTACGTAGGTAGCCATTTCTTTTTCATTCATTATTAAGCATGGAATTAAGACAGGCACCTTTTATTCATCTAAGTGCCATACCTATTACGTTATAATCAAATAATGACGTACTAGGTATATTCTGATAAGAATGTCATTATATGTAGTTAATAGAACTATCAACATTTATAATAAGTAAAAATAATATACATTAATAATTGTTTATTCTGTTACAATATCTAAGTCATAGTATATCACAGAATAATTACTAGTGCAAGTACCTAAATATATCTTGATACAACCCTGCCGAGCGAAAAAGTGACAGAGCGATTATGAAGCGGTAAGAGCAATGGAAGCTCTCGCGCTTTGTGATACGGTACATTCTAGCCTGCACGCAATGGGGGAGCGCCTTCTAGGTAAATATAATTGAAAGATCGCAGTTAAATTGCACTTTATTGCGTTGTAGCGAGAGTTGATATGTATTTAAATGACTTTACTCAGTTATCCTTCTGTACTTGTACTATTATTTATTCTGTGGTCAAAGTAAAACGTTCATGTCTATCTATCCACACCAATACATTAAAGGTTGTTTGTTTGGCGGAGTTTTAGCGCAATAATGGCTGGACGGATTTTGGTTAAATTTGGAGCTGAGATAGCTGAAGTAAAACATCGAATAATTTTTATCCCGGAAAATTGAAAGTTTCCATGGAAAAAGTGGAAAATGTGGATGATTCGCTCTAAAGAGCGCCTGAAATGGTAATGAAATATTAACAAGTCTGTCGAAGAGCATCAAGAGCTTTGATGCCAAAGAGAATATAATACGTTGATGGTATACTTTTGCATCGATTTTTACATCCTGGAAGAACTGTAATCCACGCGGATGAAGTTTCAGGCGAAAGCTAGTTGTTTTATAAGAATGAAACGCTCGATGTATAGTTTCAATACAATTCTTTACAATCAATTATTAAAAATAAGTTTAAAAATAACCTTGAAATTAGGAAGTTTTCTACATTAGATCCTTCAGAATAGAAAAATAAGGCAATTCCCTGATTCTCCCATCGAAAATATGAATCGAGAAAATCGAATAATCGAGGGGACCACATATCCCATCGATAATTCGATTATTCATCAAGAAACTTTGAAATGGAGTTTAGAACATTACAATACGGTTATAAACGACATGTTTAGTAAGGGTTTTTACCAAGATTATTTTTTGGTCTTGTTTGCAACAGGCACAATAATAGTGTATGTAGCAAATCATTATAGTACTCATGTTGATACGTTTGTTTGTCGTGTTAAGTGACACTCTAGAATGACCTTGAAATTACAAAAATATTGTAGTCTACTAAATACTTTCTTCTTTCTAGAGCTTGATACCTTTCTTTATAATAGTGATCAAATCAAGGTAGACTCTAAGCGTGCAATCGTGCATCCTAATGTGTGTTTATTAAATTTAATGAGTTTTTCGAAGCTTTATCTCTGTTATCAATATACATTGTGACCAAGTGGTAATTCCCACACTTTATACGCCTGCTTGAGAACACTTGAGGTGTGTAAATAAAATAAAACCCGGTAATGGCGTCGTTACATTTACTTATTTATGGACGGAGGGTAAGAAATTAGAGCTGTTCTTGTGATGAGTCCCTTTGAATGGTGAATAAATATGAACAAATAGGAAATTATTTCTTATCGTTGTTGTTATTTTTGTTAGTGATAGTGGAAGTACCTGCAGCAATAGTACCTATTGGCTTTTATACAAGTCAGTTACAAGAACTTGTTTTTTTAATACCATTTATAAAGACCTAGCTTTATAATAAAGTTTATAAATTTCGTGACCATTGTTTGCAATTTTTTCTCATGGTCTGAGTAGACGATAGTTTTAGTGCATAAATAAAAGAAACCGGAACAATAAGGAAAACTGCCACCAATAAAATCTATGGCACAAACGTGACATAAGAGAACAATTAGAAAAGTGCACTTATATTCGCTTTCATTAATATAATCATTACACAATTTTAATCTGTTCTGCAAAACGAAGTGAATGACGTCGTGGCCATATAATAGAATTGATAACTTTATGATGTTGTCGATGATTCCATTAAATGTTTCTACTTCATGTTTTTGCTGTCCATTTGACAGCAAAACTGACCATACTGTTGAAACATCAACGTTTAATGATATTTTAATCCAAGTTTGGCAATGTCATTAAATATCATAAATGTAGGGGGTTTCATGATACCAAAGATGTTCAAACAGATAGGGTTTAAAATATTAAAAAACACGAAGACGAAAGCGTGAGCGAACCGCCTTCTAACCCATCACGGCCAAGTCCGGCACCCGCCCTCGCCTTCTATTTTACTATATGATCACTAATGTTTGAGCATATCATGAAGTCGCCGTGTATTTAGTGCGTCTAGCCGTTCATATCGTCAAACTAAGTCATGCATTCATCTGGCTAAACCATTTCATGATGTCAAAAAAATCAATGTCTGATAATTTCATGAAATAGAACTTTTTCATGATGTGGCTAACCATTTTATGAAAATGATCAATTCTATGATATTGCCACGACACATACACGCCTCTATTACGAGGACCACATCATAACTAGCCAGAAGACCTTAATACTGAACTAAGGTTTCCGTAGAACGCTACAATAATCGCTTGCTCGCTGTTTACATCCAGCGTCTGCCCGCGACTCTTACCAGTAGCCTGCCCCTTGTGTGATGTCCTACTGCGCGTGGTTACCTCGCGAGAACCTTTCTTCCCCGTAGGTCACTTATCACCTAGACTGTAATGAACAGTCGAAGTCGTGTCATGGCCATGCTGTCTCGATCCCGTCATAGAATAAATGCAATCAGCGTTTGGGGATCGCACGCGCGGCACGTTCGGACACGGCGTGTCACGGCCCGCAGTTGCTCCGGACGTATGCCACAGGGGAAATAACTCAGTAATGTAACTACAAACAAAACAATAAATGTAACCACAAACATTGCTACTCTCTGTGACTCTCGCTTCCATACAGGACCATGCAATCACATGTTATATTGCCAAAAGCCTATACTTGAGTCTAAAGCTGAGCTCATACTCTGCGGCTCTCACTTTGACACAATTCCTGACTTATGCCTATAAATATAAGTTTACATTTGCGCTGCATATACGCGTATTTGGTATTTAAAATGGGACGCAGCAATGCTGCAATAGGTGCGTTCCTTTACCACTAGTGCGATCTTAAAACTTATTTTAAGACACATTTATTATAAACCTTCTACGTTCCTACGCTCCATATGAGTCATTATAAGTGATTTCGCTCAAAAATGACTACGTGAATTAATTGTTTGAGTTTAATAAGCGCTGCTTTTGTATACTCCTATTTATATGAAACTACAGGTAAACTACATTTCTAAGCTATGAGACTAGTTGCGGGCACACGAAAATCATTACAATAAGTGATCTCACCTAAAGACGTCTACATTAATGTCTTTTGTCGAGTCCAGTTTTCTTATAAACTCACATTTATACAGAAAACCTACTACATTCCTACGCTCTGTGACTAGCCTCGGGCGCACGGCGGCCATTACAAGTGATCTCACCGAGTGAGTCTACGTGAATTGATTGTTCGAGTCTAATAAGTGATTCCTATATTGTAACCGAGTGTCGATCTAACTGACATTGTTGGAAAAAGTTGGAAAATGAAACACTAAAAATAAAAAATAAAAGATTGCGTGGCCACGTTCCTTGTATGCCATTATTGTCTAGAAATATGTAGGTAATCTTAATTTGAGGTCAGTAAATAAACATAGATATAACGCTTTTGACTGATTACTAACGCTCTGGAAGATAATGTTTCAGACGCTGAACTGGAAAGGAACGAGCATAAACATAAATGGTGAGTACATCTCACTCCTACGATTTGCCGATGATATTGTCCTTATGGCCGAGTCGCTGCAGGATCTCGAAAGAATGCTGACCGACCTAATAGCTGATGCCTCTCGACGTATCGGTCTTGAGATGAACATGGATAAAACCATGGTTATGTTTAACGATCTTATTACCCTGCAACCGACCGCCGTTGAAGAGTTGGAGTTGGAGACCTTGGAGTCCTTGGAGTTGTTTAGGAATATGTTTATCTCGGGCAGATTATGATATTGGGTAGGAATAACTTCGAAAAGGAAGCCGAAAACGCGAAAAGTTTTCAAACGCGTGCGTTCTACGAGTTATGAACTACCGAGTTATGAGCCGAAAAGTCTCACTGTGGGGCTGGTCCAAAAATATAAAGTCACTCAGCTAGCTATGGAGAGAGCTATTATCGGAGTATCTCTGAAGGACAGGATCCGGAATGAGGTGATCCGCCAGATAACCAACGTAACTGACAGCCCAGAGAATAAGTAAGCTGAAGTGTCAATGGGCTGGTCACATCTCTTGCAGAACTGACAACCGTTGAGGAAAACGAGTTTTAGAATGGAGACCACGTTTAGGCAAACGTAGTGTGGGACGCCGGCCAGCCAAGTCGAGAGACGACTTGCGAAATACAGTGGGCAGCGATTGGATGAGAAGAGCCGAAGATCGCTCATTGGGCTCGGGCTCAGTAGCGTTCATTGGGAGTGGCCTATGTCCAGCAGTGTTCAATAATAAAGCAATATGTACGTAAAGTCTGTACAAAGAAGGTAATTAATAAACAAAATCTTACAAAGAGGATAATTTAAAAAAAAAGTTCTAGAGTACATAAAATAAGCTGAAGAAGAATATTACATTTTTTTAAATCTTGTCTGGCTGTTTGTCTGTATGTTTGTTTGTTCACGCTCCACGTAAAAAATACTGAACCGATTGCGATGCAGTTTTCACTGTTGGATAACTTAGGGTTTGACTTAAAAACTGGGTACTTAGTACCTCAATCCGATGAGAACAAACCGAGCAATCGATAAAAAACCGGTGAAGGAATTTTGATCTAATGTTTGTTGTTTGTAGTCTTGGTATAGTACATAGAGTACTTTTAACCTAGAGAAATTACCCCGCGTGCGAAGCCGCGGGCACAGCTCATAATAAAGGTATATTCTAAGCGGTAAAGATGATACAATACACTAACTACCCATATATATTATACTATACAAACTCAGCAACAGAACAGCTGGCATACCTATTCACAGAATCTGACACCAAACGCCGAACCAAAGCCGGGACCACAGAAAAATATAACTCCATAAACATCCATAGGGTGTGCACACTGCAAATATCATAGTGCAGGTGTAACTATTATGTTTTAATTACATTGCAAATCATCATGATGTTAACTTAGGCGATACTTGGCTTGTCCCAATAAGAAAAAATCAAATCGTAAAAATTGACGCTACAAATACTATAACTAGTGGCTCTGAACTGTAGACCCTGCGCGTACATTTTTTTTTGCAATTAATCTAGCAGTGCACAGTAGCGCCATCTAGTTACCTTATTGTAAAACTACTATTAATAACCGAGTTGATTGACTAATTTGAACAAAAACGGTTATTGTGACTTAACTATAATAGACATATAGCCTCACGGACTTTTTTTGTGGGCCATTAACATAAACACTACATTACAACACAACAACATTTAGTACGTTATTTTTATGTATCATCAATAGTTTTCGCAGCGCACGCCAAATAATGACTTTTATAAGTGTAAAAGCGAATACTGGATGGAACTAACTAGAATTTATGCGGGATATTAGAGGGTTTTCAAAAATAAAGAACTCATATGGTATCTGACATGTCCTGTGATGAGAAAAATGTATAATCCATATAAAATTGCAGTGACATTTTGCGAATGAGTCGCTTGCGTGATGAAGAGCTTTGTAACGCCATCTAGTTCGATTCAGGTGAACCGAAATGACAACGTCGCATTGGGTTACATTATTGTAATTTTCGTAGAGTTTTTTTTATATTAAATACCTTCTATGCTACTCACTGATAATGTAGCTTTATACAGGTGAAAGAGTTTTTAAAATCAGTTAAGTATAGAGTTTATCCATTACACACAAACAAACATACAATTAATTAAATCTTTTCTCATATAATATTAGTATAGAAATGCGATAGTAGATACGTCTAAGAAAGCTTTAAGATCCATTGCCGAGTTACTTCAGTACCTTGTTTACAAGTAACTTAAACCTTCGTCAGCTTCCAAACAATCTGGTGTTGCGTGGTGTTCTGTCGAATAGCCGTTTTTTGTCCCACTGTACAATTGTTTGTCATGTTTCCGGGTGGGGGAATTTATAGCTGCACAGCCATGGACACCAAAACAACCGGAAGCTTTCTACGTAAATAAGGGAAAAAACGATAGCACATTTACAAAATATACATTTTGAGACAATATTGTATATTTTTTCGGATAGGTGCTAATTTTCTCCTGAAAAATTATTTTAGAAGAGTGTACTGATGTGGTTACTGCAAGAACTTTATTTTTGACTTTTTTTTTAAAGTGAGCTAGTTCTATTAACATTATGTTAGAAAACAACAAATTGCAAGATTTCAAAATGTTTAATAAGATTTAAAAATATATTGATAACTCTATTTCCCTTCTCGATACGGTAGCAGATGTCGAATGTTTATTTGTATGATATAAACTAAGAATAAATAATTGTACCTATCTAGCCAAATTAAACTCATTTACATTAATTAACACAGTTTTGCAATCGATAACATACTTTAGTTTATTATATTGTGTTTTGTTTACGAATCTAATGTAACAATTTGGTAAACGATTGATATTCATTCCATCTTTGTAAGTCGATGCGTACGCACGTAAAGAATAAAAACAAAATTATTGTAAGTAAATGATGTTACTTAATTTTACACTTACTTCAACTAATGTGGATTATTATGGCTTTTGAATGTTTTCTTCAATGTTTTAAGAAGAGTTAGAAATTACACTCCTTTTTTTGGCAGTCGAGTAAAAAGATCGGATTTCAAAGCCACGATAAAAATAGGGTCTAGACTAAATTCTAGTTTTTAAGCAACTTTAAAAAAGGAGAAGATTATATGTTCGACTGTATGTATGTTTTTTTCGGTCGGTATCTCTATCAATTGCAGACCGATATAGAAAATTCTTTTTTGTTTGAAAGGGTATGTCTCCAGATGATCCCATATAAATTGTATCAAAATTGGTGTTGGGGAGTTTTTCGAGGATAAATAGATTTTTGAGCAAATCCACTCGATTTTGTGTTAATATTGCCTTGATTTTGTGTTTACCTCTAAGATTTCTAACTGAAGAACTGATTTCGATGGTTGTTTTTTTATTCAAAAAGGTACACTATCCTTGTAGTCCCATATAAACTTCATTTCTGAACCGAATTATTCATTTCTGATGATTGTTTTTACATGAGTAAGAAGACCTCTAGTGTGGTACTGTATAAATTTCATCAAAATTGGTTTAGTAGCTTTAAACAAACTTTAATTTCATTCACTGTGTTATACTGTTTAGGACTAGATTGCAAGTCAATTTTGAACAATTTAAGGACGTCCAAAGATGCTGAAGTTTTGCACATGCGTGTAGTTCTAATGACAATTAAAAAAGTATAGAAGTAGTAGTAGTAGTAGTAGTAGTAGTAATCAAAGGAACTACAACACAATCGGATTATGGAATCCCTTCGAGTTTGGGCTCATTTGGTTTGTCTTCATGAGATCTCTGGTTTTATGTGGTAACCAGGGTCTGATGATGGAGCCGGAAGGTAGTCACAGGAACTCAACAATAAAATGATGGAATAGCACGTCAAGCCGTTTAAGTCATTATCTTTTTGAATAAGCTCAACCATATTAATAATTATGGCTCGGCTTGGCACCGCCTTCAAAAAACTCTTTCATATCTTATGTTGTATTTATGCATTATTATTGCGTTGATAATTTCAAAAAAGTGATACTGTTCTGGCTCAATTGTAATTATTTTATTCTTTTTAGTGGTTGTTTACAAAATAACATTTTTATTATGAAGTCAATGAAATTTTTTGTGGAAAAATATTTTATACCTATACTTATAATATAGCAATAAGAACGAAAAAGTCTGTACAAAGAAAATAATAAAAAAAATAGGTCTAGGGTGCTTAAAATAAGCTACTGAACAAGAATATTAAAACTTTAAAATTCGTGACTATTTGTTTGTTTGTCTGTTTTGCTGTTTATCTGTTTGTCTGTATGGTTACTTCGCGCATCACGTAAAAACTACTGAACTGATTTCGATGCGATGTTTTAAACTAAAAATAATATAATACTTGTGTACTTGATATCTGAATCCGATAAGTAGAAGTCGAGCAATCGATAAAAACTTTATGACGGCTTAGAGAATTTTGCTCAAATGTCGGTATATTGGTATTTCAGGTCTTCGAATAGTAGTCGAATAGTACAAAGAGTACTTTTAACCTAGATAAATGACTACGCGTGCAAAGCTAGTACAGCTAGTGTTTAAATAAATGGTCGATGTACTATGTTACTGTAATAAAGTGTGTTAATTTAAAAACAACTCTACTCTGTTGTTCATATTTCATATTCATATTTTTTTCTTAAAAATCAAAATTTAAATTCATTTGTACAGCAGCGTGACACGTTCAAAATATTCTACACTAGCGACCCCTCCCGGTTTCGCACAAGTTGTAGATGAGGCTCAAATCGAGCACTCGTTTTTCGTATAGTGTAACGGTAACCAGAGATACCGCTCGTATCTAGCATCTAAGGGTTTCTCTATATATGTATTTGTATAAAACGTTACATTGATCACAAATGCCCGCGGCCCGCCCACACCGGGCGCGCTTTCATCCCTAAGACATATTAGTTGTTTGTTCTTCTATTCTGTGTACATGTTGTGCCACGGCTTGGGCACAACCTGGACTCAGCACGGTCTTACGTGGGTGGTTCTTTACTTTTACCTTTCTTCGGTTCTCTTTGTTGGTCGACAACCCTTCTCCGCAGTATTTCTTAGTGTTTTTGTACAACTAGCTAATATTGAACAGCTGTGCCCGCGGCTTAGCCCGCGTGGTCATTTCATTTAAAAGTAGCCCATAAGTGTTATTCCAGGACCTATAAAGTACAATATACAACATTTCTTCAAAAGTCGTTCAGCCGACTAATAGTTATTTATCGATTGCTCGACATTTAATCATCGAATTAAGATACCAAATACTTAAGTTTGTAAGTCAATCCCTAAGCTATCCAACAGTGAAAACCACATCGCAATCGGTCCAGTCGTTTTTACGTGATGTGTGAAAAAACACATAGTAAACAGACACGATTTTTTTAAATGTTATATTGTAGTCCTGTAGCTTATTTTAATTACATCAAACCATTTTTTAAAGTGATCTTTTTTGTACAGACTTTTTCGAGCTTATTGCTTTATATTAAAAGTACAGATAGATAGATAGTTAGATACATGAATGGGTTAAACAGAATTAATTGAAATCCGCTAATCAAAACATCGTTCTAACTTTTGAACTACTCGTCAACAAAGTATGGTGTAAAGCAAAGTTAACAAAGTTTATTCACATGAAATGAGAAAGATTACTAATATATTTAATTTGTTATGAATTGTTACAGTTTAGCACAAATAGCTGTAGAAAGTAAGGTAAACATATTTAGATTTTTATTAATGAAAACCGTTTATTTTGGGCTTTCTGTAATATGTACACTTATATTTTTGTAGGGGGTGTAAGGCAGCTCTGCTATTCCTGACCAAGGCGGCGGTCATAGTAACGGCAGGGCGGGGGGTGCTAAGAATCCCCGGGTTACGGAAGGCCACCAACAACTACTGAACTTGGCTACGTATAATGGACGCACTCTACGGCTGGACGAACAGAAGGCACAGCTGGAAGTAGAACTGGAGAACATCAGATGACACATTTTGGGATTGTGTGAAATCCGGAGAGCGGGGGAGGACACAATTACCCTGAAATCGGGCCATCTGATGTACTTTAGAAAAGGAGACCACCGATCCTAAGATGGCGTTGGGTTCCTCGTTCATAAAGTCCTCGCTAACAACGTTGAAGAAGTCTGTAGTGTTTCGACTAGGGTAGCGTACCTATTATTAAACTCACCAAGAGATATACTCTCAAGGTGATACAGGTTTACGCACCGACTTTGTCGCACTCAGACGATGAGGTTGAAGATATGTACGATGACATATCCAAGGCCCTCCATACCACCAGGAGGGCTCACTTCAACGTTGTTATGGGGGACTTCAATGCTAAAGTGGGAGTACAAGACTGCAACGAATCGAAGATTGGACCACATGGGTTTGGCAGCAAAAACGCCAGAGGGCAAATGTTTGTTAACTTTCTGGAGAGAGAAGGGCTTAATAAATTCTTTCTTTACGAAGCAGCTCCAGAGAAAGTGGACATGGCGAAGCCCGGATGGCGTTACAAAAAATGAGATCGACGGACAAAAAGCATATATTCAGAGATGTCTCTGTGATCAACAGGTTTAATACCGGAAGTGATCACCGAATGGTCCTAGGCACTCTGAGTATCGACTTTAAGTATGAGCGAATCCGTCTGATAGAGTCCACACTCCGACCGAATCAGCTGAAAACCATAGTTGGGTCCGACAATTCCAAGGAAATCTGGAGAAACGATTCGTTGCCGTGGAAATCACAAATGACGTTAGCAAGGGACTTAACAAGGTAGTGAGAATTCTCACGGAAGAGGGCTGTAAATTCTGTAGTCTGCAGCGTAAGGGCCAGAAATTCAAGCTCTCAGATGAGACTCTCCGGTTGATGGCACAAAAACGCGAAAATGATAAGGCCTCTTTGGCAGAGCAGATGACTCTCAACAAGAAAATCACGAAAGTTACGCGACGTGACCATCGGTGCTTCAATACCCGCCTAATACAAAATGCAGTTGAGTAGAACCGAGGGTCCAAGGTTATCGTGCAGCAACTTGGATGGAGTCATTTGACAAAGCTAAAAACATCTGATGGCAAAACTGCTTTGTCAATGCTCCACATGCTCCTCGTCCGGAAATCCCTAGTGAAGATTCAAGAGCCACACTCACCTGCCACTACACCGATGAGCTGCCAGATGTCAACCTGGACGAGGTGGAGATGGCTATGAGACAACTGAAAAATGGAAAAGCCCCTGGTGAGGACGGTATTACCTCTGAGCTATTAAAGGCAGGAGGTACTCCTGTCCTCAGAGAGCTACAGGCTTTGTTTAATTCCGTCATCAACTGTGGGAAAACTCCAGAGGCGTTGAATAGGAGTGTGGTGGTACTATTCTTCAAGAAAGGGGATAAAAACTTGCTCAAGAATTATAGGCCCATCTCACTCCTGAGTAACATTTATAAGTTGTTCTCAAGGGTCATCACCAATCATCTCGCGCGTAGATTTGACGAATTTTAGCCTCCCGAGCAGGCCGGGTTTCGCGGAAGATAGGGGACCGTAGACCACATTCACACAGTGCGCCAGATTATCCAGAAGTTAGAAGAGTATAATAGGCCGCTGTGTTTGGCTTTTGTGGACTACGAGAAGGCCTTTGACTCTATCGAAACCTGGTCTGTTCTGGACTCTTTGCAGCGATGCCAAGTGGATTGGCGATATATTCAAGTGTTGAGATGCTTGTATGACGCTGCTACGATGTCTGTCCAAGTCCAGGACCGGCAAACTGAACAAATCCAATTGCTTAGGGGAGTACGACAGGGGGATGTTATATCCCCGAAACTGTTTACCAACGCAATCGAGGATATGTTCAAAATTTTGGATTGGAATGGAATGGGCATCAACATAAACGGCGAGTACATCTCACACTTGAGATTCGCAGACGATATTGTCCCTATGGCGGAGTCGCTGCAAGAGTTGCAACAAATGCTGACCAGCCTATCAGATGCCTCCCGACGTATTGGCCTCCGCATGAACATCAACAAAATTAAATTGATGATAAATTAACACATTACACCGGAACCAATAGTCGTTAGTGGCATGCCTCTCAAATTTGTACAAGAGTATGTCTACCTAGGACAAACTCTTTGTTGGGCAGAAACAACTTTGAGAAGGAAGCTGATAGGCGGATTTGGCTGGGGGCTGGGCAGCATTTGGGAAACTTCGTCATGGCTTCTCGTTGTCCATCCCACAGTGCCTAAAGACGAAAGTCTTCGATCAGTGCTTCCTGACCGTAATGAAATACGGAGCCGAAACGTGGACACTGACTGTGAGACTGGTCCACAAGTTTCAGGTCACTCAGCGAGCTATGGAACGTGCTATGCTCGGGGTTTCTCTAAGGGATCACATCCAAAACGAGGTGATTCGGCAGAGAATGTAAGTCACCGACACAGCTCAAAGAATTAGCAAACTAAAGTGGCAATGGGCTGGTCATATTAGTCGAAGAACCGATAACCGGTGGGGTAAACGAGTTCTAGAGTAGAGACCACGAATAGGCAAACGTAGTGCAAGTCGCCCTCCAGCCAGATGGAGTGACGATTTACGCAAAGTAGCTAGCAGCAATAACATGAGAAGAGCTGAATATCGGGCTCAGTGGCACGCATTGGGAGAGGCATATGTCCAGTAGTGAACTAATGCAGGCTAATGATAATGTAGGAACTAATGTTGATGATGATGATATTTTTGTAGAAATTTTAGTGAAATAATCCTTTCGTATAGTATAATATTATAGTACTATATGTGCCTGCCGGTTTGCCTGCATGGTAATTTTTCCGGGATATGAGGATCCTGTGATATTCCAGAACCAAAAATACCAAAATCATCAAACTTCGTTCAGACGTCAAATGGTTTTTTATCGATTGCTCTAATTTTACTCTTTAGATTGAAATACCAAGTGCACCAGTTTTTAAGCCAAACCCTTAGCTATCCAATAGTGGAAACGACAACGCAATCAATCCAGTAGTTTTTACGTGATACGTCTGTTTGGTTGATGAACAAACATCCAAACAGACTAATAGACAAACAGATAAGAACGTATATAATAATTTTTTAATGGAAAAATTTGGGTCAAGGACGAAATTTGAACTCGCATACTGTGCTTTAGCGCGGCTCATGCCTCTGCCAATTCGGCTAACGTGACCTATGCATCGCCATCCAAATTTTTCCACTAGCTTTGACAGGAACAGATAGAAACGATATAAAAATAACTTTTTCAGTTGCTTTTTTATGTACCCTGGACCATTTATTTTTAAAATATCTTCATTGCACAGATTGTTTGGTACTTACTGCTTTATTATAAGTACTAACTGTACAGTCAGTGACATAAGTCGCTGACCATACCCACTATTTCAGAACGCCTGAACAGCTATTTGTTCAAAAGTCGCTGATTTACCAATACAACATAATTCAATTAGCATCGTTAGCTGCCTGCCAACCCAGACGTGCGTGGATCAAAATCACCTACTTATTGAAATGTTTTGTTCCATATTTTTATGCATTTACATATTTTATGCGTTATTTTTACAATTTCAATGCTTTTTTTTTCTTGAATTAAACCGTCAAATTGTTACAACAAGGTCACAACAATTCAAATTCAGATAATTTAGAAAAAACTCAAAAACAGAAAAGAATTCTGTCAATTTACTTTGTTTTTTTTTTTTACTTTGTAAATTTGTTAGTTTTACCTGAAGTGCATGTTTAAAAAATAAATAAATTATCATACATATATTACATTCCCTCATAAAAAAACGACCTCTTGCGGCGAAAAGGGGGCGAAAAAAGGGGGCGAGAAAAGGCGGTGAGAATCGTAGCGTCCAAACGAATGGTCCGATTTAGCTGCGAGTTTTTTATATCTGAAAGCTGAGGTAAACGAGATGGTTCTTAGCTATAGAGGGGGGGGGGATGGGGATGGGGGTTAGGCCCGATTTTGATTCGGTTTTTATGTTTGAATCTGATGTGATCGAGATGATTCTTAACTATATGGGGTGGGGGGGGAGAAAAAAAGGGGGGAGGAGAGAAAAAGGGGGGGGGGGAGAAAAGGGGGGAGTTTCGAGAAAAAAGGGGTGAGAATCGTACCTTTCAAACGAATCGACCAATTTAGCTGCGATTTTTTTGTTTCAAAGCTGAGGTAAACAAGATTTGTCTTATCTATAATAAGGGGGGGGGGGGGAATATGGTGAAGTTCATAGCTCCCAAATGAATGGACCAAATTTGATGCAGTTTTTTATGTTTAAAAAGGATGTGATCGAGATGGTTTATCATGTTCCTTTGCTATATAGGAGGGGGGGAGGAGTTGAAAGTGGGGGGAGGAGTTGAAAGGGGGGGGAGGAGTTGAAAGGGGGGGGAGTTGAGAAAGGGGGGGAGTTGAAAAGGGGGGTGGGGGGAGTTGAAAAGGGGGGGGGGAGAAACGTATCTTTCAAATGAATGGACCAATTTAACTGCGGGTTTTTATGTTTCAAAGCTGAGGTAAACAAGATGGTTCTTAGCTATAATGGGGCTTTATGCTCGCTACGCTTCGCTCCCGCCTTCGTCTTCTAACCTATCACGACCATGTCGGATCGCCACTGAAGGTTGTTAACACAGGTAGGTAGGTAGGTACCTATATTGGTACTTTTGGTACAGGAATAATTCATAGGATCATTATATCACAGAAAAACTACCACGCGAGCAACGCTGCGGGCACAGCTATAGGCAATAATAACGTAAAAGTCTGTACAAAGAAGATAATTTTAAAAAATTGGTCTGAGCTACTGAACAAGAATAAAACATTTTTAAAATTCGTGTCTGTCTGTTTGTTTGTCTGTATGTTTGTTCGCGCATCACGTAAAAACTATTAGACCGATTGCGATGCAGTTTTCAGTGTTGGATAGCTTAGGGTTCGACCAAGACCTAGCGTACTTGGTATCGTAATCCAATGATTAGATGCCGAGCAATCGATAAAAAACTTTTAAACGGCTGAAGGAATTTTGATCAAATGTTTTGTGGTCTTGGAATAGCACATAGAGTACTTTTAACCTAGAGAAATGACCACGCGAGCGAAGCCGCGGGCACAGCTAGTTTTATATAAAACTGATATATTATATTTTTCCTATTAACTATATCTTAAGTTTTGTCGATGATTACAAATAAAATAAAACAAATTTTATATGTATGTGTGTGTGTGTGTGTGTGTGTGTTTTTGTGTGATATCTTATAAATCCATGATATTACTCGTTACTCAATTTATAAATCACCGACATTTTTGTCGCTGACTAGCCGCGGATACCAATACACCAACATTTGATCAACATTCCTTCGCCTGTCAAAAAGTTTTTATCGATTGTTCGGCTTCTTCTCATCGGTTTGAGATACCAAGTACTCCAGTTTTAAAGCCGAACCCTAAAATATCTAACAGTGGAAATCTCATTGCAATCGGTCTAATAGTTTTTACGTGATGCGCGAACAAACAAACATACTGACACACATTAAATGTTATCTATTCTTGTTCAGTAGCTTATTTTAAGTACCCTAGCCTAGACATTTTTTTTAAATACTTCCTTGTACAGACTTTTTCGTACAGATTACTCTATTATATGTATAGATAAATAGACACGCAGTGTGTAAAAATTCACCCTAGATCGATTCAATTTGTAGCAAATACATATGAGTTATACTTTAAAACTTTCCTCCTGATTCAACCTAAACCTAGGTGAAAACTAGAACAAAATCGGTAAAGTATTTTCTGATATATTTGTGGATTTTCTTTTATATAACATAATCACTCGTTTTGTTCATCTTTCACTCAAAATAAATGCCTTGCACAAAAACAAGCCACAGGAGCCACGACATTCCAAATCAGCACAACACATAATATTCACCAGTTTAGTTGACGCCCCAACTGGACTACTTATTTCACCGATTCACTGGTACCGTGAAAATCGAGTTTCAAGCGTTCGGCGCAACGTCAGCATATTGCAAGCGCTCCACTTGTATTATGAAGTCCTATTTTGCAGTGACATTTTTCGTTCAACAGTACACGATTGGATTTTTGAAACGTGTAAATTCGATAAAACATGGCCCGGGGAGGAATGAGAATGAGTTATGCGCTTGGTTTCCGGACTTTCGCATTCTATGCAGTGAAAGTGACAAGGTTTTCATTTTGGGTGTCTTTTGTTTTAACAATAACAATATAATTAATAATTTTAACTAACAAGACTATCTTTGTCAACCGGTCCTGTTAGTAAATTTATCTTGACTAAGGTAATTTGTCAAAATATAAATTTATCCGGGACAGCGGACGGTGCAGGCGTCATCAGCGATAAATGCTACAAGGAAATGCCGCGGGCACGTGCAAGTTTAACGTTAGACTAATAGGAGGTACAGAGACGCCCAAATTGATTATTTAAGTAATAATATTAGGAGGAATAAAACACCGTAGGTCAGTGTAAGGTATTATTTATAGAATATATACAAAAAAGAGTATATTAACAGTACCCATATTCCTGTTACACGTATTATTATTACGTAGGTTAAGTAGGTCTATAATTAACTAGCTATGCCCAGGGCTTCGCTCGTTTGTTAATGTTTTTTGGATATAAGGATCCTATGTGTTATTTCAAAACCAAAAGTACATAATACCAAATTTCATATAACTTCGTTCTGAAATAAAATAGTTTTTTATCGATGGCTTAGCTTCTACTCATCAGATCAAGATACCAAATACACCAGTTTACTAAGCTATCAAACTGTCACGGCATCGCAATCGGTCCAGTATTATTTACGTGATGCGCGAACAGACAGAAAAATAGACAAACAGAAATACAGACACCATATAAAATATTATATATTTTTATCTGTAGCTTATTTTAAGTCCCCTACACTTTTTTTACTATCTTCAATTTACAGTATTATGTACTAGCTGTGCCCTATCCTCTACGATAAACATGTTATTCCAGGACCAAAAATATCTATATGGTACAATATATTTTCGATCAGCCGTCAAATAGTTCTTTATCGATTGCTCGGCTTCTACTCATCAAAATGAGATTACAAGAGTACCAGTTTTTAAGTCAAGCTCTAAGCTTTCCATCAGTGGAATCACATCGCAATCGGTTCAGTAGTTTTTACATGATGCCTGAACAGACAGACAAACATACACCTTTTTATATATTTTATTCAGTAGCTTGTTTAAAGTACCCTAGACATTTTTTTTACATATCTTGATTGTACAGACTTTTTGTTACTTACTGCTTTATTATAAGTATAGATATATAGATTTAGTATGCATTGGAAAATGCTAGTCTATAAAATATATTTTAATCACGTTTAATATCGTTCTGCTTCAATGTTTTTGCCTCGTTATGGTTATAACTGAAGACCGAGCTCAGTGGCAGTCCAGCAGTGGACAGATATAGGCTGATGATGATGATGATGATGATGATGGTTATAATAAAAAGGAATTATATTATTATTGTGACTTCAAGAATCTACTGCACTTAAAGTTACGCTTGAAACGTATGACATATTATGGAACACGTGGATAAATATATTATTGTCATGTCCTGCTTAATTAGCAACCTAAGCTATTATACTGCACTGACTAGATCTGCAATGTAAGATGAACTTTCGTTAAATGGAGTATCAAATATACGACCAAGACGAAACTTCATCCATTTAAAAGTAAACTCCGCAAGGAGTCTCCACGCCACTTCTATTTCCAACAATGCAACGGTCCCAGGTAATATATTTGGAATTTTCCGCTGCTATGAAAAGGTTACGTGATCTTGGGTATACGTTTTGTGAAGCGCATCAAGACGTATTACCTCACTGACCACCTGAGAAATTGCAGCAGGCTACAGAATTTTTAATATCAAATAAAAACTGTGTGGTTTAAAATAAATAGGTGATAGGTTGTAAGACACACAAAGTAATATGAGTAGTTACGAGTGCATATTTGGTCGTAAGCGGTAATTTTATCGTGATAAGAAGCGCTGGTTAAAATCATTGCTTTGGATACAGAAATACTTTTCAAAAGTTTTTTTTTTTTTTAACCTCAATTTTATTTATTTGTTCTACGTACAATAATTTATGTTTTTCCTCCTGGTTCATGAGACTTAATTTTGGCTTGTAAAAGAGCTATTATTTTGCCTATTTACAATAAAATACTTTGGCTTTGACTTTGAACCCTAGATAGCCAGCTAAGATCAGGACCCATGTTAGTAGGTTAGTATTTGATCAAAATGATTAATTTAGAACTACCGTCGTAATACAAAAATAAAATTCTACGTATCTATTAAATAGAAAGAAAGACATCGCTTAAAAATTGATTGATTCATAATATTGAAAAACCTAATCTCGACAAAAAACAGTATTGCCCTTCCTTTCACTGGCAAAACAAATCGGCAAGGGTGGGGGAAAATACAAACACAAAGGAGGGTTCTACAGCGAAGTGAAATTGTGAAATTCCACCTCTTTAGGGAGATTAAGCATGCATTTAATTTGATGAGGTACAAAGAAATACTTGAGGTTTGAATGAATACAAGCAACGAGAGGGTAGTCTTTCAACTATGCCAATTTGGAAATTGAGCAAGGCAGCCATTTTCAAAGCATTAGTGATGAGGTTATACAACTGAGAATGTGATTTGATCGGTGTGAGACTATACTTTCAGCATTATCTTTATTCCAAAGTTTATGGTTTGCAATGTTAATGTTTATGGTTTTCATAAATATCAGTAATTTCCGCATGATTCGGTTGGTTTTATTTGTCACAGGCTGATACTATGATGGGCGAATTTTATGTTATGTATAGCTAGCTGTGCCCGCGGCTTTGCCCGTGTGGTTTTTAATGACTGCCCAAAAACAAGAGTGTTTTGTTTTTCGGATTCATGTATGTATGTATGTGAGTTTCTTTATTCCACCATAACTTTTAAATGCCTGAACAGATTTAGATGTATGGGGTATCGTTAGAATCATCACACCCTCCAAATAAAGGAGGTTATATTTTTCTGTCAATAAATTCAATATGGTGTCAGTATGGCTCCATTTTCAAACGAGTTTTTTTTCTTCAAATTTTACCGAATGGTTATCAAATTGAAGGTCTTTATAAGCTCATTCCAACAATATACAATTTATTGGCATATGTTCTTTTTTGGCAGGGCACGCGTGTTTTTTAGGCTTTTAAGCTATTTATTTCTAAGATAAAACTATCGTATATGTTATTCTTGCCATTTTTTACGTCGATGATTGTACTTTTGTGGTATAAATAAATATATTTTTTCAGCATTCAAATAGTTTTTGTCGATTGCTTGGTTTCTAATTATTGGATTGGGATACCAAGTAGACCAGTCCAACCCTAAACTATCTATCAGAGTAAACAGTATTGCAATCGGTCCAGGAGATTTTACGTGATGCGCGAAATCAAACAAACAGAAAAACAGACAAACAGACACACAGACAGATACCATTAAAAAAACATAATCTTGTTCAGTAGCTTATTTTAAGTCACCGCCATTTTTTTGAATATATTCAATGTATAGACTGTTGTTACTTACTGTTTTATTATGAGTAATAAGACCTAAGTTCAAAAACTAAAACCTAGAAAAAAAAATGTTTACGACACTCTATACATTAAGACGAATCGATTGATACCTCGATTGTCAAAATCAGACCAAGTTTTTAGTTTGAACACATAACCTTTCCTTTGCTTCGCCTTTACCGTAAAAAAATCTTATGAACTTTATAAATGAAAACGAATCGATTGATACCTAGTCCGTCAAAATAGGAAAAGTTTTTAGTTTGAACACGTAATCCTTCCTTAGCTTAGCCGTAGGCTAAAAAAATAGCCTTTGAAACTCTATACCTGAAGACAAATCGATTGATATCTCGCTTGTCAAAATCAGACTAATAGAGGCGACGCTAGGGTAGAACATCCACATATATACATAAATAGATTGTGAAACTCATTAACCTTCCCTTAATTCGCCGTAATCGGGTAAAAATAGATATAATTGAAGCTAATTCTTGTCAGCAATTATTTTGAACTAGCTCCAACTCTATATTCCTTTGTCTCATTAGAAATACAATCTAAAACGAATGAAATAAAAGTCGAGATACTCTAATTTGACTCAATATTCTGTTACTAATTTTCTTCAAGAATGCATTCTAAGTCAATATAAACTTTACAGCCACCCGAAGGATTACAGATTTACAACTTTCTGAGTAACTTGGAAGCTCTGATTTGAATTTAGAAGCGGACCTATGGTCATCAATATTGTACAGGAAGGGTATATGTCTACTATGGTATTAATATGTTGCACTCATGAGATATTTGTTTTTTGCACTAAATGTAAAAAAAAAATTAGTTAGCATCCATTCACTTTGTGTTAACAGACGTCAGATAAAAGCAATAATTGATCATTAAACTTATTCAATATATTTGAAGCTATGTTGCGTCTTGAAAATGTTAAAATGTCCGTATAGCCTACCATTTGAATTTGCAAATAGGTAAGTGGAAATTTGCTCAGTAATTAATTCCCTGTCCCAAATAAAAATAACAGTGAGTCAGTATACATAACAGTGTATACGTATATATGGGCCAATGATAATAGATTATTCATTCAAATAACAAAAACTAGTAATGTTCAATATAATATTCGTATCTATGTATGTATAGCCGATGTCTAGTACCCAAAGTACAGGGTCCCGAATAAAAAGAATAATAATAATTATTACAACATATTTTTTTACTTATGGATTACGCAATTTGTTCTAGCTTATCCATACCAATTTATAAAAGTGAAACGTTACCATAACGTGTGTCCGTTTGTTTGGGAGCTTTGAAGCGATAACGGCTGGATAATGGATGGATTTTGATGAAATTTGTTATAAGCTATCTCAGCTTATACCCTAGAATAAAACATGGAATACTTTTTGTCCCGAAAAATTGAAAACTTCTGAGGTAAAACTGGAAAATGCTGATTACTCGCTTTAAGGAACGGTTGCCATTGAAACGAAATAACAAACCTGTCAAAAAATCTTCAAGAGCATATGTTCTATGTATTTTTACATTGATTTTTAATATCCGAGAAGAACATAGGGTGCTTTTTTCGCGATAAACTGTAGTCCGCGCGGACGAAGTCGCGGGCGGGAAAACTAGTATATAATACAATTATATAATTACTACCTGCCGCGTGCGATTCTCTGATACGTATAATACAATACAACAACTCTATATTGCACACCAATAAATAGGAAATATAAAGTAGGAAGCTTAAACTTATAAACTAAAAAGTACAATGGGCGGCCTTATTGCTAAACGCACTTACATACATACGATGTAAGTTGAGCGATATAATAGTGCGCGTTTTAATCCAATAACACCGGATTCTGTGCTCAGTTCCAGGCCCACTTTTTCTAATTTGTGTAGATTTCCATCGCATGGAGAGCACGTTAAGCTGACTTCCCGGCTGTTGTTATTGAATAACAGCAGTCGGTCCTCGGGCGGACTGACAAACTCTGACACCAGAAGGCCAGCAATACGACATACGACAAGCAAGCAAACTACTTGCAAACTACGATACAGCACTATTAACTAGTACAAGTTAGTTCCTACAATGATTCCTAAAAAACCAGGCACCATAGTCCACAGACAGTTTATCCCCTGTCAATGTCGACAGAACGCCTCTAACGCTACACCACTTCGCCCTAATGAGGCCGTAGCATCCATTATGCTATTTAGTAATTAGGTGCTGCCACAGCGAATGGACCACAACGGGTGGAAACAACTCGTTTATTCACTCCAAGAGTATTCCCTGACGCATTTAAAATGTTTATTTAATGAGGCGAGATTTTCGTATGCTTTTTACGTTAGTCCGACGCTATGAGCTCTTTTTACTGTTGTGCAGATTACGGGTGGTGGTAGCGCACTGGCCTGCTTTTTACCCAAGTACGGCGAAGCAAAGGAGCAGTAATAAGTTTAACAGTCTATGTATGTAATATGTACGTACGTATGTATGTATGTATGTATGTATGAATGTATGTATGTATGTATGTATGTATGTATGTATGTATGTATGTATGTATGTATGTATGTATGTATGTATGTATGTATGTATGTATGTATGTATGTATGTATGTGGATGTTCCATCATAGCGTCGCCCCTATTGTATCGATTTGTCTTCAGGTATACCTGTAAAAAATAATAATAACCTATGATTACTCTATAGAGAATATCTCTATCGTTTTTCTTTCTTTTTTTACCCGACTACGGCGAGGCAAAGGAAGGGTTCTGTATTCATTTTATGAACTGGGTTCGATTTTGACAAGCGAGGCATCAATTGATTCGTCTTCGTCGCTTGATTGTCATAGGCTTTATAGTCGTGCAGTTTTAATTGATCAGAGGGACCCACTGCTCAAGTTGAGCCATTGGTATTACCCACTGCTCAACTTGATGCAGTTGAGCAATTTAGTTGAGCAGTGGGGAAGGTGCGAATTTTTTACTCGAACGTACTCGGGTTTTAGTTTTTTAACTTATATATCTTGTTATGATACGTACCACGTGTTTTTATTATACGTTCATAATCCAAACTGCTAATGAAACAACAAGTATTTGAATGAATTTCTGGTGCCCTTGTTACCTTATATAAATATAGGCTGGGTCTCTATAAAAGGCGCTGTATGTCCACGAAAAATTTCATGAGTGGGTGAAGTACAAACGCTATACATATAGGCGCGAGGCGCGGGATCACAATAACTGTAGTTAAATGTAAAGCACGCGCAGCGGTGATGGCGGTAGATTTGTCAGACGTCCGGCGATTCTTCGAAACCACACGAAACTATAATAACAATACGAAACTACAAATACCTTGTTTGACTACGGTCAAATAAGGAACGATCTAGTTTCGTCATTTCCGTTTGTGCGCCTGTCCATTGATACATTTTAACATGAATAACAATGTGGTATATCGCGATAGTTTTTAACCTCGTCACATATGTATATGATCTATCATTCCTCTTTCACAGGACAATGTTCTCAAAACGACCAACTTAGCTTTCAATAAAAAGGTTCCGAATACACAATAGCGAGCAATTTATATTCGCTATTGTAACGTTACCCACAATTGCAAGGTTAGTTTTGGAACAAAAATATGTTTGAAATAAAGTGGCGTCGGTCGTGGGCGACATCAAAATTCCATCAAGGGGAGAGGGCTTGCGGTTGATTTGAATTCGATGTGCGTACCGCGTCCGCACGGTTTATGCGCATAATACACATTTGAATGAAAATCTGTAATCACCAATTCAATATTATTTGTCTAACCAACTACTGACTAGTCATCGCTAATGGCAACTATACCCATAATGTTTGGTTACAGTTCATAAAATTGTGAGTCTGCTGTATATATCAATTAGGTATCTATATCCAATCCTGTAGTGGCAGTAGTTCGTATGTCAATCCGGTTGTTCGAACTAGTGCAACTACTGAATATCCATACCAATATATACAAGTGAAACATTGACTATTTGTTTGTTTGTTAATTGGGGAGCATTCACGCGATAATGGACGGATTTTGATGAAATTTGGAATGGAGATAGCTGGAAATAAAACATATGATACTTTTTATTCCGGAAAATTGTAAGTTTCCACGGTAAAACTGGAAAATGTTGATTACTCGCTGTAAGGAACGGTTGCCCTGGAAACGAAATAACAAGTCTGTCACAAAACATCAGGAGTGTTGGTACTATACCTACTTTTGCATTGGTTTTTAATATCCTAGAAGAACATGGAATGCTTTTTTCGCGATAAACTGTAGTACGCGCGGACGAAGTCACAGGCAGGTAAGCTAGTTTATTATAAAGCAGAGGTAACTAAAAGTAAATTTTGACAAAACACAATTTAAAAAAAAAACTCAAGGCCTTACAAGAATAAAAGAAAAAAAGATGCCACAGAACAAGAATAAAACGTTATTAAAAATCGAGCTTGTTTGTCTGTCTATCTGGATGTTTGTCCGCTCATCACGCATTAAAAAAACAAGACCAAGTGGAACGCGGGTTTCACAGTTGGATAGAATAGGTTATGACTAAAAATATGGGGAACTTCTTATCTTAATCCGATGAGTAGAAGTCCGATGAAAAAACTTTAATGTCTGAAGGAATTTTGATCGAATTTGGTATATTGGTATTATGTGCTGGAATAACTTATAGGTTTACTTTTAACCCAGAGCAATTACTACACCAGTAAAGCCGCGGGCACAACTAGTTTAGAATAAAGTCAAACAGTGGCTGTCAAATACTGTTCTCGGGAATTCGATATTCAGATTAAAATCTCGGGATCTAATCCAAGTTTCGAATTCCCGTACTTATAATTGTGCGAGGCTTACAGAGTAAGATAATTAGTGCGGTCATTGGTTTAAATTGATGTTAGTTCAATTAACAGGACATGGACAAATACCGAGGCCTAAAGGTATTTGATTTGACTTATACTTCAAACAGTAGTTAGTTCAGAGATCATTAATGATGGTAATGTTTGAAGTGATTCAATGCAAATTTTTAATTTGATACCATAGTTAAATAATCGATACTTTGTTTTTATCTTCAACACTGCTGAACATGATCCTCCATACTAACAATTATCACCCGCTATGGGTGACGCCATGGATAGATTACACAAATATTGGTGTCGATTCTGAGTGCACCAATTAAAACTAAAACTAATTTTGACAGCTCTAAACTTGTTGCTGTTCCTTTCGTTTCTAAAAGGTTTGAAAGTGACGGCAATAATTTTCGAGCTGTCAAATTTAGTGTAGTATAGGCGTAATTGGTGCACTCAGAATCGACACCAATTGTGTTCCTAAGTTATCGATAGGTAGATTATATGCCATTATTAATTTTACATCTAGTATCCAAGTATCACACTTTTAAAATTAATAGTTTTTCTTAAATTGCTTGGCTCCTACTTATTGGTATTGAGATACCAAGTACGTCTCAGTAAGTCTCGTCAGTAAGTCTTTTAAGACTAATCTAAAACTATCCAATTGTGAAAATCGCATTGCAATTGGTCCAGTAGTTTTAAACAAAAAACATAGTACCACGCTTTTAAAATTACGAGTATAATAGACCTACATTTTTATTATAATGCTTGATTTTGATTTTTATTATCCTACTCATCGGATTGAAACCAGTTTTTAAGTACAAACCTAAGCTATTCAATAGTGATCACAATCAAATCACATCGCAATCGGTACGGTAGATTTAGCGTGATGCGCGAAGAAACGGACTTTAAAAGTGTTGTATTAAGTTTTGATGGCCAGTTAGTTAAATGATCACAAACTTATATATTAATTTTCTAATGGAAAAATTTGGATCACGGACGAGATTTGAACTCGCTTACTGTGCCTCAGCGCGGCACATGTCTCTACTATTTCGGCTATCGTGACTTATGGCATCGCCATCCAAAATTTTCCACTAGCTTATTTGAACCCGTCTTATGGGGACGGTAACGCTATCTATTGGTAGTATTTCGAACTAGCCAACCAAACACGGCTAATATTGATTAACATCGTGACTGAAAAATAACGCCTCCCAAATCTATTTTATGTTTTATTTATAGCAGTTAACGCCTGCTTAGCGCAAACATATAAAATAATTTTCTAATGGAAAAAATTAGATGACGGACGAGATTCGACCTCCCAAATCTATATATATTTTTTTATAGTAGTTAACGCCGGCTTAAACATACCTACATAATAATTTTCAAGTGAAACAAAAAGATTTGTGATTTGTGTTTCATCCTTTATGTGGGAATTTGGATATCACTCTCATATAATAAGATCGAAAAAGATTGTACAAAGAAGATAATTTAAAAAAATGGTCTGGGGCACTTAAAATAAGCTACAAAACATGAAAATAATATTTTTTTAAATCGTGTCTGTCAATTTGTCTGTTTGTATGTTTCTTTGTCTGTATGTTTGTTCATGCATCACATAATAACTACTAGACCGATTGCAATGCATTGTTGGATAGCTTAGGGTTTGACTTAAAAACTGGGGTACTTGGTATCTTAATACGATGATTAGATGCCGAACAATCGAAAAAAACCTATTTCACGGCTGAAGGAATTTTAATCACATGTTGGTATATTGGTATTTTAGGTCTTGGATATGTGCTAACATAGAGTACTTTTAACCTGGAGAAATGACCACGCGTGCGAAGCCGCGGGCACAGCTAGTCAATTAATAAAATTGTGTGGTGAGTCGCATTTCTATTACTCAGTTTACAAAATTCAAATTCAAAATATGTTTATTTCAAACAGCAAAAATATATCTATATGGGTTAGTAATGTACAGTATGAAAACTTTAGTATGGTTAGTAAACAAACAGAACTTAAAAACTAAATAGCATTAAAATTAATATATCATGTACCTAGGAGGCATCCCGTGCGTACGACCACCGCAGGAGTTATCAGTTTCTGTTTCAGTCATCGCTCACACGATTTGCCTCAGTACAGGTGCATGCGGATCATCTGCAACGGTTTTCAGGATGCTGTTGTTACTCCCCACACCCTCCTCAATAGTGACGCGACTTTTTACGAATAACGGCACGAAAGCCGTCAGTTCGGCTCAGAGCTAACATTCCAGATGCACTGTAAAAACGGGGAAGTCTCAACATCATCCTGAAAATATTGTTGTATTGGACGCGTAGGCTGTTTAGCGATTTTTTGGTATAACTAAACCATAGACCGCCCGTGTACAGACCCTGACAATACGCCTTGAAGAGCGTAATTTTAACCTGATAGTTTACGCTACGCCCCACGAAGCAAGGAAGGGAAGGATAATGAGTTTTACTGTCTATCTATGTATGTATGTATGTATCTATGTATGTGGTTATGTGGATGTTCTACAATAGCGTCACCCCAATTGGTTTGATTTTGTTAAGCAAGGTGTCAATCGATTCGTCTTCAGGTATAGGGCGTCATAGGCAATTTACCCGAAAAAAAAATATACCCAAAAAAAATTACTTGTTTTATGTATTTGTCTAAAGTGTACTGTATTTTCTACTAGTAAAGTCATTTCATTTAATACACATGTAAAGGAGGATGAAAAAAAAACATCCGCCATTTTGGGGCGGCCATCTTGGAGTTGCAATGTTACTGAATATACCTACATCATTCTATTTTCATCAAAAGCAAATTTTAGTTAAATCGGTTAACAGGAAGGGGGTAAAATTTTAATCACTAGATTTGATCTAAACAAAAAAAACACAGAGCAAGCTAAATAAATTAAGTTTAATTAAAAGGTGGTATAAGAGATAAAAGGTACTAATCATTTAAACAGTGATATCAAATTAGCAATGGCATTTCATTCACACGCTAACTCAAGAACTCAAGTTTGAATATTTGTGTAATCGATCTGTGGCTGTCCTACTACAATCATAAACTTAGCGAAATCTGTTTTACTAGGCTTATAAGAAAATCAAAAATGTATAAAAGTGAACAGAGCAGCAGCGCGTAGCTAGTATAAAATGGAAATATATGTAACCAATAAACGTGACTCCGTTGATTCATATATTATGTTATCATCCAATCTCTTTCATGTTCCAAAACATTTTTTCCTTGAACAAAGCTTCAGAAAGTCAAATTCTATCAACAAAATTACTATTCAAATATCTGTCGCGCGATTGTTCGTCCCAAACAATACGTAGAAGTTAACAATCTTTCCATGGATCTCTTTGAAGTTCGCAAGATTGATAGGAAGAGACACAATGAGTATTGTTTCTGTAGTTGGAGAGATAGAAACCGCTATATTGCTGTCACTTTGTATTGAAATCTCATTTTTACACGACTGCCTAATATGGCGTCTTTATGACTACATTTTCAAAAGGGAAAATAAAAAAGAAACTTTTTTACAATATAGGTAAGAGCACATTGAAGACCTTGATAAGCAAATTCCAACAGTATATAATTAATAGGCAAAAGTTCTTTTTTGGCAGGACAGGCGTTTTTTTAGCTTTTAAGCTGGTTATTATATATTTAAAAAAAAGTTTTTTTATTGTCATTATTACGAATGTTATCAAGTCGATATTTATATTTTCAGTTTCAAATCATCTTTCCAACGATCACTTTGAAATTGGCAAAATTGATAGGAAAAGACACAATAAAAATTGTTTCAGTATTTGCAAAGTTAGAAACTGTTAAATTGCTGTCATTTTGTATTGAAAACACATTGTTGTATAAAATAACGAATGTTTTTTTATTGTTATTAATACGTTTTCTAGACGACATTTTTTATCTTCAGTCTCAAATATTTTGGAAATGCAAACAAACCTTATCGTCTGATTTCTCAATTTTTCACACCAATATATATACTAGAGTCTTACCTTATTTATTTATTTATTTAATCATTAACAATTGAAAACTTACAGCTACAAGCCAAAACGTTCACAAAGTTATACTATATGCGTAAATAAAATAACACATACATAGCAATACGAGCAATAGGGCGAGCTTATTGTAAAACTAACTTTAATTAACATCTTTAACAATCCCTACCTAATAGGTAAAGGGCTGATTCCACTGGAAGAAACCTAAAAGTGAGCAATTTACTGCATTTTGAGGCTGCTATTCTGCTCTTCACGCCTAAGATCCTCCTCAGATCTACACATTTTTTTGATGAAACTTATGGAGTAGCCCCCTTTTTGCCCCTTTTTGGAGGAAGTCAAAAATCCCCGACGACAATAAAACTATAAATTTGTTAAACCCGTATACCAAGTTTCATCTACATCGCAACAGATGTTGGACAGCCTAGCTGATTCTTCTCAAAGCATTGGTCACCGGATGAACTTGGACAAAGCAAAGATTATGTTCAACGAACACGTTATTCCGGAACCAATTGATGTTAACGGAACTGCTCTCGAGGTTGTTCAGGAGTATGTTTATCTGGGGCAAACTTTGCAACTAGGTAAAAACAACTTCGAGAGAGAGACCCGCAGAAGAATACAGCTGGGATGGGCAGCATTTGCGAAACTTCATCGAGTCTTCTCGTCGCCAATACCGCAAAATTTGAAGAGAAAAGTCTTCAACCAGTGTGTCCTACCTGTTATGACATACGGAGCCGAGTCGGGGACACTCACAGTACGACTAGTCCACCAATTTAAGATCGCTCAGCGGGCTATGGAAAGGGCTATGCTTGGAGTTTCTCTGAAAGATCGTATCCGGAATGAGGTGATCCGGCAGAGAACCAAAGTTGTCGACGTAGCCCTTAGGATTAGTAAGCTGAAGTGGCAGTGGGCTGGTCATATTTGTCGAAGGACTGATAACTGTTGGGGTAGACGTGTTCCTGATTGGAGACCGCGACTCGGTAAACGTAGTGTCGGGCGCCCTCCAGCTAGGTGGAGCGACGATATACGCAAAGTGGCTGGATCGAGCTCAGTGGCGTGCTTTGGGAGAGGCCTATGTCCAGCAGTGGACTGACACGGGCTGATGATGATGATCTAGATCGGTTGAGAAATGCGACCTGTAGAGGAGAACAGCCGAACAGACGGACAGCTGGACTGGCGGTCAGCCGGATATACGAAAGCGTTTTTGCCCAAGCTGAAAAGAAGCTTCATTCGCGCTTTGCGCTCGCTTGGTCAAAAAGTTAAACATTGTCTGTGTGTTTGTTTGTTTGGGGAGTGTTAACGCAAAAACGGCTGCTTATTAGTCTGTCAAAGAGCATCACAAACTTTTGCATTGGTATTTAATGTCTTCGAAGAACATATGATATTTTTTTCGCGATAAACTGCCGAGCCAGCAAAAAGTAATCAGACATAGCTGTATATCAGTGATAGGAGAAGTCGTATATCCATTACGTGTTTATCACTGGAAAGTGGACCCAGTTTTACAGCTATTTAATGATATATTGTGTGTATATAAGCAAGCCGTGGCGGTCTCGGCTTAGAATAAGACTCATCCCAATCCTCCCGTGGATGTCGTAAAAGGCGACTAAGGGATTATACACCGGAAGATGGGCAGCAGCGTCCCCCGAGCACATTTGCTACACTGCGGTCACCAATCCACCTGCCAAGCGTGGTGACTATAGCAACCCCCCCCCCCCCCTAATTTGATAGACACAAAAAGACGGCCCCCAGTCCCCGGCGGCTCCTTTATTCCTGGCACCGGTAGCAGTCATGGTAACGGCGGAGCAGGGGGTGCTAAGAATCTCCGGCAGTGACCCAGCTACCAACCCCCACGATATCTGGACCTGGCAACTTATAACGCACGCACCTTGAGGACCGATGAGAAGTTGATAGAACTGGAAGAAGTAGTAAGTAAGTTGCGCTGGGGTATTATAGGGTTATCAGAAGTCCGAAAAGAGGGAGAGGATACGATGACCCTCAATTCCGGCAACTTATTCTATTACCGGAAGGGCGACCAGCAGTCTCAACATGGTGTCGGGTTTCTCGTCCACAAGTCCCTCAACACATTGTGAAGATCGAAAGCGTTTCGAGCAGGGTGGTATACCTTATACTCAGAATTACCAAACGGTATTCGTTGAAGGTCAGACAGGTGTACGCCCCACACTCGAAACGCCCGGACGATGAAGTGGAGGCTATGTATGATGACATTTCTAATGCCATACATGCCCCAAAAACACACTTCACAGTAGTGATTGGGGACTTCAACGCACGGCTGGGCATGAGGAATGGCGATGAACTGAGAGTGGGGCAGTTTGGATTTGGACAGCGGAACCAAAGGGGTCAGCGATTGGCCGACTTCATGGAGAAGGAAGGACTCTTTATGATGAACTCCTTTTTCAAGAAGCGCCCGTCCAGGAAATGGACGTGGCTGCACCCCGGCGGTCATAAGCACGAGATAGATTTCCTTTTGATGACCAATCGGCATATATTCAATGATGTCTCTGTGATCAACAGGGTTAAGACCGGCAGTGATCACCGCATGGTAAGAGGCTCATTGAATATCAACGTGAAGCTGGAGAGGTCTCGTTTGATGAGATCTACTCTTCGCCCAAGTCCTGCCCAAATCCAAAACTCCGAGAGCTTTCAGTTGGAGCTCCAAAATCGCTTCCAAATCCTTACCAAATGCGATAACTGTATCGAACGAACACTGATCCACTAGGACGAACTAAATAACGGGCTGGTGGAAATTGTCCACGCGGTCGGGCAGGAGTTCTTTAAAACCCCCCGCAAAAAATAAAAACACAGAAACTCTCTGAGCATACACTCAAACTTATGGCAGAACGAGGCGAGATGAGGCTGCAGTCTTCAGTGTCAAAGTCGATACGACACGATTTGCGTTCCTATAATACTACTTGTATTAAGAACGCAATAGAGCGGAACAAGGGGTCCAAAGTGTTCGCAAGAGATCTGTCTATTGGGCAAAGCCTGTTGACGAAGCTGAAAACCGACAGTGGTAGCATCGTTTCGTCGAAGCCATAGCTCGAGAAGTTCTATGGACAATTATACACCTCATTGCGTAGTCCTCCTAGCAGGACTAGCGATGCAAGAGCCCGTTTGACCCGACATTATACCGAAGATATCCCGGACGTCAGCCTATACGAGATCAGAATGGCTCTCAAACAGCTTAAGAGCAACAAGGCACCAGGGGAGGACGGAATAACGACAGAGCTACTACGTAGTGGTTTTGTTCTTTAAGAAAGGTGATAAAACCCTCTTGAAGAATTATAGGCCCATTTCGCTGCTGAGCCACATCTTTAAGATGTTTTCGAGAGAAGTTACAAACCGTCTCGCTCGTAGGTTTGACGACTTTCAGCCTCCCGAACAAGCTGGATTCCGGAAAGGCTTTAGCACCATAGACCACATCCATACGATCCGGCAGATTATACAGAAGACCGAAGAAGACCGAAGAGTATAATCGGCCACTATGTCTAGCGTTTGTGGACAACGAGAAAGCCTTTGATTCAGTCGAGACCTGGGCAGTGCTACAGTCATTACAGCGGTGCCAGATTGATTACCGGAACATTGAAGTGTTGAAGTGTTTGTACAGCAAGGCCACCATGACAGTTCGTCTTCAGGATCAAAGCACGAATTCTATCCAGCTGCAAAAAGAGGTGAGACAGGGAGACGTTATTTCTCCGAAACTGTTCACCTCTGCACTGGAAGATATATTCAAGCTTCTGAACTGGAACGGATTTGGTGTTAACATCAATGGCGAATACATCACTCACCTTCGATTTGCTGATGATATAGTCATCAGGACTGAAACTCTGGAAGACCTAAGCACAATGCTCAGTGACCTCAATATTGTTTCCCAACAGGTGGGTCTTAAAATGAACATGGGCAAGACGAACATCATGTCAAATGCCCATGTCGTACCCATGCCGGTTTATGTTGGGAACGATATTATCCAAGCTGTTGATCACTATGTCTACTTGGGTCAGACGATCCAACTGGGTAGATCCAACTTCGACAAAGAGGTCAACAGACGAATCCAACTCGGATGGGCAGCGTTCGGGAAATTACGCCATATCTTCTCGTCGCAGATACTGCAGAGCCTCAAGACGAAAGTGTGTGTTTCCAGTGATGACATACGGCACTGAGACGTGGTCGCTAACTATTGGTCTCATACAAAAGCTCAGAGTTGCGCAGCATGCAATGGAGAGAGCTATGCTCGGTGTTTCACTACGTGATAGAATCAGAAATGAGGAAATCCGTAGAAGAATAAGGTTACCGACATAGCTCTCAGAGTTTACAAGTTGAAGTGGCAATGGGCATGCCATATAGTTCGCAGAACCGACAACCGCTGGGGAATAAAGGTTCTCGAATGGCGACCACGAACAAGCAAGCGAAGTGTGGGGAGACCCCCACACGATGGACCGACGCCATCGCAGGAAGTCGGTGGATGGAGGTGGCACAGGATTGCTCGTCATGGCGCTCTTTGGGGGAGGCCTATGTAGCAGTGGACTTCTAAAGGCTGACATGATGATATAAGC
This sequence comes from Alsophila aescularia, assembly GCA_946251855.1. Classification (NCBI taxonomy): domain Eukaryota; kingdom Metazoa; phylum Arthropoda; class Insecta; order Lepidoptera; family Geometridae; genus Alsophila; species Alsophila aescularia. The sequence continues at coordinate 52,593,846 of OX276378.1, forward strand.
ACCGCTTATCAATTTATTGATACATATCCGTGGTATTTCAGTGTTCTTTGAATCTCTTTGGTATTATTTCAATGATATCCTGATATCTGTTTTTATCACTTAATGATGATAGAACAGCTACAGCAACACTGATATAAAGCTGTCTGTTGTTATTTTGGCTTCATTTCCTCAGTGCTCAGCTATACTTCATGCGCATTGTGATTTTATGATAGGTTTATTACTTATTTCATATTTTTTTAAGGAAACATTATTAAATAAATAGTGTTCATATTTTTATCTCACTGTTTCAAATTGAGATATGCATAATTATGACGTATATTATTGTTGTGCTTGAAATTGTATTGTTGAAATAATACTGCATTATAAGTGTTTTTTTCATGCCCCCTTCAAATTTTTATATTTGTTTAAATCATCATTATTTAAATTATAAAATTATTTTGAAGTGTCCACAATATGGCCAATACCTGTTTCAGTTACTGAAATATCTCTGATTTACAGTTTCTTGCCACCATGACAAAATTTTAGGGTTCCTCAACAAATCAGAGGTTAAACCCTAGTAGCGTATCATGCTACCTTTTTTTTAACAAATTCTTATTGTCTTTTCAGTTTGATTTTAGTGAAATGAAACTGGTGGAATATTTAGACGTTGACTGTTTTTAAGAAAATATGTAGTGTAGTGTGATAACTAGGTATTCAAAGTTCTCGTAAGCGCATTATATTTCCAAAAAGCATCATTTGCAGCTGTTATGCGCCTTTTTAGGGTTATATATGTGCAAAAAATGTTTATATGTAATTGGTTATATAACCCAACCAACACAAACTAGTTGCATAATGGCTTTAGAGCCGATCTGAGTATGCCCAAAGGTGCTAAGACGTAAGTGCTAGACCGTGCTCTGGAGGCCTAATGCCTAATGGCCTCCAGAGCAGGCTCTGAACTATTTTGGGCACAATTTTATGTAGATTTTAGTTCAATTACAACTGCACAATAGTAGTAAAATGGTGCCTTGAAAGCTGCAACGGGTGATTAACGCCACACTAACCCTTTTAAAAAGCTACCTTTGTGATCGATTGAACGAATATGAATGAATGCATTGTATGTCAAAAAAGTGAAGTGTAATTAATATTGTAATCGGTCATCATTAAAATATTATTGTTAAGTAAATAATTCATATGTGCCTTATTAGTCTGCTAAACACAAGCGGATAAAAACGCTTTCATATTTACTGTGCATATATATGATGTTTTTCCAGTAATTTTGAAGCGCTTTTGAAATAACATCAAAAGGGAAGAAATATTTGCTAGATAGACAAATTAGACGGAGCCGAGATTTTAATAAAATAAACAACAAATTAAATTTGAAGTTAATTTTATTGGTTTTTTGAGAGTGCAATTCAAGCGAAGATAAAATAATGTCAATTTGTACTTCGTAACTTCCTAATATAACTTTTATAAATGCGTAGGCGATTTCTAGTACATTCTTCATTGTAATAAACAACTAAGTTGTTAGAGTATTTCTCATACAATATCGAGAAAAACATCTAAGTACATAAATGCTTATTCAGCTATGCGCAATTAAATCAAGTCAACATGTAAACCTCTACTGCGCATTATTCATAGAAAAACAACATAAGTACAAAAAGTGCTTACTTGGTAGTTTCACAATCAAAGGAAGTACCTACTTGTATGATTGAATATGTCGCAATTGGACTTCGATAAACAACGGTGGGTTTGTGGCACATACAACTAGATAGTTTCGACTATTTTTATTTCATATTTTTATTATGTATCGACAGTTTATTATCTGCAATTGGTCGTTTGTATATTGACAAAATCAAAGTTAATTTTAATGAAACACGTCATTATAACATCTAAATATTGCAAGGAAATGAGACAATTTTCTTGAGAAATGGCGGATTGACTAAGTCTGTACAGCGGTGAAAATAATGACTATTGTATTACTCAATAATTTCAATTAGATCTTTAGTTACATTGCTTGTCTTTTTGGAACTTGAGTCTTTGAGTTCCATAGTAGGGTAATAATATACTCTTATATTATTACCCTATTATGGAACTTCTAGTAGAACAAGAGAAGTTATTTGAACTCTTATACAACTGCTTTATATGGCCTACAATTAACTCTTTTATGCAGATGAGCGGCATATAACATTAATAAGAGAAACCATCATAAAACTTTCAGTGACAAATGCTCTTCGTAATTCTATAAAAGTTGTAAGTGGTAAATTGGTTCTAGAACAAACTATTATAAAGACAAGGGACATATTTCGTTCCGATACTGCCACTTTTACCTATAGACGTTTGCGGAAGCAGTTATGGAACTTAAAACTGCTTCCTGAACTCTAATGCCGCTATTATACATCTTAAAGTTACAAAATACGCTGCAATTTCCACTAGTGTGTTGGTTGGGATAGATCTTGCAAAAGTATATTTTTGCAACTTCTTAGTGTTTTATGGCACAAGCGTTAAGGAAACAATGATATACGATAAATTAGATGTATTTCAGCTACGGTGTGCACTAATACAGCGACATAGAAGCCATAATAGATCAATTTTGCTGTATAAATGTACCGTCAAAACATGTTGTACAACATTTGTGCTTTAAGTCGCTGTTATAAATGATGTACGAGGTAGTCAAGTAATCGGTTATGTCATCATTTATTATCACCATTTGACTGTAAAAGCTTATACAGCTAAATTATGTTACGAATCATCAATATACAGCAACGCTGTGACAAGCAGTCACCGCGTTTCTTTTATATCAGTTTTCTAACACTCTTTAGTGATAACACTTTTTTATCACTGCTTTGCTGGCTGGGTGTAGTTCGTGCGGACGAAGTCAAGGGCGAAAGCTCGTTTTAAATATCGTGTGAGCGGCCGCCACGATACACGCATCTCGTTAGTATCTAGCTCGATGATTCGCAATGATATCCAGGCCTTATTATAAGATTAGAGAACCTTGATAAACACCTTTTATTTCCAAGTCCCTAGCTCTTATCCAACACGTCTCTTAGTTAGTCCCGACTGAATTGTTGTGTAAATACAACGAAGAACTCGATAGAGCAACTCTAAACGTTATTACTTTGTGAGAGCACTTCGTTCATTATCTTCTGACTTGCCTTGTTTGGTACACTTACGGTTTTCTGGGGAAGATTGTCGGCGTTATGAGAATTTGAATTAGGCTTCAGAAGTTTGTGAGCTATTTTGATTATGCATAGGTTGGTGGATTTTGTCTGATTGACACTTTGAAAAGGAACAAATCTATTGTCGTGACTACAGGGAATGGTTATTTTGGGGTTTGAATTAGAATGACCGATAGTTTTAACCTTTAGCATGTCACTGATTAATGGGTAGGCAAGCATGAGTTATCTTTGACCGCATCATCATTTAACTTCAGGTGAGAGGTACCTAATGTTTGTTTTTTCGTGTGAGGTAGTGCTGGTCTCAGAGTTCGTCAGGTTGCCCAAGGGCCTCTGACATGGCTTAACGACTGATTTTCATTAATAACAGCCGGGACCTACAGCTTAACGTGCCCTCCGAAGCACGGAGCGATGGGAAACCGCACATAACTCATAACTTAAGTCATTGGTAGGACCGAACCAGGTATCATTCAATTCTTAGTTGCACTAGTATACCATCAGTAGTTTGCTATCATCGGGAAATCTAATGGTCAAACCACGATCAAACGCAAAAAAGATTGTTATTTTTAGGTTTCAACCTAAAAATAACAAATCTGTCTCAGTAACAACAGATTTATTTTCCATGGTATTTTCACAGTATGGATGAATGTCATTTTGACATTTTTATCTACATATTTTTTTATTTTTTTTTTATATATATATTTTAAAGTGAACTTTTGTTTTTTGTATGTTTTATCTTGTAAATAAATTCTACATCTTGATACTTTGTTATCAAGTATCAGTAAATACATAGAGTTACTACATTACATTTCATCAAAAAATATCCAAGTCAAAGTTTTTTTTTTTAATTACAAGCACAGTTTAGTATTTAACCATCAACATTTGATATTTGGTCATGGGCTAAAAAAGGCTAATAAAACCAAATATCATAACAAACTAATAAAGAAAGTAAGTATCCGCACAGAAGGGTTGGCTAAGTATATAAAAGAACTCCAATATATTTCTAAAAAAGGCATCGAAACAAGAAACTCGGCGAATACCCGAGAGAACAAAACAGTACATTCGCAAATTTCTAAAAAATAAAAATGCTGGTCTCAAAAGTTGCTGCTCCATAACTTGTTGGTTGAAGGCTTTTACAGAAACATGAACAAAATACAATAACTCTGGAGTCCTTTATGGGTAAAGGGATGAAAAACTTCACACAAATGATATTGGAGGCAAATGAAATGTTTAGCATATTTCTTTTCGGTACCGATGGGAATGAACGTGCTTCATAGTTGTTTTCTATTGTGCAACACAACACAATAGAAAACATATATGAAGCACGTATATACTCATACAATGATATAGTTTTATTGGTGTAAATATTATTTTGAAAATCTATGGTGCTCATCACAATGCGATTCAATGTAAAAAAGCTATATGCATAGAAATATCTTAAATATGTGGAGTTGTTTTTTTTTACATTATAAGTAATAAATTCCGTAGCTATCATAATTTTTAATATATCATTCATTAGACCTAAATCCAAACCTTGCCTTCTGCATCGCTGCCTATCGTTTATTCTATTACACATTGAGCCAAATAATGTGCAGTCTACCATTGACCACTCTTTGGTGCCAGTTAATCTTCTTATCTCGCTGCGTCATACCCTGAATAGTTGGAAAAACAATATCTATAAAAACTATCCGACGGAAAAATGAGGGCATGTATAACAAGAAGTAGGTGGAATATGTTAGATGAAGTCGCAACAAAGACGCGTGGCAGTCCTTCAAATTGCAAACGAGATTTCTGTGAATACTATAAGGCCCTCCAGAGCAGAACATCAGATTCGCAAAATACCAGACTAACAGGTGTCAAGGTGACAGGTGGAGCGTTGGTGAGTTGTTGGGTTAGTCAGGAGAGTGACAGGTGTAGAGGTGGTGAGTTAGTGAATGTATCAACGACAGTAAGAAATGATGGAGTGTATTGGTTGTTCGGGAAGTGACAGGTGGTAATTTTGACATATGTCACTTTGCCCTACCAACTCTCTAGTGCACCTCCCTGTTAATTTGATACTTGCTTGTCTGGTGTTCTGCTCTGGGCCTGGATTCTGTATGATCACTCACGCCAATTCCACGCGAATTCCACGCAGGCGGCGTGGAATTGGCGTCTTAAAATTAGAGAATTAGGCCCCTGGAGGCGACCTAGGTACAACAGGTTCAGTTTTTTAACAGGGATCTCTTTAGCAGCTACGCGAACCGTTTAAGATAGTGAGATTTGTTCATAGTTCAAGGATCATCTCAAAGCTGAAGATATACCAACATTTAATCAAAATTCCTTCAGTCTTCAAAAAGTTTTTTTATCGATTGCTCAGCTTCTACTCATCGAATTGATATACCAAGTACCCCATTTTTAAGTAAGACCTTAAGTTATCCAACAAAGATATCCGCATCGCAATCGGTCCAGTAGTTTTAACTTGATACGTGAAGAAATAAACAAACATACAGGTACACAGGTAAGATGGGAGTAAGGATTGTAGCATCCAAACGAATGGACCGATTTTGATGCGGTTTTTTATGTTTGAAAACTGATGTGATTGAGATGGTTCTTAGCTATAAGGAGGGGGGGGGGGGAGGGGAGGATCGTAGCTCACAAACGAATCGACCGATGTTGAAAAAAGGGGGAGGGGGATGGTTCTAAGCTATAATGGGAGATGGGGGGGTCGGGGTTTACATTTTTTTTATTTGTGCTTGTATTAAGTCGAGTTAAATAATTAGAAATTCTAATTTCGGCTGTTCGTTATGTGTGTGTGTGTGTGAATTTCATATTTCCGTCATTGGTTAACCCAATTAGAAATTTCATGAATATTTATTCAGTGGCGGACCACGCAAGTCCTGATACTACGGTTGCAATGAGATTATCATTATATGTTTTCTTAATCGGTAAGTGACAACTTTAAATTGCTAACTATTGATTGAAAAGGCATGAAAGTGTGGCAAGACAACTTGCTTAATCCCAATAAATAAGGAATAAAATAATTAATTTATATTGAAATTGTAGGTTAAAAGTTACGTAATACGGGTACCGAAGTAATTATTCAAATCTATTTGAAGTAGCTATTTTGAGAAAAATACTATTATTTATTACTCGACTACAACGAAGCAAGGATGGGTAATGAGTTTTATGAGTTGTTTTATACATAGACATGTATGTATGTATCTATGTATGTGAATATGTAATGTTCCACCATAGCGTCGCCCCTATTGGTCCGACTTTAACAAGCGAGGTGTCAATCGATCTTCTTCAGGTATACTCTCTACCTGAAGAATCGATTCTTCTTCAGGTATACTCTCTACCTGAAGAAGAATCGATCGATCGTCCTGTGCTATTGTTTTACCAGACGACGGAAAGGCAAATTAAGGGTTATGTGTTCAAACTAAAAACTTGGTCCGATTTTGACAAGCGAGGTATCAATCGATTCGTCTTCATCGCAAGAGTGTCGCTGTCTTTTACCCGACCGTGGTCAGGTTTTAGTTTTTGAACTTATTCGATTTGTAGGGTATATTGCCACCGCCATTGCTTTCGTAACAGGTAAGTACTTCTATTACATTTTTATGACTAATATTCTTACGAGCGACTTTTGGCCATGTACTGAGCTTTCATTCTAAACTAGCCAGTAGTATAATATTACAAATTCTCAAAACAAAAGAGTAGGAAAAACTAACAGAAACCCATACTTTGTATTGGTTACGATAAAAAGTTTGCACAGAGATCAACTTATCTTATGTTTTATCTAACTTATATGGCAACTGTACTAATTCCTTATTTTTGAAGTTACAAATAAAACGAAAAGTTGGGATTATATTAATTTATTTGCTTTGATTTAGTGTATATTATGTTAAATCATAATAACTTTGCTAGAGTGATGTGATTTCGCGGTTCATTACCAGCTGAACCAATAATTATAATTATCCCAGTTACACGCTAACTTTAGTTCATAATGTGAAACTAAACACAGTGTAAGCCAAGATTAGGGGCCAGCCAAATGAGTTTATAGCGTGATAGTGAACCCCCACTGTACTATTAGTCTTACAATATTGCAACACTTTATGAACCTCGTCACAACAAAATTATTTTAGTATGTCTAGCCAGTGAAAGCGTTTTAGTGTTTTTTTCACTTTGAGAAGGGGTTTTGTTGGTCATAGAATTTTGGGATAGAACAATTAGAGATCTGATACTCGCGCATTATTGTAAATATGTTTGAATAAGGTGAAGTAAATAGGTGAATATTATTGTGTCATAGAACCTAAAGGGTGATCGTAACGCACGCAAAGTAAATGTTGGTCAGACTTAGTGCCACAATTTTCGTCGTCGATGTTTTTTTTTAGACCTCCAATGTAGTCCCACATAAATTTCCTCAAAACTGGTTTAGCATTGTTATTCACATTTTTGTTTTGTTTTTAACCCCCAAACTCGTAAAGAAAGGGGTGTTATAAGTTTAGGGTGTGTATGTATGTATCCGTGTGTCTGTCTGTGGCACAGTAGGTCCCAAACGAATGGACCAATTTTGATCCTTTTTTTTCTGTTTGAAAGATGGTTCATAGCTATAATAGGGAGGTTTTATAAATGTATAATAGCGATGGTAGCCAAGTGATTCAATAGTGCCTTAGAACCCAACGATACCGGGTTCGATCTTAGGCTTCATCCTATCCTTTCCATTGCTCTGTGCTTTGGAGGGCACGTTAAACTGTCGGTACTAGAGTAGCCTGACAAACTCTAACATCAGAGGCCAGCACTACCTCATACGACAAACAAGCAAACAAACAAAGGGAGGAGGGAAGGGGGTGTGGATCGTAGCTCCCAAACGAATGGACCAATTTGATGTGTTTTTTTTTTTTGATGGCTGATGTTATCGAGATGCTTCTTAACTTATACTAGGGGTGGGGGTGGGTAGGGGATTACATAAATTTATAATTTGTTATTTTTTTCTTTAGGTTCCTTCTTATCTCTGGGATTTCCGTTCTGGTTAAGCAGTTTTTAATTTCTTACATGTCTATGAAATTTCTGAAATGATTTCCTCTTTCATTTGAAATTGCAAAGACCGCCCTAGCTGACGCATAATGACGTATTGGTCTCGGAATGTACATCGACAAATTCAAGTTTATGTATAACGACCTTATTACCCAGGGAACAATTCTTATAAGAAACGTCATCCTTGAAGCTGTTCAGGAATACGTTTACCTCGGGCAAACTATGCAGTTGGGTAGATACAGTTTCAAAAGGAAAGCCGTTAGAAGGATTCAGCTGTGATGGGCAGCATTTGGTAAACTCCTTCAGGTCTTCTTGTCGTGTATCACAGTGCCTTAAGACTAAAGTCTTCAACGTGTGCGTCCTGTCAATTTTATCCTACAGAGCAGAAACGTGGACACTTACTGTGATACTGGTCCATAAGTTTAAAGTCACTCAGCGAGCTTCGGAGAGAGCTATGCTCGGAGTATCTCTGAAGCACAGCATCCGGAACGAGGTGATCTGCCAGAGCACCAAGGCGGCATAGCCCAGACAATAAGCAAGCTGAAGTGGCAATGGGCTAGTTACATCTCTCGCAGAACCGACAACCGTTGGGTAAACGATACCCAGAGTGGAGACCACGTTTTGGAATACGTAGTGTGGGACGCCCACTGGCCAGGTGGAGAAACAACTTGCAAAAGGCAGCTAAAGCGACTGGATGAGGAGAGCTGAAGATCGGCTCAGTGGCGTTCAATAAGCCTACGTCCAGCAGTGGACAAGTATAAGCTGATGACGATGATCATCATCGTCACTATCCACGTGGGTGAAACCCATCGACCCTATGAAACAAAGGAGGAATACGGACCAACTACTCAGCATGGACCGCGTATATTAGGTGCAACGCTCACAATTGGCCTCAGTCGTAAGCGGAGTTGCGTTGGTGTAACACGTGCGTGTAGTTTACCACATATTATTCGGAATTCGCCTTTCTGTTCTTTTATAAGGTGCACAAATAGCTCAAGAACCAAAAATAAGTTGCACTTCATTACATTTCACTCGTAAGTACCTACTATAAATAATAATTTTCTTTAAAACTCTACTGATTGTTACTGTTTGAAAATCGCCATTTGCAGAAAGGGACAGAAATATACGATTCGTAAGAGTGCGACAAGACAAACGGCGTATAAAAGTTTAATCAAGGCCCTATTTCATAAAACTATAGTACCCTGACAAATGTCAATCAAACCGACAATTGTCAGTCTAACTATAGAAATGTCGTACATTTTTGTTATATGAAACGCAGGTTTTGCGTATTCAACTGACATTTGTAAGTTTATTATGATTTGTCGCTATAGGAAATAGGGTCCAGATCTCTTTGTACCGTCAGGAAGAAAAAAATTACATAGATTTTAGAATTGATTGTATTCACTTAAAAATTTCATATTTTATTTTAATTTACCTACCTTTAGGTATTTGCTCCTTGTTTATATTAGAAGCGTCAACATAATAGATACTTTCTAAAATGTTCCTGATATTTCTTCACATGTTTATTTTGTCTACTCTACACCCACATATGTTAATTGTTATTAATAGGTTTCCTAAACACGAACTGTGGAAACATAAGTGGCTACAAGTTGTCAGAAGACAGAGGGAAGAGCACTGATCTCTATGGATAGGCTCTGACGTACTTTCGTTTGTGCCGATTCAAAGCGCCCCACTGAAAGTACAATAGTACAAAAAAAAGTAAATACGTTAACTACTTACGTGCGTAGTAAATACATTAGTTCCGTGGATGCTCACGACTGCCAAAGTACTGCTATCAGCGCCAACAGCGCCAAAGTGGCGATAATCAAATGAGCTAATTGCGACGTTCGTCAATAGTCTGTCTAGAGTACTAATAATATGCAGTTGTCTATGGGGAAGAGCCAGATTGGCTACCCAACAATAACAGTTGATTATATTCAATACACTTCAAATCAGAACATATGTATACAACTCACAAAGGAATATCCAAATAAAAACAAAGGATATCCTTTGTGAGTTGTATACATATAACAACGTTATGTTATATTTATGTTTTTCTGTTCATAATGTTCCTATATAGGAAGATATTAAAAAGCGCAGGTCCATATTTTTGGGTAGGTGATATTTACTTACTTATATTAAAGAGCATAATACCTTATTGGCATACCAAAACAGCAGCGAATTTTTAAAAAAATGGTGATTTCTTGGCCATTAATGAGTTCGTGTCAATAGAAAGGAAAAAATATAATAATCATAAAGTGTATTAATAAACTGCCTAAGTGATATATTTTCTGAGATATTTGGGTTTAAAATATTTGTTCGTCTTTTACATGCGTCAGGAACATAAAGTTGCAATATTGATTTTCAGTCTTGGTCAGGAAGGGATGAGGGGGTCTGATGAAATTAATGTCACATACAACTAATCTAACATGCGCCATCCCATAATTGCACGACATATTAATATTGCCGTGAAGTTGGACGAAAAATAAACCCAAATATGTCTTAAAGTATATCACGATTTTTTCATAGAACACTTTTTGTTTCTTATAATTTGCCCTATCGATTGACACTTGTTTCATTTATGGCCAAGAAATCGAGTTCCAAATGTTCATCATAGTCTTATCAGAAGTCCGAGCGTGATTGTGTAACATAAAAACAAACTTTCGTAAATGGTATTATTGGACATAAAATGTTCAAATATTTTTACTCAAGCACACACTAACACTGCTGTTTTAAGTACCTACTACAAAAAACTACCAAACTTAACATATTTTTTTTTACATTGGTGATCAAAACCGCGGTAGAAGCTAATATTATTTTATTTCATTGAAATTTATTTGCTGACGGTTCCTTACATTACTTTATGTTTACGGACTAAGACGAACTTACCCGATACCCGAATCGAATTTGGTTCGAGAATTAATGTTGTTATCTCTTTTGTGCTTCTATCTGTGTATGTCTCTCTATCTTTGTTGTTGGTGCATGAAATGTACGACAGTGCAAAGTTAGCTGTGTGGGTGTGCTTTCCTGTAGTTGTATCTAGGCCGGGTGTAGTTTACATGAAGTTCTAGGTTGCCCCGTCCTCCTTTGTTTAATAGGGTCGATGGTGAAACGCAATATGTTAAATAAAGATAAATAACCTAAAATAAATTATTTGATTTTATATAACAACTAGCTTTCCCACCCGCGACTTCGTCCGCGCGGTCTAGAGTTTATCGCGAAAAAAACATTCTATGTTCTTCTAGGATCTTAAAAACCAATGCAAAAGTAAGTATGCTCTTTATGCTTTTTGACGGACTTGTTATTTCGTTTCTATGGCAACCATTCCTTACTGTGAGTAATAAACATTTTCCAGTTTTCCCGTGGAAACTTACAATTTTTCGGGATAAAAAGTATCCTACGTTTTATTCCAGGGTATAAGCTACCTCCATCCCAAATTTCATCAAAATCCGTCCAGCCATTATCACGTGAAAGCTCGCCAAACAAACAAATAGACAACGCTTCACTTTTACATATTGGTATGGATTGATGTTTTAACCCTCGTAATAGCTAGATCAGCAGATCCTTAAGTCTCAAAGTTTAGGTAGGCATTACCGCTGCAGAATCAGGCTTTGATGGTCAAATGTTGGTAGGAGCATAACGATATACTGCCATGGGGAAGTGGGGACTGAATTAGTGTGCGAAGTGTTATGAGATTATGTCTCATCATCAGCCTGAAGACTAGACTGCATAGGTAGGCTTCTCGCATAAAAAAATACAATAATTGGTTAGACTTGGAATCGAAAATATTACAGGTATAAAAAAAATGCTTGAATTCAAGTAATAAGGAGGCGATGAAGCAAAAACGTGGATAAGAGGAGAAAATTACAGAAAAGTTGGGAAACTTACCCCGGCCTTTGATCCGCAATCTCTATCCTTTAGAGTCCGACGTTTGGTTTATTTCCGCTCACAAATAGATTACGTAATCAATTTACTTCACAATGTTCCAGTAGGTCCCATAGCGTATTAATCGGATATTCGAGTAAATGTAATATTTTAGAAGCGTTTGCAAGCAAGCTTGCTTGGAAACGCACACGGTTAAATTCAGTCCCCTAACGACGTCGGTGCCCGGTAGAACTCACCACGGTGTCGCGGGCAGTTTGAATCGTTCTTAGATCGATCCTCGTGTAGTTCGGCTAAGATGCAATTAGGATGAAGAAAAGAAGGATTTACAAGCCTCAACAATAATAAATAAATTCAAGAAAACAATAAAATAAAAAACGGATAACAAAATGTCGATGTTTCTTTTCCTATGGGTGGTTTAGCCATCACCAGCGCAGTGGTTGATGATAACATCATCTGAAAATTCTGCTGCCAATGTCCTAAATGACTACGACTAGTATTAGATTATTTTATTATGTAATTCTTCTGTATATTTTGTGTTGGTAGGCTTTTCATGCAAGAGTCCGCCTGGTGAACTATCACACCTATGTCATATATTCAACCTCCAAGTTGTAGTGTGTAAACATTTCTGTGTTTCATTTGAAGGGCAATGTTTCTTGCGAAATTACTGGTCCATGTGACTTAAAACAAATTTAATGTCTCAGGGTGACGAGCGCAGTGCAGTGACGCGCAAACTTTTACTATCAAAGTTTTGGGTGCCACTGCAATTTTTATCACAGGCGTTACGCTTACAATCAGTCAAGCGACATGCTAGTTTAGCCATCCAACCAAAAAAAAATTGGCGCATTTCGCGGTGGTTAAAACTATTGCCATATTTGAAACAAACAGACCAACATGTACAATAATAAAGCTCAGTAAATGGTCTTCCCGAGGTCAAGTTTTTTTTAGAGTAAAGTTCACCACGCAGTTCAAAGATTTCTTCTATGAGTATATGGATAATTATATTTGACTGTATATGAATTGTATTTGAAGGTTAATTTATTTAATTTCTGAAGGATGTCATAAGAACTGAATTCTATAGCAGTAAAACTTTAAAAATCTAATTAGGAAACTGTAGGTCATGCCCATTCAAAGGTAAGATTGTACTCGTATATAAATAAATGCAAAGCAAGTCTTAAAAAATGGCATTGACTCAATAAGTAGATATACAATCTTTTGTATAAAAATATCAAAAGAAATCTTAAATAGAGTTTTTTAAATTATAAAATATTTAAAAACCCCAAAAATACTTCGAAACTTTGCTAACTTTACGGAAATTGTTTAAGGGAAAAGGCAAATTAATCTTTCTCTTAATTAGTAAAGTTGGTCGAAGCTACGGCAGACCATTCAAGGACAATAAATCAAGGTGCTGTGCTCTGCTTTTGGGAAGCACGCGATTGACCAAAACAAGTAATTTTTTCGTCAAGACGTATCACAGCCTCGACTACGTTTATAAAAAATATTGATTTTTCAATATCACCACTAAATCCAAAAGTTTGATATTATTATGACCAAATTATTTTACGAAACGGGCAACAGCATTTTCTGGTGTATGTATCAAAATCCGTTTGCTCGCTGTGTACCTAACACACAGTGTGTTTTAATCGCGTTGTGCCTAAACAAAACGCGAAATAGGCATATCTAGACTTAGGTCCATTGAGATTTAGTTAAAAGCGAGATAGACCCTGTGAAACTTAGGCCCATTGATTTGTAGTTCAAGAGCTACTGCAATCACCAAGCCGCTTGCTGTAACCGTGGTGCAAAATCCCCCTTATTATGGGGAAGGCCCATGTTAAGTCTTTGGGCTGATGATGACGAAATTATTTTTATCAATAACTCAATAAGTAAATACTGGATACAATATTTACTTTCCTTCACTTGGTAATTATTAATGTCTGAGTTATAAACCAATAGAAATATAATCAAATATAGTTACCCTATCAGTGAATATAAATCGATGGTAGCCTAACGGTTCTATAGTGCAACTTAGAATCCAACGATACTGAGTTCGATCCTAGGCTCCTGACCAAAGACTTTGACCAAGTTATTTGAGGTTAGTGCTTCGGAAGGCTCGTTAAGCTGTCGGTCCCGGCTGTTATTAATTAATAGCAGTCGCTAAGCCATATCAGAGGCCCTCGGGCGGCTTGATAAACTCTAACACCAGAGGCCAGCAGTACCTCATACGACAAACAAACAAGTGAATATATATTTGAATCTTTTGGGGTAGACAAAAAATATTATACAAAGATCAATTAGATTGTCTGATCGAAGAAACACGTGAATAAAAGGCTGGCCTTTTCTTGTCAGACTAGTTTTACTATTATTTAGCTAGGGATTTAACTTAGCATAATCATTGTTTTAATTTATATGTATAATAAGCATTAAATAGTGACAGTAACCTATAGATAAGTTAAAAATTAGTAAGTACCTACTTAAGTTTTTTAATTAGTTGTTGGTGTTTTTTCAGTTCAATTTATTATTTTACTACATTGGTATTTTCGTTTCATTATCACCAGACTTTCTATAGATTACGACATCTTTACTCCAGTTTCAACGGGTCTAGGAAATCTCATTCTTTGCTTAAGGCACCCAATATTTCAGGGCGCTCCAGTCGATATTTCAAAGGTTGACGAAGAAAAGGGTGGGAAATGTAGGTTGACGTTAGTTATCTTGATTGACGACGAACATTTACAATCCATCGGTCCATGATTTAGAAACTCTGCCAGCTCTTTAGAATCATTTTTAAAGCTGTCAATTGACTTAATAACTACTTAAAATACAACGGCATAAAACAGTTTGATAAATAATCTGCCATAACAAGCATACAGTTAAAGTAAATGGACTATTATATATTCTTATAGGTAAAGCCCAAGTGTTTTAGCTGACTACCACTTGGCAATGTACTTCTAAGTTGATTCGTTTGGTTAAGCACGAAACTATTTTATAACCTCATTTTAATAAAATTACGTAAAGTTAGAGTAATTGCACTATTTTGTATTCTGTGGATTGAGAAATTATGAATAGAATTCTCAAACCATTTGTCATCCCGCTGTTTCACCTTAAAAATAATAGAATCAACCAAAAATGTTTATAGCATTTTTAAAAGTATAAAAAAACTATCTCCCAAAATAATTTATAGTGATTGAAAAATAAATAGAAGAAGTAAATCTCGTAAACAACTTTGTTTCAGTACAAAAAGTTCAAGTTACATTAACTCCCGAAACAGCATCCAAATTAGTTAAAGTGACAGAGTAAGAAGCTATAAGAGTAAGAAGAATGTTTCCAAATTCGTATTCGCAATCTTTTACTAAATCTGAATCACGTTCCCCCATTGCACTAATTCGCACAACGCTAATAGAAATACAAGAATTCACACTTAAATTCACCCTAAACCTTGATAACAGGGTGATTATAGAACAAATCCAGGCTGTATCGTCGCTGCGTATTTTAAAAACAGTGATAAAGCTCAAGAAGCTACATCTGCCATCGACTTGATCATTATAAAAATCCTTCGGTATTTGTTGACGCTGATTGCTTCGGGAACAAGTAAATACCTCATGAAATATTCCGGATAAATCGATTATTTCACCGAATAGAAAAACTTATTTTTTTCTTTTCCGTTGATTATTTACACTGTGCTTACTCATCAGCGCTCAGAGTGGCCCAAAGAGAACTGAGTTAGGTAACAGTGATCAAATTCATCTTTAAAAGCTAGTTTGTTTTTGGCGTCATAGCCGTTCACATGATTTATATAGCTGTAGATATAAGTAACCGTTATCGCTTAATTTTAAAATAGATTTGCCCAAAGCTTGGCCCGCTTGTTTATTTTCTGTGGGTTAAAAGTAAAATTTGTACTTCCAGGACCAAAAGTATCTATAAAATGCATTAAAGTACATTCGTTGTTAAAATTCGTTCAGCATCAAAAAGTTTATCAATTGCTCGACTTCTACTTATTGGATTAAAATACAAATTAATAACACTTAAACTATCTATCAGTGAAACCCTCATTTCAATCGGTTATAATTATATGAGTGCATCCAGTAGGTTAGAGAGTTCTTGTTACTTACCTACTGCTTTTTAATATGTATGTTCTGTCTGATCTTGTTGCTAAATCAATCAATCAATCAATGCATTACCATTTCAAACTGATATTGTTGTGATAAATGCATTAATGCATTGCCTTTTTCATGCATTTGTATTTGTTATATATAGCTCATTCACTGTTTATAGTTACATTGCAGTATCACAATTTCAATTACGCATTAACGCAGCCCTGCAAGAGGGACGGACCCCACTTTGGGATTATAATAATATATTGCAGAACCAATTGCTTTTTATGGATCCTTAAGTTTAATCTTGTGGTTTCTTTAATGGTTGAGTTGATGGATAGACCTACTTGAAACGATAAATAAGAGTAGGAAAGGATTTAAAATTACGTTCATGATTACTTTGTGAAAAATTACACAGTTTTGAGCGTTGCGGGGGGTGACCCGCCATGGGTTTAACACTTAAGTATTTATTTAGCTTTAATAATAAACAAACATAGTTTGAATAAGATTTAAATAAAAATTTATAACATTTTCTTTTATTACTATTTTAAGTCCTTTCTGGCGCCGGGTAATTAGTAACATAACAATTCGATGTATGTGTGTTGTACACGATTAATTAGGAGCAATCTTCCAAAATAAAATCACGAAAACAATTTTTTTTTTAGTCTTGAAATATATTATACTAGCAGTGTAGAAAGAAGCAAGACAGAAAAAACGTTTATTGTGCACAAACAACATACATATAAAAGTAAAACAAGTAGGTACTTAAGTAAATAAACATTGATGCATATTATATTATGCTCAAAAAGAACAAGTTCAGCATGTAACACACATACAAACAACACACACATACACATACACATACACACAATTTCATACATACAAATGCTGCGAGGACAATTATAGTCTCACAACGCTGGTTTTCTACTTGCTCTTTTCTCATGTGTAGGTTAATATATTATGCAGGTAGTTATCTTAAATTTTTATTTCCAATCTCCACGATCCAAGAAAGAATTATAGAAATGACAAAGTAGGTATACAAAATATTCAAATTATTACAATATTTCTATTAAATTACGTATAAAGAACTTAAAAACGTATTTCGAAAGTATATAGGTATAGACCTACTCGTGTTAACATTAGTTGGTTTTATATAAAATATTAAACTGAAAAATATATGTAAAAAAAACAATGCCTTACCCTATTAGGTATGAATTTAAAACATTACTTACATTTACATTACGTTAAACAGAAACCAATCCAATTGATCAATCTTATACAAAATGTACTGTTTTAAGGTTCTATACCCAAAGGGCCAAACAGATCCTTATTGTTGTGGCAACACGGTCTATCTGTTCGCCTGTCTCCAGATTATAAAGCCTAAATGGTTTGACTTGAAAACCTGAAACTTTCATTCGAAACAAATTTTACTTTATATTTTTACAGCAAGTAAACATATGTGCATATTGATTATTTTTATAAAATACTAGCTTTCCCGCCCGTGACTTCATCCGCGCAGACTACTGCTTATCGCAAAAAAGCATCCTAAGTTCTTCTAGGATATTAAAAACCAATGCGAAAGTATGTATACTCGTAGCACCAACGCTCTTGATGTTTATTGACAGACTTGTTATTTCGTTTCCAAAGCAAACGTTCCTTACAGCGAGCAATCAGAATTTTCCAGTTTTCCCATGGAAACTACAACTTTCCTAAAAGTATTCTATGTTTTACTCTAGGATATAAGCTATCTCCCTCCCAAATTTCATCATAATCCGTCCAGCCATTATCGCGTGAAAGCTTCCCAAACAAACAAATAAACAGACTACCTTTCACTTTTATATATTGGTATGGATGGATATTCATAATTTCCTATATTTACCGACAAAACCAACTAAAAATATTTTTAAGTTCATGAAATTAGTCTGATTTACAGTTAGTTATACTTACATATTCTTTTATTTATTAATGACTAGTTTTCCCCGCCCGCGACTTCGTACGCACGCACTACTGTTTATCGCGAAAAAAGCATCTAATTTTCTTCTAGGATATTAAAATCCAATGCAAAAGTAGGTATAGCACCAATGCCATAGAATTAAATCATATATAATGTCTATGACCAATGTCTTGATGTTTTTGACAGACTTGTTATTTCGTTTATGTGGCAACCACAGACCATTCTGTGATGACAACCGTTCCTTACAGTGAGTAATCAACATTTTCCAGTTTTCTATTTTTCAGGATAAAAAGTACCCTATGTTTTATTCCAGGGTATAAGCTATCTCCATACTAAATTTCATAAAAATCCGTCCAGCCGTTATCGCGTGAAAGCTCCCCAAATAAACAAACAAACAAACAGACAACGTTTCACTTTTATATATTGGTATGGATTTACATACAAGTTTTTGTAAATATGTCATGTACAAGTATATCCTATTTGCATTTCACACGATGCACCTTTTCTCCTTGTCCTTGTCTGAGTAATATTTTCCCATCTCTCGTCCATAGATATTTCCAGTTTAAATTCTTCTTTTCTTCTTTGATTTTCTGGAACAGCTGTAATATCTGGTCAATCTTTCATGTTTAGCAGGCGCTTACTTGCTTACGTGCAGTGATCATTAGACGTTCGCAAAATTCGCGGCGCGCGGACCACTAAAGGCTGCGGGGAAGGGCGTGGTGTGCTAGATAATGCACCGTTGCGGTCACCACCAGCTGCAGGGCTGTCAATAGCGGGTGAGGGTCCAACACGATGTATCCCCAACATCAGTTGCAACAAGTGGCATCTCTATTATAGCTGCTGCCCTCATTATGAGTTTGCGCAAATCCTCACCTCCAGATCCTCCAGAATCCCCATAAGCTCAATATCATCAAGTAAACATTTCTGATCCCTCTCATTCGCCTCTCTTTTGAGCTGGTCAATAGTTGTTTGCATATTCCTGATGTTTCCTGAATTTCCTGCCACCTCGAGCAAATTTTGTCTTCGCTCGACCTTAGTCGTTCGTTCATTTAAAAGCTTGACGTGATTTACACAAGAAAAAGCCTCCGTGTAAATAGTGTTCATGTCAGATCTTAAATCCTGAACCTCTTCTCGGAACTGAGTTAACTCGGTGTGTACACTTTTAACAATACTTTCAAAACTCTGCATCTCACTTATGAGTTTGAGTAAGGTCGATTCAGATATTTGATATGTTGAAGGATTAACTCCTGCTCCATCAAAGTTCTCAGAGGCCTCATACGGGAGTGAGGCAGCCTGGTATTTGAGGGAACATGACGGGCACATCCAAGTTTTAGAAATAGGTAACGAGCCGCTTTCAATGCAATGCTTATGATACAAGTCCTTGCAATGGACACAACAAACGCTATCTGTTAACGATATAAACTTGCCACATGTACTGCGCTTGGACATTATTATAATTTTATCGATGACACGCAGCCCTCTTCAAAAAGTTTAGAATAAGGATTAAAGGTGGCGCTTAGGATTTATGCTTTTTGTAAATGAATGTTAATTATTCATTACAACACAAACCTATCAGATTTATGTAAAGATCAACACCAAATCACTGAAATATTTTGTAGTTTTTAATTTAATAAGGACACAGACTCTAACTAGATAATTATGAGGTGTTGAATAGTCACTCAACCATCACTGTTATAATTAAAGATTTGCATTGATAACACTTGTACACATTATAATTTTATTCATTAGAACAATATCAAAAATTGAGCCTTATATTCAGAATAATTGGAGAAATGGAAATAATAGCATGGATGACAATGTTATCACAAGGACTACCCACTTTTTGTAGGAGCCTTCCAAAATTAAATTACAAAAACAAAACTTTTTTGTGGTACCCACTGCTTTGCCTGCGTGGTCATTTGATTTAAAAGTAGCCCATACGTGTTATTCCAGGATCAAAGTACCTATGACCACGCAGGTAAAGTCACGGCTTACCTGCGTGGTCATTTCTCTAAGTTAAAAAATTATTCGTGTTATTCCAGAACCTAAAATACCATTATACCAAATTAGGTTAAAATGTATTCAGCCATCAAATAGTGTTAATAGATTGCTCGGATTTTACAAATCTATTGAAATACAAAGTACACTAGTCATCACCTAATCCAATAGTGAAAACCGCATTTTAATCGGTTCAGTAGTTTTTAAGTGTTACGCTTACAAACATACAGATTTCAGAAAAGAAACGATAAATGTTATAGGTATTTTTCGTAGCTCACTTTAAGTGATTGGCAAAAAAACATTGTACAGTCTTTTCGTTTCTATCTGCTTTATTATAAGATATTACCCTGTGTGATTAGTGTGAATAAGAGGCTCAGGGCCATTATTCTCTATTGCCAATAAGACACGTTACTCGCCGCGTTAAGATATCTGCGTGGAATCGTACGGCAATTGCCGTACTGACGTCACACGTTTTCGGCAAGGAATTTCATGTGGCATAGTGAATAAGCGCCCAGTTTAACAACGCTTTATTTACAGTTACACGACCGTCAAGTCTATAAAAACTATAAGTCAATATGGCTCTTTTTTATAAATATTTTTGTCATCAATCAATCTCTGTCCAACCGTCAATTCGAAATCTAACAGTGACAGAAACAAAATATATTCATATAACAGCGTTAAAAAAAGATATAAAGTAATGTTTTTTTTCATTTGTCACGACCAACATCCCTCTCTATAGTTACTACATTAAGCCCTCTCAATTAAACTTTAAAATCGCACCCCAGCGTTACTTAACATTCTTAGTGCGTCCACACAATCGTGAAATTTGTTTCTGTTCCCCTTCCCCCTACCGAGATGTCAAATGCCGGAGGCTCAACACTCGAACCCTTGCGGGGTCTCTCTCTTGACAGTTCTAACTGGTAATCTATGGTCTGTGGGAATAGAAAGGAACTTTACAATGTTCTTGAGAAATGCATGAGTATTTTAAAAAGCTTTTATTACACTTGCAATGTATGTATGTACCTATGTTTATTTAAGTCAAAACTTGCAAGCTGCATTAAAAAATCTTCCTTTTATTCTACGGACTTTTGACATGTCGTTTCGATGACAATGCATATTTAAACATGACCATGAATAGAGATTTAGGATTAGCTATAGATAAAAGAACTCTTAAAATGTCAACATATACTCGAATTTTTGTGTACGCATTTTATTATGATAGCCAGTTTTAACTATTATTTTATAAGAAGTAACAATACAATATAAGAAGTACAAAACACCTCAAACCCCGGAAAAATCAAATAAAGATATTCTGAAAAATAATAATTTATAAAACTTTATTTTTTAAACGGTACTAAAAAGTAATCAAAAAGGAGGAAGCTGGGGGCGATTTTGGGTAACCTCCTCCCCATCATGGAGTACTTCCGCGGTCCCTGGGTATCTTTTTTTCAACGGTTTTTAAATAACTTGTTTCACCGTTTAAATTTTACTATAGTGCGTACAAGAGACTGTTCTTATAATGCGCATTTTATTTACATAAACTTATACCGTAGTTTATTTTTCTTTTGTAGTACTCGTATTTTTAAATGCATTGTTTTCGATTAGCGAGCTAAAAGAAAGATCCTGAAAGTTTCAGCCGTATAGCTAATCAGGAAGTGCTCGAAATTTAAATTGTAACATTCCACCCGGAATGACAGACAGATAGACAGATAAACAAGAAAGTGACTTAATAAAAACGTGGTAAAAACTACGATTTATATCAAAAATTAAATTTTGTAAAAAGGGTAAAAATATTTTTTCGAGTTTTAAAAACGTATCTATATCTACTTGATTAATTAGGGCAATATTGTTTTCATTACAAAATTAAAGCAGTATCATCTGAATTACTATTTCAATCTAACATGATACTTAAGTTTTAGTAGCTTATATGAAAAAGTGATTTCTGCATTTCTCTACTACTTTCTTACCAAGTAGGCACGTCCCTTTTATGGAAGACTGCTCAACTACAGATACTGAATGATTTAACCATACTGAAGCAATAGCACAAATAAAAAATATATAACCCCCGACTCGGTGGTGAGTCCCCATTATAGCTAAGAACCATCTCGAGCACATCAGTTTTCAAATAAAAAACTGCATCAAGATCGGTTGGTTCGTTTGGGAACTACGATCCTTACCACGGTTTTTTTATGTTTATTTTATTAGATAATCATTATTTAGTTTGCCACTCGCCTGCCGTTGTCCGCAGCAACAGCCGCCGTCCGCGCCTTGTCTGTTTTATAAGTAACTGCCATGTTGCCTGTGAAATAGACTCGCCCCGGCTTCGCTCGGGTAGCGTTCACACCGCGGCATTTTTCTTACTTTTAGCATTTCTATACCCGTCGTAACTTCTACAAAAAATACGCCACTTAAAATCTTTGGCAGAAACGATCGTAGTGTTTTTGACAACTGCATTATTACTCACGTACTTGACCTGTTATTATTTCTTCTGTTCTGTTTTTTATAATATGTTGAGTTACATTATTGCATTTTTCGTAGAGATTTCTATATTATTGAAAAATAAAATTCAGCTCATGTTACTCGTTGACCGAGCGAGCTCGAAGCGCGAACGGAGCGTCTCTGTTTTAGCTTGGGCAAAAACTCTTTCGTATGTCCGGATGTCTGTCCGGCTATTCTCCTCTACAGGTCGCATTTCTCAGCTGGGCGCTTATTCACTATGCCGCACGAAATTCCTTGCCGAAAACGTGTGACGTCAGTACGGCAATTGCCGTACGATTCCACGAAGATATCTGAACGCGGCGCGTTACGTGCGTGAAGGTCATAACGAATAAGGGCCCTGATCTAGACGAAGTTATTAATTGTAGTTATTAATGTTAATTGGTTATTAATATCAGTTGTACAATAAGGTAACCAGATGGCGCTACTGTGCACCGCTAGATTGTCCTTAAAATCTGGACGCGTGAGGTCTACAGCTCACAGAGTCACTAGTTGATAAAGTAGCTTTCTATACGTAGATGAAAGTTTCTTTAGTTTTTCCATTATAAACACACATACCTAAAAACAATCAAATGTTTCCTCTTTATAATATATTATATATTTATTATATATATTATTATTAAAATGAAAAGCGTAACAATTAGTTAAGTCAAGGCTACAAATTTCACTCCAATTACCGGTCTACATTAACATTTCTTTGTCTTTTACTCTAATTACAGTATTTATAAAATAAAACATTTCCCTCAATTTTCCGCTGCTGTGCATACCACTAAAATAACATAATCGCGACTCGTTCTAACCGTAAAGGCTTAACGATACCATTAACTTACATTAATAAATCAGTGGAACCAAACCCGGACTCACGCAACGCAACGCACAGTTTAACTTAATCGCTAATTTGTCACGTTCCATTGACTGGATCCAGTGCTTTACCGTCCAGGTTCAATCGGTATGTTCAAACTTACAAGTGAGGTACGATACGTTTGGCGACTTTTTGAAACTTGATGCTTCAGAAAAATATAACCATTCGTATATATGGTACCATTCGATATTTTTACTACAGAGGACTGCGGAGGGTTATGTATTTAGTTTGTATGTATGTTTGTTTGATTTTAAGTTTTTTTGGCGAGTCCTACAGCCTAAACGGTTTGATGGATTTTGATAAATAAGGTATTGGTGTCAATTCTGTTGTTTACTCACTAAAACTAAACTTCACTAAAACTAAATTTAGTGTAGAGATTTGTAAAATTTATTTCATCTTTTTAAGTAAACTAAAAAACTTGCAGAGAGAGAAGGTGTATAGCATTGTGCACGGCCGAGAGCGGGGAACGGGTGGGGGGGTTTAGGAGGGAGGGGGGTAAGGGCAATTAGGGGAGGGTGGAGTAAGACAAAAAAAGTGAAGGAAGGTTAGGGTAATTTAGTACCCCATCCTGCCCTCATATTTTCCAAGTAAAAAGTGAGGGGAGGATGGGGACCCCTCACTTTTTCCAAACTTATCCTCCTTTCCCGTCACCTTTTATTAACTTCTCCCACCCTCCCCTCACTTTCCTCCCTTCCGCCACACTCCTCTCACTTCCCCCTACCTTCTCCGACTTTCCCCTCACCCTCCCCTCACTTTTCCCCTAATCCCGGGTGTCTCTTTCCCCACCTCCGGCCGTGCACAATACAACACCCGCTCTCCCAAGTCCCTTAGTTCCATCGCAGAATTTAAATGTAGTCGGAAAGCTAAATTTAATTTAATTTTAGGCTAGTTTAGTGAGTTTGTAACAAAATAATCTGTTTGACAGGACTAAACTTAAATTTAGCGTAGTTTAGTCTAGTTGGGAACAAGAGAATCGACATTGTTAGATTTATCTTAATCACGAGAGTGCTAAAGGATATAATTAAATGTCAAGAAAACTAATATAGCGGATACAGCTGTCATATTGTATTACCGACGGGACAAAAATGACCAAAATCTTTCGAATTAGGTATCAACAAAGACAGAAAAAAAGCCCATTAAAAGCCCATTTAAAAGCCCATTATCTATTCAATAGATCCCATGTACTCGTATCTATTTATCAGTCTATGTATTTCTGTCTGTCTTGGAATATTGCAACTCAAATTTCGAGCACTTCCATATTAGCTATCCAGCTGAAACTTTTAGGGTAGTTCGATGATAAAGCATTTAACAAAAAAAGTACAGAAAAAGCAAAAAAAAGGGTACAAAAAAGTAAGTAGTAGTAAAGCACACAAAAGCTTGTTCTTAAATAAAAAATGAAAAACTACGAGCAAAACTAAAAAGAGACAATCAAGCTTTAGATTCTATATTTTGACATATAAGTTTAAAAAAAAATGCCAAAAAAGGTTGTCTGCCTCTTTTTATTTATGTTAAAAAGAACAACAAACATGAATGCGTCATGTTTGTTGTAGGCAAACTAAATAGGCCACTGTCCCAAGACAAAAACAATAAGGAGCTGTACAAAAATGCTCGCAAAAACCATCCGTGGTCTACTGATGGTACAATGGAACATCTTTATTTTAATTCTTGTATTAACAGAGATCATTATAATACAAAGCTATTATAAGTTTACCTATAGAAAATTTATCCTCTCTAGGTTATGATGTGCCGGTATCTTGAATCTTTTACAAGTACCTACCTACTATCTGCTATCTTGAGCTGCGATATTTCGAGGATATGATAAATACCCAATACTCTGGTCCAAAAACACGTGCACGTTCTGTTCAATTCCACTTGCTATTCAATCGTAAGTAGCACTTCTCTAAAACTCCCAGTGTGCTAAGGCAATAAACACAAGAAACTCTAGTGATATAATGGCTGAAGCGAGTGACTGGAACAATCCAACCAACCAAACCAAATAAATCTTTCACTAACTACGGCACAATTCATTAAAATTTCTTCAAACGTGCGTGCGATAAACCAATAGGAATACCTTCCCTGCCGAAAACTTCAACTTATCTCTCTCACGTAGACAGTCGTTAGGCCAAAATTATGGCCGCGGTTAAACACATGCTACATTTACTCGAAAGTTCATGTTACGCGCGAGTAACTCCTCGTTCGGAGAAGGGTACTCCTCCGCAAAAACATTTCGGAAACGGCGGTGAGGCTTAATACGGTAATACCGATCGCACTATCTTACTATCAGAGCGTGACCACCCACAAATACTTGCGGACCTTTAGGTGGGTGTGTGAGTCAAGCCGCAAGTGATGGCCAAGTGATGGCCGAAATAATAACCACAAGTCTTATTTTTGCCCAAAAAAGGAGTGTAGTACCTAATGTTTTCAGGGTTCATGTATGTATGGATGTATGTGAGTTTCATTGTTCCACCATAATTGTTAAATGCCTGAACAGACTTGGTTGTATGCGGTATCGTTAGAATCCTTACATCAACCCGAGTAACAAAAAAGAAAGAAAAGTTAGTTTTGTTGCTAGGCAGTCATATTTTTTCTCTATTACTATACTATACTATTACTTAGATGATGTACTTGTTTATGATGTAATCATAAACAAGTACATCATCTTGCAATACACTTGCATCTTGCAATACATCATTTTGCAGTAGTCAAATAAAAGCTTGTAGTAGTGTGTAGTTTGTGAAGCTTGTAGATCCAAATTATTATCCATTGTACTATATAGTCTGAAAGCTTTTTGCCGCGTACATCTACTTATCCAGATAGATAGCTTTATAAAACCTACACATTGAACAAACATTCGTTTTAAAATACTCGGTACCCTACACGGGTGATAAGTCCAACTTGAACAAAACAAATGATAAAACGTCTTCATTGCATAAAAAAACGCGTCAATTCCGTCGCAAACTAAAGCCCAAAACCAGGACCTCACTAAAATTGACTTTTCTTATCCTTTAAACAGACATTAGTCCCTTACTGTTGTTTCCCCTTTCGTCCGTCGCACTTCACTTGGCCGCCCTATTTGTTACGCCCTTGATTCACCCGCCATTTTGCCGCCTTACCAAATGCCAGACCAACTTTTTAATGTCTGAAGAATCTCCATGATTCTTTATTTTTAGAACGATTCGAGAATTAACGCGGTAAAAGTTTGAACTTAAGCTGTTTAATTTCATTTTTGGGATACATAAAACTATAAATAAAATTAAATTGCCATTTTAGATGATAACCGTAATTTAATAATCATAATCTTAATAATAGTAATATGAACAATCCACACCAATATATCAAAGTAAAACGTTTTCTGTTTGGGGAGTTTTAACGCCAAAACGGCTGATCCGATTTTAATGAAACTTTGTAAATAGTTCCGGCAATATAGCGACCATATTTTTATCCCGGAAAATTGAGCGTTTCCTCGGGAAACTGGAAAATGTTGAAAACTTACAGTAAGGCCTATAAATTAAATCAAATAAAAAAAATGTTGGCATCTTCATCAGACAGAACAGACATAATATAATCCAATATACGTTCCTAAAAACAAACAACATGACATATTTATTATGCTTTCCACTACTCATCTTAGATCACGCAATCTATCTATCTATCTATACTTATAATAAAGCAGTAAGTATGAAACAGTCTGTACAATAAAGATAATTAAAAAAAGGTCAAATGTGAGTACTTAAAATAATATACAAATCTTTTTCTTTTTGTCTATTTTACCGTTTCAATGTTTGTTCTCGCATCATGTAAAAATTACTGGACCAATTGCGATGCGCCTTAGGGCTTGACCTAAAAACTTGTGTACTTGGTATCTCAATCCAAAGAGTAGAAGTCGAGCAAACGATAAAAAACCATTTGACGTCTGAATGAAATTTTATGTTATTGGTACTTTTGGTCCTGGAATAACACATAGTTACTATAATCCCACAGCAATGACCACGCGGGCAAAGCCGCGGGCACAGCTAGTACTTAATAATATAACATGGTGAAATTTATGACGCAACACAAATGAGCAAAGCGGAAACGAACAGACCGCATTGCTTACCATAATGTTTGTAATTAACGAATTAATGCAACTATCTACGGAATCATTTACGGAATATTTAGTAACTATAATATCAGCTGGGCCCGTATAAACTAATATTGGTATCTATGTATGTTTATCCGTTATCTAGTGTCCATAGTACAGGACATCCTAGTTTGGGGCTAGGTAATTGGTGTGAAATGTCCCACTTTTTTTTTTAGACAAATTGGCTCTTTTATACCTTTCCAACTTTTTTTTTAATTTATTCACTGATTTTGTTAGGCACTTATAATCACAGAAGATAGAGGATTCCAAAATGTGAAGGCTTTAGAGACTTCGTACCGTAGAGATTAACTTACAGCCAGCCGTATAATTTTGCCAGTCCTGCCGCCCACTAGGTCTCTACTCAATATAAGTATAATGCAGAGGAGAATATATCCAATTAAATGGATGATACGTTTAATTATGGTATTTAATGCTGTGCAATTTAAATAATTGTATGCCTTTGTCTTTACAAAATGAAAAGGTCAACTGATTATACATAAACTATGTAGAGGTACATGTATAAATCTTACCCGTAATAAACAACAACTAGTTGGTATTATAAAAAAAAAAAAAACTTTATCATCGTTGCGTCCTTTTATCGTCGGTTATAATTTAAAAATGTCAATAAGGTATCGAGTTAAATTCAACAGACCCTGAATTTTTAGTAGTACCTACTACCTACCCCTGGATCATCCGAATTTGAGGATCGAAAGTTGAAATTATAATAATCTTCTATGTTGTCATGATGATTATATTCGTGTGCGAATTTCGCAAGAAACGAAAAAGAAACTCGCAATATATGAAGCAAGCAAATATTACATCATTTAAAAAAAAATGCTTAACATCAAACAACAAGAAAGGACTTCGACCCAATTAAGCATGGTCAATATTCTGGAAAAATACAATTTCCATATCAAAGCCCACCTAATATTTTATAGCTTATTGGTCATCACTCTGTTTTCCTTTGATCGTGCTTTCGATCAATTCATAACAAAATGACAAAAAACACTCAGTTGATTAGATTCCAAGTATTTTTAGAGGACCAATTAACTAATCAAACTAAAATTTTCGTTGTGTTGGCATTGGCGTCGATTCTGAGTACACCATTTAAAACTAAAACCAAATTTGACAGCTCTAAAATTGTTGCTGTCCCTTTCGTTTCCAAAAGTGACAGCAATCTGTTTTATGATTCTTGTTTAAGTTTTTGTTTGAAACGGTTATAATTTGGTGAGCTAAGTTTATAAACAAATTTGGTACATTAGAATTCTTGGAAGCTTTTATTTATCACCCGACTACGGCAAAGCAAAGAGGAGGGATTTTAACCGGTATGTATGTATGTATGTATGTTCATCTGTTCCCTTATAACTTCTAAACTCACAATAATTTGTCAAAATCGTCCGCTGGTTACATTAAACTGAATATTATGGTGCCCTCTAAAGGACATAAGAACGTGAACTATTTTTTTCTGTTTTCCGTGTTTGGTTTCAATAGAAAGGGCACATTTTAAAAAAAATAGCTGTCGTTCGCGGCTTTGCTTGCATGCACCCGATAATTGGGAATAATTTCTTCAAAATAATCTAGATAAGATTATAAGTTCAAAAATTAAAACCGGACTACGGCCTTCATGGACTAAAAAGACACAAACAAAAATTTAAAACCTTTTAGAAATTTGAAACTGTAGAGCCGTGTGAGTGCGAATTAATTAGTTTAGTACTGGTAAATTTATAATGAACTCTTATAAATTTCTAAAACATTTTATAATGTTTCTTTTTGTCTTTTACTCCATTATGACCGTAAAAGAATTATAATTCTTTAACTTCTATTTTATTTAGGTTTTATATAGAAAATAGAATAGAAAAAGCATTTATTTAACAAAACATAATTACAAAAGTTTTAAAGTTTTTATGTGTATATATATATATATATATATATATATATATATATATATATATATATCCTTTATCTGAGGTATAGGTCGATATTTTTGATGTAAACAATAAAATATGACAGATGTGAATGTGTAACACTTACAGACATAGAAAAGATTAAATCCATAGAAATACTTCTCGATAAGTGTGTAAATCATTCTTATATCAGGTCTACTATTTCAGAAAAGAACAGCAAAGCAGCTACTAAAACGCTTGACATATATTCAAACCTAAACCAAACGCAAACCACCAATCCATGAGTAAATGTTCACCCAAACATACGACAGCACACGCTACCGTAGTACTATTATTTATTCTGTGCTCTACCTGTCCACACATACCAATTCCCATACAAAAAGTAAACAATCCATATTCTCAGCTCAGGTGCACTTTTCAAATGGAATGTGGGAGCAGAATTGATTGTAGGACCGTTTTCCATTTAGATATGGAAATTGAGACGGTGTGTATGACACCGCACGGCTCGTTACTAAAAAATGTTGGGGAACTATGTGTTTCAGAGTATTAGGGTATTTTCGGATACGTACTTATTGTTTGGTGAGTTTTTTTATGCTTTGTATTTTTTTTATCTAGCGTAAGCTACAGTGGTCACTATTATTTATTCTGTGGCACCCATTCCTTTTCCTGTGTGAGATTCAAGTATGAGTCAGCACATTAAAATTAAATCTCTACAATAGTTCAGCTTATTTTCCTACTCATTTATTGATTTGGTCTAAGAACACATACTAGCTGCGCCCCGCGGTTTCACCCGCGTGAGTGATGTTCATGATGAAAAGTATCCTATGTGTGTTATTACAGGGTATAAGCTATCTCCATTCCAAATTTCATCAAAATCCGTTCATCCATTTGATCGTGAAGGAGTAACAAACATTTCATACAAACATTAAAATTGTCGCCTCTATAACATTAGAGTAATATAATTATTTTCCATTTTCACACGAAAAAGGGCATTCGTTTCTTCGATAACAGCAAATAAAAACATTTTGAATTTGAAACATGTGCGAATCATACGAAATATGTACAAAACATAAATAAAACGTGCTGAACATGCCTACTGGCGGGATGAAAGGATTTAAATTGGATATGCCATTGAGCTTACAAATTAATATTAGAAAAAGAAATAAACCCGCCAATTTTTGTTATCGTGGTTGTTTTGTGTCATTGGAAAATATCTATCCATCTATCTTTACTTATAATAAAGCAGTAATAATTAAATACTTATTAATCGAGCGAGCGCAAAGCGCGAGCGAAGCGTCTCCGTTTCAGCTTGGGCAAATATGCTTTCGAATGTCCGGCTGGCGGATGTCTGGCTGTTCTCCTCTACAAGTTGCATTTCTAAACCAATTCTTATGAAATTTTGTGAGCAAGTCTGATAATTATATGGATTATTTTTGCCGATTCAGTATTTCGTAATTTTTTCAAAATGGCGGAATATAGGGGTTGAAAACTTGGTAAAATGTTAAAAAATGACAAAACTTTTTTTTACCTTTAATGCATAATCATCACGGGTTCGGAGGTTTGAGAGGCTGGAAAATAATGAAAAAAATGGCACGGTGAACATTTATTCAGTTTTAAGCTATGCAAAGACAGACTCTATATCTATAATTATAATAAAGCAATAGGAACAAAATAATCTGAAAAGAAGATAATTTAAAAAAAATGGTAGAGTCTACTTAAAATAAGTTACTAAAGAAGTTTTTTTTAAATCTTGTCTGTCTGTTTGTTTGTTTGTCTAATTTTTTTTTCGTGCAATCGTTTGATCACCATCTCACCTGATGATAAGCGATGATGTGGTCGAAGGTGTAGCACGCTTGCCTAGTAGCTTATACCTTGCCTAGTAGGTACCTAGTTACCTATTCACTCTTGACTTGATCATACCTGGGCTATAATTTACCGGAAACACTGACGAAGGCAGGGCATTCCACTCCTTTGCAGTTCTTATAATAAATTAAGAAGCGTAACGCTTCGTTCTTATCCGAGGTATTTCATGAAAGGGTGGCGCTTTGTCTATCGTCTAGTAGTACTGTGATGGAAAGGTGATGATTGTGCAGTTCTTGTTCACACTACATAGTGCAATCTGTAGAATACTGACAGGCTTGCGACCTCACATCGATACGCCAGACATTGTAGCTTACTCTTTACCAGAGTGTCGTCCCTAATTAGCATCATAGTACATCTCTCCATTGAATCCAAAGCCTCGAGCTGATACTTGGCAGAACCGTCCCAGAGGTGGCAGCAGTACTCCATACAAGATCGGACCTGTGCTTGATAAAGATTCAAAAGCTGTCCCAGTGTGAAGTACCACCTAACCTTAGACAAAATACCAAGATTTTTTGCAGCTACTTTGGCTTTGGATTCAATATAAGGCCCAAAATTCAGGTTTGATGTAAGTTCGACACCCAAAAGCTCCAAATGGTCGCCTGTTGGTATTGTTACACTTTGGAAAGACGGAGATCGTTTTAGTGGACTCTTTTTAGTAGAAAACAAACACGCCTGCGTTTTAGTAGCATTAAACTTAACCAGGTTAGCATCGCCCCAATCGGACACGGCTTTTAAGGATAAATTTAAACGGTCTACCATAACCTCTCTCTGAAACTGGACAGCGTCACAGCTGGCTTGAGCATTGAAAGTGTATCTCTCAACTACAGTAATGTCATCAGCATACCCTCTAGGACTACTCGAATAGATCGTTCCCTCAAGAAATAAACTATCCAATTGCATAAGCCAACAGGTAAACCATATGAGGGAAGCTTGTTTAAAAGGCCATCGTGCCAGACCCGATCAAATGCCTTCGATATGTCAAGGGAGACGGCAAGCGCCTCACCATGCATCTCGATGGCTTCGCTCAGTACGTGAGTGGCATACGCGAGAAGATCCCCAGTAGATGGGTTTCGGCGAAATCCGTATTACTGGTCACTGAGGAGATCAATGCCAAGAGCATAATGTTTATGATACGCTCCATACACTTACAGAGTAAGGAGGTTATCGAGATGGAACGATAATTGTTCGAATCCTGCAAGGTGCAATCATTTGTGTGATGAGCAGAAATGTTTGTTCCCGAGTCATGGATGTTGATATTCTTATTATGTATGTTTATCCGTTTTCTAGTGCCCATATTACAGGGTATCCTAGTTTGGGGCTAGGTAATTGGTGTGGAATTGTCCCGCATATATTATTATATTATATTATTATTATTGTCCGGATCAGCACGACTACCTTTTTTTAGTACTGTTTGTACATTGGCAAGCTTCCAGCGCTTCGGAACTTTACCTGAATGAAGAGAGAGGCGGTACAAACGCGTTAAGATGGAGACAATTCAGGCGCACAGTAAAAACACAGCCAATTAAAAAAAAAAATTGAATCCGATGAGTAAAAAACAATTTTACGGCTGTCAAAATTTGGTATTATAAATGCTTTTATTAAACTTGCCATGTTTGGATGGGATTATTCCCGAAATCCCCACCAGACCATCCCTATCAGTCGGGATTTCGGAAAAAAGCTAAAACAGTGTTTGTTTGGGAGTTGAATTTTTACATGACCTGAATCGACATCCAGGATTAGCTTCAGCTAAAGGAACACTTCAGCGGTAAACAGCACAGACACATTTTTTTTTGTAAGTATGCATTTTATTATGACAGCTAGTTTTAAGTTTTACCATGACATGGTTGCCGCACTCACCGGCTAGGGAACTCCTCAGCTGTTTTCAGCATAGACATGAAATGTTGTAAAATTTAATAGTTCACCATGACATAGCTGCTGCCCTCAGGGTTGGATTCTATATAAAAGAACTTTTAAACTGTCATTGGCAAGGACAATTAATTATGTGTAGGTACGCATTTTATATGAATGACGGTTTTAAGTTTTACCATGACATGGTTGCTGTACTCAGAGTTGGGTCTTCATTAGGGAACTCTTCAACAGTAACAGCACAGACATGAAATGTTGTATACGCATTTGATTATCATAGCCCGCACTAAGTTCCACCATGACATGGCTGCATAAAAGTTAAAAAAAAACTTTAAGTTTTTACTCGACTACGGCGAAGCAAGGGCAGGGTAATGAAGTTAATAGTTTATGTATATATGTAAAGTTAATAAGTAAAAGTATTTTATTGTCAACTAGCTGTACCCGCGGCTTCGCACACGTGGCCATTTCTCTAGGTTACCAGAACTCTATTACTATTCCAAGACCTAAAATTCCAATATACCAACAATTAAACAAAATTCCTTAAGCCGTCAAAAAGTTTTTATCGATTGCTCGGCTTCTACACATCGGATTGAGATAATAAGTACACCAGCTTTTAAGTCTTAAACTATCCAAGAACGAAAACTAAATTGCAATCGGTTCAGTAGTTTTTACATGTTGCGTGAACAGACTAACAGACAGTCACGAATTTAAAAAAAAAACATTTTCAGTAGCATATTTAAATACGTTTGAATCTAGATCCTTTTTTTTTAAATATCTTCCTTTCAGAGTTTTTTTGGTACTTACTGCTTTATTATAAGTATAGATGCCCTTCACTTTTGGGCAGAATAATAAAAATGTGTTTTATTACATTATTTAAATATTGCCTATAAAACAGTACCGTGACACACCTACTGACTGACTTACTGACTGACAAACAACGCCCAGCCTAAACCGGTGGACCTAGGTATCTGAAATTTGGAGGAATATTCCTTGAGTATCCTAGAGGTGAACTACGAAATTAAATATAAACCGTAAAACATGAATAACAACTCCAAATAAGTAATTTTGTATTAAATATCTTCAATATACAGAATTCGGACCCATATCCCGCAGTAACCCTTTATGTTTTCGGTATAAAAAGTATTTTCACTTATCATATAAACTATGACTGTGCCAAGTTGCATCAAAATCCGTGCAGTAGTTTCAGCGCTGTAAGTGGTTCAATTTCAACAAGATGTGACCTAAACAAACATACATACGGACTTAAATACAGACATACATACAGTCATTCAAACAGACATAAATACAGACATACATACATACATACATACATACATTGCAAGTTAAATAAAAGCTTTTAATAAAGCCATTAAGATTCATCTACATACGTAATTATATTGACTTATTATAACGCTAAGCTTTTAGGGAGATTTAGGTACTACCTCGCCTAATGAGGGGCCACTAAGGTTGGGTTACGTAATCAATTGATATGCAAATATTAACCTGCATAATAAGTAAGTAGTGCTTAGTGGAACGCGGTTTCGTGTAACAACCGTGGAACCCGCTTTTATTAACTTAATCTATATATTCAGCAAAGAGGTCTCGATGCAAAAAGACAAAACGGTTAAGATTCACAGGACATTGGTCATGCATTTGAATATAATAAGAACTGAATTATAATAGGATGTATTCTTGCAAATAAATGATTGATTTGATTTGATTTTTGATTTGCAATGGGATATGACCCACCAATTACGACTAAAATAGTTATGTATTCACATATGAGAGGTTGCAGCTGGGAATAAAATATAAAAATGTTTATTAGAACTTCTAAATTTTGCTTAATTATTTCTTGCCAAATACGTGTCAGACACGCGTAGGCTTTGGGTTCCGTAGCCGCGATCCTAAGCTACCCAACTATGAAAACCGATCGGCCTATTTAGTTTTTTACGTCATATGCCAATATAGTTGGTTTAACTTGTTTAGCTACCTATATCTCGTTAATTAGTGAATTCTAGATGACCGTGATAATTTTAGTTATTTCGTATTGTGCAATAGTAACACACTCTAAAAAAAATGTTCTTTACGAGTTGTTAAATTTAATACGTTAGAACTCTTTTAAACGATGACTTAATTGAGCAGGGCTAAGGGTAGCTAGGCATGTGGAACGTTTCAACAACAATGTGCACATGGCATGTTTCTGCTAACTCCTTTACAAGCACGCAAACAAGTAGAACTTGCGGTCGCTCTTTACACTGAATTTCCGAAACTCGTCCGCCTTAGGGCGAAACATTCCTAAAATTTCAAATTTCTAGGATTAGCGGTTAGAGGATGGGCTAAATGAGTTAGCGAGGGTCGAAAAACTTAGTTACAATACAAATATTTTCGTTAAAACCTACTAACTAACTACTAACTAGCTTGCTGAGCGAAGCTTCAAATTTCCAATTGGATGGTGCAGATTGAACATATAAACAAAACTTAGTAATATAAATTACTAGGTTGCTAATTATACAATAAGACTGTCCGTATCTATACTTATAATAAAACTGTAACGAGTCCAATTCTATACATTGAATTTTTTTTTGGAGTTTAATGGATACTGAAGCCAAAACAGTATTTTTTCTTTTTTTCTGTCTATCTGTCTGTCTGTCTGTCTGTCTGTCTGTCTGTCTGTCTGTCTGTTGGCTAGGCATCACGCCGAAACTACTAACTAACTACTAACTACTACTAACTACTAATTAAAGGGTTCCCGCAGGATAGGCGTTGAAAGTTATTTAAAAGAACACTTATCACACTGAAACTCCTGGACGGATGCTGTTGCAACTTGGCACAGTCATAGTTTATATAATAGGTAAAAATTGAAGATACTTTTTATACCGAAAAATAAAGAGTTCCTGTGGGATAATATTCCAAATTGTAGATATTTTGTAATTTTTTTGGAGGCCGTTTTTATTTTCAAAACTAAAGCCAAAACGTTTTTTTTTTGTCTGTCTGTCCGTCTGTCTGTCTGTACCTTGGCAGTGCATTACGCCGAAAATACTCAATGAATTACAATTAAATTTGGTATGAGTTGAGTTCATACTTTGAGGTAGGACATTGGATACTTTTCACCCCGAAAAATTAAAGGGTTCTTTTAGGATAGGGGTGGAAAATTATTTAAAAGAACACGCAGCACACTGAAACTATTGGACGTATGTTGATGCAACTTGGCACAGACATAGTTTATAAGATGGGTGAAAATTATGGATACTTTTTGTCTCGAAAAAATAAAGGGTTCCTGCGGGATATGGGTCCAAATTCTGTACATTAAAGATAATGTGAATATTTTTTTGGACGTGACTATATATTCGATAATGAATCTTAAACTGTATGTTTTTGTCTGTATGTCTGTCTCTTTGTATCTTAGCCGCGCATCACGACGCCAGATCTACTGGATGAATTCAAATGAAACTTGGTATGATTTGAGTTCATACTACGAGGTAGGACATAGCATACATTATATCCCGAAAAATTCATGGGTTCTCGCAGGATAGGGGTTGAAACGTATTTAAAGGAACACGTACTACGCTGAAACTAATGAACGTGTTTTGATGCAACTGGGCAGCGTCTTAAACACGACACAATTGAAGACACGTACTTGTATTATCCCGAAAAAGTAAAAGGTTTCTTTGGGATATGGGTCCAAAGTTATGTTAATATAGAAGTAATAAATAATATTTTTTGCATGGTTCTCTATATTCGATATTTGAGCCAAAAATGGTTTACTTTTTATTTTTGTCTATCTGTTTGTCCGTATTACCACGCATCGCAACGATACTACTGAATGAATTCAAATGAAACTTGGTATGATTTGAGTTCATACTACGAGGTAGGACATTGGATACCTTTCATCCCGAAAAGTTAAAGGGTTTCCGCAAGATATGGGTTGATATTTATTTAAAAAAATAACATTTCTCACGCTGATACTACTAGATGAATTTTTTGATGCTAATTGATACAGTCATATATCTATACTTATAATAAAGCAACAAGTTCGAAAAAGGCTGTACAAAGAAGATAAACAAAAAAATGCTCTTGGGAGCTTAAAAAAGGTATTGAACAAGAATAAAACTTTTTTTAATCGTGTCTTTCTGTCTGTTTGTCTGTTTACGCATCACGTAAAACTACTGAAGCGATTGCAATGCGGTTTACATTGTTAGATAGCTTAGAGTTTGATTTAAAAACTGGTGTCATTGGTATCTCAATCCGGAGAGGAAGAAGCCGAGCAATTGATAAAAATATTTTTGACGGCTGAAGAAATTTTGATCAAATGTTGGTATATTGGTCCTGGAATAGCACATTATGGAACTTTGAGCCTAAAAAAAGAGCACGCGTGCTAAGCCGGGGGTACAGCTAGTATTACATAAAATTAAATAATGAACGACAGAATTAAAACCAATTTTGGCCAACAGAATGTTGGCTTTGAATATGACACTCGCAGCAGAAGTGCCGTTTGTTCAAAAATAAACGTCATTACACTTTTAGGAAAGACAAATCAATCAATGGCTGCAATCAATATTACAATTTTCAATGTTTTACATTCGAGCATTCACTCGAATTTCTTTTGAAGTTGGTTAAATATTCGAACGTTTAAAACTAAAACAAAAGCATGGTGTCCACACTGCCGTAGCCCAAAAATACTTTAGCCAAAGCAACATACCGACAGAACAGCATCCTGGGATTTCACTTGTTGTTCCCAAGTTTCCATCAGCACGGCGTTCTAATTAGTTCATCAGATAATTTAGTTTGCAGCGCTCGTTACGCTGGCGGAGTGGACTGGCTAATGCAGACTGAGCCTATAATCTAATTATTCGACGAGACAAATACAAATTAATATACCTACGTACGAACAGACTTTGTTAAGGCAGACGAGCGAGATTTTTAGAGGAAAATGAGGACACTGGATAATTTTCTATTAGGAGGAAAAGTTTGATGGAAAAGGAGCATGAAAATATAAAAAATGTGTAACGTAATTTTCTAGTACAAATTTGTAGGTATAACAAGTGTGATTTTGATTGGTTGTTGGGTGCATCGTCTCAAGCATATTACAATTTTTACTTTTATACCAGGCTGTTTGCATTTGTCACTTTAGAACAAATAAGTAATCTGTGATCTGTAATGTGTGTAAGATGCAGTTGTGGCAAAGTTAAGGCTTTAATCCATACCAATATATAAAAGTGAAACGTTGTCTGTTTGTTTGTTTGTTTGTTTATTTGGGGAGCTTTCACGTGATAACGGCTGGACGGATTTTCATAAAATTTGGAATGGAGATAGCTTATACTCTGGAATAAAACAGAGGATACATATTTTTATTCCGGAAAATTGAAAGTTTTCACGGGAAAACTGGAAAATGTTGATTATTCTCTACAGAGATAAACTGGCCGAACTCTCTACTTTTGCCGAAGTAAATATACATGTCTAAGACTTTTGCAATGATTTTTAATATCCTAGACCTGATATTAACATTACCCGGTAAAATACATATTCAGATTTGATAAACTTTGTGAAACGAAAGTGAGCTGATGAATTATGAAGTAGATTTAATAACATCTTGCCACTAAGTTAAAAATAAAGGAAATTCAAGAATATACTTGTGTATGTCATGTCATCATCATAAGCAGAAAGACGTCCACTGCAAAAATAAGCCTCTCCCAGAATATGGGGGTTTTGTCATAATCATCTCGCTTGGCAGGCGTCTTGGTGATAGCTTTCGATATTGATACTTACACAGGAAAATGCCACTGTCCATTCCCTGAATCCTCAATGCTGGTTCTCACAACATCCACAGGATGAGTAGGTGGACCTATGGATCTATTGTTAAGCCGGGCCTATAAAGCATATTAAGCCGACCCCACACGGTAACTAACCAATGCCGTTAGGTATCCATGTATCAGTGATCGTTGGTGGGTAAAAGGTGGGATGGGAGGGGGAATTAGGGGAAAATTGAGGAGTGGGTGGGAGTGGGCGTAGGTGAGGGTCAGTGAGGGTAAGTCACTTTGACACCTCTCTTTGACATCTGTCACTTTGACACCTGGTACTTTGACACCTGTCACCTGTGATTTTGACACCTGTGACTTGGACACCTGTTCTGAGAAACCGCGGGATTCAGCAAGCGTAAATATAATATATTGTAGTTTGGAAGTGATTGTAGAGCAGACTGTACTTGAGCTATCGATCTAAACACGGATACCTTTGAAGTGGTTAGATCAATGTAACAAAGCGATCTGACCACTGATACATAACGGCCAGTTAGACTAGATTACGATACGACTTGATCCAGATTTTGATACGGTCGATCGGGATCGGTCGTGTTCTACAGTATATCTGTATGTAGATATAAATTAACATAGGGGGCGTAAAAGATAAAAAAATAAAATATTTTAGAAATGACTTTAATCTTCCTTTTACCCGGAAATAATTACAGACTTTAAAAATCTTAATCTATAATTTATTTACAATTGATAGATACATTATAGTATTATAGTTACAAGTACAACCTTATTCTCAAATATACACAATGAGATGTGAAGTTCTAGATGTTCCTTCATTTCTAGAAGTCTTAACTATATTTTTACAACCTATATCACATTTGTTGAATTTATATCTACAGTTCTTTTATTACAGCGAAGGGTTTATTTGATCAATGTTACTAGTTTGATCATACCTACTTACAAAGCTGTAACAATTTTTGATAATTTTTCTGACCCTTTTATTTCCTTAATTGTAACGGAAGTTGTTAAATGTATATCAATCTTTGTAATTTTTTTATACATTTCGGGCTGACATCATTGAGATTGTTGTAGTTTCATGAACAAATTTCCTGACTTTTTTCATTCATAATACTATACTAACTTTATTACATTGCTTATATCGAAAATGACTGAAGGTTTTATCGTTGTTTATCTATAATCGTATTGTCAAGCTTTTTATTTATATACAATTTGGATATGTTATTTGATGAGATTTTATATGTACTGAGATTTGGATGTAAATTATAATGTTTTTAAATTCAACTAATACTTAACACTACTATTTACAAATTCACTACATATATTATTTAGGATAGTCTTGATCACGATAGGTAATAAAACAAAAATTACATTGCTAAGAAATCACTATTATTCGACTATTATAGTTGGAAATGTTTGATTGCCAAAGTATCTGTACACGGTGTTTTTTTAGATATATAATTTTTGGAAATATTTTGACCTGCTTTCACATATTTTTATTTTTTTACATTTTTGTGAAAGCAGTTTGAGTACTATAAATGTCAGAAACCGCAAAAAACATTTCCCATACATTTTGAACGAAATTTTCTCCTCCGTTCAATACATGTACACGTTCCTAGGAGTATATTATGACATATTATGACATTCATTCACAGATTATGGAAAAAAAGTTATCTCGAAAATGGGTAATTAACACAAAATCATTTTTGGATACCGATCGATCCTGTTTCTTTTATGGATCAAAAGTCTCTGCACAGTCAACAACAGTCTCATAAGAACGTGTTCCTGTAGCTACAACGGTTAAGGTACCTGCCCTTACAGCCCCATCTTACAAAGCCACCCTATAAGCATTTAGCACGTGTCATTATTTTTCAAATCAAACTTTTTTATGTACTTATAGTTTTTTGCAAATTAAACTTTTGTAATAAATTGCGCTCGAAATAAAACTTATTTATGTGGTGTCAACTCTATGTTTAAATAATTTCTTATAAGTTAAAGTTAAACATCACTTTTGGAACAGTGCCAAGTAATACATATTCCAGCACTTCACAGCAATTAAAAACATCTTGTTATTATTGTACCTACACGAATCTCTGTGACAAACACTATTAAAAAAACCTTGATAAGATTAACTCAATAAATAGTCCTTTTTAAAACGAGATGCTGACCAAAAAATAGGCACTTACGCCGGATTCAGTCTTTGATCTAACTGTACACAGAACACAGATTACGACCAATTTTATTTTCGGATTAGGACCGTCCGAGCTACACTGTCGTCTCTAATAAGTCCGGGGAGGGTCAACAAAATCCGTCTTTTAAGTCCGGATAACCTAGATCGGGCATTCTCCGGGAGCCGCTTCCGCGAGTGTTGTCAACGCGCATGCCTCGCCCCGCCCGCCCAAGGCTAGCGTATCTTGTGTCCGCGAGCTTATCTCTTTGTGCCACTTCATCATAGTATCTCGCATCGTTCAATCCCGCGCTATACTTTTGACTAAGACTGTATTTGTCTATCGTCGCGTATTTTTGCACGGTGGCGTATTGACGCGTCGTTTCTGGGACGCCGTTTTGTTTGGCTCTGTCAAATGGATGCTCTTCTTGAGGTAGCGCACCGTCAAGCCTCGCTTTGAACTCTTTGTCTTTTCTTCTACGTCGTTTGCAAGCGCAAAGAGCTACAGCTACGCCACATATCAGTAGGCCGGCTCCCGCTGCTGCTGCCACGTATGGAGGTGGCAGAGATATTCGAAATGAACAGTTGGCGTCGTCTTCGTCGTACCCTGAAGGACAGTGCGGACTTCCATCGCACCATAACGCGATTGGGATACAGGCATTGAGCTCAGGACATCTAAGAAAAAAACAGCCACATTAACATCCATTCTGCTTGTAATAATAAACTTTTGTTCAGATTTTGGATGACTACTAAATGGAAATCACATATTATGTTCAAAATTGTAGTAGGATAGATCGAAAGTTGACTATGAATTATTGACAGTTTATAAAAAAAATGTGGGTACCTGTGAAAAAACTCACCTGTATCGACAATCGGCAACAGCTACTGGCAAGATAGTAGTCTCTGGATCATGTTCAAAAGAAGGCTTCTTCATAATCTCAATCCATTTAATCGAATAGTCGGCCTGCTCGTGTTGAAGAAAATCAATAACGTAACTTTTTGCGTGTGGTTTCAGCGATGTCTCTAACGCTGTATCAGACTTCCATCCAGGGGAGTATAGTTCAATGAAGCTTGATCCATTAGGGCATATTTCCCGGAACTGCGATGTGTCGCGAGCTTGGTATATAAATAGTCTGTTGGGAGTTGAACAGAAAGGCGAAGAGTTCACCATTTCGTAGCCAGGTATTTTCACGTAAAGGTATCGACCTTGAACAGGTGTGACGTCATCGCCTCCAGGTTCAATCAACCACGGTCTGTGCACACATGCGACTTCAGCTCTAACGCTTTCTGATATAACATTTCTATCGCCAACGATCTCGGGAGAGATCGACGTTTGCCGCTTATCAAACAGTCTAATTTCCCCACTACTTCCCCTTAATCTCCTCTCTCCCCAACCAGCGGAACAAATGGTTTCATCGCCGGGTCCAGTGGGTACAAATTTGTATTCCCCCTCGAAAGCAAAGTCATCGTAATCCTCTGTTATATTCATCATAGTAACGGTGAAGTTCACTTCGACGACAGGGGCCGTCAACGTGTGTATATTCAGAGGCTCTGATCGATTGGTACAAATACAATCCCTTTGTATAGGCACTCCATCCCAAGGATACTCAGTAATAATGATTTGGGCGAGCCCTTCTCCGCCGATGGTCCTTTTTGCAGGCCTATCGCATTTCCACCGACTCGTTCGGGAATCTTTGTGTGTGCTACAATGCTTGTTTCCAAAATAAGTGCTTGTGAAGGTCAGTTGGACTCTCTCTCCTGGTTTTGCTTCGAATCTGTGAATAAATAGAAATCTTAACAAGGCGGAGAGAACAAAACGTGTACGAAACGCGTGCCGATTGATTTACTATTATGAGAAACTTTGTTCCGTTTTCTTCAGGCCGAATCAAAACGATGTTACGGGCGATCGTTTCCAATTGTACTTCGCAAAAACTGGAAGGATTTAGGCATTTTTTAAACCAATAACCCTTTATAACAATATATCGATATAAATAACAGTAAGGCTAAAGATACCATTGATAAAGGGAAAAAATGAAGGGAAGGGATTGATTGATATACTCAAAAACACAAGTGGTCCCAAATTTGAAAAAAGAAGCGGCAAACTAACTACACTGTTTAAGAAAAAAAAAACTGGTAATCTGTGGTTTATGTCATCACATCCACTTTGTCCTTCACCGCAGATATTTATTTGTCCCATTACTTTATAACTTGTGAATAATCTATCTATTCTATACTTATAATAAAACTGTAACGGGTCCAATTCTGTACATTGAAGATATTTTGAAAGTTTTTTTGGATTATCAATCAATGGCTGCAATCAATATTAAAATTTCCAATTTTTTATATTCGAGCATTCACTCGAATGTAAAAAATTGTAAATTGTAATATTGATTGCAGCCATTGATTGATTTGTCTTTCCTAAAATTGTAATGATGTTTATTTTTTGAACAAACAGCACTTCTGCTACGAGTGTCATATTCAAAGCCAAAATTCTGTTGGCCAAAATTGGTTTTAATTTTGTCGTTCATTATTTAATTTTATGTAATACTAGCTGTACCCCCGGCTTAGCACGCGTGCTCTTTTTTTAGGCTCAAAGTTCCATAATGTGCTATTCCAGGACCAATATACCAACATTTGATCAAAATTTCTTCAGCCGTCAAAAATATTTTTATCAATTGTTCGGCTTCTTCCTCCCCGGATTGAGATACCAATGACACCAGTTTTTAAATCAAACTCTAAGCTATCTAACAATGTAAACCGCATTGCAATCGCTTCAGTAGTTTTACGTGATGCGTAAACAAATAAACATACAGACAAACAGACAGAAAGACACGATTAAAAAAAAACAATACTGAAGCCAAAACTGTTTTATTTTTTATTTTTGTGTGTCTGTCTGTCTGTCTGTCTGTCTGTCTGTCTGTCTGTCTGTCTGTATCTTAGCTAGGCATCACGCCGAAACTACTGAATGAATTTAAATGAAACTTGGTATGATTTGAGTTCATACTACGAGGTAGGACATAGGCCACTTTTCATCCCGAAAAATGAAAGGGTTCCCGCAGGATTGGGGTTGAAAGTTATTTCAAAAAACACTTACCACTCTGAAACTACTGGACGGATTTTGATGCATCTTGGCACAGTCATATTTTATATGATGGGTTAAAATTGAGAATACATTTTATCCCGAAAAATAATGAGTTCCTGCGGGATAATGTCCCAAATTCTGTAAATTAAAGATATTTTGTAAAAAAAAAATGGAGGCCGTTCTATATTCAATACTAAAGCCAAAACTGTATTTTTTAATTTTTGTCTTTCTGTCTGTCTGTCTGTCTGTCTGTCTGTCTGTCTGTCTGCCTGTCTGCACCTTGGAAGTGCATCACGCCCAAAATACTCAATGAATTCAAATGAAATTTGGTATGATTTGAGTTCATACTTTGAGGTAGGACATAGGATACTTTACATATCGAAAAATGTATGGGTTATTATTTAGGGGTTGAAAGAACACGTACCACGCTGAAAGTAATAGACGGGTTTTGATGCAACTTGGCACCGTCTTATGTTATATGGTGGGTTAAAATTGAGGACACGTTTTATCCCGAATAAGTAAAGGGTTTCTGCGGGATATGAGTCCAAAGTCATCTTAATATATAAGTAATAAACATATTTTTTTGATGGTTTTCTATATTCGATACTGAAGCCAAACTGTTTTAATTTTTAATTTTGTTTGTCTGTTTGTCCGTATCTTGACCGCGCATCGCACCCAAACTACTAAATGTATTCAAATGAAAAAAATGCTCTTGGGTGCTTAGAGAAGGTAT
Source organism: Alsophila aescularia (assembly GCA_946251855.1). NCBI lineage: Eukaryota > Metazoa > Arthropoda > Insecta > Lepidoptera > Geometridae > Alsophila > Alsophila aescularia. The sequence goes on from OX276378.1 coordinate 52,638,797, forward strand.
TGACCAATATTTTATTGTTAATCGTGTCTTTCTTTCTTTCTGTTTGTCTATATGTTTGTTTGTTCACGCATCACGTAAAAACCACGCGACCGATTTCAATGCGGTTTTCATTGTTAGTTAGCTTAGGGTTTGATTTAAATCTGGTGTAATTGGTATCTCAATCTTGTGAGTTAGAAGCCGAGCAATTGATAAAGTATTTTTGACAGCTGAAGAAATTTTGATCAAATGTTGGTATATTGGTCCTGGAATAGCACATTGTGGTACTTTGAACCTAAAGAAAAGAATACGTGTGCCAAGCCGCGGGTACAGCTAGTTAATATATATATAAATGAAGCCCACCTTTTTTATTCAAATGCCGATAAAAACTTGTGAAGTGAATTTTTAAATAAAAATATGATGGCCAATTCCACACGCTCGTTAAACTGGTTTAGCCTCGCATGTTTATCACTATATTGCTGGGAAGCGGTCCACCGCGAGGTTTTCGTAAGAACATTCAATTTTAAAATCCTCACCTCAGCACACAAGTTAAATTCTGTGCTCCACCTCTCCCGTAATAGAATATAGCTCGCGGAGCCTGGAACCTTCCTGAATACGTTTGAGGAGACTTGAAAACCCTGTCGCATGCTGATTGGGAGTCCACTAGAGGCTGGCCTTGTTCGGACACGTCAACGAACTCGTAGCGAAGGACGAAGGAGACGGGGTAGAGAGCTGAGCCTTGTCGGAGCTCCTGTTGAAGAAAGTATTGGTTCATATTTAGTTATGTTAGAAGACATTATTATCTACACGATACTTTTTTTTCTCTCCTACTGAGAGAAATAATGAATATTAGGAGTGAGAATATAATAGACTGATGATTATAAATTTTTAGGGGACCACACATCTACCCTTTCATGTAATAAAAAATAATCATCAAAATTGATTCTGTTATCCTGGAGATAAGAGTAAATATACAAAGACACAAAGAAATGCGGCAGAATAAGAATATTTTGAATGTTAACATAAATTTAAATTAAAACTAAAAAACATACCTAAGTCAAAGTTCTACCATTATTTATTCTGTGGTCAAAGTCAAAGTATATTTTTGTAAATAGGCCAAATAATAGCACTTTTACAAGTCAAATATATCTTAGGTAGATAGGATTCGTTAAGATGACAATGAACTCAAACTAGATGTGTTAACTACTTTTCAAATGTTACGTGGGCCACGTACCAGCTTCGTCATCCGACAAGCTTGATGGAACTCTATTATTGAAGTACACACAACTGTCAAGTTTTTTGATCCATCATAACAAGTGCGTGAAATTCAGTTGCTTAGATTCCATTACATAGTTACTGGTCGAACTAATAAAATTGTGTAATCCAAATTCAAATGATCCATTATTTACTCCTAAAAACTTCTAGCAAATTTTAGTTATGAGTATATCATAACATGGCTTGGTAAACATTTTTCATATTCGTTTTAAAATGACCACATTCTTAACAAAAGATCCATTATATCTCGAATGTCTGCTTTTGTATGAAGCAAGTGGGGCGTAGGAAAACTTCAATATATTTAGTTACTAACTTGCTTCAGTCCTTCCCGTTGAATTTAATATTGAATAATAAAGCAGTTTTGAACTAGTGACTTTAACAACTTGCTTAAGACCAACTTAGGGTGAGGTTCCTATTTTAACTATGACGTATTCTGCTTTTAGAACAACTACGTGGAATACGGACAATACGTAATGCTTTTGCGGTTTGGCGTAAAAGGTTTAGTTCATTGATTTATTATTCCATTATCGGGGAATATACTCGTAGTTTCATAAATTGAACTAAGTTTCTTGATGTGTTCCATGTAAGTACATTAGCGTTTCTGCCTTATACAGTCAGAAATACTTGTTTCATGCTCAAAATATTTACTTATAGCTGTTCTAGCGGCTTTGCCCGCGTAGTCATTTTTCTGGGTTAAAAGTAAAGTAAATAAGTAGTTCCAGAACCAAAAGTTCCTTTGTATAATAGACTACATTTCCAAAAAAATGTTCATTCGTCAAATAGTTTTTACCCGACTGAGGAGGGTTATTTATTTGGGTTGTATGTAAGTTTGTTAGTACATTTATAATCACGAGAGTGCTATAGGATATAATTGTGTCGAGAAAACTAATATGGCGGCTTACATGCCATTACATTACATTACATTACACATGCCGCCAACTAATATGGCGGCATGTGTAATGTAATGTAATGTAATGACACAAACTAGACTAAACTACACTAAAATTAAGTTTAGTCCTGTTCCAAGCCAATAACAATGCACTAAACTAAATTTTAGTTTGACACACTTTAATTTCTCAGTTTATTTTATTGGTATTTTTCTATTCTGTTGTACGTCAGTTTACGTATAAAGGTGCAAATTAAAATTAATAAATAAATTAATTCCTCCAAATTAAAAGTAGAGTAGATAGTTCCTTTGAAAATCAGGATGGCTGTGTCGAGGTGCATGGCCGTTTGCTTATCGTGAAACGTCAACGCCACGTACAATTTGATCCGGTCCGGAAAACCTCTCGTTTGCTCTATGCTGGAGATCAAAATGTGTATAATCTTTATTTTAGTACGGACTTTCCGGGTGCTGCAACCACTTTTGTATTAGACCCAATTTTTTTTAAATTTGTTAGACTTTTTGCAAACTTTTTTTCTCATCCAGTTTTTTTACCAAAACACCGGAATCAATATGCTTACTAAATTTCAAGTTATACCCAATTAAAAATCACAAAAACATCAATTTCGCTGATTTTGCTCTGTGCGTCCCCCCGTAATGTTTTAATAATAATATTTGTCAATAGACAAATATTACCATTACATCATCGAGCTGACAATAGAGGGCAAAAATAGTTATTTTTGAATTACTTTTTGTGACGAGACGGTCAAGTTGCTCGCCTGATGGTAAGCGTCACGCTAGACCATAAGTGCCACCCAGAAAAATTATACCTACATTCGATCTCTGGGGCTTATAGTTATTATATACACAGTTATAAAGGCAAGACGATATAGCTTTTTTTGTGATGGTCTACTTCAAAACCTGGTACCCCTACGTTTCGGAGTGATTTTATTGACATTTCATTTCAAAACTTTCACACTGTTCGAAACATTCGATTGCTCATGCACATAGCGGCTTATCAAAAATTCTATACAAACGTCTCCCTAAGACAATAAACAACAATTTATGATTACATTCGTTCATTATTTAAATGTGGGCAACACTAGCAATTAAATTTAGTCGTTGTCAAAATCAAATTAGTCCTGTCACAATGATGTCCTAATTTAGTTGAAATCAACAACTGATAAAATTTTAGGAATCACTAAAATAAAATAAACTTAGCTTTAGCTTAGTTTAGTTTAGTAAGTTGCTCAACAGAATTGGCGTCATTGTATTTCCGACGGAACAAAATTATCAAAACCTTTCAAGAGAGGTATCAAATTGAAGGTATTTAAAAGAACATTACAGAAACTTTTTTTTTTTGGCAGTAGCTATTGTCTTTCAAGCTTCTTAAATTTTTCTATTTTAGATTATTTAAGTTATATAAGTACTATAGTCCAATGTTGCTATTGTAAGTATTAAAGGAAAGTAAAATATGTAAGTAAATATGAAAAGTTAAAATTATATTGCTATTATTTTTGCGTGAGTCCGTCCGCTATCGCGTCTGAAAAAAAAACCCGAGTATATGTTTGCGTCGTGTGTTTCGCGCCCCCCGCCTGCACGCCAGTCGTGTTTTTAGTATTTTTATAATACTTTTTACTTATTTATGGACTGCTCGGGTTTTTGTCATCAGATTAAGATGCCAATTACCTACACCAGTTTTTAAGTCAAAATCTAAGGCTATCCAACAGTGAAAATTGAATCGCAAACAGTGCAGTAGTTTTTACGTGGTGCGCGAACAGAGAAACAGCTAAACAAATAAACAGAAAGACACCATTCAAAAAAATATACATTTTAGTTAAGTAACTTATTTTTAATCTCAATAAAGAAGACTTATTACAAAGGACCAATATTTTTTTCATTATCTTCTTTGTACCGACTTTTTGTTACTTCCTGGTTTATTATAAGTGAAAAGCTTATTTTTTTTTGCAAATGACTTTTGGAAACATCAAAATATGATCAAATTCGGCTAAGTAGTTTTCGTTGTGTTTTTTCGGGAAGCAATGTCTGCCGGGGAAGTGCTACACCTTTTCCAGATATTCACCTGCCACAAACATAGTATGCAAACATTACTCTACGGTTTTAGGAACACTATTGCCAGTAAAATGTATAGGCATAATATGAGTTGTAAAACCCATTCTCAGGGCAACGAGCGGAGTGCCGCGCTGAATTTTGCAATGAATGTTCTGGGTGGTACTTAAATTTTATTACTATGACCTGTTTGTCTCATCACTAATTTATAAACAAGTAAACTCTTACTAGTTCGTGTAGCTCGTAGACTCGTAACAAGAAGGTCTACGCCGTAGCTCGTAGTTCCGAGATATCTAAATTTCGCCATGTCCTTAAAATAAGTTAATGACATGGCAAAATTTAGGAAGGTCTATCACAATTACATGCGTATAAAACATTTCGTGTCTGTGCTATTAACCGTTGAGGAGTTCCCTAGTCTGGAACCAACCCTGAGTGTAGCAACCATCTCAAGATAAAACTTAAAACCGGCTATCATAACTCGTATACAAAAAAATATGTCGCGCGCTGTTGACCGTTGAAGAGTTATTTTAACTGGATACCAAGGTCATGGTAAAATTTAAAACCAGCTATCATAATAAAATGCGTACACAAAAGTTCATGTCTGTGCTGTTAACCGTTGAAGAGTTCCCATATCTGGAGCTAATCCTGGATGTCGATTAAAGTCATGCTTAACATAAAAATACATTGTCATCGGAACTAAACCAACGTGTAAAAAATTCAACTCCGTAGGGTAAGAGGCAGTGGTTCTAATTCAGCTTGCATGAGTTCACCTAAACAAACATACTCGTACATACGGACATAGGTACAAACATTGCAAGTTAAATAAAAAAGCTTTTAATAACTAGCTTGAAGGCTAAAAAAACACGCCTGCCCTGCCAAAAAATAACTTATGCCAATAAATTATATACTGTTGAAATATGCTTATCAAGGCCTTCAATTTGATACCCATATTGTTTTCCTAAATTCTTTTTTTTTAAATGGAGTCATATTAATTGCAGCAATATTGAATATTTTCAACAAAAAAAAAACAATGCCTATGTTTTTCGGGGGAATGTAAGGATTCTAACGATACCTCATACTTCTAAATCTGTTCAGGCATTTAAAAGTTATAGTGCAATAAAGAGACTCACATACAAACATACATACATACATACATACAAACATACATGAATCCTAAAAAGATTACACTCATTTTTTAGGCAGTCGTGTAATAAGTCCCAATTCAAGCAAGGCAAGAAAAACTATGCCAGGGAATAATTTATTCACCCAATAACCTTTCTACTGAGTAATTTGAATATAAACCAAAAGTAGGCAAGTATTTCATATGCGTTTATTATCGTTTATCAGATCGAGCATTCTAGCATCGTAATTGGAGTTGTGCATTATTCACATAGGCAAATACAACACTGACGCGTGTCTTTCTCAGTCTCCCGTAAGAAAGTTACGGAAACGGCCAGGAAATGCCAATAGATAAAGTCACGGCTAAATTCCCGTGGGTACAAATGTCAGGATCGAAAGTAGTACTTTAATATCGACAAAGGGTTTTCTCGGAGCTTGATTTAACCTGAGAATTGGGTTTTTTAGAAATGTTTCTTTCGATAGTTTTGTAACATGTTAAATCATGACTCCAAGTTAGATTTTGTTATAGATCTCGATAATAGAATATATTGTACAACGCCATCTGACGAGGAGCAGCGTCTTTTCTATTAGATCAAGTTGTGTTTTCTCCGTATCTGAAAACCAGACGCCGAGTTTGTAAAAAACGCCGAACTCCACCACGCGTGCGCCACTTTCTTCGTTAAAGGAATAATGAAAGCTTTTCTTGTTGAAGACAGATTGATAATTTCGCCTATCTAAGAATCAAGAAATAATGGTTGAATTTGCCTCTGCGAGTGAAAGGGAAAAGTTTTCATCTACTGTCTCAAAATAGATAAAATGGTTAATCCACGCAGCGACAGCTAGCTACAAGTGGCGTGAACTAGAAGAAAGGTGAAAACTAAGTGGAGGTATCTGTCGGCAAGTAGCGAGCTTCATAGTGTTGCTATTAATAATTGACGTTCCAGGAATATTTCGGGCTCTGAATAACTTTGGAAGAGGAACGGCTTGTTTTAAAATCCAGAATAGGTCGCATCTTTAAGTTGGCTAACAAATAATAATTACAGAATGCAGCGTTTGATATGTCGAAAATAATTTAAATCTAGAAATCGCTTGCGATGGTCACACCATGGAAGGTTTTGACATAACGCAAAAATCACGTCAAAGTTCCAGAGAAATTCTTTTTTTTGTATGGACTTGTTCGAGTAAACACCGGATGCTGGCTGATATGTACCAAATCTGGCTGGAGGACAGTGACCAGTATTACTAGGCCGACAAGGTCTACTTTACGAAGCAAATGGCAGAGTTAGTTCTGGATTTTTCGAGATAACCGGAAGTTCAAAGTCTCAGTAGAACGCTACTCGAAGATGCAAAACAAGATAGTATATAAACAAGTGAGAAGCCTGTGGATTGGATTTGGATTTCGGACGTAAAACCGAATTTACTTTATATAGTTGGCACGTAATTAAGATCGACGCAGGCGGCAGAAAAATACGCAGTTTCTCTTGTGTGAACAAAACGACCGAGGCACGCTGTCCAGAACGAAGCTGCCCTGTTACAGGCGAAATAAGTATACCAGTGCAAAAGCCAGGTTAGTGTGTTTACCCGTGACTTCAGTTTTGATCCAACGAAATATCTGATTTGATTTTGCACCGCGTCTATCTAAGGCGGGCATCTCGAGACACATTTGAACACGAAGGAACGTGGGTTTCAGGTTATATCGTGCATCTACGGTCGGCTATTGTCGTCACCACTGCGAGCTGCTGTGCGCGATCACCCGGGGCTCACCACCGTTCGTGGAAGAAGCCGGTCTACGAGGGACTCCAGAAGGACTCCAACACACCACCTGTCCAGTAGAAGATATCACCACCGTTCGTGGTCAAGCAGTAAGAGCTGATCGAGTGGAGTAAGGAGGCGTTCCGCGGCGGTACGCGAGACGACCGTACGGCGTCCCAGGAAGCTTCCAGGTTGGTCCACTCCAAATCATTTTGAGTCAGCGAGCTACAGTGTTGAGGGAAGCCTTCGCCTTCTAATGTGTTAATATTGTTGAAAGATACTTTCTGTCTAATTTTCTGTTATTATCTAGATATTTTCTGATATTATCTAGATACTTTCTGTTTATTTTCTATGTACCTTCTGTCTTAGATTCTGTTTTACTTTCTATTTTAGAGTTTGATTTCCCTCTGGGAAACACAATCATACACACACACACACTCTGTTTGCACAAGTTCTCTTTTAATTTAAAACATTCTATGGCAAAGACAAGAATATTCCGTTGCGTTGTGACCAATACATGTTAATCTGCTGAGCACAGACTCTCTAAGTTTTATTGGCCTAGGATTCTCCAATACTATAGTAAATTCATATCATACAGGCCGGAGTTATGTACTAAAATTTATATGTTTGAGGAAATTATAATCACATTTGAGAATTTTGAGTTTTGAGTATTAAGTTAGTAATATTTCCTATTGTAAGGTCTTGCTGTTTATAATTATTTTGATGCAGAACAAACTAAATTAAGTGTAAAATATTTCTTTTTAAATTCCTCAGTAAAGGGGAGAGTACCATTATTCGATAACTCATGTGTGCTTTTTCTATTTTTTGTAATAAAGCCCTTTGTTATTGAATTTTCCATCTTGTTTTAATTCCTCGCCTTTACCTGAGAAGGAGGTCCGTTTCCTTAGCCGGGCAACGGCCCTTTCAATGGCGCCCAACTGAATAAATTCACATATATTTTTTCATATTTTACATATATTTTTTTTTCATTTATTTTTTCTCTTACAAACTGGCGCTCAGGTACAGTGGCGTTCAATGTAAATTTGTTGGTTTTTTCTGCATCATATATCACAGAGGATTTTTTGTAATAGGTAATAGGCACAACGCTTAATAATAATTACAAGCAAACAGGTGTGTACATGAAAGTATCTTTCAATCTGCCCCGTGGTCACGTGTAATATTACTGTGTGAAACTAAACTATAATATCTCTTTGTATGTTGAACCTATAATACTGTTTGTGTTATTTTGAAAACTTGATATGTTATTTGACTGTTGTAGGAAAAATATTATGTGTATTTAATGGTGATTCATGTGTAATTGATTTTATTTTTTTCTATCATTGGATTATGTATTGGTGTGATATTTAAAACAGTATAGATCTGTTAGTGGAGTGACTTATACTTTGTAGGTAGGTATGTACCATTTTATTGCAAGTGTGTCACAACACAACAGATATGTTTTTTTATATATTTGTTTGACATATCGGTTCCAAAACATTATAGAACAATTTCATTACACAAAACACATACACACATTTTTCCTTCTGTTCATTATTTATTTTAGGGTTCGCTCAAAATATTTGTGAGGTTCTGTAGATTCTTTTAATTGATTGGTAGTAGATTTTTTTTTAGGATTTCATTTACCTTTTGTTCATTGTATTTTAGGGGTCAGTAAAATATATGTGAGGTTCTGTAGTTTTTTTTTTGGATCGTTTGTTAATTATTTTTTTAGGATTTCATTATTACTTTAGCACAACAGTATGCAGTAGCACAAATGGAGCACGCCTAATGACGCTATATTCTTTTTTTAAAGATGAGCAGATTTAGTAGGGTTCTATTTGTTTGGCAGGTTTTAAAGTCAACAACCACAAAGACAAGTCCGTCAATTCAAAATCCATAAAGCGGTGATTGGGGGTTAGTGCCGTTCTAAATCTACCTCTATTGTGAAGCATTGAACAATTTCAGGTTCATTGCTTATGTCCAGTTTTGTTTTAGTTAGGTTATGATGTTTTCGTTTGGTTAAATAGATAAGGTTTGTCTATTTTATTTTTTTAGTTCCATCGGCTAAATCTTTTGTTAAATTTTAGTAATTGTTGATATTTGGTAACTTTTTTTTTTTACAGTTAGTAACAGTTTTTTTTTTAGATACGATGGAACTTTGTACATAAGTATATACAGGGTGTCGAAATTTTGAGGCACATTTTTATGCGCCATTGTGGTACCGGTGATGACTTGGAGAAGTTTTTTGATCATGAATTGTGGACAACACATTGATCATCCTTTTGTGGATATTGTTGCGTTTGGGTAATGAATAAAGTTAATCCATACACAACATATCTTCTACTTTTCAGACCTTAATGGTATTGGAGATGTCGGTAGATGGTAGTTATAAGAGCTGAGGACAGCTCCATATTTTCAGAGGAGGGGTAGGGCCGCTTGTGCTTTCTCTCGCTCACCTCTCATTGTCAGCGTACGATACACATATTTTGCGTATATACATGAAGAATGACTAATCAGAGAGTGTTTTTGTTTTGGTGATCGTATATTATGAGATACATAATGATCGTTTTTTTTATAGATTCAGTCGTGTTCGGAAAATCGGTGGGGTGGTGCCGGTTACGACGGATCTGGTTTTGTTTTGGTGATCGTATATTATGGGATACATAATGATCGTTTTTTTATAGATTCAGTCGTGTTCGGAAAATCGGTGGGGTGGTGCCGGTTACGACGGATCTGGTTTTTTTTTTGGCACGCCCTAGTGGTGTGACAAATTTTGTAGCACATATGTCTATGCGCGAATTTCAGGCAAGAATAACCTTAGCCGGGTTAGACTGATGGCCGGATACACGGGTGCGGATGACAACACCTGAACTAAAGAAGCCTGGGTCAAAAACATGGATTTTCATGAAGGTTTTTTGTGGAGAGTATAGAATAACCCTGGACCGCATATGGTTGCGTGAACATCTGTCCCGGGGAAGGCTCATTACTAGGAGATGATTTCTGGAATAATAGAGAAAGAAAGATTTAATGGGTAGTCCAATAATATTTTGTACATATTTTCTTTGTTAGTTCTATATTTTCATGGAGAGCAGGGTCAGACCTAACCCTGGACCGCATGAGGTTGCGTGAACATCTGTCCTGGGGAAGGCTCATTACTAGGAAGTGATTACTGGAGTAATAGAGAAAGAAAGATTTTATGGGTAGTCCAATTATTATTTTTTAGGTATATTTTTGGTGTTTTTTTTTGTTGTATTGTTATTAGCTGGCGAGTTTTGCAGGGTAAATTTGGTTTAGATTCTCAGGTTTTGGTTTCTTGTTTTAGGTTTAGCTCAGCCAACTTAGAATTTTTGTGTTAGAATATAGGATTAGCCCGGACGAGACAGGTTTTTTTTTGATGTGTAGAACATTGGTCCTGGCAGTTGGAATAAAAAAGGAATGGCAATCTCAATAAGGTAAAAATGTTTAGAATTGGGGTAATCACTCATGTGACATTTTCTTTAGACGATTTAAAGTACATTATTTGTGTCAATGTTTGGCATGTTACTTTGATCGAAATTTAACAGTAAACTTTAGAGACTGGCTAGGTAGTTGGATATTTTGTTCAGGCATATTATGTTATTTTATTTAGAAACATACTTGATCCTAGTCCAGCATGTTATTTTTTTTTAGTTTTTATCAAACGAGCGCAGAGGCGGTTTAGACTGGTGACCTCTTTAAACTCAAGCCTAGAAACTAGTTAACCAAACAGAGGCGGTTTTTTCTGGTGACCTCTATAAATGAAAAGCCTAAAACCAGTAAAAGCGCGAAGAGGCGGATTTCCTGGTAACCTCTATAATAAAAAGCCTAATTACCAGTAACAGAAATTCTAAAGCGGGTTTTCCACTCGATACTTTTCTTTACAAGGGGATAGGGGGTATGAATGTTTTACCAAATGTAGCATAAGTCCCAACAGCTAAATGTTCGGTACTGTGTCTATATAGGTTGTTTAAAAGGAAAGTGAATGCTCACAATTAGGTGTGTAGCAGGACTTATGGTATGAAAGAAGGATATATAGCGACTTACTTACTGACTATACCGGATTTGTAGTGATTGATTTTTGTCAGAGATTTTGTAAATAAAAGGAGTGCAATGTAAATGTATAAATTTTTTGTTTCCACAAATAGATTCACCCGAATAGATTGGCATTATAACAAAATGATTAGGAAACATATAAGAGGAAATATGCTAAATTAGAGATCTTGATAAATATATTGTACCCGGTTGAAATGTCACATGAATGAAGGAGACAGGAGGAGAAGGGACTTAGTGCATAGGTTAATTTCTTTTTTTTATTTATTTTTTTTAGAAAGGTTTGTTGGTAAAATTTTAGTTTTCAGGATTGAAATTATTGTTAACTTTCGGCCTGCGCCTGCAGCAGTGAACTTAGAACTGCGATATTCTGTTGGGGAATTTGGTCATATTTTTTTTGTTTTCATTCTTCGTTAAAGTTTGCGTTTCAGAGTTTGTTTGATTCAATATATTTTGTTTGGGGATTTACAATATACCCAAAAAGGTCCAGGAAGTTTTTTTGGTTTCCACATTGTCAATGAGTTTTTTTTTTTTAGTCTGGTTCTGTTTGCTTTTAAATCTCTTATTGAAATAGTTCCAGTGACTGTTATCGCTGAGGGCAGCGAGTGTTTCACATTGGCATGTGAAACTTTGGCAGGAGAGGGTGTATTGTAACATGTTAAATCATGACTCCAAGTTAGATTTTGTTATAGATCTCGATAATAGAATATACTGTACAACGCCATCTGACGAGGAGCAGCGTCTTTTCTATTAGATCAAGTTGTGTTTTCTCCGTATCTGAAAACCAGACGCCGAGTTTGTAAAAAACGCCGAACTCCACCACGCGTGCGCCACTTTCTTCGTTAAAGGAATAATGAAAGCTTTTCTTGTTGAAGACAGATTGATAATTTCGCCTATCTAAGAATCAAGAAATAATGGTTGAATTTGCCTCTGCGAGTGAAAGGGAAAAGTTTTCATCTACTGTCTCAAAATAGATAAAATGGTTAATCCACGCAGCGACAGCTAGCTACAAGTGGCGTGAACTAGAAGAAAGGTGAAAACTAAGTGGAGGTATCTGTCGGCAAGTAGCGAGCTTCATAGTGTTGCTATTAATAATTGACGTTCCAGGAATATTTCGGGCTCTGAATAACTTTGGAAGAGGAACGGCTTGTTTTAAAATCCAGAATAGGTCGCATCTTTAAGTTGGCTAACAAATAATAATTACAGAATGCAGCGTTTGATATGTCGAAAATAATTTAAATCTAGAAATCGCTTGCGATGGTCACACCATGGAAGGTTTTGACATAACGCAAAAATCACGTCAAAGTTCCAGAGAAATTCTTTTTTTTGTATGGACTTGTTCGAGTAAACACCGGATGCTGGCTGATATGTACCAAATCTGGCTGGAGGACAGTGACCAGTATTACTAGGCCGACAAGGTCTACTTTACGAAGCAAATGGCAGAGTTAGTTCTGGATTTTTCGAGATAACCGGAAGTTCAAAGTCTCAGTAGAACGCTACTCGAAGATGCAAAACAAGATAGTATATAAACAAGTGAGAAGCCTGTGGATTGGATTTGGATTTCGGACGTAAAACCGAATTTACTTTATATAGTTGGCACGTAATTAAGATCGACGCAGGCGGCAGAAAAATACGCAGTTTCTCTTGTGTGAACAAAACGACCGAGGCACGCTGTCCAGAACGAAGCTGCCCTGTTACAGGCGAAATAAGTATACCAGTGCAAAAGCCAGGTTAGTGTGTTTACCCGTGACTTCAGTTTTGATCCAACGAAATATCTGATTTGATTTTGCACCGCGTCTATCTAAGGCGGGCATCTCGAGACACATTTGAACACGAAGGAACGTGGGTTTCAGGTTATATCGTGCATCTACGGTCGGCTATTGTCGTCACCACTGCGAGCTGCTGTGTGCGATCACCCGGGGCTCACCACCGTTCGTGGAAGAAGCCGGTCTACGAGGGACTCCAGAAGGACTCCAACACACCACCTGTCCAGTAGAAGATATCACCACCGTTCGTGGTCAAGCAGTAAGAGCTGATCGAGTGGAGTAAGGAGGCGTTCCGCGGCGGTACGCGAGACGACCGTACGGCGTCCCAGGAAGCTTCCAGGTTGGTCCACTCCAAATCATTTTGAGTCAGCGAGCTACAGTGTTGAGGGAAGCCTTCGCCTTCTAATGTGTTAATATTGTTGAAAGATACTTTCTGTCTAATTTTCTGTTATTATCTAGATATTTTCTGATATTATCTAGATACTTTCTGTTTATTTTCTATGTACCTTCTGTCTTAGATTCTGTTTTACTTTCTATTTTAGAGTTTGATTTCCCTCTGGGAAACACAATCATACACACACACACACTCTGTTTGCACAAGTTCTCTTTTAATTTAAAACATTCTATGGCAAAGACAAGAATATTCCGTTGCGTTGTGACCAATACATGTTAATCTGCTGAGCACAGACTCTCTAAGTTTTATTGGCCTAGGATTCTCCAATACTATAGTAAATTCATATCATACAGGCCGGAGTTATGTACTAAAATTTATATGTTTGAGGAAATTATAATCACATTTGAGAATTTTGAGTTTTGAGTATTAAGTTAGTAATATTTCCTATTGTAAGGTCTTGCTGTTTATAATTATTTTGATGCAGAACAAACTAAATTAAGTGTAAAATATTTCTTTTTAAATTCCTCAGTAAAGGGGAGAGTACCATTATTCGATAACTCATGTGTGCTTTTTCTATTTTTTGTAATAAAGCCCTTTGTTATTGAATTTTCCATCTTGTTTTAATTCCTCGCCTTTACCTGAGAAGGAGGTCCGTTTCCTTAGCCGGGCAACGGCCCTTTCAGTTTTGTTTTTACACGACTGCCCAAAAAAGTCAGGGTTCATGTTTGTTTACTTTGTGAGTTTCTTTATTCCACCATGAGTTTTAAATGCCTGAAAAGATTTGGATGTAAAAGTTTTGTTAGAATTCGTACATCATACCGAATAAAAATGACTATTTTCTTTAAAAGAATTCAATCTTGCGGCGATACTATAATAAAACTGTAACTGGGCTAAATCTTTACATTAAATATTTTTTGAAAATTTTAATTGACATGAACTTCAAAATCGATATGGAGTGCAAAAAGAATTATTTTTTATTTTTTGTCTGACGGATTTTGATGCAACTAGGCACAATCATAGCTTATGTTATGGATTAACATTTAGAATACTTTTTATCCCGAAAAAAACAATGGTTCCCGCAGGATAGGGGTTGAAAGTTATTTAAATAAAACACATATACGCTGAAACTATCGTACGGATTTTGAAGTAACTTGGCACAGTCAAAGTTTATAGTATGTGTTAAAATGAATGATACTTTTAATCACGAATAAATACGGGATTTCTGCGGGATATGAGTCTAAAGTTATGTTAATTTGAAAGGAATAATAATTGCACATCCGTTTATAAAATGGTACCGTGAATTCGGCTCCTATGCCACAAGTCAGACTGGCACAGTAAAAGCGGTGTCTGGTTTGCAACCCAGAGGCACATGGATCGAATCCACGCGCTGCTATGAATGTTTTGCCTCAATATTTATAAGCATTTACATATTTTGTGCCTTTTTTTACATTTTCTTTGTTTTTTAAGGCTTATGTAATTTCCTGAAGTAAACCATCAAGTTTTGTTTGAAAACAATATATATAATGGGATCTATCCAAACGAATGGTCCGACTTAGGTGCGGTTTTTTATGTTTGCAAGCTGAGCTAATCGAGATGGTATAGTACGTGTTTGGTACGAGTATAGATAGCACAATGGCATCAACAACTCAAGCGAATAAACCAAAGGCATCAAAGTTATCCCAAATCTCAAAACTCTCAAATTTAACTAGATGGCGCTGATTGACCTTAAAACACGCAATCATTTCATTCCTGCAACCAAGGGTCCCGTTAAATTCAAATTTATTAGTTTTTGGGATTCGGCTCACACTAGCACTAGCACGACCTCCAGGGGCCTAATTCTCTAATTTTAAGACGCCAATTCCTCGCTGCCTGCGTGGAAATTGGAATCACGAACAAATTCCACGTAGGCATGGGTCATACTCGCAATATCCAGCACCAGGGCTTTCAAGTACGTCCATCTTCAAACACTGGGCGAAAAACCAGGGTTCAAAATACTTTCAAGTGTTTTCTGTAGAAACAGATTAAAGCCTGGAAAGTAGAAAATACTTGCATAGGAAATTGATTTTTGCCGTCATATAAATAAGGAGAACAATAGTGTTTGCAAAATAAAAGTACTTGGAAGCCTTGAAAGTAGAAAATACTTACATAGCAAATTGATCTTTGTCTCTATATATAAAAGGAGCACTATCGCGTGTGTGAAAAAGTACTCTGAAGCCTTGAAATTGTTTGTTTGTTTGTCGTATGAGGTAGTGCTGGGCTCTGATGTCAGAGTTTGTCAGGCCGCCCGAGGGCCTCTGACATGGCTTAACGACTGCTATTAACCAATAACAGCCGGGACCGGCAGCTTAACGTGTCCTCGGAAGCATGGAGCGATGGAAAACCGCACATTACTTAGAAAAGTCATTGGTGCGGAGCCTAGGTTTTGAACCCGCTATCGTTGGATTCTAAATTGCACTATAGAACCGTTAGGCCACCATCGCGCTCCGTTTGGCCACCATCGCGCTAAAATTAATAATAAAACCACAAAAAAAAACTACTCTCGTACAGCACTATATCGTTATAGAAGATGAGCGCAGACTTAATATATTTAGAGTTGTGACACTCGCATAGTGTTGTGTTAATTATAATCTATAAGAAAATTGGTATCAAATTGAAGGCCTTGATCAGCATACTCTAATAGAATATAATAATTTATTGGCATAATTGTTTTTTGGCACAATCTTTGTTTAATCCAAATTCATCTGGACACCGATGCGTTGAGATGAATCAGGCAGGCCGTTCAGCATCTGTTGTAAGCCCTGCAACGATTCTGCCATAATGACGATGTCATCCGCAAATCTAAGTGTGAGATGTACTCGCCATTTATGTTTATGCCACGTCTTTTCCAGTCCAGAGTCTTAAACATATGCTCCAATGCATTTGTGAACAATTTCAGGAAATAACGTACCCTTGTCTCACTCCTCTATGCAGGAGAATTTGCTTAAACTGCTGATTCTGTATATGGCCGGTCATTGTTGCGGCATCATACAGGCATCTCAACACTTGAATATATCGCCAGTCGACTTGGCATCGCTGCAGGGATTCCAGGATAGACCAGGTCTCACTGGAGTCAAAGGCTTTCTCATAGACCACAACCGCTAAGCACAAGGGCTGATTATACTCTTCGGTTTTCTGTCAATTGTATTTATAATTCCGCTATAAATCGGTTGGTTTTTTCGTGAATCAATGTGTTAATCAGTCGTGATAATTTGTGTTTATAATTTCTTACTTCATCTTATCTAGATTTATCAAAAGTTTAGATTTTTCAGAACTGTTGTTAAGGATTTAGCTTAACATAAACTTAGCATGCAATTCAATTAAAAAGGCCACTTTAGACACAAATATGTCATTAAAAAGACCATTATGTAGCAATTACAAATAATGAAATACGGGATAATTCACATCAATTACCTAGCCCCAAACTAGGATACACTTATACTATTGGTACTAGATAATGGATACACATACATGGCTCGGAAACACCAATTACTGCTCAAAAAACAAATGATTGTACCTTGCGGGATTCGAACCCGCAACCGTTGGTTGACTTCGCAGTCAAGTTCTCTAATCATCTACTCGGCCATCCAGTAGGTCGGAAATATATATAGAGCACATTACACTCCTTTTTTTGGGCAGTCGTGTAATGACTCAGCTCTGTAGTCTTAATAGTCTCCAAAATAAATGGATGTGATATGCAGATGGACATGATGAAAGTATAAGGTTTTCTAACCCAAATTAATTTTAAACCTTGAAAACAATCTTCACATTTTCGTAATTTCTCCAGATGTAAGTAACAATTCCAGTTTAAAACTGAACGCCCCCAGACAGCCCAATTCCATAACTGTCCGAAACTCATACCTTCTAAGACTGCACAAAGAACCAGACCACATCCTCGCAGACACTAATGCAGAAAGACAACCGTGAAATTTCTCCGAGAACAGTCAGTTTCAGTTATTAGTTCCTTAGAAGGCGTACGTGATACGTTTACCAGTCAGTTATGCTTCTGTTGTTATGAAATTCATGACCATTTTCGCTGTCACTTTTAGACGCTATATTTCTTTGCCCCGTTGAAAAATAAAAACCGTGTCAGGGCTCTGCATACGTGAGCACATGTCGAAAATGGAAGCTAAATATTTGCCGCTGTAATTAGCGGAGCTTTGACGGAGATTGTTTGTGAGGCGTGGAAGTAGTTTGTAAATCTTTAAAGTGGTTTCGGGCGTGTGCTGGTTTTAAAGCGAGGTGAACAAAATGTTTTACGAATGTATTTGCTTGCTGTTGCTGTTATGAATGATAATGGAGCATGCTCCAAGTTTGCCTATAAGGACTCTGACTCAGAAACTTCTACCGACGTCGACGGCATACATTAAGCACTCTTCTAGTCAGTTTGCTGGCAACTGATGCAATTGCGTGCTAAAAAAAAAGGCAAAATCAATTCTTAATCGCCAATTTTTTGACACTTACGGTTCGACAGTCGGAGTCATCTCATAGGCAAACAGCCAGTTCTATATTTAAGCGAAAACATGTGTTTACCTTACCTGTAAGATAGTCAGAGCGTCTCCGGTAGTGATGTAGCTCTCAGAAGGTGCGCAAGGTCGAGTCGCTCGGGTAGCGTTGGAAAGGAGCGCGTGGTCGCAAAGCCGAGGTGACTCTTCGCGGCAGAAAGAGCCCAGCAGTGACTTCTTGTCTTTCATCTCCAACTGTCCAAAATAAAAGGAATTTAATAATTCAAAATACAAAAGCGTTTTTTGGTACAAAGTTTTTTAAGGAGGAAAGTAACTTTTAAAAATGAGTGATTCTTGTACTAGTTGCGTAATGCCGAAATTTTTAAAGCTTGCTGCTACTAAAAGGTAGGCTAGGTACTCGTAGAGTTACTTAACCATACCAATATATAAAAGTGAAACGTTGTCTGTTTGTTTGTTTTTTTGTTTGTTTGGGGAGCTTTAACGTGATAACGGCTGCACGGATTTTGATGAAATTTGGAATGGTAAATTATAACCCCGGTGTGTTCAAGTCAAGAGTGAATAGGTATCTACTAGGCAAGCGTGCTACACTTTCGACCACATCATTGCTTTCCATCAGGTGAGATCGTGGTCAAACGATTGCCTAGTCCGTAATAAAAAAAATAAAAAAATAAAACTCCAAAACGAATAGACTGATTTTGATGAGGTTTTTATGTTTAAAAACTAATGTAATCGAGATGCTTCTTAGCTATAGTGGAGTCGGGGGTTATATATTTTTTTAATTTGTGCTTGTTTTATTTAATAGAGAAATAACCGATTCTTTACCAATTATCTGTGTTTTGTTGCAATAAAGTGGCAACCGGATAGTGACGTAGCACGGTGTCGGTCCCGGAGTGCGTTACCTTGTTTTCTTGGATTATGACTTATATACTGTAAGTTTGAGTCGTACGCCCAGTATATATATATAACAAAGAGTATATTAATACATATATAAGTTACTCTATGCTCTAACTGGCTTGCCAGTTTATTTGGTACTGTGTTCCAGTTAAGGATCCAGTGTAGGCTACTTGTTAACTAAATCATTTTAAATGTTCGGAATATCCATGATTTTATTTTCGAAAATCTCACTAATACATTATTGCAAAAATGGTTATGAATTTAACGTCAGACCCGATTATCTCTGACATTATGGCTACCTCAAAATATTCCGCCAGTAATTCAACCTCTTTGTCAAAATACAACTTGACCACAGAATACCTAATATACTAATATACTAAATACCTAATATACTATACTAATTCAACCACATATAGAAATGAAAATAGACATCACGTGCGTATTTAGGTAACGTGTTTCAATCAAGATAAACTCATTAAAGAAAATAAATTCAATGTAATTATTCCAAACAAAAACAATCACACATAACTATTTTTTTACCTAAGAACCAATCTTAGCTGAGGTAAACGAAATGGCTCTTAGCTATAATGATTTACCATTATAGCTAAGAGCCATCTCGTTTACCTCAGCTTTGTAACATTAAAAGCCGCAGCTAAATCGGTCCATTTGTTTTCTCATCTCCCCCCAATCCCCCCTCATCCCTTACCCCTATATATCTAAGAACCGAAGAAGAAGTTTGGGAGCTACGATTCCACAGATAGACACACACAGTGATACATACCCTAAAATTATAACACTCTCTGTTCGGGGGTTAAAAAGTTCTTAAAGTAGCCTGGAGTTCACCAACATTTGAAACGTAATTTAATTGATAGCATTTTTTAAACTGTGTTAGTTTAAAAAATGCAATCACTTACTCAATACTATTATTAATTCTGTGGTTTTACCAAGGTGCTCATGTCGGTGAACTCCAGACACGAATTATGAGCTTAATTAACTTAAGAATATATACAAACAATATTTAACATCAATACAATATGTACAAATAAACGATAAAGCGAATGTCTCGCGGTTACAAGTGTAGTGTAAAGTAGTAACGCTTTGGCCCTAATGCATATATCGTTGTTATAGATGGCGCTGCATTGTTTCAGGTTGCAAGCATGGGGCCTTCATGGTTCATGGGCTTTCTATCAGTTACACAACTTGCTTATCTTGACGCTTAGTCAAATCAATTCATTTTATTACAAAACCTACCTCTTTCTCAGTATATATATACGAGTATTCTATAAAAAATTAGAAAATGTACAAAGGCTAGCTTAAACAATATTTTTTCTGTGTTCGTGAACGAATCGCAGCAAATTTTATATTATAAAGTACTATTATTTTCTTCTACTTGCCAAAAAGTAACATAAGTTTAGCATTGATATATTCCCAACGTAGAAGTAAGAATATACTATATTTGAATATACTATCACATTTTAGGCATTGGAATTGTGTCTGACAGGTAAATAAGGTTTATTTAAGTGCCTTGCTAATACATAAACAAATATTTACTTCCAAGAGCTTCGTCCGAAATACGGTGTCCAAGGTAAGATTCTATTAGTTATTCTGCGTAAGTCCCAATACTTAGTGAAATGAATAGACTTACGGAGAGTAAATAGAGCTAAATGGTATTGAAATAAATAATTCATCCCATTCACATAGACTTCTTACATAATCTGGGCAGCGAACGGAAAAACTTTTTCGAATAAAGCGCGAACAAAAAAGAAATGAAGTAGGAGCTACAACTGTACATTATGGGTTCAGAACAAAATTAAGGTTTTTTAGGCGTATATGTCATTAAAAGTGGGAAGGTTAAGTACTAGCTGGTCGGGCGTAGACCGCATAAATTAGGAGCAACGCACATCATTGGCCTTAGTCATAATCGGAGTGGTGTTTGTATAGCACGTGTTAGCTGTGTCAATTATTATTATCTCATTTCACTACAGTCGACCTATGTCTACTCGTATGACAGTAGACCAAAAAAAAGAAAAAAAAAATGCAGAGACATATATCTGCATTTTTATTGTTGATGCACATGAAGCACGACAATGGAAATATAGCTCTGTGGGTGTATTTGCCTGTAGTTGTATCTAGTCCAATTGTTATTACATGACTATAGAGTGTGCCGTATCTGCCCCTCTTTAACTAGATCTATGTTTTACGTGTGTTTTGTGATAGGTAATAACGTCTCCGCCCGTATCGCCACAGCTTATCTATAATCAAAGGCTCATCATTTCATTTTATTAAACATTTGACTCCTAGGTCGGTGACCAAACTCTCTATATGTTATTCAATTTAATATTTTATTAAATATGTTTTCTGATATTATTAATAAATATTTTACTTACATTTGAATAATAGTTATCCGTAGAAAGACAGTGCAGAAACACACCTACTCTCTTAATAATAATATTGACTTTCAAAACTTGAAGGGTTCTGTTATGCCTTGAAAGAATACGGAACCCTCAAAAATAAGTTTCACTCGAACCGCTTATCCATTCTTAATTCGAACTGAAGTCCGGATGAATGAAACGAAACACCGCAGTGCAGTCGGCCGGGAACCGGCAAAAGTGCTCAGACACATTAAAGAAAATTAATGTTTGGCTGCCGACGTCGAGTGGGGCGCTCCAAGGTACTTGGCAAAGTGAAATGGCACGAATAACCCCGGCGCGAACGCCCAATTCTATATCTGTACTTGTATCATCACATTAGTCTTTGAAAAGTTTCACCACGTACGGCGAACTTGATACACATTTCATTACTTACTCGCGAAAGGTTTCAATATTTTTTATGGCCGGAGATGTCAGGGGTTTGCGTCGTAAATCCAGGATCCGGCAACTCAAACCAGGCCACAAGTATATTATCGGTTGTCGATGGTTAAGTGCTACTAATTTGATGAGGTAGTGTATCAACTTTGCTTATATAGACAATACAATCTAATCGGGCGTATTATCCAGATCTATCTAGACTTATAATAAGGCAAAAAGTACGAACATGTCTGTACAAAGAAAATAACTTTAAAAAAGATCTAGGCTACTTAAAATAAGCTACAGAAAAAAAAAAACGTTTCTGTTGTTTTTGTCTGGATGTTTTTTGTTTGCGTATCTCGTAAAAAATACTGGGCCGATTGCAATGCGGTTGGATAGCCTATAGTTTGACTTAATAACTGGTGTATTTGGTATATCAATCCGATGAGCAGAAGTCGAGCAATCATAAAAAATATTATTGACAGCTGAAGAATATTTTTAGCGGTTATCCGGCTAAATCACTTCCTACTACATCTCTATCCCATATCCATCTTGTGATTTGGTTCGCGATAACGGTTTTAATATTTTATATCTATTGCGCGAATGCCAAGAAGCGGCCAAGGAAGTTAGACAATAACAGTTTAAAGAGATTTACTATTCTATTCGGAACACCAAATACGAACATAATTTCTGGCTTATAGTTTTTTAAATAGCTATTTTGCCAGAATTTGGATTGGTTTTGTCACGGGGTTCTCGAAATAAAGATCGTAATCTGCCTGTTGATCTGCCAGCTAAGGTATTATTTTTATTATATCACTTTTATATTGGTAATCAGGTCGCTAATAAGATTTTGTTTACACTCGCTTATTACTAATCTCGCACTTATCTGCATTTTTAAGTATCTGTTTAATACTCATCCATACCCGCAAGTCTCACTGGTCACTACTAACTCATTAAATCAAGTCAACGAGATGAGTTTATTTTTTCGTGTTATTGTTTATTATCAATAGTTTTTCGGGTGAGTAATCTCACAAGACGAAGTGAGGATGCGGTCGACGATGCTTCACTCTAACTTAGAAGTAATCTTATTCACAGGAGACTTGAAGAGTCCCAGTTAAGAGACAAAGACTCCGCATGACAATGTGGAAGCTTTACACAGAACATAGAAAAAAAAAACCCTGAAGCTAAACATTTTTTGTTTATCCGTGATAACTGCCCGGCCGATGTCGCAAATATCGAAATATTGGTCTTAACATAAGAACAGGATATCATAACAATAGAACATAGTAGGAAATTATTCACAAGTAGCTGTGCCCGCAGCTTTGTGGTCATTTCGCTGGGTTAAAAGTAACCTATGTGTTATTCCAGGACAAAAAGTACCTACAAAATATCATAAATTTGCTCAATATTGGATCGGCCTTCAAATAGTTTTTTACCGATTGCTCGGCTTCTACTCATCTGATTGAGATCACAAGTACACCATATTTTATGTCAAAACCTAAGCTATTTAACAGTGAAAACTGCATCGCAATCGATCTGGTGGTTATTACGTGCGAACAGACATAGAAACCGACAGAAAGACATGATTTAAAAAAAAAACATTAGCTTATTTGAGTACCCTAAAGCATTTTTTTATAATAATCTTAAATGTAGACTGTATGTTATTGCTTTATTAAAAGTATACAAAAATATATAAATTGATATCAGATTTATTTCATTTGAATTCAAATGTAAACAGGTACTTATTAATTATATACTACTGAGTTTTTATTAACAATCATACTAATGTTAAATGTGAATTAGCAACTATGCTAGATATTTACTTGTGCAAATTCTACCAGGTAGTTCAAATATTATTACCAACTTTAGACCCCATTGATTCAGCGTATCTTTGACTCGCTAGTTTGATAAGTAAACATAGTTTAGAGATTGAGGGTGAATGGTGAATAACATACAATATAGATATAGATTGAGTTAAATGGAACAGTTTGTGCATAGTCTGGTTAAGTTTAACTAGACTTTACACTAATTATATTATTTTCATGACTTTTAGAATTAATGCCAGCTTAGCGAGGATATATCACTAAGAGAACCCCGTAAGATGGGTTCAGGAACTAGAGAAACATTTGGACGATAATGCAGTGGTCACGGTAGCTAAATGTGTTAGAGGCATGTGCGCGTATAGGCATGGATGTATGTGGGTTCAATTCCCTTTCGCAATCCAAATTGATCCATTAGAAAATTATTTGATATATTATCGCTAAGCAGGCGTTACTGCTAAAAATAATTAAACATTATTCAACACTGTTTAAAAAATTGTCAATAAGCCTAACCATTCATCTAAAAATGACTATTTCCCCAATAAATATCAATGTTCTACTTATTTTGGTATCGACTAAATGGTCCTATAAAATATGAGTTCATCTACCACTCCTTAATATATAATTCTTCCTTCCTTAATATATAATTTCTAAGAACGCTTCGGTTAGAAATAACTATATTATGCTACTTAAGTTTCAAAGAGAGAAGTCAATTCTACAATTCTTGTTTTGCATTTGCATTGAAAGCCTTATCCCACCTGAAAAATATTTAGGTATCTTATGAAAAAGTAGTGAGGGTAATTCGAGGCGGTCATAAACTCTTGTTTTATCTTGTTTATAACTCCGAGAGTTATAAAATGGTGTTTGTACATGCAGAGTCATATCCTACATCACTGCCACTGGGGTAATATTTTGCAGGAAATGTCAAGGAGTCGAGGAAGGTTCGCTCGCATAGACAAAATACTTATTTCGGTACAAGAAATTGTATATTAAGTTGATGTTTTGAGTGACGAGACGAGCAGGTGGTCTCACTCGCCTGATGGTAAGCGTCACGCCTGCCAATAACAGTTGCAGTGCCACCCAGAAATTTGGTCACATAATCTTGCGCATCACTGCACTGCACTCGTCACTCTGAGGCATTGGTTTTTAAGTCTCATTGCATAGTGATTTCACTGAAAACATTGCTCTTCAAACCGAAACACAGAAGTGATTACACGCCATTGTTTGATGATTGGGTATCTGGCAAAGTTGCTATTATATGTTACTATTTTTACTCCAAATCTATGTTTCAATGCTGCTATAATGTTATTGCTGTGTGATTTTTACCCGACGAGGAGAGTTATGTGTTTGGGTTGAATGTATGTTGGTTTTGTTTGGCGCGTCTTACAGCTTAAACGGCTTGATGGATTTTGATAAATAAGATATCATTGGATTCTTCACGAGAGTGCTATAGGATATATGAAGTGTCAAGTAAACTAATATGGCGGCTTACAGCTGCCATATTGTATTTTTGACACAACAAAAAATGACCAAAACCTGTCGAGTCAGGTATCAAAATGAAGGTCTTTAAAAGTCAATTCCAAATTATTATTTATATTTACCTAAACAGTAGCAATTATCTTTTAAGCTTCTTACAAAGTTGAAAATTTTATTCAATAGTTTTGTATGCAGTCGGGTTTTAGTTTTTTGTAGTAATTTTTACTTTTTAGTATTTAAATCTGTGGTTTAGAAAATATTCTTGTAATTAAAATATATCAAAACCAAAACTTTTTTCGATTAATGATATGTACACATTATTTTATGTAATTGAACACTTGGTAACTCTTTTAGATGGCATGATCACAAAAAAAAAACAATTAATATTCTTGAATAGTACTCTTGGATAGGTATGCTATAAAATGTATCCTTTTGTTTTTATACCGCTAGCTTAGTTTTTGATTGAAATTGTTAGATGAAAATTTCAAATAAGAAACCGCAACTTTGAGTGCCCGTGGTGTAAATTTTTTATGGTGACCTGTGATTATGTCACAATAAATTTTTCTTCTAAATTCTAAAACTATATAACTCATGGTATTTGAATGTAACAAATTACAAATTGCCTATTAACGTTGATTGCGATCTAATTGTCGTTTATTTATTATTTAATGTGTCGTTTAATTTTTGTAAAAGTAAACTTCATAAGCCACTAAACTTACAAAAACAGCCCTCTTACTAGCTTAATAATATACCTATTAAAGGAAGCAGAGAGTCTAAACATAAAATTAAGAAAAATAAAAATACATTTTAATGCAAAATTTGCAAAAATTGATTTTATTGTACCCTCTTTTTACCCCTTGCTTGCGAGAGAAGGACAGAGTACGGCCCGAATGCCACTGTCACAAGTAATAATTCTTGGATTCTGATGAATTATTGCTTAATTATTATTGTTTAGCTAGTAAAAGGGCTATTTTCCTAAGTGCCTTATACAAAAAAATAAACATTACGAGAAATAATAAATTTACGACAATTAGACCAACGTTAATAGTTCATATTATTTAATTGAAAGCTGAACATACCGTTTGTTATACCGTTTTAGAATCTCAATGAAATTGAATATTTTTGAGTGACTTGGTCATGCAGGTCACCGTGCATTTTTTTACACCTCGGTCTCTCAATTTTTTTTTCGTGTAACTCTTTTTTGGTATTAAACTTTTGAATGATCAAAAAATTAAGCTTTAAAAACAAAAGTTTACATTTGATAGCGCATTTAAACAAGAATGCAAAAAAAAATAAAAAAGAAAGTATTTTCTTTGACTCAGACAGACAAAGAAAATACCTTTATATGTGAAACATGTCATCGAAAAAAGTGAAATTATTTATAAAAATTTAACTAGAGCCCATAAACTAAGAAATCCATGACAATTTTACAAAACACAAATTTTTATTTCTGGTTATTGGTTGTTTTCTTTCCACCCACCTACTACGGGTTAATCACTGTTTACTTCACATCATGTATAGAATATTAGAAATATTACTCTCTTTTTCATTTTTCTTTTTTTTTTTCAAATTATAGCTTACAGTCATTTGCATTAGATCAGGGTAGTGTATTTGTGGTTCCTATTGCTCAGAGAGAAAAATAAATTGATGATGGATAAAAGTTCAAAAACAACGTACCTTTCTATCACGGTCGGCGTCAGGTGCGGCGCCGTCCCATATCGTCAGTTGTGAAGAGCAGTCTTTCTGCTGGTCAAACCCAGCCGGCTCCGTCCCCGCTGAATGGTACTTCACAAAGGACACCCATACTATCTCGTTTGTTCGGCCCTAGAACAAAACAGTACAAATAAAAACCCTTGCCTAAAGATTCGTAGCTGTAAAAATGTAGCTTGTCGTAGCCATTTCGTAGCTATATCTAGACATAATAATGTAGCACACTCTACGTAGAAATAAATATTTACAAAAGACAACACTCTAGAGAAAATACAATCGAAATAAATTTTGTTGTCGTTTTCATTGAACTAAGAAAAATACTGTTGCAGCAAAATTCGTTAGAAATATGAAAAGTATATGGTAAAATAGTTTCCGTGAGAAAAAACCTTGAACGATTTGCCAATCCACAAATTGACTAACGATTCCTAATATTATCTTCATGATAGATAATAAGAAACGTTTTCTTCGCTCGGTGTTAGAATTTATTTTCTTAATGAACGTTATAACAGAGATATTAGCACCAGCAGAGATATTATTTGATGAGAGAAAACAGAAATCTTATATTAATTAAGCTGCTTATGAAATTGTGTTAGACGGAAAATGATACAGTAATGGTGAAATAAAATATGTGGTAAGATGAGCCATTGAAGGTGAAATAATTTTGTTCAGATCAGTACTGAGCGCATACATGCACAAGCGCGCGCGGCAAGCAACTGGTTAAAACAAGAGAAAGGAAACTTATTAAAGAAGAATTAAGGAACAAAATGCGCGTCTTGCAACAATGCACGATGTGGTACAATTATGCTCAAGTTTTGTGATAACACCTCCTCAAATTTGCTACGCAATTTGATTTGAAGTTGAATGTTGTTATGAAAATGCCAAACAAACAGAAAACTAAAGAATATTATTTAAAAAAATACTTTTCGCCTAAGCCCAGATAGTTTAGAATTCCATTCAGATTAGATATGGAATTCTAAACTATCAGTACGAATAGGTAGTCTTCAACTCAACGAAACGCAACTACCTAAATGAGAAACAAAAAGTTCTCGAAAGTTGTATTCACAAGAGTAGCAAATGTTTTTAAATCTATTTAAATTTTAAAGTAACTTGTACTTAACAGGTAGTAAACAAAAGTATCTGAAAACTTATTTGTAAAAACAATCAAATTGAATATAAATAAAATTATAAATTAAAGGTCAACGAACCAGTGGAACTAACTGAAAGTAATTTATTAATTAACTGCATGATTAAATCAATTATAATCGCGAAGACCTAAAATAACAATAACTGATACCCGCAAACCACACAATCAACAAATGAAAATCTTAAATTTATTGGTCTGAGACACAACCAGCTCCCAGTTAAAATAGTAAATTTTTCTTAACACTTTGCTTTCATGTATAAAAGTAGTAAAAGAAAAAAAACAGATATAAAATAAAAGGTAAACGAATCAAAACAACAAAAGATACTTACAAAAGTACCTACTAAGTATAAAAGTACCTGAAAGTAGTAGACACAAGAGGTATTCGGGGGTAGAGAATGCCTCGGATTTCTGAGGACGCCGCTAGTTTTGTCCGAAGAACGTAAAACAAATCGGCAGCGCCCGTCTGATCTCACGTACGAATGCGAATCTTTGTCCACGTACAGCACCTGTCGGGGAAATTTATATTTTAAACTCGCTGCTTAGCTTGCGTCCACATTTTGCCCCTTCCTACGCCTTTGCCCGCGTACAATTAACGCCTTCCGCTTTAAAGCAATAAGATAATTAACTAGCAGGAAGCGCATTGCATTGTATACAAAATGTATTATATTATATCGGCCAAGAACTAGGCGGAAAATGATATTGTAATGCTTGTGCTTATATTTTAGTTTGCGAACATTCAAAATTTCTATTATTTATCTATAGGAAAGATTAGGATCATGGACGGGGCTCAAACCACCACCATCCGTGCCTCTGCGTGGGACATACCTTAAACCAATTCGGCTACCATGATCCAAATTTTTCCTGGAGAAAATTATTACATAAGTTTTCGCAGGCATTAATGCTAAAATCATAAAACGTTGTTAATTTTGAGTTTTAATTACTTCAATTACGAGCCAGTTTTATTGAACTTATTTTTAGGGTTTTGTAGTCAAAACAAGGAAATCCAATGTGTCTTCAGTTTCCTTCCGCCAGACCGTCTGTCTGATTTATGTCACAGCAATTTTATTTATACACTGTTTACACTACTTGAAATTATCCACATGTTAGTTATTGATAACCTCTACATAGGTGTACAAAATATGTAGACATAAATATTATTTTTGAGTGGTTTCATTAAAAGTGAAGGAAAAAAATGCAGCTCGTCTAGTGGTATCTCGTTGAACAGGTATTTTAAAATTATTATGAGGTCAATCTTATAAACTTTTTGGTTCAGTTTTAGAAATATTTGTCTCTAAAAGTGATATTTTACTATAATCATATACATAATGTAAAGCCCAAAAAAAAAGCTATGGTACTAGCGCTTAATACGAGTTTACTTGCAAACTTATCATGGCTATCTAAGGTTTACTAGTTAACGATCTTATACCAAGCTGACTCAGATAAGGCAGTTAATGCTCGAGTTAATTCTGAGTAAATTACATAGTGAGAGACATAATCCAACCGTAAAAACAACTTTATTTGCGTATCACGTAAGAACTATTGGACAGATTGCAATGTGGTTTTCATAGGTAGCTTAGTATCCTGGTTACGTAATTCTAAGTCTGTGCGTGTTTAATACGCACTCAGCTGTATCTTTATTTTATTGTAAATATTAACGTTGTAGGTCACGAAAAAATCAAATAAACCATTACTTAATTATTAAAGAGGTTTAAAATGTTTAGATATAGCGCTCACGTTAGATTTCAAATTCAAAAGAACAAAAGTCAAGATATACATTTTGCTTAGTTACAATAAAACCCTTTTGAGCTACGAGAGGTTTTTCACCAAAAGAAAATTGATATATCCACTCTCCAAAAAGAATTTCCAACTAAGGAATTTTCCTCAATATCGAAAATTCCAAATAAACTTGTGGGCCATAAACATCACCGAATTTATCGCTAGACAGATATTATTCGGTAAACAAGTTACGTTTTCGATCATCCATCATCGCCAACAAAATAGATAATCCTATACATTAATAATCTACTAAGTTGGAAAGTACATTAACCTCTGGTCCCTTGACAACTAGGTAGCTGAATACTAAATATTTGATTATCTTGTACCTTGTGATCGTACCTACAAAGTTTGCTACGGCACAAGGGGTGGTAATTACCCTAATTAGACTACATATATCCATTTACTTTCTTGAGGATTGATATAACAAGGTACAAACATTATTTAAACATACATTGAAGCATCACTATTACGTTGTATAAATTATTCGAAAACTTTTTTTTTCGGATTAACTTAGTCACTATAATTTAATTTTTAATTTTTGACAGTTGGCCACAGTACAGCGCTCAGCTAGTAAAAAGTAAAAATATTATGCCAAAAGCACAAAGAATCAGCTTGTCGAGTTTGACAGACTTTTCGGCGAATTTCGAACTTGCATAAATCTATGCCTCTGCGAAGCACATGTCTCTAACCAATTCGGCTACCAACTAAATTTTTCCGCTAGCTTCTGAACCCGTCATATGTGAGGACGGTAACGCCACCTATTGGTAGTATTTTGAACTAACCAACCAAACGCGGCTAATATTGATTATCTTCGTTTCTGAGAGATAACGTATCATCATCATCATCCTCATCATCAGCCATAGAACGTCCACTGATGAACATGTGCCTCCCTGCAGATGGCCAGAACGAGCGGTTACTACGAGTAGCTGTTAGCATCCACCGATCTCCAGAACCTTACTTTCTCAATTGTTTTATTTTTTTCATAATTTCTACGTGGTAATGCCCTGCCCATCTCAAATACTTCTGTTAAGAAAATCCTACTTATAAATATACCATTTTCTATAACGCTCACCTGCACTTCAAGCTCAAATCCAGGTAAGTAACTTAACGGTACTGGATGAAACGGATTATCATAAGGTGAAGTATGAAACTCCAGTAACATGTTGGGACCACGGCTAATGATATCCGGTACAGCATCGCCTCCGCAAAGCCGCACCAGCACGGGAGAGTCTCGAGTAGGCCCGTCCCATACAGTAAGGTAGTCTTGTACAACGTTGCATTGATCCCAGATCCTACAAAAAATATAGAATTTCGTCAGTATGTTTTGTTTCAGGATGCTGTCGCAGGCATGAGGAGTAGCTCGCCAGGTTCTAGCTGATCTCGTTAAAGGAGAAATCAAATGTATGATGCCTCCGACTGCATCTTATATTTCAAAATCAAGTATCTAAAGCTTGACTCTTTTTAGTTGTGCTCGCAGTTATTTTTTTATTATCATTTTTTCTATTTTAAGCTGTTTAGTTTTCCTGCAAATGAATTTATTCAGCCAAAGAGTTTTCGTCGTAGGGTCGATCTAAAATTTTCTTAGAGACAAGGCAGCTCAAAGTAGTATACATGTTTGAAATGGTCTTTGAAAAATCTTTAGTTTGATTCCCTCACTCCATACGTTTTGGTAATTTTTTGTTCCCTCGGAAATACAATATGGCTGCTGTTAGCTGCCAAATTAGTTTCCTTGACACTTCGTAATTACGAGTATACCCTAGGTCACTTTCGTGATTAAGACGGATCACATGATATCACACTATCAAAATCCATCAAGCCATTTAGGCTGTAGGTTGCGCCAAATGAACATTCACACATGAATACCCACATACATACAGTCCAAATATATAACCCTCTACAGTTGGGTAAATATAGTCGTCATCATCAGTCGGAAGACGTCCACTGCTATACAAATTCCTTCCCCATAGCACAGAATAAAGAATAGTACTACGCCCGTAGAATTTACAATGATCGGTTGCTCGTATCCAGCAGCTGCCCGCATCTCTCCCCAGGGCCCTTATTCGATATTAACGCGTCGCGTTACGATAATTTCGTGGAATCATTAGTGAATTTCCGAACTATTCCAAGAAAATATCGTAACGCGACGCGTTACGTGTGCGAATGGTCATAGCGTGTAAGGGCCCTGGTCCTCGTACCAACTCATGGGGGCAATGTCAAGTAAAGATAATTGGTCCATAATTAGTAATACATATCAATTTTCAAAAATAGTTATAGAGACTTGAAATATTGAAACCAGTAAGCAGATTCATTCACTATATTATAATGTACCTATAATTGTGTAAGATAGAGTAAAATAAAAATCAATTAAGGATATTACTATTTGATGATTTGTTTCTTGATTAAAAACTAATAGTTTAGTACCTTTTAAGGAGTACTATTATTTATACTGTGCTACAGGCACCAGTTCTGTCAGTTGCCAGAAACCTGGTTTTTCGGAACAATAAAATTTAGCGTGGATAGAATAAGTTGTATGATAAAGTGGATTTGATGACTATGCAAAAACAAACAGTTGATAGAATCAATAATGCTACAGACTATAATGTAGCCATTGTTCATCATTATAATTATATAAAACCAACGCACTAGTCAAAAGTAAATTATCTAAAAAAACTATGATTGAACTCATAATATATAAGAAGGTTTGATCCGATATCATATTTGCCCCACTGCATCTGCATAGACCAATCATTCATCAAAGTTTCTTATTTCCCTCCCTCGCTCCAATCTCCAATGTTTCCCAACTAAATCATCCCAGCCAACTTTTCCATCATTAGTTTTTACAACAGAGAAAATCTAAATTCTATTGCCTCGATAAAATTCGTATACGAAGGTAAAGGTGTGTTCCGCGTGGTTGCTTTTTAGTACGCCACGGGAGCCCAAATAGCTTGCTTTTCCGCGCTATTCCGACGTTGGATCGCATCTTGTGCTGAATTACACGCAATTTTCTAACTTTTAGAGCATAAATGGAATTTCTAGGTAAGGTACGCTGCTTGTTTTACTAGGGTAGGTAAACAGCAACTTGTTCGCAAGTTAAAACGACTAACTGTGTAAATAAAGCAATCGTTTTAGTTGCGACCTAATTTTCTCGTGGAACAGGCCTAAACCGCTTAGAGAGTCACCTCCATGTTGATGACATGCCTTCATCTCTAGTATCGTGTTGCCAAATCTGGGCTAACTGTCTGGTTACTGAAGTACTTGTATCCTTTTTAATGATCTTAAACCGTTTCTACTTTAGCTAGCGTGGTTTAATTTTACTAATTATTGTTCGGGCATAATGTTGTAAATGCATGACTAGTAAAACAAAATCTTCACGCAATTTACAATGGACATCTTGAAATTGGTTGTGTGTAGCATATTATTAAGCTCAAACTACTAAAGGAGGCAAATAAGAAGAGGAGTTTCTGTATCTTAACTTTTTCGATGTAATTTTGAAAGCTTTCGTTTCGATAAGTTGCCAAAAAGTCCCGCATCAATCGCTGCTTTTCATTTTCATGAAAAATAACTTAATTAAAAAACGTTTTAATATGCATCAGCCATGTCATGGTGAAACAGGCTCTCGCAATTAAATGCGTTTTCAATGTTTCGTGGCTGTGATGTTAACCGTTGAGGAGTTCCCTTGTCTACCCTGAATGCAGCAACCATGCAGCAATTTCATGGTAAAACTTAAAACCAGCTATCCTAATGAAATGAGTACACAAAATTTCGTGTCTGTCAACCTTTGAAGAATTCCTTTATCTGGAGCTAATCCTGGAAAGATGCTTACCATAAAAACGCATTGTCATCAGAACTGAACCAACATGTAACAAAAAAAAAAATTCAACTCCGTAAGAAGTGGTTCTAAGCTTTCAAGATTTAACCCAAACAAACA
This sequence comes from Alsophila aescularia, assembly GCA_946251855.1. NCBI lineage: Eukaryota > Metazoa > Arthropoda > Insecta > Lepidoptera > Geometridae > Alsophila > Alsophila aescularia. Next base: position 52,672,136 of record OX276378.1, read on the forward strand.
TACATACTCGTACATGACAAGTTCAATAAACACTTTTGCAAACTGGATTTGATCCAGTTGGCAAAAGTGTTTACTAAAAGTTTTTTTTTACAAATAATATAAGTAATAAGTACAATTAAGTTTATATAATACAAGTTTTTTTATACAATGTTGTATATAAACTTTATATGCTGGTTCTTACTAGATTTATGCTAGACTGGGCAGGTAAATGGATTGTAACTTCCATCTGCTCAGAGCTGGGGCAGGCTGTCGGTTGATTTATGTTGTTGAAAAAAAAGTATCGGGTTTTTTTTCATTCTGGGTGGCTTGTTTTATATTTTTGTTTTTATAATAGCTTTGCATGTTGAGTGAAATTATTTTATTAGGCTCCGAAAATTTCTGGCTTATACCTACCTCATACTATGGATACTTCTTACACGATTTTTAATTTCTATAATTACAGTTATTTAATCCAATGATATCGGGTACGATACTCATCCAATGACTTTTAACAAGTTATGTATGTATTTGCCATCTGTCCGTGCGTTGGAGGGCAAGTATAGCCGCTGGTCCCCGTTGCTTACAATTGATATGGATTGGGCGGCCTAATACATCTGACACCAAGAGTCAACACTTGCTTATTGGACATACTTATATAACTTAGTATCAGGTGGACTTAACATTTAGGTCGTGGCTAAACAGGGCAAACAGCTCGTTGTAATCAAAAAGCTGTGTGTAATACGTACCTAAAGTTCTATCTAGGCAAATTCATTAAGCATTTAAAAGTCAGCTAACAAATAATAACCGCAAGCTGTTTGCTCAGTGAGGCCTCGTCTTCAATTCCTAACTGGTAAAACTTACTTCAAAACACGCTGACTTCTGTCGTATGTCACTACTTGGTCTTTGATATGTATCTTGTGACTGTTTGTTTGTCTTACTACTAACAAAACATGTTTATCCGCTGGCATCTGGAACAAGACGAATATTTTAATAGTTGACCTTAAAAATATCTTAAACTGTAGTGCAGTTTAAAAATCAACCTTAATGTTAGAACGGCAGAGTTCAATGTCGGTTGTAAGATGAGGCGTTAACCCATATGTGCGAATACGAACATATTCATTTATTATGTACATTTTTGGTGTAACTGTTGCGCAGTTAGGTGCGAGTTTTGCATTAAATATTGAGAAGAGCAGCTACGTAAACCGCATGAGCTGGTGCTAAGCGCACGTCTTTTGTTTCCATTATACCATTAATGATTCCTTGTTTTAGTGTTAATCTTCTTAGGACCTCTAAGACCTTTGAGTTAACGTTTTGTTTTGGATCAATTATTGCGTACCGCTAACTAAATTTAATTTTAGTTTTAATTTCCTTGATGATTTATTTAAAGAATGATACGGCTCTAATACAACGAAACAACAACGTACACTTGATACATTTACAGGCAAACAGATCTACACAGCTACATTCCAATGTTGTGCGTCATGTGCATCAATCACAAAGAAGAAGATAGAGAGACATACGCAGATTGAAATGCGAATGAGATAACAATAATTTTGTGCGCTGCACCTAATTTATGCGGCCCACACCCGAGGAAATAGTCTCTAATCTTCCCAATTTTAAATAGATCTATGGTACGATTACTTATTTTTCTGGTATACGGTAAGCAAGACAATATTGAATGCATCAGGAACTAGGATATAAATAATTCAAAATTTGGTATATACCTAGAGGTATAGCCTCAACCATAACGTGTTTGGACGTGTTTTTTAAATAAGATTGGATATGTTTATGTTGGTGTTTCCCAGATTACCTTAAAGTTTGGCATTTGAATGCGGCAAGCTATCTCATCACAATCGTCCGTAATAAATGCTTTATTAATACTTGCTATCAATATTGCTCACCTTAGTGTGTTCAATCCTGTATGTACACGTAGCATTTCTTGGATAAACTCCCGGAAAGTTCGGCGACTGAATGCGGCAGGCTTTCAGATCGCAATCGCTCAAAATGCGGTCGCAATAGGTGCCAGGGACTTGCTCCCCTCGCCACGCTCCCATTGTGGCGTTGCCGTACCGCAACCGCGCTTCGCTCCGTCTTAGAAACTTGTACGCCAGTTTGAAGTCGAAATTGTAACCAACAGAACCCTGGGAACCAGTTGAGTAAGTTTAATTATGGTTGGAGGCAGACTTCATGATTCAGGAGTGTAATATAGGGGGTGTGTTACGTATTTGGGATAGTTAAGTAGTTAAAGTCCGCAAGTTCTATGATGATATGCATCATATAGATCGAGGATAAAGAACGATTCAAACTGAGTACCGCTTAAAAATGCTGAAGGCTCATTGAACGGTAATGAGACTGGCTAGAGTTTCTGCATAAGTTTATTATGAAAGTAGATACCGGACTATTGTACTTATAGCAGATAGTACTCGTATTATGAAGAAGAGCGATGGTAGTCTAGCGGTTTACTAGTGCGACTTAGAATCCAACAATACCAGGTTCGGTTCTAGACTCCGCACCTATGACTTTTATAAGTTATGTGCGGTTTTCCATCGCTCCGTGTTTCGGAGGGCACGTTAAGCTGTCGGTCCCAGCTGTTATTGATTAATAGCAGTTATTAAGCCATGTCAGAGGCCTTCGGGGGCCTGATAAACTCTGACACCAGAGGCCAGCAGTATCTCAAACGACAAACAAACTTGAAGAAAGTATATGGAAAAATAATTACTATATTTAAGTCGATAATTATTTGAATAAAACCAATGACTGATGTATAAATAAGTACAATTTAAAAAAAATAAGAAAGCTTTACGGGTATTTCTTTTATTAATGTCACTTTGTTTTTTTTTTTGCCTTTTCACTTTTGACGTATTTAACGGTTTTTTTATTGCTAAGTCGTCGGTTTTTGAGCTACCCTGAAAGTTTCAGCAGGATTGCTAATCGGGAAGTGCTCAAAATTTGAATTGCAAGATTCCAGGACAGACAGAAATACATAGATACATACAAGTGAAGTTAAACAAAAGCTTTTAAAATACTAAAGAAACGCAGAACCAAAATAGTTTTTTTTTATGGAATCACACTGGAGGTCAATTAAAAATACAAATTATATCACATGCTATGTCCAGTGCATAACTTTTCGTTAAGCTCTTTCTATAATTCATAAATAAATCAAGATAGATAGATAATACTTTATTGCACCTAAAAAGATATTATTACACATAAAACATTTCTTTAAAATAAGTACAATGGGCGGTCAAGCATGATGAATAAAAAACAATAATAAAATGTGGGCGTACAGTCAGTCCGCTTTATGCACATTTCGCCTACGACATTTCGCTGAAAAAAACCATTCGTCGAGTGTTGAAAAAGTTGACAACATCTACTATTATTCATAAACAATTTTATAAAATTTCGACCTTTTCATCATCATCATCCACAGCCTTTCTCGTCCCACTGTTGAGTATAGGCATATCTTTTCGCCATTCGCAACCGGAGCCAGATTCGACCAGCTATCTTAACAATATCGTCGGCCCATCTTGTTGCTGGGAGATCAACGCTTCGCTTTCCCTACCTCGGCCACCACTCTGTCACCGCCTCACTCCACATGTCGTCACTTCGCCTGCCTATGAGTCATTTTCATTTCCATTTTAGTCTCGTAATTGTGGTTCCGATGTTTTACCTAAATATTAAGACCTAAAACACACTTACCATAAATACGTTTACCTAAATAGCAAGAACCCTGCCCAAAAATACGAACCCAGTACTCGTTAACTCAGTAATCGTTGCCTCCAAAATGTTGACTCAACGCTCCTTGTTGGTATCGTCTGACATGTTAAATTAGAGTTTTTGCTCGCGAAGTTAATCCTTATAAATGAACAACGATATTTATCTTCATTAAGAGTCACTTACTAAGCATCCCTTTGTGTTGTACTGACATGACGTAACTACACGTTTTCGCCTAATATTTCACATCTCTACGTATGGGCGTATTGAGGGTATGAGTTTGGGGGAAAGAGATAATTTATTCAAAGTTTAATGAAACGAAAGCGTGAATCGTGGCATAAAATTTTGTAAGATCTTTGGAGGGCTAATAACTGTGATAACATCACACGAAAGTTTTTCTCGCTCCATTATTTATTACATAAATAATTAATTATTATTTATTGAAAAAAAAATGAATTGAGAGCCAGAAAAACTTACACTGAATGAGATAGCTCTAGTGTGAGTTTATAAGGCTGCCCACAGATTTTTGACATGGCTTAACGACTGCTATCAATTTCTAGCAACCGGGAACGACGGCTTAGCGTGCCCTCTAAAGCACGGAGTGATGAAAAATTCACACATACATGATTAAGACAATAATGCTGCACGCAGCATCGCACCTAGTATCGTTGGATTGCAAAACGTACGTATTACTATATAACCGCGAAAAACCACGCTCCAAATCATTTTGTTCAAACTCAACATTATTTATTGCTTGACAGTAAAGGGAAATTGCATGGTGCAAAGGGATTTGAAACCCCCAAACTCGTCCCTAGTTGCGCCCGCTCCGCTTTTAACGGTTCACTGCCTTCCCTTTATCTGGTGTTAGCAGGCATAATATGTGCACCGAGGGTACAACTTTCGATCAATTAATTAAGCTACGATTAGGGTGGCCCGGGGGACCCCACTGGTCTGACGGACCTCGGAGAATTAGCCTCTAATACCATAATTTAATAACGTGAAATTCCATTGACAGACCGTTCGCCGATTGAAATTTACGATCGACGTGAAACGGGAAATTTCTGATATTCATAGGCGCTTTGAATCAGGGCGCGTTTTTTTGTGTATAGGTAAGTTAAGTTTTGTCGAATGTCTACACAAACAAAGTTAATAACGTCCGGTATTAGATTACTTTTTTTAGAAACAAATAAAATGATAAGCCATAAAAACAAATCAATAAATCAGCATAGGGAATTAAGGAAACGGGCAGCAGTGTTTTTCTGTGTAAAAATCAACATCTAGGTGAGATCACTTATCCGCCTACCAAGCGCGGTGTTAATGTAAATTAAAGCTGTTTTTTTTTAATTTTGTATGGACTATGGTCGTGTGAAGCCATAGAACATTAATAATAAATTATAATTTTCGGTGAATTGATTAGCTTTTAAGCTAATAACTTCGTAATTATTTTAAAAATACCTTAAAAAAATCAGTGTTGTTACTAACTTTAGTTACGTTCATTTAAATCTAAAAATAGTTCTCATGCCATTTTACTAAACATGTTCACTTTGAATCTCAATAACTCCCAGTTCGATCCTCGGCCCGCCAATTTATTTTGATAAGTTAAGTATGTGAATTTCGCTCCGTGCTTCGGAGGGAAAGTTAAGTCAGTCCCGTTACCAACAATTGATAGCAGTCGTAAAGCCACTCGGCTTAACAACTCAGACTGCTCTCGGTTCTCTAGCGTCAGAGAACCTTGGGTGGCGTGACAAACTGTGACAGCCGAGTAGAGACGTGAACACTAACAGTGGGAATAGTCCACAAATTGAAACCGTTCAGCAAGCTATGGAGAGAGCTATGCTCGGGGTTTCTCAGAAGGAAACAATCCGAAACGAGATTATCCGACAGAGAACTAAAGTCACCGACATAGCTCAAAAGATTAGCAAGCTGAAGTGGCAATGGGCTGGCCAAATTTCTCGCAGGACACACAACCACCTGGGGTTGGCGTGTTCTGGAGTGGAGTCCGCGTCTTGGCAAACGTATAGTGTAGGACGCCTACTCGCCAGGTTCAGTGACAACCTGCGGAAGGCGGCTGTTAGAAACTGGATGAGAACAGCCGAAGATCGGGCTCTGTGGCGTTCATTGGATGAGGGTTTCGTACAGCAGTGGACGAACACATGCTGATTATGATGATGAAGTAAGTATCTAACCTAGAATTTTAGTATAATTTACATCTAGGTTAGCTATTTAATTAGTTGTTTTCAGTAGACTTTCCCAAAAGGGGATTGCAGTCATAGGGAATAAAACTACCTATTTATTCTGTATTCATTACTAAACAGTGTGATTTCTATAAAGACGCCAGACTAGTTCTAAGAGATAATGAATGGTTTTAATTGCATAATACAAACTAAAGTAGAGAAATCCATTCGGGTAAATCTGTTAACAGTTTCTCTAAGTTTGCAAAGTTGGAGTGCTAAAATGTTCAGTAATTCAAAACGTAAAAATGTTACTATTACCAACCAGTTAAATTTGAATCATAAATTTGACTTAATACTTTCGGACCATTATCGTTAGATCCGGTGGTACGTGTATTGTCTCTATCTATGGGTTTGAAATTTTAGTACTTTTTTGACTTTACGGATTAGTATGATTATGTCTCGAGGTTGGTGCAATAATAACAGATTTTTGAATAACACACTTGGACAGTTCATTTCACAGTGCTATAATAATCAACAACTTGATAAAAACGTTCATTTACACTATATAAAGTAATGTATTGGCATAAAAAGGAAAAAGAAGAAAATGTGTTTTTGAACATAAATTACTAATAGAAAAGCTTTATTTTTATTCCAGCAGCTTTTTATTTCCTAAACATTGATCTACATTTCCTTACTAAGATATAACTTAAACCGGCCAGGGTATGGTAGGGTCAATTTGACCCTGCTCATTTTGTGTTGTGTACGGCTTTTAGTCCCGCAGTTGTGCGTTGTCGAACTTCTCAGTAGCTGGAACTATTTAACTCCCCTGCCCTACAAATATAGCAGTTTGGTCAGTTGGGCTAGAATTTGCGCGTGCGCTAAAGTAGATCATGGTAAAATATGACCCTGTCTCAACCGTACTAGAACGTAGTTTACGTAGAAAATGCAAAAACCTAGGATTTGATTATTGTAAAACCTTTGATAATATCAATAATAACTAGTGGCTTTGTTTGTGAGCTGTAGACCTCGCGAGTACAAACTTTTTTGCAAACAATCAAGTGGTGAACAGTAGCGCCACACACCTTATTGTAAAACTAACATTATTAACCAATCCCTACCGGTGGTCCATCAATCCCTACCTAGTAGGTAAAGGGCTGATTCTACTGGTAGAAACCTAAAAGTGAGCAATTTACTGCATTTTGAGGAGATATTCTGCTCATCACACCGAAAATCCTCATCAGATCTTTACCAAATTTTATGAGACTAATTCAAATTACTAATTTTCAAATAAAAAAAAAAATATGTAATCGGATCTAATAGAGTGTGATAGATATTCAGTAGCCCCACAGAGTAGCCCCGCCCCATTTTTGCTCTTTTTGGGGGAAATAGCTCCCAACCAAAAATCACCGACGACAAAAAATTTTGTGTCCTAAATTTTTTTTTTCTTTGTTTAAACTCTTTGTTGAATATCAAATTTATATATGTAATTAAATTCTTTGTTGAAAGATACTAAAATATACAAAATTACTTCAGGGTCATCATGACCCTCATATCTTTTATGCACCCATTTTGTACCACATCTTCGCCAGGTTAAACGTACCTACAAAACTCACAGGTAAAAATAACTGAGAAATTCTGAAACGACTGACTTAGGTAGAAAATCTAGACCTAATAAATCTCGTGGCCTTGAACTTAGCATAAAATACGAGCATCTCCTGCTTGGTAATCGTTAAAGTAGCAAAGCTAGGGCTTAAAATTTATCTATCTACCGACAGTTCATTTAGAATTATAATTAAACGAAGAAAGTAAACCCTAGTGGCTTACTTGTTTAGAATTTTTACAATAATTATTATCCATACAAATATGTAAATATGAAACGTTGTCTGTTTGTTTGTTTGGGGAGCTTTCACGCGATAATGGCTGGACGGATTTTGATGAAATTTAGAATGGAGACAACTTATACTAGAATAAAACATAGGATAAAATCCCGGAAAGTTGAAAGTTTCCGCGGGAAAACTGGAAAATGTTGATTACTCACTGTAAGGAACGGTTGCCATCACAGAATGGTCTGTGGTTGCCATGGAAACGAGATAAAAAGTCTGTCAAAAAACATCAAGAGCATTGGTGCTATATCTACTTTCGCATTGGATTTTAATATCCTAGAAGAACAGATGCTTTTTATTGGGATAAACAGTAGTCTGCGCGTACGAAGTCGCGGGCGGGAAAACTAGTACTCAATATTTGAAGCGCCTCTGAATCCAACAATTTAAACTTTATTCACATAATAATAAGGCACACTTCAATAAACTTAAGTACACTGGTGAAACAATGTTTATGTTGTATGTTTGAACCCGGACGAAATAATCTGTATCTCGGGTACCAACGTGTCACGGGTTCCTGCGACTAAGCTGATAAGTATAATAGATAAATAACTCAATTTATAATACATTTATTATTAATTCAATGAAAAAAGGAAATAAATTTTCCACGTAATAATACAAAGAACAAATTAAAAAGAGATACCAGTGCGGCTTTCGGCGCATGACTTTAAGCTCCACAAGAGTGACGTAGTTATAATAAATACCATATCTGAATGTTGAGAACATCCCACAGTGAATGCCAAGTCCAGCAAGTAGGCATAAAACTAACTATGTATGTATAGATACATATTTGTATGTTTCTAGCTACGAATAAATAATAAGGTTTTTAGTTAGTTACCATAGAATGTGATCAATAGAAACTTATCATAATGTAAAATTAAATGTAGGTAATATTTATGTGCGGTTTTCATCACTCCGTGCTTCGGAGGGCACGTTTCCCGACAGTTACTGCTTAATATCAGTCTTTAAGCCGTGTCAGATGCCCTCTGGTGGCCTGACAAACTCAGAGGAAAGCACATACAATAAATAAATAAAAACGAACAAATGCGAGTTGGACTTGCAAACTGAGGGTTCCGTACAAACTTGTAGGTTTGTAAATAGTTCGTCTATCGCGGAAAAGAGTTTTATATTTGTTTTTTTATATAACTACTAATTTACGGTATTCAGACTTTGCCTATACTTGTCAAGATATTGCTTTTTGGCATATTTCATGATTCTAGGTCAACTGGAAGTACCCTATAAGTTTTGATTCCCTTGAGAGTGTCGAAAATATCGAAATATGCGGCATAAACGGCCGTATCTTTTGATCGCGTTGATTTAGAAGTTTGACTTTTTCACAGCTCCAAGGGATTTCAGACTTGAGTATATGATATTAATTTTAACTTATAAATGTTCCTGAGAAAAAGGACAGACGGATGGACAACAAAGAGATCCTTTAGAGGTTCCTTTTTCCTTTTGAGGTAAGGAAAACTAAATACTAAAAAAAACATTGCGTTATTGACGTGAATATTTTTCTATAAAGACGTCTATAAATTTGCTTCCATGAGAAGGCAAACCATAACACTGATGATAATGAAATCTGGGTATACGTTTATTGTAGAAGCTCCATATCTATCATCGATAACTACACCCCTTCTTTTTATATAGTTAAACACAATTTAAAAAATACGCTCTGCTATTTGGTTTGAGATCTTATTTTGTAAGATTTTAAGTGACGATTGGTCGAGTGGCTAGTGACAAGGTGCAATCATTTGTGTGATGAGCAGAAATGTTTTTTTCCGAGTCATGGATGTAATATTTGTATGTTTATCCGTCGTCTAGTGTCCATAGTAGAAGTAAACTGAAGGAACTCACCTGTTGACTCAGTCTATCTAATCTCAGCGTCATGTTGATGGAATCGGACTCGCTGAAGTACACGGTGTAGCCCCACGCAGACCCACACCATTGGCCCATGGGCGGTGACGGACTACGCTCCACTATAGTCATATGTCCGTCCGGACATCCGTCCGATGTGAACGACACGAACTTTCCCACCGTAAACGTGTCGAATGTTAACTGAAAGAAAAACAACATGAAATTATTGTGCTTAAACTCATGTAACATTCAGGAGCCATAACACTGTTATGGCTCCTAAAAATAAACTTATATGACTTTGCATGAAAAATTTAGGACTACAGTTCCTATATGTATACGTGGTCCAACAGCATAGTCCGCTCGATCGGACGAAGTGAATATTTTTTTTCTATTGGTCCGATTAGACAATCGCACCACGAGGACAATTTTTTTTTGGAACATGTTGACAGATCCTTCGGACGATGTTATTTCATTATTTCTGGGGTCCAATTAGACAATTGCACCACGAGGACCATTTTTTTTTTGGAACAATTATTCCTATCTGTCGAACGATATGAATTTATATTTCCGGTTGGTGAATTGGAACAACAAGAAAAAAAGATCACATCGTCCGATCGAGCGTACTAAACTGTCGCACCACGTAGTGCAGTTCAGACGAAATTCAAACCCACGACCATCCATGCCTACGCGCATTCCCTTTAAATACTACTACCATTTACCGTGGTCACTATACTTACTTGATATGTTTACTTCACACTCCAAATAATTCCTTCCGTTCTATAAATTTATAATAATGTTTTATACATCTAGATAAGACTCAAAGGAATAAAACACCCGCATATTCTATTCTAAGCATATAATAACTAAGACGCAGAACATCATCCTGAGAAGGTTTTTCCAAGAAAGAGCAGTAGAGTATAACTTTTTAATGAGCTCCGTGTTACCAATAACATCTATTGTACGTAGGATTATAAGTGATGTAGGTAAAAATCTTTCTCGCGAAAAAACACCGCTGCAACTTTTGCAAGACGTGTTTTTTTTTCACTTTCATGTTTTTGTTGTATGTCGGCAGGCAGTAGGCTCGGGGCATATCCTGTAACCACTCAAGATCCAAAAACAGAACTCATTTCTGAATATGGTGCCTTGATGTGGCACCATATTCAGAAATGAGTTCTGTACCACTGTAAACCATCCCAGTTGGATGGTTTTCGATGTGGCTTTTTTTTTCTTTGCTGTTGTTTGCTGTTATTGATTTATAGCAGTCTTTAAGCCATGTCAGAAGTCCCTGGGCAGCCTGGCAATCTATCACACATGAGGCCAGCATTACTTTATACGACAAGTAGGCTAGCAATTGAAAATAAATACTCAATAGTTAAAATAATCAGATACTAAGTGCATTTGTCTGTCCTTAGTTCATACCTGAATAATATCTCCATAATTTCCACCAGTGGCGGTGAAATTGAGGTGGCATATAAAAGGCAGCCGATCTTCTCTCGGCCTCCGTACTTCTAACTCGTATGTTCGCCCGACGTCACCCATGTATGTTCTGTTACACGCTGTAATAAGAAAACCAAATTAGTTAGAATCCGTGTTAAAAGACAGTTAAAAGTTAGAGGTACTCGTGCAGGGGTGAAGTTTCTTGGCATTACAGGGTCCATCACTCTAAGTGTTACCTACCAATTGCACACTGCTTGCATCGTGGCAAAATTTTGCGTTCTGCCAAATTTTGCCACGATCATTCAAGCAAATGCCAATTGCTTTCTTGGGCAACCTGACAAAAAATAAATCAAAAAGGATATTAAACATTGGTAAAACTCAGTACAATAGTGTGATTGCCTTGAATTTGGCTAGAAAATCAAAAGCATCCAACAAAAAGAAAATAAAGTTTGAGAGCTCCAGCGTAACATGTATATAACATCAATGGCTCCAGCGTTTGCAGATGAACAATATGTTATTGTGGATACGCTGAGAGTAGCGCATCGTCGGGAATGGGACCTAATCCCACAAAAAACCTACCTTCGGGTACCGTGCGATGCTTTTGTTGGAAGACTCGATGCCATTATCCATGTCAAAGGATGTCATATTGAACAATAAATTTAGTTTTAACAGAAATGTACTCTTTTGCTAGCATTATCCTAAGTATTTTGAGAAATTGTCCAAAAAATAATAATTTTCAATTACTTAATAACATTTTGAGTGACGGACCCCGTAGTACATGCTATTACTTCTTCTACACACATATTTATTATGGTCAGCAGATAAAAAAAACTACCTAAATATTATGTACAATTCTACTGTTATTTTCAAGTTTTGTGTTATATTTTTTGATATTTTTTTCTTTAAGTCGGAGAGTAATGTCTCCTTAGTGGGACATAAACTACTCGACCATATTTTTTTGTATTCGTTTGAATTCATATCGGTTATTCGAGTGACATAGGTCAAAAAAACAAAATGGCATCTGTGATACTGTATAATATTATGGACAAATATATAAAAGTCATGGGATTCCATCATGATGATTATCAAAATCAAGAGTTATAAAATACCATTTCAATGAACCAACATGTAAAACTTCAACTCCGTAGGAATAAGAGGAACTGATTCTAATTCAGCTCGCAAGTTTCCACCTAAACACGCTAGACCCAGAAAGTTGCTCTACACACCATTCATTGGCACTAAATATCGTAAAAGTTATTTTATATTACGATCGTCCTTGGCTTTTAATCAATTTGTTCCCTCCGTCCACTTGGATCCACAGCTCGGCTCCACATGTGGATCCATGGACACCTTTATCTCCTCTTAAATCTACCATTGAGTGGATTCAATTCTAAACATAATGTTATATACCACTTCGATCCACAAACGAGGGGATCCAAAAATAATAATATTTTTCATAAATAAATATTCAAAAAAATATTATTTCACGAAACTTCTTCTTTTAACGTGTACGTTTATTATTTGCCTATCTCTTTTTCATATAACTCTGTTTTACACATTCAAATGTACTTTTTACTACCAGAATGTTGCTTGTTAATGGTTTTTCTTAAGTTATTTTGGTTTTAAGACTGTTTTGTAACGATAGATGCAAGCTCCACAAAAATAATAAAATCATATAATATAAAAAACATACATACATTGCAAGTTAAATAATAGCTTTTAAAATATAGGCTCACATGGCTCCAAAGTATGATCACAGAATAAATAATAGTACTTAGAATGATATAGAATTATATTTTCATTTCAAAATATGATCTCGCGTAGGTGCTCCAGAAACTTGCAACATTTTTGTCGCAGTCGAGTTTTAGATAAACTACAAGCTGTGGCCCAACATTTGTATCATTTTTGTTTAAATTATCACAGCTATGTATTCACAGAAATATTTATAGCTCTCTGTTTGTTAAACATACGTGTGTATATAACATACTTAAGCAAGTAACTACATACGAGCTACTCAGAATGCGCGTTTCCAAACCCTCTGAAGACATGAGGAAAAGCATAAAAACTCTCAAAAAGGTTTTATCTATTTATTTTGTTACCCACTTACTTTTATGCAAAAGATATATGAAAAGGTGATTCTGCGAGAGAATATTGCAACATAACACCCTACGTTCCAAAGTGTCAGAAAACACGATATCTTCCCCAACGCTTCGTATACACGCTGTTCAAGAAAACGCTACTTGACACATTATTGCACCTAAAAGCAAAGATTTCCTCGAATGCTCGCTTAATTTGTCAACAATGACAAAAGCATTGTGATTTACGGGTAACATCGTCTGTTGCGCTAACGCTGCATGCTTGTAGGAGGACTTAATGAGTTGATGCTCGCTTAATTTGTCAACAATGACAAAAGCATTGTGATTTACGGGTAACATCGTCTGTTGCGCTAACGCTGCATGCTCGTAGGAGGACTTAATGAGTTATGACAAACCGTCAACATTAGTAGCAGACAGTTGCATATTACTCCGTACTCTAAGTGATTAGTACTCGTAGTCAATATATCAGCTAGATATCAGTGGGTTTAAGTTAAAGATTTCGTTGATTTGTCAAATTATATCCAGGATTATAAGTAGATGGCTAAGACTCAATAAATGTCAACATTGACAACTTGGACATCGAGCGTATTCGAAGCTCTTTCGTTTACGCTGTGAAATGACAAGGTATGTGAAATGACGTCTTGCGCAGTCACGCGTCTTGGTCTCGCAGCGGTAGGTAAGAAAAAATAAGTCAGCGATTGGTTTCGAAATGTTTGTTCGCCGGCTGTTGCTGGCAGCAATGTTTGGCAGTACAAGTATATGTAGAGTTAGCTTAATAAATATATAGGACTTAACCTATGTGTATTTTAATGAAATTGATGATTTTGATGGTAATCACACGTTCACTATAAATTTTCTCACCCTACGCCTAAAAATAATATGATCAGCACTAAACGGCTAGCTTAAAACCAGCTACGACAGACTTATAGATGGACAGTGGTAAGGATTACTTTTCCTTTTGATAAACAAAACCTTAAAGATAATTGAACGGTACTAACACCATTTATTTTCTTCGAGATCCATTTATTTCTAGCTATTTTATTACATAAATGGCCCCTTGGAGACAGTCGTCGACAATCTTCAAAGTTTTAACGCTCTTCTAGCGTATCAACTTTAAACTTAAAAATCGCCAAAGGAACAACTAACTCAAACCTGCGTACTGCTTATCAATCGAATCGAGATATAAGTAAGTACTTAATCAGTTTTCTAAAAATACTCAATGGTTCATTAAATGTTTTCGAAGGAACGGTTAAAATAAAACATTCAAAGACCAACACAACAGTTCATAACAAAACCAACAAAATAACGCTAGTCACGATAAAAACTTTGCGGTACCTGTACTATTGTTAATCCTTTGAACACAAAAATAGGGAAATGGGAAGGAAAAAGATTTGAATAAAGCCCTACACAAAGCGGCCATATTTTTACGGGCTCTTAAAAAAACTCCTTTTGTGTGTCCTGACAGCGCATTACACAGCATAAGACAAGTGTTCAGTTTTACCGCTGAATATCATTGTTCGCTAACGCTGGTCTATTGTTTTGTGTGGGTGAACATGGCAGCATAACAGATAGGGCAAAGCCTTGTGCCCCTAAATTTGTGAAGCGACAAACTAAATTCATGGAAGTCTACGGAATAGTCTGTGATATTTATCTGATGGCAAATGTTTTTTTTTGAAAGGATTTGGACCAACTTGGATTTGGACCAGTGCACATCAATGTCATTCTATTCCTGTGCCAACTTAGCTTTCTATGGTTATAGTAAAGTTTCTTTATATCTTTGTACTAGTGACTCGCCCTGACTGTGCACGGGTACTCACACCGCGGCATTTTTCTTACTTTTAGCATTTATACCCGTCTTAACTTTTTTTAAACGAAAAAAATAATTAAGTGTAATTAAACATCTTTTGCTGCAAGGATCGTGGTGTTTTTCGACCATAGACAACTGCATTATTAATTACGTACTTGACATACATGCTATTATTTCGTTCCCATGGCAAAGTGTCATTATTATTTCACTTCCATGGCAACGAACATACATAACGGAATGCCGTTACAGCCGTTCTGTATTTTTGATACTTTGGGTTGCATTATTGCAATTTTCGAAGGGATTTTTCATTTTATGAACAATAAAATTCCGCTCATATTGCTCGCTGATAATGTAACGTTATATAGATGAAAGAATTTTAATAATCGGTTCTGTTTTTTTTTGACTTGATTCTTTACAAACAACAATTTTGCCTCGTTATAATATTAGTGTAGATGGAACTCATAACGACATCAAGTGCTCTCAAGCGTACCCAACTTACAATAATGGTTTAGTAGCTGAGAATAAATTTTGGTATCTGGATATATTTTAAACAAACTCTATTGCAACACCAAAATTGGTCAAAAATTGTCAAATAGAAAGAAAATCTAAAAGGTGGCGAATTTTAGCTATGCTCTAGCAATTTACGTATAAACAGTTATTCCATGAACTTACACCAAATAATATACACATAGAAATGGATGCCAAAAAATATTAATTCCGAAGTGAGTAACTTGGAACCAAAACACATAACACGAAAAACAAGTCAGCAGGTGACGACGCAATAACTACTGATGCAGTTTCTGCTACTTAGTTTATATATTTGGTTTATTATATACTAGTTTGCACGCGTGGTAATTTCTCTCGGTCAAAAGTACTCTATGTACTATTCCAAGGCCTAAAATACCAATATACCATCATTTGAGCAAAATTCCTACAGCCGTCAAAAAGTGTTCATCGATTGCTCGGCTTCTACTCATCGTATTGAGATACCAAGTACACCAGTTTTTAGGTCAAACCTTAGGCTATCTAACAATGAACCGCATTGCAATTGGTCCTGTAGTTTTTACGTGATGCTCGAACAAACATACAGACAGACAGACATGAATTTTAAAAATGTTATATTCTTGTTCAGTAGCTTATTTTAAGTAATCTATAATGGTATATTATCTTCTTTTTACATACTATTTCGTTTTTATTGCTTTATTGTAAGTATAGATGTTATATTTGCTATGGAAAACTTTTTATTCGAATCATATCACAATAAATGATGCCATAGGAATGGGTTGTGCATATAAAATAATGTGTCAATGATGATAATTACCGATCCATACTTTCAATATTTAACAGAATAACAAAATCCATGGGCCAGCCTGAATGGATTGAGCAGCCTCGTGATCCAGCTGGATTTAGAAGAGGATAAGTAATATTCATCTTCCACATATTCACACTTACTCAGTGCATAGAAAAATGTAATGTGTACGACAAATTTATATAAAAAAGACCCCATGTCTCTAGATCGCACAAACAACTAAAATACAATTTGTAAAAACGAAGCATTCAAGAAAAAATATTAAAAATCCTTCTACCTTGATTCCTCTATCGTCATTTACTTTTATTAGTATTTTAAGCACCAATATTTCCCTATTTCGAATTCTTAACTTAGAAATAATTGTTTAACAAGCACAAGGATGGCAGGGTGCGAACAAAACAGTTTGCTTTGAATGTAATTGGAACTTAGAGAGAAGTTGAGGACGCTGTTAGAATCCGTGAAACTTTTCGCGCAACTATAGGAAAGGAAATGTTCTTTGTAAACTTACTAAAGGTAAATAGTACTGCAATGTGTTATCGAGATGGTAAAACAAGAATGATAAGAATCTAATAAGTAGGAAGATAAAAGGTATCAATCTTAATTCGATCTAAATCATAAAGAAACCACACGGTCGAAAAACAGTTAATATCTTGTATGACTTATTTTGCATGAAATAAGTCAACATTGCACTAACATTAAAAAAATATGTGTAGGTACTGTACATAGTTTGTTGTGTACATTACTGACCATATACATTGAACTATCTATTAACGGGTCATTAACGACTTGAGTCATTAAGAACAACCTTCTGAACCTTAAGAAAAACTATAATAGCCACTCCATGAGCAACATCTGAAATTCTGAATAATAAAAATTCACGGGCCACATCGGCCATTTCTAAACGGCCACTTAAAGACTCCGACCGACAATAAACCTCCTTTAATTACGGCAACGGGCTTGCTTTTATCGTACCCACATAGCTAAAATCCGACAATTTTATTTTGATCTTAGTGGTTTTGGGAACTTGCTAGAATTGTATTTCAACGACACAGAAAAAGCAACAGCATGTAGGAGCAAAGAGACCTAAATAAAATGGTCGTGTTGTATTCATTAAGCCGAAATATAGCCGCGATTAACAAAAAACTCACGTTGCGTTTAATAAGGTGTTAAGTTTACCGTCTCGGTGTTTAACCAAATACTGCTATTAGTCACGAGGGTAGCCTGCGCTATTTTTAATTAGGAATTATGTTGACAGTTGTCTCTCTTATTGTGGGTATATTTGATAAAAAAGAGATGGTGAAAAGCATTTCAGTAAATTACTGCTAAATGTGTGTCTTACGTTGGAAGAGTTTATAATAAGTCAAAAGTGAGCCTGATTGAAAATACTTTATATCTTTGTTCCCGTTCCTTCTAAAACAATAACGATCAAGGTAATTTACCATGTTTACTAATTGAGGTTAATAATCTTTAGGTACAATGTGTCTGGACTCTGGACACAAGACCGCAGAACAGCTTCTCCCCCAACACCCTCCTTCACTACTCCCCCCGTTTCCCCCGCGCACACTACCCCGCATCTATTTTTATGAAAAGCCTCAATTTCCGCAGATATTAAATCATTATAGACAATCAATTATTTTTTCTTAAAGATTTCAAATAGCTGCCATTAATAGAGGGTGGGGTTGCATCTTATATTTTTATGTTTATTTAAGTTTAAGTGCCCGATTCTTGTCTCCAGACACATTGTTCGTATAAGTTATATAATGATATAGGATATTACAAAATTACCTATTATATACTGGAGTGGGGTATTCCACACGTCATGGCGAACAACTTTAGTTTTATCACATAATAAATAATAGTAGTTTTACGACGAAACAACCCTGTTGTGTACTTATAAGGATATTCAGTGATAAGTTGTATAATAGTTTTATTGACTTTTTCAAGCAACACGAAGGTTGAGTAAGTTAAACTCTAAAAACTTAATCATTTCCTACAAACAACATTTTAGTTATCAAATAACTGCTTTACCACTACCACTTAAGTCACTTACACAATCTAATATAATCTACAGCAAAACGTTTGTAACGCGATACATAGGTTAAGAGTTTCCCAAACAAGTTTAGTCGGGTAGCGATGCCAGCAATAACTCTAATATCGCTAATGCGTGAGTCGTGTCGCGTCGCAACCAGTTTGCGTATAATTAGTGCACCGTGCATGCTGTGTTGTTGGTAAATTATAATACAACTATTCCACGTATACATGACGAATCATTTGTTTATAAACTTATTTGGATATAAATAAGTATGTGTATGAAAACTTTCATGTACAAACATGTAAGAAAAAGGTTATAAAAAAAAATTACGTGGATACTGACTATGAGACTGGTCAATAAACTCTGCTCAGAGAACTATGGAACAATGTTCGGAGTTACTCTAAGGGATGGAATCCATAATGAAGTGATTCTGCAGATAACTAAGATATAAATCAAATTAGCTCAGAGAATAAGCAAGCTGAATTGGGAGTGGGTTGATCACATTTGTCTTATCGATAACCGTTAGGTTAGACGGGTGGAGACCGCGAATAGGAAAAACGTAGTATAAGACGCTCTCCATTTAGATGGAGCGACGTTTTGCGAAAGGTAGCTGGCAGTCATTGGATCAGATGAGTCGAATGATGATCAGACTCATTTACGTGCCTTGGGAGAGGCCTATCTTCAGCAGTAGGCTAATACAGGCTATTGATGTTCTATGTACTACGTGATAATGTAGAATAATACAAAAACTGCAGCGCTTTGCTTCAGAAATAATATAATGTTAGCAACAATCACTCCAAATGCTTGTCACGTCGCAACTGGTTTGTGTATAATTAGTTTACCAAGCCTGCTACTACACTACACTGTACTACTATACTGCGTTTAGTGGTACAAATAAAGGAAACACGTAGAAACTGCGTCGCCTTGCTTCCTAGAAAGCTGGAGATATATGGCGTTCCGCAGACCTAATGTAGGAAGAATTACTCTAATTTTACTAATGCGTGCGCGCCGTGTCGCGTTGCTTCGAGTTTGTGAATAATTGGTGCACTGCACGTGTTATATGTTTAAGTTACTATTAGAACAGAAAAAACTGAGTAGGAACTGTCTCACTACCAATAAAATCAAAAATAACTTGAAGGACGAGTCACATATACGCAATAATGTTAACGAGTGGGTACTATGTAGAACGTAGAACGAAGTAGAACAGATCATGATACACAATAACAAAGTAAAATGCGAATATAATATTGAATTAATCGCAGATGTATACGCTTTTTTATTGCAAAAGGTACAGTTTATTATTTACATAGAGCTAACTTTCTTTTTACCCAAGTTTTTTTAGTGGTTAAGCCAGCGTACACTTTCTATTCCAGTAATGCTCAATATAGTAGCGTAAATTTAGTAAGTTAGCACAAAAAGTAAAAGACTGCACGTACTCTTGTTGAATCTACTTAAATTTTGGCAGATTATTTTACATGTATTTTTTACAAGTTTTTACACGAAATTACTTTAAAAAAACATAAGTAATGTAGATGTGAAACCTATCTCAATCAACACATCGCAATATTATGTTCAGTTCAGTTCATATAACATACTAGTCTATGTTTTAAGTTAAAGCTTGGTTCATCATCATGATCATCAGCCTATATCTGTTCACTGCTGCACGTAGGCCTCTCCTAATGCACGCCATTGAGCTCAGTATTCAGCTTATCTCATCCGTTCTCTTCCGGCCGCCTTTCCGCATGTGGTCACTCCACCTGGCCAGAGGGTTACGTTTGCCTAAACGTGATCTCCATTCGAGAACTCGTCTACCCCAATGGTTATTGGTTCTTCGGGAAATGTGACCAGCCCACTGCCACTTTAGTATGCTTATCCTTTGAGCTATGTCGGTCAGCTTGGTTCTCCGTCGGATATCTTCATTACGAAACTTGTCCTTCAGAGAAACTCCAAGCATAGCTCTCTCCATAGCTAGCTGAGCTACCTTGGTTGGTTGGTTAACGTATAATTAAATTGAATGAAAACACAGTCACAGCATTTCACATCACAAACACATACCTATTTGAAAGCAAGGCATGCCAAAAGCCACCAAGAACTAACCACACAGACATTCTCAGATATTCTCGACTGAGAAAATAATAAATTCACTGTCGTCATACCCACGGACCCCGAGCTTGAATGTAGAAAGCGACGGTTGAACGTAATCTAGTTCCTTCAATACCCTTTGTGAGTACATTTCCCGAGTCTTTTGTGTAAGACAATTATAGTCGGCGACAGAAAAAAAGAAGTAATTTACGTGAATGAAATGGAGCCGTTTGAAGTGCAGAAGACAGCTGCACAGAACGACCGGGTTTTATGCTGATGTTTTTGAGTAATGTTGTTTGGAAATAATGTAATTTTGTTTTGACTTTTTCTTTATACGTTTACTTCGTATCTATTTACAACGAACTTAAAAATATATATAACTTACGTCAATCGGAATGATGTATCTAAGTATTCTAATGATACCCCGTACATCCAAATCTGTTCGGGCATTTAAAAGTTATGGTGTAACAAAGAAACTCACATACATACATACATAAATGAACCATGATAACCACTCCTCACTCCTTTTTGGGGCAGTCGTGTAATAAATAAACTCTTATACATACATACATACATACATACAATGTAAATATGAGAGTTTCATTAGTACACGACTGATACATGAACCATGAAAACATTACACTCCTTTTTGGGCAGTCGTGTAAAAGAGGCATGGTAAAGCATAAAAAATAACTCAAAAAGAATATAGGATTATTTTTAACTGAAATTATAATAGTTTAGTTTTTGATAAGATCTCAACTGATGGTGTACCGATGTAGTTTAAGGTGAAGCGCGCTTGCCATGTTTTCTACATTAAAAATTACTATAGAATAATGGATGCCGAAAACTACATTCGCCGTAGCTCATTCTTATGTTGATACTTTTTATTTTGGGATTAGGTAACCAATATAAATCCAGATATAAAAATATCACTAATAGTACCTATTTTACTAAACGTATTCAGATGTATCCTTTAACATAAAATATTTGAAGTAAGACTTTAGCCTATTCAAAAGTGAAAATATAATAATGCGACTGAGTTGATAGTATTTAATTTACGTGCTAAGGCATTACATTTATTCATTTTAATACTTTTCTCCTTATTGCTCAGTTGCAACATTTGCAACCGGTTGGTCTAGTGGATAGTGACCTTAACTACGAAATTAAACGGTAGCGGGTTTGAAAGGTGCAATCTTATTTTGTGAGAAAAGCAGAAATGTTTGTTTCCGAGTTATGGATATAATATTGTTAATCTATGTATGTATGTTAAAGGGTATCCTAGTTTGGGGCAAAGTAATTAGTGTGAATTCTCCTGAATATATTTATTAACATCATCTTGCAACAGTGAAAATATTATTTTTTGTATTGTTATTGACATCTTTCCCTGTACTTCAAGCACTCTAAAAGAAGACGTCCAAATACTAAAAGGAGATATTGCCATTCTAAAACAAAGTGTTACCCCAACCCGGCGATTACGCAAATCCATAAACATCAAGTGTAATATGTTTTGGCTGAGTCCCTGCATAACTGGGAGGGATGAATATTATATAAAAGCGAGGAAGCCAAGTCTGTCCATCGCTGACACAGCCACTCCGCTGCCATGCGAAGTGTAGAGCCACAGAACTGGGGGGTGAAATATGTCCAAATTGATAATGTTTAAATGTATGTTTAAACATATGATTATATGTGTAACCATGCACATTTACACAATATATGTTATGATTTATTAAAAATATGCGCATTGCCATTTTTTTAGTTTGAACACATAACCCTTACTTTGCCTTGTCATAGTCGGATAAAAAAAAATGCTACTAGACTATAAGTAAGTAATAGACACTATACATGAAGATAAATCGATTCATACCTCGTTTGTCAAAATCGGACCAAGTTTTTAGTTTGCACACATAATCCTTACTTTACCTTGTCGTAGTAGGATAAAAAAATTAGCCTATGACACTATACATGAAGATAAATCGATTCATAGCTCTCTTGTCAAAATTGGACCAAGTTTTTAGTTTGCACACATAATCCTTACTTTGCCTTGTCGTAGTAGGATAAAAAAATAGCCTATGACACTATACATGAAGATAAATCGATTCATACCTCTCTTGTCAAAATCGGACCAAGTTTTTAGTTTGCACACATAATCCTTACTTTGCCTTGTCGTAGTCGGATAAAAAAAATAGCCTATGACACTTTACATGAAGATAAATCGATTCATACCTCTCTTGTTAAAATCAGACCAAGTTTTTAGTTTGCACACATAATCCTTACTTTGCTTTGCCGTAGTCGGGTTAAAAAAAAGTCTATGACACTATACCTGAAGACGAATCGATTGAAACATCTTTTGTCAAAATCGAATCAATAGGGGCGGCGCTATGGTGGAACATGCACATACCCACATATACATACATAGACTGTTAAACTCATTATCCTTCCCTTGCTTTGCTGTAGTCTCAAATATGTACTGGATACTTTAGTCTCAGACATGTACTGGATACTTTAGTCTCAGACATGTACTGGATACTTTAGTCTCAAACATGTACTGGATACTTTAGACTACTAGACGCTTACAACTTTTAGGAACTGTATGGACCGAAAGACAAGAGAATCACGGAATATAAAACGCAATGTTTATGGCCTGCCGTCCTTTACTCCAGTACCTTTTCTCTTTTGTGACAGATGTCAGCAAACCGAGAAGGGGAGACATATTAAAAAATGCGTTTCAATGACCTAAAACGACTTTTCCTAAGGATTTGAATGAGCAGTCCCATTTCTTCATGACGGAGGTATTTCTTTAATGTCAATATGAATACGGTGACTTTACATTCTTGAGATTTTCTTGTTAGTTACGCAACGTTGGGTTTTAGATCTAAGGAACTGCGGGATAAGCAAAGGCTTTTGTTTGTTCATACATGTTAGATGAGCATTTGAGGTGTGCCGTACCTATCATAATCAAGGATGTCCCACATTATCCCATATCCCATATAGGATGTCCCATTTATCGACTAGTCAGTTTTAATTTTTAAGACAAATTAACACACCAGCGTGTTAAATAATGTATTGCTGTGAACAAGACATAAGTTCAAAAACTAAAACCGGACTACTGCCGGGTAAAAACAGCCAATGACACACTTGCGATGTCGATGAATCGATTGATAATACTTCGCTTGTCAAAATCGGAGCATGATTTTAATTTGAACGCATAACCCTTCCATTGCTTCGCCGTAGTCGGGTAAAAAACAGCCAATGACACTTTATAAAAGAAAATGAATCGATTGATACCTCGCTTGTCAAAATCGGACCAAGTTTTAGTTTCAGTTTGACATTATACCTGAAGATGAATCGATTTATACCTCGCTTGTCAAAATCAATAGGGGCGACGCTATGGTGGAACATCCACATACCCACATACATAGACTGTTAATTTCATAACCCTTCCCTTGCTTAACTGTAGTGGGGTAAATCAGTTTGTAGCCCACTACCTGCGGCCACACTCGCCTGAGCGGATAGATATAGGTTTAGAATGGAATAGTCATGACTTTTCATGGGCATATACTGTATTGTGATTAGCGATTCCATGCAAAGGATACCACATTAAGGAAACTCCCTTAAATTATTGACTTGGGCTTCTGATTAGTTAAATTACAGCTGCTCATCCATGCGGGTATATTATGTAACTTCTAGAAAAAAGGCAGCTTTTAAAAATATATAAAAATACTCACGTGTGCACGCTTTGGGCTCGTCACTTTTATCGCCGCAGTCATCTTCCCCATTGCAGAACTTGTCCAACGATATACACTGCCCAGTGTCACAGAGCATCTCACTCAACCTACAAGGACTCTCAGAGTTCCTTTCAAACTTCACGTTTTTCACTGGCACCACAATCACATCGGATATATTCTCCAAACTATCCTCGTTTACAAACTCCTCGCTCAAATCTTGAGGACTACAAAGTTTTAACGATAACAACACTATTATGAATAGAAAAGTCCTGTTATTTACGTCTTGGAAGTACTTTAGGAGACACATTTTCACGGGTCCCTCTTGCGTCGTGTCACAACATTTTGTGCCGGCGATTACATCGGCTCAGGTTCCTGCAACAAAATATGGAATATTTGAAAAGCTGTTCGTGGAAAATTGTTGTGTAAAAAAGGGGGAAAATTGGCCGATATGTACTCAGGAAGCCATTACAGAGATGCTAGCAGATTGCTGTAACGAACAAGAGATAACAATCTTTAACGTCAATTACGACAACTATTATGCTAGAATACCAAAATTTATTGTTAATGATCATATTATTTTTCAAAGATGGTATGTAGAATCATAATATTAAAGAACAATGGCGAACTCCCATACATACTTTTATGCCAGTCAAATTCACGGCGTCTTTAGACAAAAAATATCGCTAGTAATTCATCATCATTTCCTGAGATTGTTAGTCTAAGTATTTTTTTTGGGGAGGCCAGGAATAATTGTAAATAGGCTTCAAAGTTTTGTAGGTTATGTTACTGTTAATGACCTTTGAAATAAGTCTTAGATATTTTAATTATTTTTTCCGGTTAATTAGGTAGGCAAGTAAGTACTTATGCGTGATAAATATAATGTTTCAAGATATTGTAGGTACCTACCTATTCAGTTACCTACCTAGTGTAACAGACTAGGCTTTTGAATAAGAATTATTTTCAATCTGTTACTGCCTAGCGAGACTACAAAACAATATATTTAGATATGTTGCTGCTGTTTCATTGGGCAGGGAAACAGTTGTCCCATATTAGCACAAATATTTAGCAACAATTCCTTACACTAAATATTTGATTTACACAAACCTTTGTTTTTTTTTTATTTATTGTTCAATACGTTAACCAACACGCCCTATGTAATTCCTTTACGACCTGGATGACTGGTAGATACCTAATGCTGTTTAGCATTAAGTCCTTCCTTGTACATACACTGTTTTTGTGCAAAAAAAATAATAAATTAACATACCCTATCTTCCTCCTTAGACTACTATGCATTGCTACGGTATAATGTTTTGTATAGAGGTTTTATATTGACGTACCATTTTGTCTTTAGCACAGTCTATATTATTATTCTGTTTATCGCAAGAAGGTTGAATTACGCTTACTGTTAAAAGATTTAACGCCAGTAAGCTTAATTCAACCTCCTTTAGTTTAAAAAACCGGGTGGGAAGAAAGCGTAATTCAACCTCCTTTGGTTTAAAAAACTGGGTGGGAAGTATACTGTGTTGACAATTTTGACGTCCAAACCGAAAACGTCATTGTATTAGATATATTTTTTCACCAGTTGGGCCAAAGAGTATACAAATACTACGTCGTTGGGCAGGCAACAAGGCCGGTTAAACATTGTAGGAAGGAAATGAAGTTACAATTTCATGATTTTTTAAATTGATTTGTTAACCTGGATTTTTATAGCTTACGTGCTATGTTGAAAAAACGTAGAAAAATAATTACTTAAGTTCTGTAGAAATGATATGTGAAGACACTGCAAGATTTATCGCATAAAATTCCACCTATGTTCTTTATGATACAAGTGTGCTAACGAAAACGTTAACAAACATTTATCGAAAATGGCGCGCTTATTTTGTTTTTCCCGCGTGCCGGGCTAGCGATGCGCGCGCAATTGTAAATTAATGCACTGGCAAAACCACTATTTAAACAAAAAAACACAAAATAATATTATGAAAACGCAAATTAAGGTTAATATATAATGAGACATATAATTTGATGAAATGATGATATTTTGATGATTTATCATAATTATCTTAAAATAGTTTATTAATTCACAATAATATTCATTATTTTTAGACATAAAACCTCTTTGCAGAGATTGACTAAAAAATTGAAAGTAAAAAGCACTAGTGTGGTAATAGGTATAAGGTAAATAACACTAGTGTGTTCTTGTAAAAAACAATTTGATTTGAAGCTGAATTGTAAACCTAAATGTGTTGTTATAAGAGTCACTTCACGAGCAAGTATGTTGAAATATATATTTGAAAACCTGCTAGGACTTAAATTTAGATGTCGAACAAGTCGACCTAGGTTTCGAGCGTATCTGAAACTCATCCTCGCGTGACCCCTCTTCTTTAGGGGCATACATTTTAAAACTTTCAACTTTATTATAATTTAAAAGATTTGCTTACAGAATACAATAGACGTACTGCTCGAGCTTGTTTGATGTATTCTCAATAATTTTCAAAGCCTGATGACAGAGTAAAAGTACTGGCAAACACTTTGATTGGATTATTACTTTGAATTATTTTTTATTCGTAAGACTACTAGAGTTAATAATAATGTATGTGGTTGCATACTTGTCGTATGAAGTAGTGATAGCCTCTGGTGTTAGAGTACGTCAGGCCACGTCAGGCCTCTGTTTTAATTAATAACATCCGGTGAACAAAGGAAATGTATGCGATGCGGTACAGTTGTAATATTAATTAATATAAGGCTGTAGCCTTAATCAGCAAACAGGGGTTTCCTATGACCTTACTACCTGGTATTATATACTACTTATGAACTAGATGACGCCTAAAAATATAAATAAGCAGAAACCCTCGACAGCACCGAAAGTTTTTTTTTATAATTGCAATCTCATCTAATGAAAGTGATGATAGCGTCGGCATTGATACACGAGTAATCATTGTACTTTAGAAAAATCCTAAATGGATAGTAATAGATAGTCGTCAAATATCTATTTTGTGAATTTCTTTGTATTGTATCGATCTTCTGTGGTAGAGACTAGCAAAATGTACCTACATATAATTTTAAAATCTACGATACATTGTAAATTTGATGTCATTACCAAACTTATAATTATGTTCGAGCCTGGTTCTCAAATATCATTTAATTACTTGTGATACGCAATTAAGTGTCACTGAAGTGCCTTATTAAAAACTAATTATGAGTCATTGACATATTAATTAAACTGAACAGTAATCTATACATCTATCTATATCGATACATATAATAAAACTGTAACCAAGCTGAAATCTGTACATGGAAGAGAATTTAGAAAAAAAAAAACAATTTTATTTGTGTGCATTTAAGAAAGTAATATAATGCAAAAATATGGTTTTTAGAATTTCTGTCTATCTGTCTGTCTGTATGTGTCTTCATCATGCAAAAACCACTAAATGGATTTTGATGCCGTTTGCTCGATTCCATGGAGTCTTGCGGTTTTATCTCTGTTTCTTCAAAACTGGTTCATCCAAAAAAGAGTTACAGACATTTTTATATTTCGTTGCGCCACAGTATTAAGTTTTTAGTATCCCAAAATGAAACTAGATGGCGTTGGTAATCCTTAAAACATGCAAGCATTTGTCGCTCGAGTTATTTAGAACATCGTTCGTCTTTCGATCCTTTCACTCCTCCACTACTAAAGACATCGTTCGGATCCAGATTAACATTTAGATATGTGAGTATTGACACTTTTTTGTTTTTAAGCGGGTATTGATTGTTACCGGTTTTATTAAATGTAGGTACTCTCGTATAAGGAACGGAAATAGTAGCTAGGTACTAAAGCTACTATGTTCTCGTATTTTTGTAGCAAAACCGCTAGGTTAGGGTGAATATGGGCTGACTATTGTGGGTTGATAAGCACGCATACTTCAATATAGCGGAGTCACGGCAAGACTCAATTCGAGAATCGAGCCCAGTAACTAGTTTCAATAATCAGTTGAATGAACGCCACCACACGCGAGCTGTCTCGCGTCAGTCAAAATTGCGTACGAAAAATAATCGTTACATTCTGGTTCACGAAACTAATGTACGGTCTCTTGTTAAGCCGTACACTCTTTGGTGATGATATTTAAGGAAATACTATTGGTATGACTTTTAAGTTACTATATTATCGAACAGTAAACATGTTAATCTAAATAAGAACGCGTGATTGATGGAATGGTTGGTCGCGAACTGTTACTATTATCAGCTCCTCATAACTTACATGACTTAATATACTGAAACCGATTACGTTATATAACGTCTACTAGGAGTGGGCGTATACACCTTCGACCACATCATCGTTTTCCGTCAGGTGAGATCTTGATGAAACGATTGCCTAAAAAGTAATAAAAAAACACAGGGTTTTCTAATATTATATCTGTAAATAATAAATATTTTTGAATGTTTAAGTTATCATTGGATTATATTTGATTTAATTTTTCTTCATGTCCATATTTTAAAATTATTTCAAAGAGCAATGGTATGTATTATTGTATTTTTAAATAATAATTATGCCTGCAAAATATATTTTTCTTTAAAAGCAGAAATAAGTAGATTATTATTTTATGGTCATCTTCTGTTTTAAGATTTGTTTTCTTGTTTAAAAAACAGACCCAAAACCAAACGTCAAAACCAGTTCAAGACTGAACTGATTCTGCTTGAACCCTAAGGATTACAACCAAAGGATTTAATAAAATGCATTAACAATATAGCTAGTGTTTCTACCTATAACTTTGCCCACGATAACATGTGTTTGAGTCGGTGAGAAGGTGTGGTACGCCTATTCTTCAACGAGCTCACGAGCTCCCTGTGTTAAATAGGCAACAACAGAGACAGTCCATCGACTACAAGGTCGTTCCGATCCGACGTAGATTTTCACAGGGACAAACCATTTGGAAACAAAGGCTCTGATCACAGACTAACTAACAGTACCAGTATCTGGTGGCATTGTATATCGTATGTTCGGAGGTGTTGTACAATATCGTAAAGTTTCACTGTTCACTGAGTCGGAACACATTTGAGATAGGCAGATACTATAGTTTCTATGTGGGAGCAATCATTTCAACTACGGTAAAACATGGGCACAGAACAGATGTATACCTACTGAATTTAAATCAATCAGTAGGTATACATAGGTAGGTGTATATTTATTTTTAAACAAGCTGCTCTGCCCTACGAATCAGCCCGTAGTTTTTTCGATATGCTATGGAAAGTTTCAATTTTCCCGAGGGAAAAACTGCCTTTGTCGATCTGGAATAATAAATCTTTTTAGCTCTGAAATATTTTTTGGAATGAAATCACTCGTTCCAGAGATTACGTCCTACAAACATACATACATACTTACCAACAACGATACCTTTTTACTAAACAAATATACTAATTTCAAAGCCTTTATTAATCTGCTTAAAAAGTAGTCACTTAGCTTGCTAAAATCCATCCAAACACTATCCGAATAAACACTGTACTTGATGGTACAGTGTTTATTTGTTCCTCCTAAAATTATCATCAGGTCATGATTATAAACATGAATCATTGTCTTCGGGTCTAATAATGTTTAAAAAAAACTGATAGGTTAAGAGGATGTAGTACCTTATAAGCTTGTATGATTAAACAAAAAACACATCTATCCACCCTAACATGGTGAGTTATATATAAGCCCATACAAAAGGTCCACTAATTAACATAAGCGTCCCACAGAACATAACGAGTGTTGTGGCTTTCTGTGGGGAGTTGCTCCCTATGTGCATTTAGCGGCTCTCCGCGTTTCCAACAAACGTTTGACATTACGACTATTGCCGAATGTTTCTTCGAAGATATCTTAACGCGATGTGTTACGTTTGTGAATTGTCATAGCGTATAAGGGCCCAGGTCCAACTCGCGGGGGGCCTTCCTACGCTCCTTTCCCGGTCTGTGGTCACCATTCGAGAATATATTTTCCGACAGTTTTCGGTTCTACGAGCTATGTGGTCAGTGCGTTGCCACTTCAAAAATTAACATAGGTAGTAATGCACGTCGCATTAGTGTATGCCTGGCTATTTACCACCCTCAAGCAGAAAATCTGCCCCTTTCAGAGTGTTCCGAAGCAATCCTTGAGACACAATCTAATTCTAGGGTTACCATGTTTAGCAACTTCACGATTAATATAATGCTATATCAATGAGCTTTACCCACATCAAGACTTAACATGGCTAGAATATATAGTGGTCAAACGTATACATCAAATAAAAAAAGAAGCTGCCCACGTCTCCAATTTGTCCTCCCGCAAATCCTCTTTACTAATAAATCAACTTCCTTCATAAATCAACACAATGCAGTGATACCAATATTAAATTTCTTTGTCTAGGCACAATCTCACCACTCAGTGCAGGTGCGAGTAATTTATGACCTACACACGTGTGAGAAAGGGTGGGTAAATGTATTGCCCCACTTACGGGGGTCGATCGGGCTTTCACACTTGCCATATGGGCGGAATATTAATGCGCGCAGTACACAAGCTTATGTCGACGAATACTTTCCGAGAAAGTTAGTGATGTTCAGAATTCACAGTTGTCAATCATAATAACTGCGTTCATTAAGCGACATAATATTATTATGTGAAGTTATTACATGAATTCAAAGTAACTGGCCAAGAGAGCGTGGGGATTGTAAAATGTTTCTTGATCGAGATTCTTCAATGAATTACTTTTCCCCGCTTCAGTCACATTCTGTCTCAGGGCAGACCCAATCTAGATCTTTTGAATTTAGCTCAATCAATAGCTATTCTGTCTCTAAAATATTATTTTTCTTCATATTCCTGTGTTGTAACTATTATTTTACTGTAAGAAACACTACCTCTCATTGCATAGCTTACCCACATATAGTACATGTACATGCGTCAAATCTGATTTTCAGGAAGCTTACTCACTGTGAATGTACCATATCTAACAGGGGTAAAGCTCGTGTCATGTGATTTGTTATGTTGTAGTTTTGCCATGCGGTGTTGCTATTCTGTGGCAGTAATAATATTTTCAAATGCTTGTTTTCTAAGTAAAGAAAAGATAACAACTTTTAGCGTAGTCTATGATATAAAAATGTACTCACATGTCGTAATATTATTGTATTACATCTTTTTAACATGACTTATCTATTTCAATCAAAATATCTTAAAATTTATGTTATTTACATTAGCTGGACATTCTGCTGTTAAACATGGAAGCCACGAAAAAACTTCTTCAAAGTATGATAAAAGTAAGTAAGTACTTATCTTTGAAGAAAATGATTTTCCTTGCAAACTGGTCTAAGGACAAAGTTTGTTAGCAAAATATTGAATAGCTTGCCTCATGGACGACAATGTAATAAAATATCTACACTTCGACGACATAACAGACCAACCACGCTTTTCATTTCAAGGTTTCATTGAGACGAAATTCCGCCTTTTTAATTTAAATTTAACGCTATTTCAAGAAGTGAGTTTAGATGTTCAACATCTTAAACGTCTAAACTCACTTCTGAATGAACCTTCAGAACTCAACTGTTTTGCATATTTGCTTTTACAAAGTGAATACAAATTTTCATAACTGTACAGTAACCCAACGTTCCTTTTTGCGTTCAAATGTTAATTTCCGTAAATTCCTTCATTTCAATCCTTTGCCAAAATCAGGAATTCAAATCGCGGTTTTAATCTTGGAAGGGTTTTCCAAAATTCCCTGTTCAGTATTTTCCTTTTTGTTGATGCTGAATTACATAGAAAAGGGTTGGTTTTTATTATTTTGTAATAAAGCTCTGGTTTGGCATGTCCTTTTATTTTTAGCGACTTTTATTTATGACTGAGTATTCATGGTATTAGATGCCACAAACTTACGTCGTGGATTGTTGTTATTCGATATTTTTCTTAACAATTATTTACTGTTATTTTTCAACTCTGCAATACGCATTAAGTACTGTGCTTTTATTTAATAAAATTCATATTTTTCATTAATCAACCACTTGAGAAATCCTCTGGCGGAGATGAATTAAACAATGTAATCAACTACACCAATTATCGCACCGTTCATAAGAATACAGATCTGCTCAGTGACACGGTAACGCCTTAAAGCATTATAATAAATATGTTGAAAGGTCGCAAACCGTAGGGTATAAAAAACTCAATATTGAGGGTAAAAATTATGTGCTCCCTCAGCACAGAGTTTTTACACTGAATATTGGTTGATGTATGTACCTACATTAGAGACAATTATATATGAAGGAATTTATTTTCTGGATAGTTACCAATAATATAGGTATTTTTGTCTGTCTATCTTTCCGGGTTTCACGCAAAGTCCCGGATGTATTACAGTACAGTGGATTATGTGGAGTCCGGCGGTGGTTTCTAACTCTTCACTACATCCAAATTGGTTAGGGAAAAGAAAACTTATATACTGCATTTGCAACTGTTATATCCTGGCGGCCATGGCTGGCTTGGTTTACTGGTCTGACTTACGAAGACGTAGTCAATAAGGTAATAGTAACATTAGCAGGCCTGAGAACAAAAAGACAATGCAAAAACACGACCCCGCCATACAGTTCCCGCGGTCACCCATCCATGTACTGACCCCGCCCGACCTTGTCGGTCGAAATCCGATAGGAGGTTTAAAAAGTACGCCCCAAAACAAAGCGCGTCGCATGTCATTACACACTAATGATGTTTCCTACAAAGCGTATATAGAGATATACAGGATTATTGGTTATTGGTCACGATCCCGTGGCAGGGTGTTAGTACATGCTGTCCACTACCAAATAACCCAGTAATGCTTAGGCTTAAGACAACCATTTTCGAGATATTATTTATTTTATTATTTTTTGTAAATTGACGGACATGCATCCATAAAAATAAATAATAAAAAAAACATTGCAAGAAATCAGTTTTTTTACTGTTGTTAGGTTGAGAAAACAGTAACAAGGTATTGTGTAAAATAAAATAAAAATTATCTGCAAACTTTTTTGAATCAGGCGTCTAAAACTAAGCAAGTTTGATGATTTGTGTAAGTTTTTTAACAAAAACGCTTATTTTATTCAAAAAACACTTTGTACAAAATAAAAAAATAGATAATTAATTACCGTGAAAAATATATTATAAATAATTACCGATAATTAATTATACCGTGTTGGATAGGTGACAATATGTAGTTGTATTTTAAATAAAAATAAAATACAACTACATATTGTCACCTATCCAACACGGTATATTTTTTTTGGAGTTAGTGTCACAGTATCAAACTACATGTCGGAGAATTTAAAAAATGCGTCAAATTGGTTTGTTTGATTAAATCATCTAATAAAACAATAAATAGAGTTGTAAAGGTGTTCATCATAGCCATAATTCACAATTAGCCATAAGTTTTCTGAAGAAGTTTAGTTTTGAGAGGTGTTTTCTTAATAGCTTTTTTATGTTGTACTTAACAATGGTTAATATTAATTAAGTTTAACTTTATTATACGTTTGACGATAATATTAGTATAGTTTCTTTTCGATATACTTATACTTATTGCTTACATTATTGACCAAGCGAGCGCGCAGCACGATCGAAGCGTCTCCGTTTCAGCTCGGACAAAAATGCTTTAGTATGTCCGGATGTCCGAATTTCTGTTCTCTTCTACAGGTCGCATTTCTCAACCGATCAAGACGAAACTTGGTGTACAGATTAAACTAATATACAGAGTTTTTTAATGGTCGGAATTTTGGATTGGTACTTTTGGACCCCAAAGAGGGGCAAAAAGGAGGCTACTGAATATATCCGCCTTATTAGATCTGATTTCGATGGTTCTTTTTTATTGGAAAGGTAGTAACTTTAAATTGGTCTCATAATAATTTGTTGAAGATCTAGAACAGCCATAGAACAAATTCACAAGCAAAAGCTAGTTGCATATCTATATATCATGAAATTATGTCTTTACATAATAGTATAGAATAGATGTGATCTAGCAGAGACAACGATTCACAATCCGAAATGTTGCACGCTGCAGAAGTAGTCAACTTCTGCAGCGTGCAACATTGCGGAAGTCGGCGCCCGCAGCAATGCATGCAAATGAACGTGAAAGCGAATTTGTGTTCCCAAATACGAAGCGCTTACAAAGGGTTTAAATTTGCAATTCTATTATAAAAGCGATGCGGATAATACGTCGGAATGTAAAACCGATGCAATAGTTTCGAGTCGAGAGTGTGGAACTGCCGATAGGTATATCGGTTACATAATAGTCGCATATCGATTTTCCGTCATTAGCCAATCAGAACTGTAGTAGGTTCAGAGTATTAAGTTTTAGTTATAATTTACCAGTAAACGTAATGATATTGAAGCTGCCTTGATAACACGAAATACATAATGATGCTATCGTGGTCGCTAACTATTGGTCTCATACACAAGCTCATTGTTGCGCAGCGTGCAATAGATAGAGCTATGCTCGGTATTTCACTACGTGATAGTATCAGAAATGAGGAAATCCGTAGAAAAACGAAGGTTACCGACATAGCTCTCAGAGTTTGCAAGTTGAAGTGGCAATGGGCAGGCCATATAGTTCGCAGAACCGACAACCGCTGGGGAATAAAGGTTCTCGAATGGCGGCCACGAACAAGCAAGCGAAGTATGGGGAGACCCTCCACACGTTGGACCGACGACATTGTAGCCATCACAGGAAGTCGGTGGATGGACGTGGAACAAGATCGCTCGTCATGGCGCTCTTTGGGGGACGCCTATTTTCAGCAGTGGACTTCTAAAGGCTGACATAATGATGATGATGATGAATTATAATATTATTATGTCTATTAATAACTAGTTTAAAAGAAAAAAAAAACGCCTGCCCTGCCAAAAAAGAGTTTTTGCCAATAAATTATACACTGTTAGAATGTGCTTATCAAGGCCTTCAATTTGATACCCATATTGTAAATACCGAGAAGTATTTTTATTCGAGTTTAAAAATGGTGCCATACTGCCGCCATATTGAATGTTTTCGAAAAAAAATATAGAGTAATCGATAAATAACCACTATTGGGGGTAAGCATACTTTCGCCGCTTGAGCCGCTCTTTCGAAATAACCGCGGCACCATCCTTACTCTGCGTCTCAGAAAGAACTGACTTAGCCACAGGTCGACATAAGTAGCGTCTGACATCTAGTGTCGGGCCACGCCATCTGTCAAAGCAAAAGGGCCATACTGGCGCGGCAGAAATCATTACAGACTATATAATAGCTGCAGCTTTGCCGTTGATAAAATTATGATTGGCTACATTTGCGGACGTCTGATGGAAATCAAATAAAAAACTGATGTCTTTATAGAATTACGTTGGTTACTGTTTAGACAAATCGCATTGGATCGCAGTTTATTAGATTGATGAAAATTTAACTTTAAAAAGACACTGTAACTTCTGGATAAAATACATCTTTGTACATTCTTATCTCAGAAAGTCGACAAATTTGGGCATCGGTCCACCGAAGAAGAAAGCGATAATACACAGGACAGAGATAAGATAAATTAATGAGTAAATAAGCGTTGATAATGATCGAAAGCAAAAACTGTGCGCCGCAAACAATCCGGCGACAAACCGTGACAAATGGTAGCTCGGAAAAAATAATTGTTGGACGATTAAATTACGACAGGAGATCCTGTACATTTTTTAATTCTCTGCTACCATAATAATGAAAAACGAAACACTGCTATAGCATGTACCGTTATGCTATGGATAGTTGAAATTTGGCCCAGATTAAAACGTAATCACATCGAGTAACATAGGTACCACATCTACTGTCTAATGAAAGTTAGTCAAGAAGAAAATACTTATCAATATTTTAGTTATTTAACTAATTTTATTGTCTAACGAATAATTAAATAAACCGCGAAATTTGGATGTCCGTACGGGGTTATGAAACCAATGACGATAAAACGACCAAGTAAGCGTGGTGGGAATATTGGAGACAGATAGATAGATAAACGCTTTATTGCACACTAAATAAATCATACACAAGAATAGACATGTAACTTAAATAGAGTACAATGGGTGGTCTTAAAGCGATTTCTTCCAGACAACCGTTGAATGGAGAGGTAATCCTCTCCATTCAACGGTTGTCTGGAAGAAATCGCTTATCGGAATCTATTGATTTGATTGTCATGTACGGTGGTGCTCAATAATAAATAAATATAAAAGGTACATGAACTTAAACAACAACTACACATATACAAATATATTAAAATACAATACATAATCTACATAGACATATATATATATACATATATATATATATATGTGTATATATATGTGTGTATGTATATGTATATATATATATATACAAACAAAGTAAATGAACACAGTAACTTAATTTATTCCAATTTGCGATAAGTAAAATATTTTATCCGTTCCTTAAATACGTTTAATGATGGAGACTGACGTATCAGGACTAGTAGACTGTTCCATAGTCTAACAGCTTATTGTACTCAGCGGCTTTCAAATTAAATGTTTTTTATGATAGTGACTTATTTTAAAATAATGCAACGTTTACGAAATATGATTGAATAATTTGACAACAGTGACGAAGAATACATTCCAAGTCGTTCCATGATGGATAAAAGAAAGGAATAATTACTTCGATAACTATGATGACCTTGATTTTGCCATAAGGTTTCGATTGTCCAAAGAAGCGACTCTATATGTTTTGTTCAAAATCGAGCATCATCTGGAATACTCATCAAACCGGTATGTGGTATTGTACCTTATTTATTCAAAAACAAAGTGTCATATCTCTAAAAAAAAGTAAAGTGTAAGTGTCTCTAAAAAAAACTGCCGTATACTCAATGAGATTAT